>JAHTLZ010003518.1:15489959-15579105 GCA_023846285.1 Phrynocephalus versicolor
CAAACCTTTGTCTCTGCAGCCAGATCCCTAAGCCACTGAGCTATCCACCCACTAAGTGTTAAAAAAACTACAAATAGTGCTAATTAAATTAAATTTCATTTACTTTGAGAAGAGGGCATTTAAATTGATGCTTAAATTTAAGTTGCACTGCCACTTTAAACGTCTCACCAAAATAAAAATGAAAAAGGCCAGCCATGAGTTTCCTTTCCTCCTCCTCTTTGCTGCACTGTAAACCGTGCAGATAAAATTTTTGAAAACCCAAATTCATACCCACCCATCCAAAAACTCTTTTCTTGCTTTCCCTTTCTCCTTCCCATACAATTTCCTATCTTTACTTTTACTTACCCTTTGTTTAGCTTACTTCAAGATTCTTCTTCTGGCTGGACCATGAAGACCCTGGAGTGCGAGAAGAAACATAATTTTGTTATGAAGCTAATTGAGGGTTCTGTCATCTGGCAACAGCTTTCTTTCCCAGCACTCGCCTATGCCTTACTAATTCATCACAGGAGAAATGTTGATACAAAAAGCCCAAGTTAACTTTAAAAAGTGTTTAGACTGCCCAATGGCATTAGCAAGTGTCCAACTTAACTGGTAATTTTATTAACAGCATTTATCAGGAGTACATTTCTGATAGGACATAGGTCACAACAGACACAGTTCAGCAGAGGTTAGTTGGTACAACAGTTTGTTTCTTCTCAATGGCGACTAACAAGGGATCTAGTTCTATTTAGATAAATATCCAATTTGAGTTTGGAGTGGAAAAGAAATTGTTGAGTTGATCATTCCCCACATCATGGCTGAGTCCATCATTTAACTGCACACCTCACCAAACTGGTACTGGGACAGTACCTACTGTCCCATGATTCCCAAGCTTGTAGTGCCTTTCAGATGGGTGGGTGGAAATCATTCAAAACAATTTACTGTATAAATCTGAAAAGCACACATGATTAAACTGTGTTCATATGAAAAATGCACACAAACATACTTTCTTCAATAGGAAAGGGACATGCTGAATCAGTACATGAGATAAAAGGCACACATAAAAGCATATATTTCAAGAAAGTGTGCACACAAAAAATATACAAAAATATTCATGTGGGCATTTTTTAAAGGTACAAAATAAAGATGCAACAAACATGCCAGCAGGCTTTGGAGAAACCTACTGAAAATAAGATTGGCAGTTATTCTTTCCAAATCCCTAGTTCGAGAGTGTATAGCTCTGAAAATTGCCAGCCAAAATGCCTTCCAAACAAGAGATGTTTTTGCCAGCTTTAGCTTCCTGTGGATTGGAAGTCAAGGCCTAAGGTACAGCCAATCAAAGAGGCCTTCTCCTGAGTTGAAGGCAGCGTGCTTCTGTAAAGGCAGAAGTGTGATAAGGTTCATGCAAGGGAAAGCTGACATCCCTGTCCAAAACTATAAAGGATACACAGGTGATCACCAATATTTCAAATTGTGTCCAAAAGAAAATATTTATTATTTATTTATTTAAAGTATTTTACCCCACTTTTCTCCTTGAAAAGGCATCCAAAGCGGCTTACAGTTTTAAAAGCTAAAAACCATGAATTATTACAGTAGTACAAAATAATTTAAAATGTTATACAGTGGACAGTTTGTATAACATAAAATGTGTACAACATAAAAAATTCTGGAGATAGGGGAAATTTGCTTAACAGAATCGCCTATGGGATGAATCCGTACAACATAAAAATTGGATTACTCTGTTTTCAATGCATTCCTATGGGAAATTTGTATAAACGAAAATTTGCTCAACATAATTTCATTTGGAATGAATTAATTCCTTTATACAAGGTACCACTGTATTAAAAGCTCGTAGCTAGAAGCCATACTGAAACCACATGAGAAACAACAAAAATAAAACAGTTCAGTTTAAATCATGCCTTAGAGAGCCAGTCTAAAAGCAAGCCTGACTGAAGATAAAGATATTCACCTGCTTGCAGATGAAGCTCTTTCCCTGCCAGTAAAAGGAGAGGAAACACAGGGCCAGCCTGGATTCTTGTGAGAGGGAGTTCCAGAGTCTAGCAGCATCAACAGGGAAGGCCCTCTCCCGTGTTCCTGCCAAATGTGTTTGTGACGGCAGTGGGTTTGAGAGAAAGGACTCCCTTGATCATGTGAAAAACCCATGCAGGCTCATAAAAGGAGACACAATCTTTGAAATAGCTGGCGTCCAGGGCTTTAAAGGTCAAAAGCAACACTTTGAATTGTGCTCAGAAATGGACTGGAAGCCAGTGGAGCTGATGTAACAAGAGGTTATGCGATTTCTGTTGGGAAGTTTGTACAGATGTTGTAGTGAGAGTCATATTTTTCTGTGTAAGGCTCTTGTTAATATATTAGATGCTGCATTCTGCTACAGTAGTGGATCCCAAGCTTTCTTCAAAATTAGCCATGAGTGCAGCAGCACAGTGCAGTAATCCAGATGTGCTTTATCAGGCCTGCACAACTAGTCAACCACCAGAAGTCACCTACCAGCCTCCCAACATGCTGCCTGTGGCGGCGTGTTTGGGGGGGGGTTCCCCTGCCAAGGAATGAAAATGAATTCTGGAGGCTCTCTGGCCAAACTCCTCTCAGATTGCCCATCCCGGAATCCTTTGCCGCTTCCTCCAGGAGTAGATTCTTTCCACAGGATGGAATCTTGGCTTTTGCCTCCTTTGCTCCTGCAAACTTCTGGCCAATCAAAGCACAGCAAAAGCCCCTGCCCTGCCATGACTCCGGCAATGGGCTGGTCGCGAGGAGGAGGAGGAGGAGGAGGAGGAGGAGGGAACTCCACCTTTTCTTTCCAGAAGGGATGGTGCATCTTGGAGGCCCGTGTGTAGGGGTGGGGTAGAGACCCTAGCTACAAAGGCTCATCCCCTTCTTCCTTCCATCCCCAAGTGCTTCCTTTTGGTCCTGAAAAATATCTTTTTATTCCCACCCCAGTTTAAGTGCTTGAAGAAGAAAAGGAGCAGGAGGAGGGGGAGAGAGGGAAAAAAACCCTTACCTTCTGCCGCTGCCAAACCACACCCCCTCACCAGGCTCCTCCCTAGGAGACTCCGCCCTCCTGCTCAGGTGCACCGGTGAAATGCGCACACACATGCATTCATGCAATTCTGAAAGTAGCCCATGGGGATGTGCATCACTACAGGAAGTGGACCACCAGAACGTTCGGCAGCTGGAAGTGACCCATGGGCTGTTCAAAGTTGGTAAAATTTAGTCTCTGAGAAGCAGCCAAAGAGAAGGGCTTTGGCAGTGGCAGCAGTGCATTTGCACACCTAATACTACTGTGCCAGCTGTGCCTGTACATGGAGAGGTCTGATCTGTCCATGGTGACACATGCACTTAGTCACATCCTGGTTAAATGACTGTAATGCACTATACATGGGGCTGCCTCAGGGATGTATTCAGAAACTTCAGTGGATCCAAAATTCGGCAGCCAGACTGCTAACTGGGGTTGTCATGGAGACCATGTAACGCGCCCAAACAGCCAGACCCTGTTACAGTGGCTCTGTCCACTTGGGCCCAAGCTACCTCAAAGGACTGCATCTGCTTGGAGAGGCCTTTCTATTGAATCCACAAGTCTCCCCTGAGTGATTGGCTGCCTGACTGGGGTTCTCAACTGGATGGTTGTACTTGACTGCTTTGAATGTGTTTTGGCATTGCTCTTGTTTAATTGGTTTCTTTCCCGTGTGGGATGTGTTTGATCCTTTCAGTGTTGTATACCTACTGTAGTTAGCTTAATAAACTGTATTTTAATGTTGTAAGCTATTATATTGGGTCCTTTTTAAAAGAGAAAGGCAAGGTAAAAATACTTGAAATAACAAAGTAAATAATATTTTATTTATAACTACAGTGGTACTTGTATAAAGGAATTAATTCATTCCAAATGAAATTCTGTTAAACAAATTTTCATTTATACAAATTTCCCATAGGATTGCATTGAAAACAGAGTAATCCCTAATCACAACCATTTTTACGTTGTACAGATTCGCCCCATAGGTGATTCTAAGCAAATTTCCCCCATCTCCGGAAATTTTTATGTTGCACAGGTTTTATGTTATACAAACCGTTTGTTATATGAGGGTCCACTGTAATATCTATAAAGAGCCTCACGGCAGTGGTTAAACTGTTGTACTGCAACTATAACTGTGCTCACGGCCTGGGGTTCAATCCCAGGTAGCCAGGTCATGGTTGACTCAGCCACCCATACTTTCAAGGTTGGTAAAATAAGGACCCAGCTTACTGGTGGTGGGGTCAGGCAATGGGTAGCCTGCATAACTACTTGTAAAGGGAGTGCTTTAAACTTAAAGCGCTATGGGGTGGTATATAAGCAGCATGCTTTGGTTTTTTAAGGTGTTTTGGGGGGGACAGAATGCCAGCCACTTTTGTTATAAAGTGGCTGGCATTCTTGAGTTCACACAGTGTTTGCAACCCGTTCTATCCCTCATCCCTTTTCCTATGGGCTTTGAGAAATACCTGAAGTTCTAGATAAATTTTAAAGGCTATTTGATAGCCACCAAAATGTTAACACATGCAAATGAATTATTAAAATCTTTGCCAGGACCTAGTGCTGCTGAGTTTTCCTTCCCAAGTTATATTTTGACCATAAAACCCTCAGAATTCTTTTTATTTTATTTATTTTATTTCTTTCTCTCTTTTTTTACATCCCAGAGGCTTGTTGAAGTGTTCATCTCATCCTTAAGAGCGACAACACATTTAACAATGTGTTAGACAGCACAGTACTGAATTTTAAAAAAATATATTAACTGAGCATTTACTTTCTGGCACATTGATCTGAGTGCTCTTTTTTGCCACCAAAGGAATTTCCTTAATTGAAAAAGATATACAAACACATAACCAGAGATGGAGATAAGCAAGAATGTCGTCACATAGGTGTTGCAATGTGATTAGCTTAACACTTATCTGAGCTGTCACGTCAAAAAACTGACACTTCGACAGGCTGGGTCCCTGAGAAGGGCAGAAAATGTGACTGTTCTCATGAGTGTGGGAAGCGAGTGATAAGAAAGGAAGAGCTGTCATGCACTGTATATTTAATTACACAGGGATAGCCATGCCCACAAAATAGGTACCTTTATAGCAGATTCCTTTCAATTGTATACTTTGAGGGATGGGCGTATGTTGTGAGTCTTTTGGAAATGCAGTGCCATCTATGAGACTACAAGCCATGGCTTAGTCCTCACAATGGCTCAAAAAACGGATGGCACTGCTAAGATCCCACAGCTTTGGAGAGCTTAAAGAGGAGAGTCCAACGATAGATCACTCTGAATTTGGTGTCTCTAGGACCTCAGGGGGCTGAGTTATAGAGAAATGAATCAGTTCGTTTCATTGGGGAAAATGCCTATTCGTTTCGTAAGTAACGACACGCTGCATTGTCATTTTGTTTTGTTAGCTAACGATATGACAAAATGGCATGTTATTTTTCATTTGTTGCCCATCCCTATTATAGATAGCATGGTATCTGGCACCCTCTAGTAGCCCGTTCTTGTAATGCATGTTAAAATATTTAGGGGAAATCTTTTCCCCCTTTAATATACTATATATTTAGCACATGGATTTCAGTATCTGTGCCCCATCTATGACTATGGGGTCCTGTTGTATAACATCTCCAGTACAGTATTATAGCATTCATTATAATCAGTGTTTTTTGGCATTCACGGGGAAGGGGGCTTTGAACTCATCCCCCGTGGATATTGGGTTCCTGCTGTATAGTGATGTATATAAGTTGCAAGAAAATATTTGAACCACTGTACTATGCCTTCAACTGTAATTGACCTTTTTGTGAAAGGAACTGACTTAGCCTCCTCTATGTATTTATCAATTCTTCCCCCTATAGCTTGACCTTTCCCATCCCATTTGACATTCAGCTTGTGTTTTATTTCCCCCACATCCCCTTTTATTTTATTTTATCCATCAACAGCATTTTTTGGTTTACAATTAGAAGCTTGATAAGGTATCTACCGACAAATTCAACGTCTGCTTCACAAGCTGAGTGTCAATATGCTTGTTTGCGCAGCAGTCGTGTAATTAAACATTTTATTATGGCAGAGGGAAAACTCTTATCCAGAGTGGCTCTTCCTAATTCTAGTCTGATTTCAGAAAGCCAAGCTATAGCACTGTTTAATTAACATTTTCTGCCTGTGGCAGAATGTAATGTATGCATTTAGGTATTTAATTTTTTTAAAAAAAATGGTGCTGGGGAGGCAACACGGTCATCTGAATATTTTATCACCGATAAGATCTGAACTGGAATTAATATTTCCTGATTTGGAAAATCAGGTTTCGGCAGCTCATAATTGTCTCTTCACATACAATGAAAGCCTTATCTCTTGATGTCGTCTTCCCCAGCTTGGAATTTAAAGCAAAAGGGCTCCACCCTCACTTTCACTCTGGCTCCTCCTTGTCACCAGAAAGGTTTTGCATGTGCTTCCACAGACCTTTGTTATAAACATGCAGAGATCAACCATCTTTCTAGGTGAGAGCAGGATGCAAGGATTGATGCATCAGAGATGGGGAGTATGCAGCCTCTATATATTACTGGACTGCAGCTCAAACCAGCCCTAGCCAGAATAACCACTGGTGATGGATGACAGGAATTGTAGTGCATCAGCAATGGTAGGCCATGTTGAGAAGCGGCAGCCCAAGGAGGCTCATACACACCTCATCTCTGATACAGGCCTTTGATTAAGTTCTTGCAGAAAACTATGGCTTAACAGCTTGTTTCCATTCTCATTGTATGGGCTCTTAAAGTAAAAAACAAAACTAGGTATCAGAAACTTAAAAATGGGGACTTCAAGATCCATTTGTGCCTTTTAATTGTATTCAAAAGAGATGTTAGTGTATATCTCTTCCCTTTGGAGTGGCCCTTTAATATATAGTCATCTGAAGAAATTATATTTGATTTATGATACTCGTGGACACTGCGTGTGTCCTTTCCTGTAGAGATTTATGAGCATGTTACATATTACTTCTTACACACCTCTGAAACCCCAGCTCCATGCAGGCTGCTCTATGTGACTTTACTTCATAAGAGTTGCACTGACTCTCCCTCTTGGATGCACACGTGAAAGTGGTGAGGGAGAAAACTGTCATCAAGAGGCTTGTCCCTGTTACAGTTCTGGAGTCTGGACACCTCGAAGGGGCACCCAAAATAGAATAGTTGAAGCTAAGATGCCAAGCAAAGAAGGCATCCATTCCCTGGTCACATCTGGAGAAGAGAATTTACAGTAGTACTTGAAAGTGATAGAGACAGAGGATCTTTCAAAAACAATGCTAGTGACACTTGGGATAACTCTTGTTAGTACTGTGCAGAAGGTAATAATAAACCACCTCAGAATATTTCTTACCTTGAAAACTCCACAATGAGACAATCCAAAATCATCTTTTGAAGGCCTCTAATTCACTGGTCACAAGTGACATGATGGCACATAATAACAACAGCTCTGTTCTTAAAATCCTACTCACATGTTACAGGAACTGGAGTAGAAGAAAAATAGCTGATCTTTGTTCCAATCCAGGGAATGGGAAAGGCAAAATTTATCTGGGGCTGTAATTTCTGCTTCTCACATTGCAATGAGTTGGAAGGAAAGAACATCTGTAACTCAGTAGTGCATCTTCATTGTATCCTCTTGAACAGTACCAAAACATTTTGTGATCAGGCGTATTTAAAAGATGCTGTAACGTAATTTTGTCATCTACTCTGTACACATTAATTCCTATGTGGGTTTTAATTAATCACACTATAGTTTCAAGAGCCAAAAGCATCTGCCAAAGACAACAGGTCAATTGGTGGCAACATGTTTCCAAGAAGCTGCAAAGAATGTTGTAGAGTACACACTTCTCTTTCTAGAAATCAATGGCCTTTTAAGAAATTAATAGCCCTTTGGTGCTCATTTCTCTTTGGACCACTTCAGATGGTGATTGGAAAGCTATCACACTCCATCAATGTGCCACTACATTAGTCACCTACTGATGCCAGCTGCAAACCCTCTAATTTTCTGTTATAATACAATTAGCAGGCCAAGAGAAAACATGGCTTACTTGTGTATACGGGGTCATTTTGCACTACAAGGGAACATGGCTACCAGGGGTGACCCTGAACTTTGACTGGTGATGTTCAAGTGATAACTAGTGGCTATCATCCAAAGCGTGTTCCTTTCTCTTTATTCCCTGACAAGTCCTACTCCTTTTTTTCCCTGAAAGTATTATAGTCATTAGTCCTCTGCCACCAAAACAGATGCCCTTGATGCACTCTGCTTGTACACTGTCTGTAAAAGAATCAGCTACAAAGGCCTTTCTCTTAAAGGTCACTTTTAAAGTGTTGGGGAGAGGGAGGGAATTCTCATAATGAAATGTTGCATGTAGCTTGTGCTCAGGAAACCTAACAAGTCATTACTGCCTTGTTTGAAATGCAAACGCTGATTTATGGCCACATTAAGTCTCCCATCTTTTTTCCTTCCTTTATTCGTTCCTAGCCTACACTTTGTTTGCACTATTAACTTAAATTTTAAAGCAGCCACAAAAATCAAACCATTATAACCAAGGTAAAAGTCAGCAGCTGTCTCAAAGGACTGCACTAGAGCTTCTCAACCCAACAAGAATCAGTGGGATGATGCCCTTCATAGTGAAGTAGTTGTTCTGCCAAGTGAAGATGTTCCCCTTATATAAACCAAGCTGGAGATGAAATCTTAGGTGTAGCGCCGGACAAGGAAAGTCTGCTAAACTGAAATCATTGCACATGGCTCGACTGAAACCTTCACACATCTCCCTCACAGCAAACATCGAGAAAACTTATTTCTCTGATAGTAGATGCTGCCCTATAATGTAAACTCCAGTTTTGCTTATTTATTTATTTATTTATTTATTTATTAAGCTTATATCCCACCCATCTTCCCAAGAGGGAACTGGGCGGCTTAGAATAAAAACCAAGTAAAACAAACAGGGGCAATAGACCAGATGGTGTTGCTTCTTAGCACTTCTGACCTATATACCACTTCAGGAAACATCAGGGGAAACAGGCAGTGGGGCTATTCTGCTTTAGCCTAACATAATGTTTCAGGGTTAGCACTGGGGACCAATCGGGGGGGGATGGGTTGGTCAGTTGGTTGGTCAGTCGGTCAGTCAGTCGGTAAGTCAGTCGATCGGTCAGTCGTTGGTCAGTCAGTTGGTTGTTCAATTGCTTTCTTTGCTTGTCTTGGAACACACACAGCATACAGTATGTTCTGTCCCAGGTTATGTCTCAGGATGAACCGTAGTGCATTATGCCACAGAACAGTCTAATAATTTACCTCAGTGTGGTTTTGGCACACTGGCTTCCTATCACACAATGCTTTGGGATTCTGGTACTTTCTGTTTCTGTCTCTGACAGTGTGCTTCACGTATGTCCGTAGAAGGCATCCCCATCTGTATGGGTGAACATTTGCTACCCATTCAGGTCTTCTGTCGTTGTCTTCTCCCAGTCTTCTCCCCTCTTCCAGTATCAGAGCCATTCCTTCAGACCCCTGTAGCTAAAACTTGCTATGTCAAGCTTAAGCTGAGCACATCTCCGGAACAGGTGCACTTTTAGTCCCCCTTCTTAGCATGGGCTGCATGTACTATCATAAAAATATGTTGGTAAAACAATAGGAAAGCCATAATACACTCTAATGACAAAGCTCAAAACCGTGATGCCCAGTTCTGCCCTCAGGATATGTGTTACATGCTTGATGCAGGGACTAGAATCCTGTTAGTGTAAGTTAGACCATAGATATCTAATGACATCATTAGCTACTGATGCCACCTTATGGCTGTTCTGGGAAACTAAAAGCTTCCCATCCTTCCATCAGGATCCACTTGACTCTTGGAAGCCTTTATAAGCCATGGAAAAATGTTGTGAATTTTTATACAACCTTTAAACAACCCTTCCTATTCAGTTGCTGTTCTTGGAAACTCATTTAGCTCCATATGTAATTGAAAATGTAATATTTTAAAAAATTAAATGACAAATGCAAAAGTAAGTGATACCTTTATAGACAGCCTGCATGGATCAGGACTGTGCCCTGGGTCAGGCTTGCACTTCGGTAAAGAACTTGGAATCCCCAAAGTTCATGGCAGGACAGATTTTGCCAGGCATTTTTCTCAGAAGTTAGCTAAAATGCAAGCTGCATTACAGCTGCTGCTTTAAAATTACAGCCAAAGAAGCTGGGGATTGGATATCACACCCAAGTTCTTCAAACAGAGAAGTGCAGACCTTTGGAATTGAAAGAATATCAAATATAAGTATGGGAAAATTGAGTAAGGTATATTGGTTCCCAGGATGAAGGGAGCACTGGCGGTGCTTTGTTGTCCTTGTTCTTATTCTTGTTGTAGTTGATGTGTATAATAGAATGTAGAGGTTTCTATAAAATCTCAATTAAAAAAACACCTTCCTTTGAAACTACATGTTTCTGTTCAGCTGAGGTTTAAAAGATGAAAAGCAAAGTGGTCTGCTTATATACCACTTCAAGTAGTCTCTGGGCGGTTTACAGTTGTTTTCAATTACAGTATGCAGGCTACACATTGCCCCCCCCCAACAAGCTGGGTACTCATTTTACCGACCTCGGAAGGATGGAAGGCTAAGGGTGTTTATACATGACCCCTAAACTCCAGGGCAAATGGCTCCCAGCTCCGGAGCTTAAAAATGTTTCCCCACCAGCTCCGGAGTTTACAGGAAATTAAGTGTGACCCCGCCCACCTAAGCGCAACCCAGCACACTTTTCAGGTACCTGCTCTTGGGAGGTGAAAATTCCTTGATGCGGATGTGCCGGGCTCTCCTCGCTTCTTTTTGTTGTTGTTTTCTGCCTCCCACCCCTTTAAGAGAAGGAATCAGGAAGTGACGGGGCTCAGAGCAGCTTCCACCAGCACCGAGAGGTAAGCCTTTATTCTTTTGTCCCTTTTTTTCCTCCCTCCCCTCACGCAGACAGGAGCAAGGAAGTGCGGAGGGGTGGGGACGGAGGAATAGCAACGAACTCCCAAGATCTCTGGTCCGAATTTAAGGGGCCAGCGGATCTTAGGGGTCGTGTGAAAAGGCTAAGTCAACCATGAGCCTGCTACCTAGGATTGAACCCCAGGTCATGAGCGCAGTTTTAACTGCAGTACAGGCATTTAACCACTGTGCCACAGGGCTCCAGAAAAATTAGCCACACATACTTAGAAAAGAAAAAGGTATACAGTTTTCCAAAATAGTTGATACAGTGCAAAAGCAGCAGGCCACACGCCATGTGGAAGAGCAGAGACTCTTCTGAAACAGAATACAGACTTCATGCTGAAGTAAAACAATGCAGCGTTAGTTGTTTTCATGAGCAGGAAAGTGCAGTTCACACTAACAAGGAAATGCTTTGCAGCCCATGTTCCACATAGTATTTACTATTGCATGTTACAAGAAGAAAATGCTATACAAAATCATAGTTGCAACCCTACAAGCTTCCCATGACTGGGCTGCTGCAATGAAGCTGTTGAATTTCATATAAAAGAGAGGCAGTATGAGTAGAGACGAAAGAAAAAACAAGGATACGTTTTTCACAGAAATTGATTTTTTTGTGTACATATTTATAAGGTTAGAGTCATTCTGCAGTACTTAACCTCCTTCTTCCACTTCTCTGTAGTAGATTGGATGCATATTGTCTCTACTGCTCAAGCATGTAAGCTTGGAAAATACTGTGTGTACTGTATTCAAAAGCCATTTTAAAGGAACTTGTTGTTTGCCTAATTTACACTGAGGCAGCCAGTCCATCACTATTGCTAGCTACTACTGTATTATCACTGTGTTCACAAAAGCAGCTCAGAAAAAATCAAAGGTATATTCTCCAGCTGTACCTAGTGGCCAATTCTGATACAACACTTTAAAGATGCTTATAAAAATACAACAGATGAAACAAAACAATATTCTTTTGCCACTTAAGACTGATAAGAGAATGACAGAGAACCTGTAAAAACAATCCTGTCAAAATGCCTCAGAATCTTCTAAAATGGCTGGGGAAAGTAACATTTGAAAATAACTAAAATATCAATTTGAGCACCTGTTAGAGCACAAATCAACTTTTTGTTATTACAGTGGACCCTTGTATAACAAACAGCTTGTGTAACATAAAATTTGTACAACATAAAAAATTCTGGATATAGGGGGAATTTGCTTAACATAATCACCTATGGGGAGAATCCGTACAACATAAAAATAGGATCTCTCTGTTTTCAATGCATTCCTATGGGAATTTGTATAAAGGAAAAATTGCTTAACATAATTTCATTTGGAACGAATTAATTCCTTTTATACAAGGTACTAGAGATGGGCACGAAATGAGCAATTTTTCGTTTTCGTTTTCATTTTTTCATTTTGTTACATAGCAAAAACAAAAACGATTTTTTTTCAAAACAAAATGGAAATGAAAACAAAAACGAAAAATTTTGCCGTGTTTTTCATTTTCGTTGTGGCAAATGCATTGAACTGAAAAGAATGCCAACAAACAGAATTTTTTTGTTTTTGTTTTCATTTTTCGTTTTGTTACGTAACAAAACAAAAATGAAAAATTTGCAAAAAAACCCAATGAAAACGAAAACGGACCAAAACGGACCCCTAAACGACCAAACGACAAACGAAACACCATTTTTTTGAGTCGTGCCCATCTCTACAAGGTACCACTGTATATAGCTTGACACATAATTCTGTCATGCTGTTACCCCAAAAAGTAACTGTGTATGGGTAGCTATTTTACTCGTAACTGAACGCTTCAGAGCTCTGGGTGAGGGAGGCACGGCTATTTGAGTAGCTACCTCCACACACTAATGCTATGTGTCAGTTCAGAGCAAAACACAAAGATGTCAGACTTATATAGCCTGCTAGCCACAGGGCCAGCTTACAGTACACCAGTGATTTAAACTAGAGGAACACATTTAATAAGGAAGTAACACATAACCTGTGCTAATATTTCAGATAAATATAGTTTGACTCAAAGAATTTAAAATACAGAATTCCTTCAGACTATATGAATTTTCCATCTCTCCTCTGATCAGGATTGTGCTTACCCAGTTCCATTGTTTTGACTGAATATATTTAAGGATAACTGCTTATTTCTCACTTTTGTAATAGAAAAAATAACCCATTCTGGTGCATTTAAATGCTGCACTTCCATCACTTCATCTTTCAGCCTCAATTCATCTTATTTTCAGCTTGGCAATTTCTTTCCTAAAAGGAGACTTTCAAAATTACATCAAATCATTGAACAGCAGTAGGTCAGGGTAGCTTAAGTTAGCAATCTCTGAAGAGCTTTGGAGCTGGTTTAAAGGTATAGCTACTATTTACAGCTTGTGCAAAGAAGCAGTAATGAGGTTATGTTGGATAAGACAGGGAGGGGAGGAAGAGGCCTTTCAAAAGAACATTTCCTAATACTTCAACTGCTGTAGTGCAAATTAAAATAATAAATCATTCCTTGACAGGAAGCCGGTTTTTTTAAAAAAGCAGGGTGAAGATTTTAAAGATGAGTTAATACGATGAGTGTTTTGAACTTTTTACATAGCTTTCCTAGTGCCATCTAAACGTGCAGCTCTTCCTATAAATGAGAAAAATCAACACTTCCAAAAGACTCTGCTTTCATTCTACTGAAATGAAGCACAACGTTAAAAAGAGGTGAACAAGTCACTGAAGGAACGTGACAGACAGTTTGACAGTGAGGTAGAACAAGGAGCCACTGTTCAAACCCTGGAGTGGAATAAATATCACAACAAATAATTTGTACTGTACCCCATTCAGCATTCATACGTATGTTTTAAAAGTCAGTCAGGAAGTTAAATTGAGGGAAAGGGACATTGAAAGTAGTATATAGTTTCAGTCAACTGAGTTGCTGACAGCAAAGAGGTAAGCCACTGATACTTGGACATCTCCTAGAGGTAGAGGCCATCAGTCCTCCTGACCCACAGGACCTTTATGCAGGTACAGATCAGGTCTGGGGTCTGCTCCTCACCCCCTACCTGGCATTATATAGATTTCATCTCCACAGACTGCCTCACCCTGAGGTTTGCAATGTTTTGTAGATTGAGACAGATTCTACCAAACTAATGGGAAATCCACTATAGTCCTGATGCCCAAGTGCATTTGTACCATTTCTGAGGACCAACCTAATTAAGTACAGGGAGTAGTATCATCACCTGTGAGTTGGCCACCAAGTGAGGAAATTGGCCAACACAACTATGAATACAAAAATGGTATAGAACAGTTGTGATCTGCATCAGTAGAGGAAGAACACAACATCCGAGGTAAAGGGGTTAAACTCTAAGATATGACTTTCCCATTGCCATTCTGTTATTTTTATATTATTTTCACAAAGGCAGGTGAAGATGAGAAGCCAAGTATATAAAATGCAATGAAACCAATCTTGGCTAAACACAGCTTGGAACTGATGGTTCACTGGATCCAAGATACTAACTACAGACATCCTCACTGGTGAAAGTATCCAAAGTAGTCATTTATGTAGGAATGACAAGACAATACATCTGATGCAGTTGAACAGAATGCTATGAGCCCGCCCCCACCCGGCAGGAGGGCTGATGCTTTTTATTAGGTGTGGTAAAGAACGCATCACAAGGGGTGGAGAATCATTGACAATAGGACAGAAGAAGACAATGGAGGAGGGATGGTCTTTGGTCATGTAGCCTCCCAACCCGGGGGGGGGGGGCGTCTCTGGGCCTGGTTTCTGGTTCCACACTGGGTCCTGACCTCTCTGTGGTGTGCTTCTATGCCCAGAGTCTAAAGGCTTGCTCAGCGCTGCCAGGTCCTTTAGGGTTCTGTGTGCCCCCAATCTCCTACACATTTATTGTGCAGGAACTTGTGTAGAATTTGGTGCCTGTTTAACTACATGTTGAATATTATGCTGTTCTTCATGAAAAAAGCTATCAGGGTCTCTCTCTCTCTCTCTCTCTCTCTCTTTTCTTTTTTTCTTTTTGTCTTTTTGTCTTTCAAGCCCCTCTCCTAGTTTATCACATCTAAAGATAATACAAGCCTTTAGACAACCTCCCATAGTAATATCACAGGCTAAATGTATATTTATTTTTCTTATCCAGATGTTCCCAGTGACCTATCATCCCCTTCAGTTCTCTCTGAAGCTCAACAGTCAAATTCACTGATATGGTCTGGTTGTTACCTTGCCATTCTTGTCACACAAGGCAGCCATAAATAAATCCAACTGCTCAGTTAAGTTGAATTTATAACTAATATGCCACAGCAAAGGGTTAGAGAAGCTGGTCTGCCCTTCTATCTAGTTTTATGATATACATCAGATTAGCTACCAAACCACGGAAAATAGTTGTTAGGAGATAAAATCTTCACATTTCGAAAATTCCGTTTAATGCCTCAATCCATAACTGGCTTTGTGGGAACAGATTTATTGTCTTCTATTGTCTTGGCATAGGTAAAATAATTTCCTTGCCTCAGAATCCTTCATTTTATGACAAATAATATGCATAAGCTGATAGACGAATTCATGACTCTACGTCTTTGGTAAAATGCCCCAGTGCATCACTCGGCATCTCTGTCAAATTTATTACTGGGAGGTTAAAGTATGTACAAAATTCTCAAAGGAAAAATGTACTTTTTGACAATGAATCAAAGAGCAAATCCTAAAGGCAGGTTAATCCATTTTACTCAGTGTTCACTTGGTCAACATCTAATCTAACTTTTGAAAAATAAAACTTTTATTATTCCATCTTCAAACACGAATTCCTAATTTTTTTTCTCCCTCCCCTTTCTTTTATACAAGAATCAAATAAATAGGAAATATATCAGGATTTTATGCAACAATAAAAGCAAGGTAATATCAATTCGAATGCCAATACCAGAAGATGATGATGAGCTCACAGAAGCATGTTTATTAAGAATATACACATAATAGAACTTTATTTTTTTCTTTTGTTTAAAGTCCTTTTGGCAAGAATTTCTTTTATTTTTGTGTTTTCCATGCACCCTGTAACTCTAAAAAGCAAAGTCAAGGCAACAGAAAATCAGTCCACACCAAAAGCAGACAACAGTGCAACCAACAGCAACATCCACCATGCAAAAGAGTACTCCTCAACCCAGCAAAAATGTGCCTTTAACAGAATAAATATACACAGTATAGTAACTGAAATCTTAAATATGTTTTTAATTTTGCATTATTTCCATTTTCTCATGTGAGCCCCTGCAGACAGTAGGCCCTGGGGAAATTCCCACTTTAGTCTCTGAATAAAGTAGCCCTAGGTAAAGCTGTGAAGTATTAAAACAAAAATAACTCTCCCAAAAGTTTTTAAAAATAAATAAATCCCAGATTCCCCCAGCCACCCATGGAAGGACTGAAGAGTCTCAGCTAGCCTGTTCCTTTTTGGCTTTGCAATTACTTCAGTTACCAATTAGGAAAATGCAAAGGGAGATCAAGTGAATTTCATTTTCAGCTGAAAACAAACAACAGTAGTCCAACAATTCCCAAAGAAGGTCGGGAAAGAGCCGGCCCCTTCACAACATGAGACATTACATTATATAGTTACAAAGTTACTTTTGAGAAACACATCATTTTCGTCAGAACTTGCTGGATCCAATAGATTCCCATTCTCCTCAACTTCAAAGGGAACAGGCTCCACCTTAGTTCAACCCTGGTCCTACTTCAAAGTAACCAACTATGAGCCTTTTTACACGACCCCTAAGATCCGCTGGTCCCTTAAATTCGGACCAGAGATCTTGGGGGTTCGTTGCTCTTCCTTCCTCCCCACGACTCCGCACTTCCTTGCTTCTGTCTGCATGAGGGGAGGGAGGGAAAAAAGCCTTAAAAAGGGACAAAAGAATAAAGCCTTACCTCCGGTGCCGGTGGAAGTTGCTCCGACACCCCGGTTACTTCCTGGTTCTTCTTAAAGGGATGGGAGGCAAAAGAAAAACAACAAAAAGAAGCGAGGAGAGCCCGGCACTCTGCACATCAAAATTTTTCACTCTCCCAAAGCAGGTACTTGAAAGGTGCGCTGGGTCGCGCTTAGGTGGGCGGGGTCGCACTTAATTTTCTGTTAGCTCCGGAGCTGGTGGGGAAACATTTTTAAGCTCCGGAGCTGGGAGCCATTTGCAGCGGAGCTTAGGGGTCGTGTATAAATGCCCTATGTCATACTAGAAGGTTGGGGAGAGGTGGAAAGCATCAACTTATTTTTCCTAGGTTCTTAGCTATCTAGAAATAGCAATTAAAACAGAAATAACTGGCCCATCTAAGCAAAAGCAGCCTGGATGTGAATGTGGAATTTTGATTTTCTTCTGGAATTTGTGGAGTCTTTGATTTGTCCTTTGTTTTTAAAGCGTATTTGAAATGAGACAAAAAATCAAGTATTACAGGGGAGAATTCAGCCCCATAAGCCATAATTGAAAGATTTCTATCTCCATCAATCTTCATATTCATACTAACTGATGACTAACTATCAGGTACTGTACAATCAATTATCTTATCCTCACCAAACATTTACTTGTTCTCTGTGGTTGTCCTAAAATGCCTCGCCATCACTATCATATTATTTAGACATTTTCTTAAATGAATGCATCTCACAGGGTTCAAACAATTGATCACTTTTATCCATCAAAGCTGTCTCTTTTACTTCCTGGAAAGATGGATTATACTTAATGGAAACATTATGTTAAAATGGAGCACACAAGAAATCTATAATGCTGTCTGTTTAAAACTGCGAAGCAGGTAATGAACTGCCAGATGTGTCTGAAGACTTACTTTTCATCTTTAAAGTATTAGAAAGTTTTACAGTGATCAATCTACGGAACTTCAGAAGATTCATCACCATTTCACTAAGTCGTGCTGTTATTTAGTCCGGTTGCAATTATTTTGTTCTGGCTCTTCACAAGAAAAAGTAGACACAATTACAAAAGTGGGGAAAGTAAGTCTATTTCACCTTTCTTTAATTTAAAACACACACAAGTTTTCACTCCATCACCCAACATGTTATTGCTAGTCCTGACTGGATAGACCAGGGGTGTCCAAACTTTTTGCAAGGAGGGCCAGATTTGGTGAGGTGAAAATGTGTGGGGGCCAGCCATTCAGCTATAACATGCAAGGAGGCAGGGAGGGCGCTGCAGCAATGGAGCTGAGAGCGGGTAGGCTGGGAAGGTGGCTGGGTGATGGTGGACAGAGGCAGGGACAGCAGGCAAAGTGTAAAACTGCAATCTGATGCCTCCATCTGGTATGGGGAGAGGCCAACTGGTGGGGATGCGTGATAGGCTGAGCTTATGGGGAGAATAGGCTGCAGGCTGCTTGAAATTTGGAAACAGGCCACATTTGGCCCCTGGGCCTGATTTTGGACATGCCTGGGATAGACCATCTGATTCAATATCTACTTTATCTGTTCTCTAATTAAGACTGGCACTGGGTTCACTGGCCACAAATTGTCAAACTTCTACTGAAGAACATGTCCAGGATAGAGCTGGCTGGGTTACTCAGTGGTTTAGGTGTCTGTCTATGAATCCAGAGGTTGGAAGTTTAATTCCCTACTGTACCTGCTGAAAGAAGCCCCAGCCTGTGGGGCCTTGGTCAAGATACATAAAGTGCCCCTAGAAGAAGGAAATGGTAAACCACTTTCAAGAAGGGTCACCATAAGTCAGAATTGACTTCACAGGACACTATTTATTTCTTTTTGAGAAGGATATGCCCATTTTTTCCATTATCATTAAAAAAAACTTGTTAAAACTCAAGGCATTGGGGCCTAAATCCAATGTTAATCTTACCTAGATCAAACTCTTTGGGGTGAATGGAATTAAATTAGTTAAATTTAACATTACATGTGTGATTGCCTCTTTTCTGCCATCGGCCCAAGGGGAAATCCAAACACCTTAAACCAGGGGTGTCCAAATATCAGCCCTCCAGATGTTTTGGACCACAACTCCCAGATTGCCAATGACAAAGGACTGTGGGAGTTGTGATCCAAAGCATCTGGAGGGCCGAAGTTTGGGCACCAGTGCCTTAAGCAAATAGGAAAGGCCCAATATGTTGAAAAGGGAGCTCTCCAGATCACAAGCAGTTGCAAGCTGAAGAGCAGAGAAGCAAAAGCAGAACGTTCCAGGTGTAGAGCCATGAGACAACTCAACACATTTGCAAAGAGGGCTCTGGGCTTTGGTTTTAACAGGTCTACCCCAGGTTGAACTAACACAGGCTTTATCCCTTGTCTTCAAATTGCCGGTTGCAGTGTGGTTAACAATCAATGTAATACACTGTTTCTGCCCACTCCTGTCCTGGAAGAAAGCTTGCATGTGAACTTTGGAATACATTTAAAGTATTTAAAACAACCGAAATTGGTTTGCAAAGGGATGAAGAAGGAAGGGCTCCTTCTGTAGAATACCCTACCACCACCGTTAACTTTTGGAAAAATCTAAGAAAACAACCTACCATCCATGTTGAAACAAAGGCAGTGTGCATATTCCTATTTCAAGACAGTGATTTATCGCTCCCCTGTAAATTATATATCACCCTCCTGAATATGAAGAATGAGAATAGTAACAAACAAATCCTACAAGCTGACCTCAGATTGACAGCAGAGCACTGCCCGTAGATTTCAGTCTGCAGCTAGAAATTGCCTCCCATGACAAGCGTTCGTAGCCAAGAGATATAAATTTAAAAAGACAAGAGCTCAGACCTGCCCTTGGACACTTGACTTGCAACCATGTTCTCTAATGTGGGGACAAAGACAACCATTGCAAGTAGAACTGCAATCACAGAAGGTGCAAAGGTCTTTATGGGCAGCCAAATTGCATATTTCAAGACTGTGGGGACATGGACAAATACGACGCAGGAGTGATCTTCAAACTTTTCTGAGTGGATGACAGCACTGATGTCGACTGTAAGGGAAGAGAGAAGAGAAGGTTTCATGCTATAGAAACACCCCAAAAGATGTCCATCTAAAAAGCCCGAACCAAGCCTGGTTTTTCCTGTCAATCTGCTACTGACCTGGGAAATGTGATGGCCAGGATTTCTATCCTTACTTCATTTCTATTATGCTTTCACTCCTCATGTCCCCACAATCACGCCCCTTCTGCACCTGCAATGGCTGAAGGCATTGGAGCAGTTGGAGGGTGGCTTGGATAGGTATATCTTATTTCCAGCACAGTGATGGTAAAGTCATTACATTCATTACTCATTACCCTGAGTTGGAGTGGAGTGGAACTCCCTGCCATAAGATGTGGTGATGGCATCTAGTCTGGATGCCTTCAAAAGGGAATTAGACAGATTCCTGGAGGAGAACTCCATCACAGGTTACAAACCATGATGGAGATGTGTAATCTCCTGGCTTAAAACTGGGGTACTTCAAGAACCAGATGCAGGGGAGTGGTATGAAGAGACAGCGATCTAGTCTCGTGCACTCCTGGACACATTTGGCAGGGGCACTGTGAGATACAGGAAGCTGGAATAGATGGGCTTTTGGCCTGATCCAGCCTGGCTCTTCTTATGTTCTTATGTTCTTGCGTTCTTATGTCATTTCCAGTATAGTCAGTGTAATAGCATGTTGGACGAAGAGCTAGTCTGGGACATGAAGACAGAGTTTCATGTGCCCTTGGAACACATTGGGTAAGTTGGAGCAAATAGTTTCTTGGACTGACCTATCACACATAGCTCTAGATGCAAAAAAAAAAAAAAAAAGTAAAGAAGAAAGCAACATACACTGCCTTGTATGTGGTGGTTGGATGACAGGTGGCATGTAAATGTTGTTCACGGTTTGTTTGTTTTTTGTTTGTTTTTTGGTTATTCTTTTTAGTTAGCAGAGTATCAGCTAGAATTAAAACACGGAAACATGGAGAGATCAGCTCATCAGCACCCCCTTGGTTCCCTTTGTACATAAACTAGCACTTTGGGTGAGAAAATCCCTCTAGAAACATTTAAAGTAGAAAGTAAAGTATCTTTACTTCCAATTGCCATCTGTAGTTAAAAACAGAAGAAAAATAAAGGAATGGGTAAAATGGAGACTTCAATATGTGGAAGACCCTTGTTGCTTGGTCAGATGTCAGGGAAAGAGGGAGGGCTCACCAACACCACCAACACCACCAACACCAACACCACCACCACAACAACAACAACAATGGAAATAAACAAACATAGAAAGGCAGCTTGCTTCAAATGCCAGAGGGTAGGGAAAGAACATTAAGAATCAAGTTAGTGGCAAAGGACAGTCACATTAGGCTCTACAGCCCCCTCCCACTGTTACCCAGTGTTAGTGCACGTAAGATTGCTATTATGCCCAAGAGTGTAACTAAGAAAATGCCTGCAGATGTTTAAACACTTTGGAAGCCAAGACCTCCTTCTGTTGCAGACAACTGAAAAGACGTTGGGTCCTATGCCAAGCCAACAAGAAAAATTCATAACAATCACTATTCCCTTTGGGATGATAGATATATCCTTCTGATGAGCCTGCCATTGGCAGTAGTTACCACAAACAAATCTCCATTCATTCAATTAACATGAAATATCACAGGCTTCAAAAGGAGACATCCCTGCTTCCCCAGCTCTTCGTTTCTGAAAGGTCACATTAAGTTTCTCATTAATGACTCATTCACAGCAAAAGCAAGAACTTTGGTTCCCCCCAGTAAATAAGTAAAAGAAAATAAAAGCCGTTCCTTTATTTTTATTTCTTTATTTTTTTACTGTTGTATCCCTCATTTTACAACATATACAGTAAGTCACTTAGAGTCGCAAATCACTCTAATGGTATCTGCTGCCACTGACAGGTGCTTGCTCTCACAGCTGATTCCAGCATATTTTGATGGTGCAAGGTATACAGTTTTATTGACCAACAAAGCAACATCATGAAATACATTTCCATCTCCATAATATTGATTTAAGTCAAGCCTGGTAATCATATAAAAGCAAGGATTTTACAGTGCACTCGAACGTAAAGGAACCGATAGGCCAAGCTAAAGACAATTGTTTTGCAAACCAACAAACTTCCTTTCACCTAAAGAAGAAATCAAATTCCAAGAGTAAGGTCTGCAAACTGTTGATAGCAGGTATTTGTCTGCAACCAAACTGCAGACTCAGAAGCTTATCACAGTAGGATCCACAACTCAGAAAACTTCTTTGCTTTGAGTGACGGCTCCTAGAACCTCCCAGTCAGCATGGTTAAGGTCAGCTAACATCCGAAAAGACCAGAGAGAGAGGGAGGGAGAGTCACCCAATACGAGTGATTCATATTGGAATGAAATAGGTGAGGATCTATTTAGCCATCATTCTGACCTTTGAACTCCAGAGCAGGAAGGGACCCTATGGATCACCAAGCCCAGGCCACGCACAGTGAGGAATGGAACTCCCAGCCTCTGGTTCTGCAGCCCAAGATGTTAGCCACTGAGCTATCATTGCTAATATCCAGTGTCGGTCCAAGATATTTCGCTTCTTGAGGCAGAGGACCAGATGAGACCTTTTCCCACCATGGCCTGGCAGTTGAATCTCTCCAGAATAAGCAAGAGGACAACAACCTCCATCACACCTGAAGCCAAGAGGCTCCCTTATGGGGTGTAGGTTCTCTCCAGCACTCTGTGGCTGCTTATCACCATCTACTACAGTACTGCCATAACACTCTGTCTATTGGTAGAGCCGCCTCTGTTCATAAGCATACAACACCACTCCATCTGTACAGAGTAGACTCCCTAGATCCCTTGCCCAGTCCCTTCCCATGGCATCTCCTGCTTCCTGTGCAGAAGAGGAGCCTTCGCGCTCTCTAAAACTGGGAGGGCACGTGAAAGGCAAAGGCATCAAGAAAGAGGGGAGGCTGTCATGCTTGTGTTCTCTTTAATGGAAATCAAACGGGACAGGGGAATTGAGCAAGTGAATGACAGCAGGAGGGGGAAGTATGTAAATGGGGATAAATGTCCCTATGGGAGGATGGGCTCTGTCCATGCAATGGCTGTGGTTTCCAAAACATTCAGGAGCAGGCTGTGGCTTCCTTGACAAAGGACAAGTCCTCTGTTTCATTGCTTCTCAACCTTGAGCCATCCAGAAGCCATGCTGGATCAGGCCAAGGGCCCATCTAGTCCAGCTTCCTGCATCTCACAGTGGCTCCACCAGATGCGTCTGGGAACACACGAGACTAGAGATCTGACTCCTGATACCACTCGCTTGCATTCAGATAGTGAAGTTGGGGAAACTGGACATTGATGAAATTTTTGGAATGTTCTATTCAAGTATAGCTTTGAACAGCATCTGTAATCAGTTCTTAGTCTAGCCGGAATAGAGGGTGCTGTTCCCAGGCTTTGGATTTCGAATACGACTTCTCACATCACGTTTGTTTGCCAGTAGGGACTCAAGCAAATCCTGAAAGACATTTCCCCACCGACCAACTCCGGCATTATAATAAAACTCTGAGGAATGCCTTGCAGCAGCTTCTTCCCTTATTTACTGGTCCAGAATATCAATGAGAATCCTCCGTATCTAAACTGAAATGTACACTTTGCTGCTTCCACTGCCACAGACTCGTGCACAATACACGAAGGGAAGGTCTCACATTGAACTCTCCACCACTGTTTGTAAGAGAAAGAAGGCGCCTTGCATGTTAATCATTTCTGGTGCCTTGTAATTGTTTTCTGATGAAAGCCAGTGCTGGCCTGCTCGTTCTCCAAAGACGGTAAATGACTTTTTCTTCCTATTGTCTTCGTCACAGGCTTGAAGCACAGAGAAATAAGCACTGCATTTCCCAAAAGAGCACTAAAGGTGAAATTTATACTTGCACAGAGTCCTGTGCATCACCTAAACGACACTTAAACCACATATTAAAGGATAAATCCTACCTTCTGCTCCTCCCCAAGGCAGTCGGGAATCTCATACTGTAGAACTAATGGGCTTCAGATGCACCAGCACGTAGAGTCTAGGGAGGCATCTTCAGGGCTGCTGAAGTTCTGTAAAACTAAGTTATAGATGGATGTCTTTGGCAGAGACTGTGGAGGTGGACAGAATATTCCCCTGAAACACACAGAACCTTCAAATCCGTAAGTTTTCTGATCAGGCACTCTGTTGGAGTTCTTGCAACCTCGCATGCTGCTTTTTGCAGATTTGGCTGGAAGGGATCTCTCTGGGCGAGGGTGACTGTCAACCTGTCCATCCCTAAACAATTTTCCCTCCTGCCTCTAAATTCAAAGAGAGCCCCCCCCTTTTCCCCTCCCACTCTTTTTGCCCTTTAGGCAACCCTTCTGAGCCTCCAGCATTTTACAAATGTTTATGTATAACATCTTAATATTCAGTTTTTATCAACTGGGGGAACTTTTTAAACTCTGCTGGTGGTGGTCTAGTATTGTTTTGATGGTGTTTTTTATGATTGTTTTTAAATGAAGTTTTTTGCTCTTTTTAAAGATTTCATGCATGAGCTGTTTTAATATACTGTATTAAATTATTGTTGTAAGCCATCTTGGGTCCCTTCGGGGAGAAAGGCGCCATAGAAATAAAGTTTATTATTATTTGTTATTCTTTTGTCTGTTGGAGTTAGTAGTCTGAAGCAATCAGTGAGTTTGTTGAGGTCTGCTGCTGCCAGCAGTCGTTTATGGTTGTAAGCATGCTAGTACTTGTTCACAGTAAGTAAATGAAACCCTTTACTAGAGATGGGCACGACTCAGCGAAATTTTCATTTTCGTTTTTGTTTTTCGTTTCTGTTACACAACGAAAACGAAAATGAAAATTTTCCAGAAAACGAAACGAAAATTTTTGCCCTGTTTTTCGTTTTCATGATGGCGGGCACATTCCAATGGAAAGAATGCTAACGAAAAAAAATTTTCATTTTTGTTTTGTTTTTTTGTTTTGTTTCGTAACGAAAACAAAAATGAAAACTGTGCAACCTCCTCGAAAAACGAAAACGAACCGAAATGGACCCCAAAACGAGAAACGAAAAATGAAAAATTATTTTTTTGAGTCGTGCCCATCTCTACCCTTTACACTTTATCTTACTAAAGCCTCAGAGTGAGTTATTGAGATGGCAAGTGCCAGTTAATGAGAAAGAGGTGGACAAATATGAGGAACAGGAAACTAATTCTGCTTTGTGAATCTCTGCACTTCTGATGTGCAGCTAAAGTAATTTATTCAAACATTCAAAACTCAGCAGCACCCTCATCTAGAATTAGAGATGTCACCATGTATTTTCCTCTCCCCAGATTCATTTGCCTATGGAGCCACAGCAAGTGATGATGAGGGAAGCGCTGGCCAGTTTCCTTTCTTCTGCTTCCTTCTACCAAAAAGTAGTCGCCAACAAATAAATGGGAGACTGTAGTTTGCTAAGTGGGAGAGGGGCAAAATACAAGTTCTCTTGGACAGTAAATCCTCCGTACAGAATTTTCAACTGAGGCTGAGAATGGTTTGAGAACAAAACCAAAAAGATTCAACTATTCTATCCTTTTTTTCTTTATTTGAACATTTAAAATAGAGATGAAAATGTACATAGGCATAAAATTGGGGGCAGGTTTCAAACTCATTCAATTCTTATTGTCAGATACTGTCTTGTTGGCTCCAACTTAATGGTGTCCATATGGATGTGCAAACTGCAAAACCATTGGTCAAAACCAGTTTTGTTTAGTTGTTGTGAATTCAAGATCATGGTTCCATTGGTGAGTCACTGCATCTCACATTTAGTCTTCCTCTTTCCCTGGTATGTGTAACTTTTTCCTAGCGTTATTGTCTTTTCTAAAGAGAGTTGTGTTTTCATGATGTGCCCAAGGCTCAATAGTTATACAGTGCCTGTTTGTTTGTTTGTTTTGTTTTTTTGCTTGCTTGCTTCATACCTTTCTTACTTTTAGGACCCAGGGAAGCTTGCAATGAATGTTTTTTAAAAGAAACAGAGCTATATGTTGAAAAATGTCAAATTAAATCTTAGCGTGTTCTGAATCTTAGGGGTACAGCTGTACCAGATACCAAAAGTGAAGAGAAAGGTAACAGAAATTCCAGAGGTGAAAAAAGTTATTCTTGTGAAGTAAAAACCCCAGATTCCCTACCTAACTTTAAAGTGTCTTCCTGATGAAGTTAAAGGGTTAGAAAGGGTCCATTTTCTTGACGCCACTCCTCCCTTTTCACCCAAGGCAGGAGTGTGGAAGTCACTTGCAGCCTGATAAAGCTTTTTCCCAGACCCAGAAAACATTACGTAAGATGTAAGAAATTAGCTTTCTGTTAGGAACAAACAAATCATCTGGGTCTCAATCACCAAATAATGTTGGTTTCTACAAGTAGATATTTATCCTGCTCTATGTCAGCATCAATCTCAGAATACATTAGTCCACATTGTAATACACGCACAAAATATTCTCTAATACATCCTCTTTCAGTGAGTAACTCACAAATATATGCCATTTATGTGCTACGTTCCCACACAGTTTTTAAGCATCTTTTTAAAATGGGAAAGCAATGCATAACCCAAATAAATATAAAAGAAGTATTGCATTTTGTGACACTAGACATCACAGCTTTTGTTGAGTCACACTCTCTGACTGCCCCCTCTTTAATATTATCAACTCCAGCAACTATATGTGAATGGCTCTGCAATAATCAGTTCCTCCTTGTTGATGCAGTGAAGACCTGAGTGAGGCTGCTTGTCACACATTCTGTCTCCGTTAGTAGTAGTAGTAGTAGTAGTAGTAGTAGTAGTAGTAGTAGTCATCGTCGTCGTCGTCGTCGTCTCGTACATATATGAAGTGAGTGTGAAATCACCCTATCACCATACCACTGTGTCATTATTATTATTATTATTTCTTATATTTACACCCCTGCCAGTTCTCTGTCAGATTGGCAGAGGTGGGACCAGAGGAAGGAAGGAAGGAAGGGAGGGAGGAAGGGAGGGAGGGTGTCAGCTAGAATGCAAATTGTATCACATTCAGAATGAAGGGTGAACTTCCAGATGAACCCACAGACCATATATGAGCACTGACTGAAATTTCAAATGTAATACAGGCTGCAAATCAGATCACAGTGGTGTCAAAGATCTCTGCTTTAGCTTTCCAGTGTAATTCTACCCTAAGCCTCTGTTTGAGACGGGGAGATTAACTCAGTTCGTATTGCAGTGTAAATCAAATGTATTTTTTCTTCATTCCCGCCAACAGTATATCCTTCAGTTGCTACAGGGCCTTCACAACAAACTTCAGTTCTAAAATATATGTAACATGCTTTAAATCCCAGGTTTCCTTTAGTTTATCCTGGAAAGGGAGGCACATTTTGCCATTTAGATGTTTTCTTTGGCTCTGACATTACGAGATATGATGGTCAAGAGCAAGAGAATGAAATGGGAATGGCTGATTCATCTTTATGTGCATCTATACAAGAGATAGTAGAGAGTAATAAACACATGATATAAATCAGTTGGACATTAACTAAAAGATCATCTCTGACCTCTATAGATTTTGCAACAGATTCTGCCTTACACTGCCCTTACATTCCATAATGCAGTGTTAATCTTTATGATTCAGTTTAGGATGAAGGGAGAGGAGGACCTCGGAACCAGGTGAATTGCAACGTTTTCAACCTTTAACAACAGACTCCTGCTGACCTGTCAGGATTAGCTCTAATTGAGCCTCCTGGATTAATTGCTCATGCTAGTAATCACCTTGAAGCTCTGTGATTTTCACTGCAAGTTGAAAACTCTCTGACCCAATGCTAATTAAGCAGCAGTGGGAGTTTCTTGTGTATTGTATAAGCATGCAAGGAAGTACAATTGCAGAAAAGCAAGGGGGGTCTGTGGCTCTATGGCTAGACTGTATATCCTATAAGGCCTGAACCACACAGCCAAAGGCAAGGAATGATGGAAACTAGGATGGACAGGAAACAGAAAAATTGAGTTTCGTTTCATTCTGTTTAGTCCTCCCTGTGTGTCGTTTCGTATTGATAGTAATGATTTTTTTCAAAAAAAATTGTTACTTGTGAATAACAAAATGAAATTAGGTAAGGGAACCCCCCCCCCCAGCAGGGGCCTGAGAGGGTAGCTGATGGGGGATTCCCCACCACCTCTCAGCTGGGAGGCAGCAGTGGGCAGAGAGACCAAGGAGCACTCATGCCTGAGGCAGGCAAAGGAGCGAGCTAGGAGGCGAGCGAGTCATCCTCCAAAATGCTTCTCCACTGCCACTGCCATTTTAAACAGGCTCCAGCCTCTGGCTGGAGCCTGTTTAAAATGGCAGTGGCAGCGGAGGAGAGTGTCAAAGGAGGATTCATGTCCTAGGCTTGCTCCTTTGCTGCCTCAGCGAGGCAGCAGTGGAGGCAGACGCAGCAGTACGAGTCCTCCTCGGACTCTCTGCCTGCTGCCGCCTCCGAGCTGGGAGGTGGTGGGGAATCAGCACTCCCCACTCAGCCCCCTGCCGTGGGATTCCCCACCACCTCCCTGCTAGGATGTGGCAGCGGCGGCGACGCCCTCTATGGCTGGGCTGGCTTGTGACGGTGAGCCCAGCAGGTAAGGGAGCCATTTTACAGTGGAACAAAATGGTTGTTTTAATCAACAACAAAAGAAACCCCACCATTTTGTTTCGTTTGTAACAAAATGCTGCCACTTCAATTTGTTTCGTTTTGTTTCATTTTGTTACGTAACAAACGGACTAATCAGCATTTCGTTTTTCATGTGGAGCCCATCCCTAATGGAAAGCATAGTTCACCCACATCAGGGAATCCATTCCCCCATCCCTGCATGAGGAGAAGAGCCAAGAGAAGAGCCAACTGTGTCAGCCACATCGTATAGCTGCCTAAACAGCAAACTGCTTCATCCAAATTGAAATGAGTGCCACAGTCCTGAAATAATTTCTTTTGTTAGGCATCCAAGATTTGTTTCTCCCCCCCCCCCACCTCACCCCAGTTGTGCCCTTCTGTTCAGTCAGAGTATCACCCACCCGCTGTGAAATTAGCCTAACTGTCTGAAGCCTGGGTGGCATATTCCCTCCAGCCTGTGAATCCACAGGAAAGGGTGTTGTTCGAGAGCTGAAATTCAGAACTCATTTACAAGAGCAGGGACTTAATGCAATTAATGCAACTCATTTAAAGCATGTTTAAAAGAGTATTAAGAGCATATGGTGATTAATATGTGCTAATTAAAGGCAGCCTAATTATTTCCACATGCAAATAGAACTTTATTTGAACATGCAAATGCAGGAAAATGAAATGCTATCTCCCGCATATAAACAACAAGCCTCTATTCCAGGCCTGCTCCTTGAGGTTAAATGAAATTAAACTGTTTAAAATTAAAGAGTTTTCTATTTAATCTTAATTTTAATTGCTAGAGCTATAAATTACCAAAGAAATTGGCCACATTAACAACAAAAGAAGCACTTGGAGCAGAGACTTATTGATAGTATCATTAGTAAACATGAAAGCCAATCAGCGTTTCTTTCTTTCTTTTCTTTCTTTCTTCCTTCCTTTCTTTCTTCCTTCCTTTCTTTCTTTCACAATCAGGATTTATGCTTTAGATCTATAAAATGATTTTATATCAAGTTAATTCCAAGCCTACTTCTACCAACTTAATTTTGGAACTATTCTAATGTTCCAAAATTGTTCCAATATTTTGGAACTATTCCAAACAGCAAAGGATCTGTTTTAAAACACTTCCAACATTAATGTGCCTGGAAATGACTAAAAGGAAAAGGTGGTAAATATAACCACTCCCCAGTTAATATAATAGAAATTAATTTAAGTGCTATTTCTTTAATGGATTTAATATAGATGAGATGATGTTTCTGCCATATGAACATTGAAAATTGCTCTTGTCTAACATGTATTTATAAATTTTCTGAATCAACTTTCGCTCTGTTCCCAAGAATAGTTTATCCAATTCAGTTCTCTGTGTATAAAAACCCTCTTTCTTATCTTTAAAAAACTTCGAGGTCAGTTGTGATTTTGCCCACCAATCTAATGTCACTTTTTGACTGTGTATTAATATATAGAAAAATATTGTAAATATACCACTTGAACTTTCCTGCTTTTATCCTTAGAATTTCCACCCGACCCATCCCTCATCCTATGTAGGGACCCCGATGATATGAAATAAATAATTTTTTAAAAAAAAGAAAATTGCTCTTGTCCTTGGAAGAAAAGCTTATTTGGATCATACCAATTGAAGCTGGGGGGGTGTCATATTTTTCAATGCATCCTGTTGTTGAAAAATATCCCATGACTTCCTTACTGTGCAGTAAATTGGAAGTATCACTGTGACAAAGGCCATTCCTGTGTTACAGAGCCTTTATGGGTTTCAGTTGAAACATATATTTGATGACGTCTAAAAGAGAAAGTATCAGGACAGTGATTGCCTATAATGCTTGCATACCTTACTTGGCAGGGTAGATAACTTTGCTTGATTGAGGTCAGAGGGCCTCAGATTCTCTGCAACCGCCATGTTTGGTTCAACAATGCCTTTTTCAAATCAATAATTTGAACAACTTGTAGTGTCAAAATAAGCCAGAATTCATACCTAATGAACTTTCCACAAGCTGACTAATTTAGGATAGGAATACTGGATGGATGTTTTCAAAGAAAACAGTCTTGTTTTTTTGGGCCATCATAATGCCCTTACCATGCACTTGAACTTTGCTCTAACCAACTATGACCAGCAAGGCTGAACAAATTTCACCATCCATTTCCTCCTGTGTCCTAGAAGTTTCACCTTCCATTTCTCCAATGTCAAAGAACAACAGCAGGAGGTTGAACAAGACCTTAATGAACAACTGCATTTGATAGGAATGCAGCAGTTGACTTTGAGAGGCGTTGTATGGGTCTCCCATAAAAGAACAATCTAATTAACCTAAGAAGTTCTTTCATTTCATATTCAGTACTGCTATATACTCACAGATTTCATTTATACCAAACCTTTGAGGAACTATTCAAAGCAATATATCTCATCTTTCAGCTATATTTATGTAAAATAGCTATACTTATTAACTCAAAAGAATACCAGGAAAAATAATTAGTCAGCACTGGTGAAGAGCTTTGGGGTACTGTTTACTTGAAAACTGCCACTGTATATAGATCAGAGAAATGATAAGAATCAGCAGATAGACTAAGGGCCTTTTTACACGACCCCTAAACTCTGCCGCAAATGGCTCCCAGCTCCGGAGCTTAAAATTGTTTACCCACCAGTTCTGGAGTTTACTGAAAATTAAGTGCGGCCACGCCCACCTAAGCGCGTCCCAGCGCACTTTTCTTGTACCTGCTCTCCAAGGGTGAAAAATCTTAATGCGGATGTGCCGGGCTCTCCTCGCTTCTTTTTGTTGTTGTTTTTTGCCTCCCAGGAACCAGGAAGTCACGGGGCTCCCAGCAGTTTCCACCGGCACCGGGGAGGTAAGTCTTTATTCTTTTGTCCCTTTTTTTCTCCCTCCCCTCACGCAGCCAGCAGCCAGGACGTGCGGAGGGGTGGGAACGCACGAAGAGCGACAAACCCCTAAGATCTCTGGTCTGAATTAAAGTGACCAGCGGATCTTAGGGGTCGTGTAAAAGCGCCCTTACATTGCCTGTAGGAAAACAGCTTACAGGAAATTAATTTACCTATTTGCCTCCAGTTCAGATTATCATGAATGAGAGTGGAACAATGTTATTGGGCAGCAGAACAAATTAACATCTATAAGGCAATTCTAAAAACAGAGGCAGCCCCAACAAAACAATTGTAACTTTGAAACTGGACTTTGAATCAGCACCAAAGTTGGGTCAGATACAGCAGACAGTCTGCTCTTCCTCTTGGTCAAACCTGAGGACGTTTAGGCAAAGAGTTTTTAATTAGTGGTTTTTAAAATGATTAAACTAACCCCCCCCCCACTTCCTAGCAGAAACAACGGAGCTTAAACATCCCCAGATTTAAAACAGATTAAAAAACCTGAAAAGACCTTGAAAGAGAATTTTTGACCCCACCCAAGCAGCAGGGCTGAAACATTGTTCCTCAAAATGGCCTTTCAAAATGAGGAAACAGTGGCTATGATCACACATGGAATTCTTTTCATCTGTGACTCCCTTCAAAGGGCCTCCAAGAGGGGCATATGGCCCCTATTGAGAATGGCTGCTGTAGACCATCTTGACTCCTGCTATGGGTGCAGTCAACATTCAGCCACAGTTAGTCATTTCCTGGCCATTTGAACTGTGCATACTGAAGTACATTATCCCATATTTATAAATCATAGGGGTGGTTTTTTAAAAAAAATAATAATTGGACTATCTCATTTCACCTCTCCCTCGTTAGTACAGAATACCTAGCCTGATGGTGGATACAGTCACATCTTAAAGCTCTTTTTGAAAAGCTTTTAACCCTTACCAATGTTACCCCAAAAACATTAAGGAATTTATCTTACACACACACACACATACACACACATGGAGTAAACTTTACATAATCCTTTAACAGTAGCCAAAATCCTGTTGCACAAGATAGTGAACCATATTAAAGGAGGCTCACTGAATAAATGATGATGTGGTAACTCCTCCACAAATTTCATTGATTCAAATGGGCCTACTCTATAGCCAACTGGTTCACAGTTAAAACAGGCCAATTTGAATCAATGGAATTACTGAGGAGCTAATTCACTAAATCCCTGATGATCCAATGGGCCTACTGTAGTTTGATCTGCAACAGATTTTGGACAATGCCTCAAGCCCTAATAGAATGCTAATCCAATCAATCTGCTATCTTAAAAATCTTGGAAAGATCCTCTACCCTAATATGCCACACAAAATGAACAAGAAGCATTCCTCAAAAGATATCCATGCCTTCCCACCAGCTTCTAAGGCAGGAGTTGCTCACCTGGTATTATGGTTGATCATATTGGTAGTACTAGTAACATAAGGTTTTCAATGGTGGCCCCGTTTTTCTCCACTCTCAAGAATATGTGAACACAACCTAAAAAAAAGGTAAATGCTCCCCCGCACATGTGTGCTAGTCATGTCCAACTCTAGGGGCAGTGCTCATCTCCGTATTCAAGCTGAAGAGCCAATGTTGTGCAAGTCTGTGGCCATGTGGCTGGCATGGCTGCAAGGAAACACTGTTTTACCTTCCCACTTTTTACAGGGGTACCTATTTCTCTAATTGCATTTACATGCTTTCAAACTGTTAGGTTGGCAGGAGCTGGGGTTAACAGCTGGAGCTTGCTCCGCTGCGTAGCACCCAGGATTCGAACTGCTGATCTGCCGACTTTGTAGCCCACAGTTTCCAGTGCTCTAGCCCGCTGAGCCACCAGGCCAAACCCCTAAACCTACACAACCTAAACCCATTTATTAATTCCACCTAATAAACCTCTCTCTTTTCAACGTAAACAGTGATGCATTATATTTAGTTTGCGAGGTCTTGCCAAGAAGCATTGAGAGCGAAAGGCACCTTTAAGACATACACACATGCATAAAATCTGAAAATGTCCAGCATGTTTGACTCCCAGAGTGAGTCAATTCATGTTGAAAGGACTGAGATGGGTCATGGCCTGAACATCGTACAACTTCTCCTTGCTCAACCATTTGCTGTGAACATCCGAGGCAGGGAATACACGGTATATAAATCTCCTTATGTGAAGACTTCCCTGGACCCTGGAAGCCTAATCATGCGGGGCCTGAAGAGGACCAAGGGGAAATCTAATTCAATCGTTGACATTCTTCGCGCGTGTGAATAGTTGAGTTGTTGCTATCCTGTGAAGCATTCATGTCGATACAGTGAATTAACAATTTTGTTGCAAAAGGCATGCCTTACCTTTAATGCAGTAACCTTCAAGTTTCACTCCCTCATTCAGATTCTGAAAAATAAGCTTCAGTTACTTTTATGTTTGGTCTCACCATGCACTTAAAGGCAGTTTAGGGGATAAATTATTTAAAGCAACCTTCTATCATCAGCTTACCATTAGTCTTATAAAATACATTAGCTAACAGAATGGAAGGAGAGTGTAACATTTTGTAACATCACTTCTGGACTGTTTCGTATCAACAAATTCCGATCTTGAGTGAAGGAGTGTCTCTCCCTCAGTACTGAGACATTCTCAGTGGCGTGCAGGGGGCAGGAGAGCCCTGCAATGATGTGGGAATCCCTAGTTCCTTTCATTATATTTTGTACCTTCCCATGAAGGAAGAGAACTAAAATAAGTTACAAATCTGGAGAGCTCATACAATGTCCCAGCTGGCATGGATCGTGACCCTGTCGGTTGGAAGAGTCCACAAGCAAGAAGCCAAACAAGCACCTTCCCGGAGTTATCATGTAAATGTTTTAACCTAGCAAGATTTTGATGTTAACAGCTCTTTGGTCTTTCCTTTAAACCATGTAACCTCTCAGATATACTTCTGTCAACTCGACATTTTATACAGTCTTCCATTTAGCATTCTATTTAGCAGCTAGCCTGATTCCTATTTCTCTTAAATCAAAGCAGACCATGAAAAGTCATGGAGATGATATGTTTCCTTTGTTCGATGTCCAGACAAAATAAAACACTGGTGGACATTTTATTTTTCAAGGACTCTATAGCTTTGATCTCCTGCTTTTACAGGAAGCTGGATTTGACCACTGGATACCAGTTCTACCGTTCTCTAATTACATGGAGCACTGGATCATGTTTCACATGCATGTACACCTGTGTGTGCACATGCACGTATACATATACTGTAGTATATCTGTAAATGTCCCTCAAGACTCACCCTTGTTCTTGGTAAACCCCCCCCCCAAAAAAAAAACCTGAATATGTCGAATCAGCTTCATCCCCCAAAATATTGGTGCAATTGAGGGGGGGGGGAACTAACCTGCATCTAATTTAAGAGCAATGAAAGGGTGACACCATGTGGTAAACTAAGCCTGTGGTTTCCTAATCAGTAACAGAACATTTTCATTTCAATTACGCTAACACTCAGGATTTTGTCCTTCATCATTATCCTATCACTAAATGTTTACAGATGGTCATCTTTCATGTGTTAGTGTCTTACAAATGTATTTTGGAAAACACCAAATAGATGTAATGGAAGGGAGAGCACCCATCATTTTAAAGCACCAACAAGCAAATTTTATTGATTTCTGTTGTGCCTAATGGTATGTAAAAGTAAGTAAGTAAGAAAGAAAGAAATAAGAAATCCCAAATTAGGATCACTTTGCATTTTTGCTTAGTACGCATGGATTTTCTTTATTAGATCATTAACAATAATACATACCAATTAAACATGACAGCAGTTATGCTAATTGAATAAAGTAAAGAGATCTAGGAGTTTATCCTAAGTGTATATACAGGGACCAAAAATGGGCAAATTTACATTCTCTTACTTCGTACAGGTCAAAATATGTCACTCATAAATATCTGTAAGAAAATCAGAAAAAGTGAAAGGGAAGATTTTTGCAATTCCATTTTATTCTATTTTGTAGCCAATGTTCAAGCCAACACTCTTTCCAAGTGGCTGACCATGTTAAAGACAACAGAAACATGAATAAAAGCATAGCAACGATAAACCACTTTAAATAAAACTGCTTTCAATAAAATGCAATATTATTTTGAATACAAACTGTATGCATTGCAGATTACTGTCATTGACAAAATGAGAAAGAGAGAGAGAGAGAGAGAGAGAGAGAGAGAGAGAGAGAGAGAGCATTTGATGAAAGATCTCCAATATTCAAAAAAAATTTAGAAGCCAGGTCAGTTAGGTGCTCCACCCAAGGAGGAACAGACAAAGTGTCTGGGCAGCTGATATCACCTCAAGGTATCAGCCTGTGTTCACATGATCTGATAAGATTTTAGAGCTAAGAAGCATTGGGCATGGTTGCAATTTGGATAGCAGATCTCCAGGGAATATTAGGGGTCCACAGACAGGGACAGGAAAGGCATGTGTCTGACACCATAAGACTGCAAGCTTAGACACGCTTTATCCTATTGATTTCAATAGATGCAAAGGACATCTACTTCCAGGCTCCCTTGTCACATATGTGAGGTAATATGCTCACAACTCCATGCATATGCAGTACATGCCCATATACCTCACAAGCAGAATGAATTTCTAGAAGTTAGGAACCCTCTTTTTTTTTTTTCAGGAAAAGTCCATAAAGCAGAATGAGGGGGCTATGCCAGGCTGAACTACACATTCTTTGGCAGGTTAGCCAGAATACCCATAGGTGTGGGACAATAGGAAATGAAGTTCAGAAACCCTTAGCCTTGTCAAAGGCTGAAAGCAGGAAATGGTGGTTGGTTTTTATTGCTTATTTTGCCTTTAGGCAAAATGGCAGCTGTTGACCACCTGGATTCCCAGTAGTTTGGCCATTTGTCCTACCTTCCAGAGGAGAGTCCTACATTTGAACAAATGTCAGAGGAAGCTGTTTCCTATTTGAAGGCAACACCTCATATACAACCAATCCGAAAGAAAGCCCAGACTAAGATCACTTTAAAAGTAGCAAGTTTTTAAAAGGAAGAGCTTTGAAGTTGCACTTCTACTGTCAGCACCTGGACAGAAACCCGAGTTGGACACTCACTTTACCACTTTTATGAGATGTGTAGTAGGGCTATTTAAATTACAGAATGGAATTCTAAATTTGCATCTGCACAAATATTAGCAATTGATGTTTTTATGTCTTTGGCCCTTCAGTTTGTTTGTTTTTTCCCTTGTTTGTTTTTTTTTGCTTTGCTTTGCTTTTTGTTTTTTGCCATGTGTACAGGCCCACCTTAATTCTCAGAACACCAAACAGGTGCAAGCAGCCAAAAGAAAATGGGGTGGATGAAATTTTGAGACATTATCTGACACCTTAGAGCCCCACCTTTCAAAGCAAAAATTCATCCAATAAATGTTTTCATCTCAGGGATGGGTCACAGACCCCCCCAAAAGGGGGGGTTGACCTGTATTTAAAAAAAACCATGCTGAGTTTCATGTTCAAATAATGAAATACAAACTGCATATTTTCCTCTGACTCATATTATTTTTTAGGGAGTGAGCTAAAATGAACCATCACCAGAGGACCATCTATTTTAGCACACTATTTTCTTAATCAACTTTAAGCCTGTTGTGAACCTTATAGCCAGTTTTAAAAGGGAGCATATCAGTTACTCAGTAGGAACACAAGAAATGATTTGAAAGCAACATGCCTTGAGTCATCTAAATTAATACACTACATATTGTGGGTTTTGTTTTGTTTTGTTTTGTTTTGTTTTGTTTTGTTTTTTGAGAAATGTAGACAGGCTTTCAGTTTCCTAAAACAAACCCAGGCAACTGTAGCCACCCAGACATTTTCCGGACTACAAGTCCCATAACGCTCTTCAATCGGGTATGCTGCCTGCATAATAGCTGGTGTGAGTTGCCGGCTAAAAACATTCCAAACCTGCCTATCCCTGGTCTCTAGTCTCTCACACACACATTCTCTAAATCACTGACAGGCTGAAGCAGATGTGTGTGGGTATTGTCTAACAACAGACATCTAATAGAATCCACCTTTCCTGGAAAAACGAGATATTAAAGTGGAATTTAAAGGTTAAACACAGTGTGTAACCAAAACGAGAGAAAGAACTGCTTTCTCGTCATTTCTCTGTGACTCATGCTCAGCTACAGACTTTCCCCATAGGCATCTGCAGAGAGAGTTGCCTTGTTCTATGCACGAATTGTTGAAAACCAGGGAAAGCAAATAATTGTGCAGTCAGAACTAATTTATAAATTAGGGATGCTACAGCAACGCTTAGAATTTGCAAAGCTTTTTCCCAAGTGGCTAAAGCAGTCTGATTTCCCCATCTCCACCAACTAGAGCAGAATAGCAGCATTGCTAGTCATGACCCTTGTTCTTGCTCAAACCTTGGCAGCAGAAGTATAGGGCTGGGTGACGGGGGGGGGCACTCTCACCATGCTGGTTGTGAGGCACCAACAAACCCTGCCATGTTGCATGGCATGGAACGTTCCCCGGATGTTGCATGTGCTATTGGGTAAGATTAAGATAAAGATAAAGCAGACAACCACAGGAAGGGCAGAAATGGTGGCTGGATTGGATTTATTGCTGGGGGTGGATTCCTTTCATTTGGCTTCTCACCATGTTTTGTTTCTATTGGAATTTAGAAGCTTTCATATGTGTCCTGAAAAAGATTTTGTCTGGGAAATACCTTTCTAGACTAGGTTTACTGCCAATCAATTGCTCCCTCTGTGCCCCAGAATTTGTAGAGAACTATGCCTCTCTTCATAAAATCTTTTTCTGCTGCTTTTCAGTCAGAGGTTACTCAGTCTATGGTCAGTTTGACAGCCAGCCAGTCAATTACAGTCAGTCATGTAATTAGTCAGTAAGCAGACTATGAGTATGTTTAAGCATATTTAAATGTAAGGTTATTGTAACCAGTAATTATTTTTCTACATGTAACTCTAGTAATTATTTGGCTATGGGAGAGTTGGCAGGAGGAGCCTGAGTGGTTTGAAGGCTCAGCCCAGCACTTAATTGGTCAGATAGGGACTTACACTTACTGACTGAGTGACGGATAGGGACGTGCACAGACTGAGAGAGATCAGATAGAGTCAGATAGGCTCTGACTGAGAGACTGTTAAAGACTAGAGGGAGAAGAGATAGGATTTTAGAATTTCTGTGAGGAAAATTAAGAGATGAGTGTCTATAAAGTTTAGAACTGGGTGTGCAAGTGATCAGCTTGGCCTAAAAACTAACTTTAGTGTGTTTGAGTTATATTCTTCCTTTTGTTTGTGCCTAATCACGTTACCCTTTATGCTTTTAATTCTACTTTGTAATAAACTTATTTTATCTTTATTCAATCTAAAACCATCTGAAAGCATTAATATTCTAGAGAAGCTAGTTGGTGGCAGCGAAAGAGCAAAATTAGAGGCGGTGCTTGTCAATAGCCTGTGAAAGGGCCGGGGGCAAAGCATGGCGATGCTACAATAGCTGCCACATGACTCAACTGAATTTTGTCTGGATTTTATGGATTCCTTTCCTCTCAAGTGCCTGTTTTGACTGTCAGTGTCTTTGGAAGCAGGTCTTGCCCCTTCTCTTGGCTGCTCATTGCTTCCTTGTTGTCTCTCCATTGAACAATTTGTATTTTGTCTGGAAATTGGCTCTCTTGCACCATACTAAATTTCCTTCCAAGAAAAGGAGGGCACAAACAGAGAAGGCAGAAGATTGTGGCTGCCATGAAAGGGCCGAAAATGGGTAGTGATTTGATTGGTTTCATTGCAAGGGAACGGGAGGTGCTACAAGTTCAGCGTTTACTACCCACCATTTAATTTCATAGTGGGTGATAAACAGCAAGACAGCCAGGTAAGATTGGGCACCCTGGCCTCTTGACTGCTGTCCATGAAAGCTTGTTAGGGTGTGATAAAAAGTAGCAGAGTGGCGAAGTAGGAATCCTCCTCTCTGAAGTAAAGCGCACACAGCCAGTCTTCAAACAGCAGCATATATTCACAGCAACAAAACATAACATAGCTTAGAGCAGCAGCAGAATTTTTTGCCCCTGGACAACACTTCGCCCGGCAAGAGAACAAAGAGCTGCAGGGAGTTCAGTGATCCCTCCCTTAATTTATGTTTCCCCTTAACCAACCAAAGTCTTAACCAACCCTTTTGGTGGTTCACCCTCATCTCAACTCAGAACTTCTTCAAAAAGTCATCTTTAACTTCTACCAGCATCCTGTCCATTTCCACCAACAGACAACTGCTGCAGCAGGAGGCACCAGAGCTAAATTGGTTCAAGCAATCACACCACCTGAAATAAAGTGAATGTATCAGCTGTGACAAAAAAGTAGAAGCCCCAGCTGTGGATGAAAAAAAACAACTATGGAGATGGGGTGGGCTCTAAGCGGGTTCACATTTTCCCCAAAAAACCATATGATGTGAAACTAAATATGAATCAGACGGCCCGAATCCTTAGCATTTCTTGCATGTAGTTGCATGGCCAAGTTCCTGAACTTTTAACCTCTTGTGCTAAAAACACAGTTAGTCTGGAGGCCACCTCCTATATACATCTAAACTCAGTTTAGGAGGCAAAAATCTTCTTTCCACCCAGCATATAGTCATATTGAAATGGTCTGACTCAGAGATGAATTCCGACCCAATATTAGGCATGGAAGAAAATCCTAGCCCTCATGCTGTGCAAGGCTGTATTGTAACAGGATCTTGCCTTAGCATAACAATGAAAAGGAAATCTTGCTGCATGTGCTGAAAATTGCCAATCATTAAGCATGATGAGGGTTGTGCTCTCATCCTAAGGCTGTTATGATGATGCATATTTGCTGACCCAGAAGCCTAATGCAGGACAACAGGACATTACCACTACCTTTCGAAGGCTCCAAGTCAATAATAAACAGTGTGAGTGTGTGTTTTCATTCTGAATACAGTTCTCTTTTGGATTGCATTAGCAATCTTTCTCTGTAGGATCCTTTTTATCCTCCTGTGGGTTAGCATCATTTAATAAGCATCTCAAGTGCTTTAGTAAAACGCAAACAAAGCACACTGAGTTAGCGACTCTCTTCTTCACAGACTCATTCTGCACATCTTTGTTGCCCAAATTGTTTGGTACAAAATTCCAAACGCAAGTGAACAAATGACTATCTTCTCCATTTGCCCCGTGAAACCAGTTTACATGAGAATCTCATTAAACCCTTTGACATTTTTACTCAGCTGAGGATTTGTTATGCTCTTTTCCCCTCCCCTGCTTGAGCAGAGCCTGCCTTTTTCATTTAGAAGATTTGTGGCATTAAACACACAAGGCGATTTCAATGAATTGTCAGAGCTACTTTTATTAATACATGCCTGGAATCCAATACAATGTTTGAGCTGATGTAGTGTATAAGTAGGAGCTCTGATGAGTATGCGGAGGTCTATGTAAGCTAGGGCATATTTTCTATTCCAAGACGGAGGTAGAGAAGAATGCAGGGACAACAGAATACAGTACACATAAAGCACTTTTTTTGTATATGGGTCTCCATATGTGCAACAAACCTTCCTGGAATTTCTTATCAAAGCTCCAAAACATTCCCAGTACCTAGTGCGCTTTAATGCTAAAAGTAAACTTGGTGATTTCAGTAACTCCAAGTCCATTCCCCATTCCACAGGAGTCATACATACCCCAGTCGTACTTGAAATGAGTACACAGTTTGTGCCACACTCCTAAAATCTGGAAGCCTAATGCACTGCCTGCTGGTTTTGCCACCTTGGGGACTGGACAGTCACCCAAAGAGGAGGGAACAAGCAGCACATCCAGCACATTCTCAGTCATCCACATATTCCTATCTGGAACTTGAGGCATGGCAAATGGACTTTTTTCTTGTTCATTCAAAATTCGTCTCTGTCTAAAGGGATAGGTGGTACAAGAGAGGAGTCGGGGAAGCCATTCAGGTGTGTATTGAAAATACTCTCAAAAGAGGGGTGGAGGCCTTAGGCACAATCTGTCTGCCACTTATCATGTTGCCCTTTCATCGATCCCCAGAAAAATTAGAAGCACTTCACACCTCCACCAGGAAGGCCATTGCCCTCCCAGCCCAGAAATAAAGTGGCCAGATACATTTGTGGTATTAAAATTGGGTATGAAATTCACTCAATTCAACTGTTAAACATCCCTTAAACAAGGAGGGCTGAATGTAGGGCAAGCGGATCAGTTAATGAATCCTAATATTATTAGAATATGTCTTTGAAGATTCTCAGTCATCCAGGTGAGTTTATCTGGAAGTTGAATTATGGCAACTGGACTTCTTTTTCTTGAGAGATAGAAATGTTTCGCTGCTCATCCAACCAGCTTCATCAATCATCTGGCTACAGCTAGTGCGAGTTCTCCATCTTATAGTCAGCTTTGACCTCTTGTCACCCTGGTCTGAAATAGGCTCATAAGCTGAACAATGACTTGAATAGGCTCGTTAGGTAGACAATAGTATCCATAGCCTTAAGGTGAACAATGGCAGAAGGTGCTGAAACCTATAAAGTATGGGCCGTTAGTTATGGCCTTGGTGGTGAAGGCTTTTTTATTTGTCTGGGCATTGTTGAAAGCACACTCTGATAAGTAGCAGACAGACTATGCCTGAGGCCTCGCGTCTGTTGAGAGAGGGGGTTTCAATGCTTACATGAATAGCTTCCCTGACTCCTCTCTCAAACCACCTATCTTCTTTGTCTAATATGTATACATCCTCATCTTTGAATGAGTGCCCTTTGTCCTTCAAGTGGAGGTGTACTGCTGTTTCTGGTCCTGAGCTGTTCTCAAGAAGTCCAGTTGCCATGACTCAACTTCCAGATAATATTATTAGAAGGATGCTGCCCACCTGTTCAGCGCCCTCCCAAAACCTGCGGTCTGGGCAGCCCTCATTCCTAATCTTTGAACCTATTTATACCTAACACCTAATGTTCCTAGTTTCCTAATTCATTTCCTAATTCATATTGAGGGCTAATGGCTCACTAGGGAATATTATTCAATACATTTTACCTGACATAAATTTTCCGCTTGCACTACCCGCCAATTGTGACCATTCCCCTTGGCCTTAAAGAGAATGGGATGGACGAAAACACACTGCCACTCCAGTCCAATTGAGTAGCAGCCAAAAATTCCCATCCGGCCCTTGCACAACCAGCTACTCTCATTCTCTCAATTGGGAGAGAGGGAGGAAAGATGGCTAGATCACAAAAGAGGCCTTTCACCACGTGGTGAGGCCTTATGAAGATTCTGGCCCCTGCTGGGCGGCCCCTAGGCTGCACAAATGTGACGCTGGCCAGGCAGGGGGTAAAGTGGCTCTGCCCAGCACTATGGCTGTTCGGATCTTCCACTGCTAACGACCCACACTTAGTGAGTTTTGGGAAGGGTTGCATAGGTGGCACTTTTACACACTCTAGCTGTCATTCACTTCCTTTAATGATACTTCAATATTGTGATTGATTTACCCTTTTATCAGCTGAACATGCCAACCATCTTTTAAGCCCCACATATGCTGATTGGGATAAAAAAGGATCCACTGCAGTGTTGCTGTGCCCTGAAGTGAAAAGTGGCTCCTGGATTCATCCTTTTAATCACCCTGGAATCCTACAAATACCACTGCATTAGTCAGTATTTGTATCTTTGTCCAAAGTGTTGCATATACTGTAATTAGAATTATGCTGTGCCAAATAGTTCACCCAAGAGAATTTTCATCATTCCTCAGTCTGAGCACAAACCTTAAACAATTCTCCTTTTGAAAAGAACTCCAACATGGAAGAAATTTCCTAGAAATTCTCATAGGTGAGGTTCAGGAATGTTTTGTGATGACCTTGTGTGGTATCTGAGGGATATGAATGCACATTTCTTCCCTTGCCTCATACAGCCCTCTCGTTGAGTCAGAACAAGTCTACTTGGTGGAATTATTTCCAAAATGTGTTCCACTGTTTTGGATGGTGTCCAGCCCAACTCCATCAGCCCCAGGATATATAAGATATAAGAAACAAATAAAGGCTCATCTTTGTGGGTGACAAGAAGCATATGGCTTTGTCTTTTTTTAAACCTGGTATTAATTATAATTTGTGGGAAATAGTGCTTTCCAAATCGGCACCTAATATATCTTAAACATTAGGATGTTTCAGTGTTACTGTCCCCAAACATGTTACCTGATAGCAATATTATTTCATGACACCATCACATGCTCATCCTCATCTGCATTTCTCCACCTGTTTATCTATCTTACTCTCGCCTCTTTTAATCTGTCCTTCTATATCTCCAATCTCTCACCCCCTCCTTCTCACAAAAACAAGCATCAAGCCGCAGTTGAAAGATCAAGGAATGCACTTATTTTTCAGGCATGTTGTTTAATTTCTGCAAGGAGTCTTGAGTTTATTGCCTTCAAACTTCCAAGTTCAGGAGCAACAGCTTCTTAGGTGGGAAGATTTCAATGTTAGCACTAATCTACAAAAATCAAATAACAAAATTCCTGGATCATTTCTTCAAGAGCTTTCCCAGTTCTAAAAGACAGCTGATTTTTAAGGGACTTGAGGAGTCGAGAGAGCCTCCACTGACAATATGATAGAAACAAAACAAAGTGTAGCTAAGAGGGTTTGGAAGCAAAAAAGGGGGGAGTTCTCTCGCAATGATTTTCAGAGAGTTGTGTAACACAGATTTGCAGAGGAAATTAGGAGTGGAGATCTGTAGGGTGCAAAAGAAGCAAGAAGGAAGGGTGTTAGATACTCATATTGTACTTCAATATCAAGATCTTGGAGTGTGAATTGAAGGCATGTCAATGAAATGAATGGAAGGCATCAATAAGTTCAATCAAACCATACAATACCAACGCAAAGTTGTGTGAAATATACTCCCACACACATACATGTCAGGCTGAAGCAAAGGACTAGAAAGGCAGGTGAAAGAGTCATCTCAGTCAATGTAACAAAGAACATGGCATGGAAATTTGAGGAAACGTCTTACCTTCTGTTCAGTACCTAGTTCTTACAGAGGGACAATCGCTAATTTGGACAAGCTGTAAGTGAAAACACCAAAATTGGTTAAAAGTTCAAATTCAGTGTGAATTTATACCTAACTGTAAAAACAGACACTAAAGAATACAATTTTCACACCAAGAAGCAGAGAGAACGTACATCAACTTCAAGAAACATCAGACACAAAACCAAAAAAGATAACATCAACTCATTAAAACGAACAAGTTAAGATTCAGGACACTGTATTTAACAGCATGCCTTCCACCCCTGATTTTTCAGTTCCCCCAATAGAGATAAGGCTTTATCACTTTTTAAGGCCATGAGAAAAAAATTGTGATATTTTGCAAAAGGATTTTTTATTGTGAGAAAAGACTTGATGACTCTCACAAGGTTATCAATGGCAACTTTTGCCCAGCAGCAGCCCTGCATTTTTAAAAAGGCAGTGAATAAAAGGCAACCAGAAAATGTAGTGCACATAGAAATTATTACGAGGCTCTCATAAGAAGCTATTACTTAGGATTCTCAGATCAGCCATCATAATACTAAGGGAATCCCCAATTCCCTAAACCTATTAGCACAGACCAGAAATAAATGGGCATTATGTTAAAAGAAGAGTGAGTACAATTTTACTGAGGAAAAATTGAACAGGAAATATCTCCACTTCTTCTTCTTCCTCCTCCTTCTCTTTTCTTTGTCCAGTGGGCAATAGAGGAAAATATAATCATGACTGGAAAAAAAGACTCAGTAATACTGTTCAATTATGAAACCCAACACTGTTGGGAAAGTGAAGCAGTATATATATCTTGGGTTGGGTTGGCTCTCAGCAGTCATGGAGGCGTAGGCTGCTACACTGCCACCACCTACAAATACAACTCTCAAAAATTACATCAATGTGCAGGTGGGGAAATGGTGGGCTGTTTTAGGGAAGTGAGCTTGATGCCTAACGATGGAGGTCTATAGCTGTGACAGCAATAGCCTAATCAGCATAACTTAGAGCACCTTATATAAGGTGCAGAACAGGCAGAAAATGCATCTCATTAAACACATGCAAGTTTAGGCACAAGATTCCTAATCGTACTAAAACATTCCCTACCTCTCTGGTAAGTCTTGGAAATAGAGATGAGCACAACTAGGGAAAATGACGTTTTCGAGTTGTTGTGTGTCGGAGGCGGCCCGTGTCGGCTCGTTTCCGTTTTTCGCGAAACTTCGCAAAAAATAGTCATTTTGTTTTTCGTTTTTTCGTCTGATGTTATGCTGGTTTAGGGGGGGTAGCGGGCTCCTGGAGGCACCTCTGTGGGGTGGGTGCCTCCGCTGGCCCGCTATAAAGGGAAGCGGGCTCCTGGAGGCACCTCTTTTTGGGGGGTGGGTGCCTCCTATCCTCACCCGCTAGGAAGGGAATGCAGGCTCCTGGAGACCCCTCATGGCATGGGGGTCTCCTCTCCTCACCTGCTGCTGCAAAAGGGCATGCATAGCCATATGGATATGCATACCAGTTGCAGACTATGAGACCAGTCAGTGTGCACTGGCAGAACCCAGAGCCATAGGGTGATGCCTAAGGCTCTCACACCCGCTGTGTCTCACAAAGAAGGGAATCATACTTGCGTACAGTGCAATGCAAGTAGATCTGGCTTAGGGGACAGCAGCTTAGCGCAAGGGCTAGGGTTAGGCTAGTTACTGGTGAGGTTAGGGTGGGGTAGTGGGGTGCACCTCTGGGTGCCTCTCTGACCCACTAAGAGGACAGTGTACTGTGGTGTATGGGTAAGGAATCAAGGATTAGGGTTAGGGTTAGGGGGTTAGGGCAGGGTTTAGTGGGCTTTTTGGCACATCCCAGAAGTCTCAGTGGCAAAGTGGCCATGCGATTGGTGGGATGGCTCCAAAAATTTGCATGGTCCACTCCCACATGGCCACTTGGCCAGCCCATCATTGCGCAGGTGTAAATAAAATAAAATAAAATAAAATCAATGGAGAGAGGACAGAGGAGGAGACATTTTGTTGCAAGAAAAACCCACTGCTACTGTAAAAATTCTGGCAGTTTTAGCAATAGCAATTAGCAAATTTCGCATGTTTCTGTGGTGCTTGTGTGTTTTTGGACCACGATTTCAAAAAAAATATTGCGGTCGCCATCCCATTTTGGATCCCCCGCCCGCACCGCATGGCTGGCGACTCGAGTCCGGCTGCCCAGGACAGGAGAGGGGGGAGGCCGGGACCCCCCCCCCCCAGAAACCACCCCTCTGGTAGGTGCACTCTGCAGGCATAGTTCCGCCTGCTTTTTGGCCCGGGAATGGGGGGGGGAGTTTTAAAACTTTTTTTCTGTGCCACTTCCGCTTGAATTGCGGGCGGCGGGCGGTGGCGACTTTGGCGAGACAACGAGGATGCCCGCCCCCAGCGCAGCCCAGGGACAGGAGGGACAGGAGGAGAGGGGGGAGGCCGGGGACCCCCCTCCAGAGACCACCCCTCTGGTAGGTGCACTCTGCACTCTGCAGGCATATTTTTGCCTGCTTTTTGGCCCGGGAATGGGGGGGAGTTTTAAAACTTTTTTTCTGTGCCGCTTCCGCTTGAATTGCGGGCGGCGGGCGGCGGCGACTTTGGCGGGACGACGAGGATGCCCGCCCCCAGCGCAGCCCAGGGCCAGGAGGGACAGGAGGAGAGGGGGGAGGCCGGGGACCCCCCTCCAGAAACCACCCCTCTGGTAGGTGCCCTGAGCCCTCACTCAGGCAGGCATATTTTCGCCTGCTTTTTGGCCGGGAATTGGTTTTTTAAAATTTATTTTAAAAACTTTTTTTCTGTGCCGCTTGGCATCGCGGGATCGCCGCAATGCCAGGAACGACAACGACAAATCAGACCCAATTATTCTTTAGTCGGTTCGAGTTCGAGTTCTGGCGGAGTAATTCCCGTTACCGTTACCGTTCCGTAATGGAAACGAGTAACGGAAACGGAAACGGGAATTCTGCTAAGTCGTGCCCATCTCTACTTGGAAACCTTGCTTAAGGGGGCATTACCAGGTTTTCTTTCTTTCTTTCTTTTTCCAAAAAGCCTGGTGGCCATGGGGACGGCATTTTTGGACACAGTTTATCTACAAATTTAATCTGCATTTAAAGGGACGTGGGATAGGGGCCTCAGAAGTAGGACAAGTGAACTCAGTGAGACTTTTGATAGTCATGCGTGTCTGCTCTAAAACCACATATTTCAATCTCTTTTTAACTGTGTCATTCTCTTGTAGCTTTAATGTAATGTCGTCTTTTAATGCTGTAAGATGTCCCTCAATTCCCTGCTCTCAATTACTTGAATATGTCTTAAGTATATTAGATAGACATGGGCACGGAGTGGCGAAATTGTCGTTTCCATTTTCGGTTATCGTTTCTGTTATGTAACGGAAACGATAACAATAATTACGCTGCTCCAGCTCGAACCCGACCCGAAAAAAGAAAAATTGGGTCGGGTTTTTCATTGTCGTTAATGGCATCGCCGCAATCGCGCGATGCCAAGCAGCACAGAAAAAAGTAAAAAAAGTTAAAAAAAACCCGACTCCTGGCCAAAAAAGCAGGCAAAAATATGCCTGCCTGAGGACACCTACCAGAGGGGTGGTTTCTGGGGGGGGGGTCCCGGCCTTCCCCCCTCTCCTGTCCTGGGCTGCTTGCACCAGGCTGGAGGGGGTTATCCTCGTCGTCTGTCTCGCATGCCATGCGTGGGGGGGGATCCAAAATGGCGACCGCAATTTTTCTTTAGAAATCGTGGTCAAAAACACACCAAATCACCAAAGAAACATGTGAAATTTATTTATTTTAAATGCCTGATTTTTAATAGTAGTAGCAGTGGGTTTTTTATAGCAATAAAACGTCACATTGATTTTACTTTATTTTATTTTATATTTTTTTTACAGCTGCCCATTTGGGCTGGGCATGGGATGGGACCATGAAATTTTTTTGAACCATTCCACCAATGGCACCACCAGGTTTTGACTGACACTTCTGGATGTGCCAGAGGGCATAAAAAGTCGAGGCACCTTCCAGAAGTTGCAGTCGGGTCTTGGATGTGGAGGGTGGAGGGCTGTGTGGCTGGCTGCTGCTGGCTGATTGGAGGGAGGCTGGAGGCTTTAGATTTAAGTTAGGCAGGCAGAGAGGGAATTGAATTTAGAAAATAATTTCTTTGATTCTCTGCAGCTTTGTCTGCTGAAGGGAATAGCAGTTTATTCTTTTTTTCTCTGGCAGTTTGTGAGGATTTTTTTCTGATATTGGGTAAAGGGGGAGGTTCGACTGGGAGGAGGTGTGGATTTATTTTAAATATATATTACATTGGGACGTCAAATCGTGCTAAATCGTGGTGGAAACAAAAAATGACAAATGAAACAATGAAATGACAAATTTTTGAAAAATTTCACGACAAACGGAAACGACCCGAAACGGACCCGTTCCGACAAACGAAAACTCGAAATGTCATTTTTTCTGGTCGTGCCCATGTCAAGTATTGGACTTTATATTGTCCCTCATTACTGTAAGCCACCTTGGGTCCTTTTCCAAGGAGTAAGGCAGGGGAAAAATACTCTTAAATAAATAAATAAAAATGATGAGGACTTTCATTGATTACTCCTACACACTGAAGTACGCTTGATCTCAAAAGATTTTTTTCACTTTTTGAGAAGATTTTAGATTTTTTTCCCCTTTGGATGCTAAAGATCCCATTTTGAAAGAAAATTTAATCAAATGGAAATCAGACATTGCTTATTTAACAGATTTGTTTACTAAATTTAATGAGGTTAACTTGGAGTTACAAGGAGACAGTCTGAATTTAATAAAAACAAAGTCCATCATTGCACCTTATCTTGCCAGAATTAATCTAATGAAGCAAAACATTGGACAGTGTGAATTTTCCCAGTTCGCCAACTTGTCATTGACAAATGTCCAGGATGAGGACATTTTGGTCTACGTTCAACATTTAAATGTCCTTCACACAGAGTTTAAAACCAGGTTTGAGGATGTTTTAACTATGGAAATACCACAGTAGATTATCAGTCCATATGGTGACGTTGAAGAATCGGATGTCACTTTACAAGAAGAACTGATAGGAATGAGCACTAATGAATAACTTAAGGTGTGGTTCAGAATGGGGTATCAGCAGTTCTGGCTTTATCCTGCATTATGGACTATCGCAAGAAAGTTTGTTACACACAAAAAAGAAATCGATTGCAAATCACTGAATGTGGAGATTTAAGACTATACCTCACTCATTTGAAGTCAAATATTGAACAATTGCTATCAGAGCATCAGGTTCATCCTTCCCATTAAGAGCATTATTTGTGTATTAATTTTATGTAAGAATTTTACTAGGTTATTTTGTTTCATTCCAAATCCAGATATTTACTTGCATTTTGTGTCTTTTCATTAAAGGTATGAATAAAAATTGTACACGTTTTTCTTTTATTTATAACTGTCCAGGCTACAAAAGCCCCTATCAAAGTAAGTAGCATGGTGTCAGCTGTCAAAACATAGTTGAAGTTAATAAGTTTAGGATGTCTGGAGAATTTAACCTGAAAGACCTGAGGAAAACAGCAGGAAAAATAAAATCTACTGGTATCATAAGTTCTATTTTATTCAGACGTCAAAATAAAGCTGTTTGTAACATCATACAATATTGAATGGATTTCACTTCAAGAGTAAATGAATTTGAAAGAGAAAGAACTGCAAATTATGCTTCCAGCAATCAACATTTGTATACCAACTATCAGCCAATAGAAATTATCCATTTTATAAATCCTTCAGAAAAGTAGGATGTAGTGGAAATATTGACAAACAGCTAACTGTATTGTGACAATAATTATGAAGAAGTTGGAAAAACCATTGGTACAGAAGTTCATAGAGTGAAGTTTGTACACTTCAGTGGAGGAATCCCAATTTCTCTTTATTATGTTCTCTGTTCACAGAAACAGAGAATATAATGCTATGGCTTACCAAGTGCGGCAAACCTCATAATTATCACTGGTATTAACGAAAAGTTCCAACCTAATGCACTGTAATAGTTCCCAAAGGCCCACTAAGGTAAGAAATAATGGGATTTTGATGGTAGCATATAAAAAAACCAAAGCCTAAATTTTAATATTAATGCAGGGACCAAGGACAGCCAAACAAGGTGTCAACTTATACCAGCAATTAGTATTAAAAGTGACACTTCAGTCCTCCACACACTTACTGTAGAATACTTTTTGGAGATGATAGAAGAATTTATTCCATGAAAGTAAACTTAGCATTGCAGCCTTAATCTATAGAAGAAACCAAAATTTTCACACTTTTATCATCTTAAAGTTAATGATAAACATTCTTCCAGGAGTCTAACACTCTCTTCTAAAGGATTGGTTCAAGAGGGATGCATTTGCTCCAACAAGTTCCTAATCAGATTCTATGACAAAGCGAAGGAATGGTAGCTTAACATGCATACGACAATATGCCTCTGCATATAGCTAGAGTGTGACAAATGGAAGATAAGCATGTAACATATCGTCATTTATTTATATTTATTTATTTATTTATTTCTATACTACCCGTCTTCCAAAAGGAACTCTGTATGGTTAACAAAGATAGAGGAACAAAGAAAACAAAATCAAATGCATAATAAAACAAATAAAAATAAAAATATCCATTGGAAATACCATGTTGCCATGGAAATGGTAACATTAAATTCATTTCAGCCAGATAACCCCAAATTTCATTAATAAATATACTATTATGAAAATATGTCTGTGAAGATTCTCAGTCATCCACGTGAGTTTATCTGGAAGGTAAGTCATGGCAACTGGACTTGTTTTCTTGAGAGACTGGAACATTTCACTGCTCATCCAAAATGGCTTCAAGCTGTTTGAATGAGCAGTGAAATGTTTCAATCTCTCAAGAAAAGAAGTCCAGTTGCCATGACTCATCTTCCAGATTATGAAAATAATGTGACAATAACATAAATGCTTCCCCCTTTTGGTGGCTGCCCCAACACGAGGGGGAGTGGGCAAGGAGTGACTCACCCACCTGTTCCCTTCCTACATCGGGGCAGTCAACTCCTAGAGACCCTAATCCCTATGGATGAAGGTCAGTCCTTCAGAAGTCTACACAGGGCTAATTCTACTTGAGCACTTTCATATGGACTTCCATAGAAACAGAAAATAAAATAAATGAGAAAGCCCCAAAATCTCAGCTCCTTTTGTGTGTGGTTATTTCATGTTGCAGTTTCCTATCATCTTTTACAATGGACAGTGAATCTAAAGATGGTCCCAAAATGACATACCGAACAGGTTTAGGATTCAGTTCGCAACCCGTCAAGCAGCCGATGAGGCAGAGGACCGGAGCAGGTAGCCCCAGAAATCTGGTTCATTTTGCTGTCAGTTTGTGATTCATGGATAAGCACAAACTATCACAAACCACTCGTTTTCCAGTTCATACTGTTTCCAGTCTCCCATGGCTAATTTAGCACAGAATACTGTTTGAAGCTTGCAAAATTCCTTTAATCTTAGAAGAAATTGGTGGTAAACTTATATCCTATGTACAGAAATTAACATGCAAAGCTATTGTATCAAGAAACCTGTGCTTAAGAAAGGGTCCATGTCATTCCAACCCACTTTTCTACTATGATACAACAACTAGTTTTGCTTCAAATTCTGGAAATAGTTTTTGAAACATCCAACAGACTTATGAAAATTAAGTTATCTATGGGTAAATCAAAACAATTGTTTTCTCTTGTTATCTATGGGTAAATCAAAGCAATTGTTTTCTGTTGTAGTGACTATCTGGTGTCTACATAAGATTATGTGTATAGTCTGTTGTAGTGACTATCTGGTGTCTACATAAGATTATGTGTATAGCAAAGCACTATTATTCAATAGTGTGTATCGTATCACTATTGGTAGTACAGTGGACCCTCGTATAACAAACGGTTTGTATAACAAAATCTGTACAATATAAAAAATTCTGGAGATAGGGGAAATTTGCTTAACAGAATTGCCTATGAGGCAAAACCGTACAACATAAAAATGGGATTACTCTGTTTTCAATGCATTCCTATGGGAAATTTGTATAAAGGAAAATTTGCTTGACATAATTTCATTTGGAACGAATTAATTCCTTTATACAAGGTACCACTGTACACGGTTGTTGTTTTTTCCTCCATGAGTGGTTGAACCAGATACTATATTCTGACTTTCAGCGACCCTTCCCACAATTTGTAGGTGTCCCGTACGCCAATTACTTGTTTTCTAGGTTCTAAAAGTAAAGGTTCTAAAGTAACCCAGGTATTCTTGGACTGCAATTCCCAGTTGGCACAACAGTCCAAGAATGCCAGGGTTACCCAAGGTTGGAAACCATTGTTCTAGGGGTAATCTTGGGCTGTGCAGCTTACCCAAGACTACACAGGCTGGCTTTTCTCTTAGGAGACAGAGTGGGTAATAAAGTGTTCTAACTTATTGGCCTGTACCCTGTTCATGATATAAAGTCACACCAGCATAAATGTGTCAGGCATTATACATGACAATATGGAATTGCTCTATAGAAATGTGCAAATAGTGACACATCCCAGGCCGAACCAATGATAACATCAGTGGAAATGTTTCAGAGATATGTGGTCCATAATACAACCAATCGGTCTAACCATTTCTGTCACATAGCTCCACCCGTAGATGTACAGATAGATATACAGAGAGGGAGACAAAGATGGGTATTGAAAACGGATGGCAAATGTATAGGGTCAGATCCAGACTTGGGCACATACAACTAGGCTGGTGGGATTTGCCCTCCTTGCAGCCATCCAAGCTCCCCTAAAAGTGCAAAATGGGGGCTAAGGACCCTGCTGAACAGAGCACACTAGGGACAAAATCACCAAGAGATGTTTTCCATGCATACTTAAAGGAAATGGGGAGGAAGGACAACATACAGTATTTTGGTAGTTGAAAGACAAACAAGTGTGTTTCAGTGTGCGCTTTCCTTATCAAAGCAATCTGGAGAGTTCCACACTGAAGCAGTATTGTTAAAGTGCCAGAGTATTTTGTCCTTGGTTCCCCAATCCCTTACATTTTGCAACATCCTGCAGTGCTAACACATTTTAACAGCTTGTGTGTGCTGCCACCCGAACAACAGCCATCCTTAAAACCCATACACTAAATTTGGGGTTGCCATGTAAAATCACAAGACTACAGCACTTCTCTTGGATTATCTCTCATAAAACAAGGCAACGAGGTAGCATTCCCTTTTATGCTCTGTCAGAGCTATTTCACTCTGCTCTTTAATAGTGAGAATATTTTGGGTGAAACCCAGCCTTGTTTGCTATGGTGAAACTAGGCAACCCATTGCACAGCAGAAGGATAAAGGGGGACAATGCAACTTCTTCCTATAAAATAACAAGCTGGCTTTATAAACCACAAAGTATTTCATTTTGGGGGGGGGGGACAAAGAAATAAAAAGACGTACATATGCAAAGTCAAAATATAATAAATCCTCTTGTGCAGCTCTATGTGTGCAATTGTGATGATTTCAGCAGCAAATCATCACTGATGATTGGCAATTTGGTGGTGCATGTTACTCATACACAGTGGTGAAGTCACAAATCCCTTACAATCACCAAAGGAACTTTTTAGTTAACTGCTATTTGTGTATGATTGTTATGTCATCATAACAGAACAGTGGACTCTATTCTCGATGTATTGGAATGACACCTGCTCATTTCTTCATTAACACCTCTTCCATGCTACAGCTATGCTGCCCTAAGGACAAATAATCCATAGTCTGAGCAGCAAGAAATGTACAGTGGCACCTCTACTTAAGAGCAATTTGACTTAAGAGCGGAAAACCCTTGGCTTTTTAACTGCTGCCTTACAAGTTTTAGATGCAGTCTGCTCTACTTACAAATGTTTTTTTTTCAATTTATTTATTTATTTATTCAATTTTTTAGATCTCTACTCTCTATTTAGGAGCTGTTCGACTTAAGAGCATGCATTCGGAACAGATTAAATTTGTAAATTGAGGTACCCTGTACTTCATCCAGCATTAGTAGGATAGTGCCAATAGTGCTAAGAGAGAGAGAGAGAGAGAGAAAGAAAGAGAAAGAGAGAGAGAGAGAGAGAGAATTTTTATCAGGGTTATTCTGGAAGTTTTTTTTTACCAAAAGGTCAGTTTTATCCATCCCATACATGACCTTGCATCATTGCCTTACTAAATTGAGTGCTGCACTATTTATATCTAACGTAACTTTTTATGGAATCATTGCCTATTTCAAGTGCATACTTTACTTTCAATCAGCAACAAGAATTTATTGATTGCTTTCTCAAAAGAATATCCTTACTACCTAAAGGAACATCAATATACAGTAATTTAAACAGGCTTACTAAACCTTCATTATTTAAAAACAGGGGCAAGTTTTAGGCACTTAATTATGCAAGTCAGTTTATAGATTTACTCCTGTTTTACTATTACTTATATTGTGTTAATCAAAATTAATAGATTTTATTAATTTTAATTCTGCAAAGCACTTTACAGAAATTAAAATGTTAATCATTATTAACAAAATATATGGTCTATATTCTAGCTCTGCTCATGAAGAAGTGCATAAATTTGGCAATACTTAACAAGTGTGCATTAAATATACTTCTGACAGTACAATTTCTGTTCCTTTAACAGCTTCAGACTTTATCAAATAACATAACTATATCTTGTTGATTAAATTTCACTAATATCTAGAAACAAAGTTCCTTGAACAACTATTGTGTTGCTGGGAATTAGTCTTTTCTTAGTCATTAGAGCTCTAAAATACAGATACATTAACAACGTTGGGGGGATTGGGTTTTTACATAGGAAGAGTTGCCATTAGTAAGGGGGACTCCTCTCAGTCTCAGTAAGCCATCCGCCTCAACCATGAATCACCGCCAGAAGATCACCTTGAGATCCCGGCAATAAGGGAGCCAGAGGATATGGATGGTGGGAGTAATTTCCAAGATGGGAGCAAAGAGGAGGACAAAGAGTGGCTGCAGGGAGAGGCCATGGGTGGAGATAAGTGATGGGAGCCAAGTAGAAAGAAGGGGGGGCTTGTCAGCATCCAGCTCAGAAGGGTACCTGAAGGCATGCAAGGAGTCACTCACAGTCTTCTCTGCCCTGGAAAGAGAACCAGCCTTTGCTCCTTCAGTACCCCTGAATCAGCTTTACCTCAGAGCACAGCCATACTGGGGGAACATCTGTCTTCTACCCACCGGGAGCATGGTGACAGCAACAAAGCCATCCTGTGGAGCTTTGCCTGGGAAAGCCAACGTCTGCCCAAAAGAGGCACTGAGAGTGTTGATGGCAGCACTAGTACCTCATCCAGTTGACCTAGGAACACAAGCAGGTCTGCTGAGAGGACCCACATCAGTTAGGCACTGCCATCCCTGGTTGAGTGGGTGGTTGGGGTTAGTCATACCGACTCAGGCCAAATTGCCAACATTAGAGAGGGACTAGTAGTGGGAACCCAGCTTCAGTTGTAGTTGAGGGGATACTGGGTGCTTAGTGCAAGGAACAGAACTCCTAAAAGGACTAGTTAGAACGAGGGAGCAAAATGCCTGGGCAGAGAATGTACTGCACATTCCCTAATCCAATAAATATAGGAACTGGCAAACCACTCCAGTATTCTTGCCAAGAAAACTCCATGGAAATGGGGTCACGGAGAGTCAGTCATGACTGTAATGACACAACACACACAGAACCTCTCTGAGCTTGTTGAGGAAACCCTTTGTGCCACACCAGCTCTTGGTAGGGATAGTGAGGGCACACATTTAAAAGGCAGTGCAAAATCCACTTTTTCAATGAAACAGACAAACTAGATCTTTGTTATTTACATTTGATGAGAAGGCAGAAGTTATTGTAATAAATCATAGATTTACACACATATATGGGCCAAAATCTTACCAGGATTTACACTGCTGCAAGTTCAACTGCTTATATTGTGGTGGCAAATTGCCACCAGTTATTGGGTTGCCACAAGCATTTCCCATGCATTCCAGTTGCACAATCCAGCAGATTGTGCAACTGGCACTGATAGAACCTACAGTTAACTGGTTATGTCTACAGGCAGGTTGGGAAAAATAGATCTCTGCATCCAATCCAGTACAGTACAGAGTAGAGATGGGCCTGAAACAAAAATAATAATTGTTTCATTTTTCATTTTTGTTTTGTTTCCTAACAAAATGAAAAATGAAGTGTCCTTTAAAAAAATGAAACGTTCCGTTCCATTTCATTTCATTCTGTTCCATTTTTTGTTTCCTGCCTGTAAATATATTATTTGGGTGATATCCAAATAAGGTGGAGAAATGAACATTATCCCCCTCCCAAACCAAATGAAATTTTGAAATATGTTCTTGAACTTTCCAAGAGCTTCCTAAGCAAGATGTATTCTAACTCCAAGAGGCTCAAAAGATGATGAAAAAGAGTTGGGCCTTCTTGATAGTTGCCCCTCAAATTTGGAATCAGCTACCTATGGAAATATACCTGGCTCCTACATGGCAAACATTTAAACACCAACTTAAGACCTGGCTTTAGAGATTGCCCTTCCTCAAATAAGTAGTTAATGAGGATGCTTAACTATGGTCCATCTTGTCTGCCTGCCAATTGTTTCTCTTTCATTTCTTCTTTTTATTTCTTATCTGGTTGATTTTTGCTAATTATTATTTTTGTTTGCTTTTGGCTTTGTTCTATGTATTTTGTTCTCTGATGTTTTTATCATTTGTATTCTTGTCTGCTGTTGACTACCCAGAGTGGCCCTCAGTATATCAATCAATCAATCAATCAATCAATCAACCAATCAATCAAATAACTAACTAAATAACTAACTAAATAACTAACTAAATAACTCCTGAAGCAGATGTTTCACACCTCTTTATCTTGTACTAGTACTACTTAAAAATGACTTTGAAGTCAATGGTCTCCTGTGTTTTTCTGAAGTTCCTGTGCTGTGACAGATCCTAAGCAAAGGATTTGCCTTCAGGTTGTGTGAAATGAGGCATCTCCAGCTCAGGACCATGGCTATTATTACCTTTGCTTCCTTATTCCCTACTGAGTTCAAAGGGATATTACAAGTCATTAGTGCTGTAAAGTGAACAGAGGAACACGGTTCTTTGTCTCATTTCAGTGTCTCTGTCTGAGGAAGAGAAAGTAATAAGTCCAATTCTTCTTCAGGAAAGGAGAAGGTGTTTGTGTGAAAGTTTTCAGCAACTTGCAAGTTGGTATTTTGCAGTCCTTGACTTACTTGACCTAGAGAGGCTAAAGTAAATTGGTGAGATTTTGGGGGACCTTGCTTCACACACTGTAATCCATACCCACTTTTTATGATTTTCAAACTCTTTTTTTCGTTATGGTAATATCCATCCCCTACACTCCCTATTTTCCTTATTTTATTTTATTTTTAAGCACAGTTTATAAAATGTTCAAGCCTGGTCTTGTGGGGGAATGACCATTTCCCAATTCTTTCCACATGGTCACTACAGTTGTGGAAGTATTTTCCCCCTTTGGGTTAAAGGGGTGGTGACAGTATATCCTAATGGCAAATATTCAGGTGATTTATAAGTAGCTAGCTATGCTCATCTTTCGATTGGAAATAACCCAATGTGGGGGGGTGGAGGGGGGCTTCTGCAGTCAGTGCCTGCTTTTAAATTTCATTGGTGCAGCCAGACATCATTTATAGGTCTTGTTGCCACCTCCAGACTCCCTCCCTTGGGAAGCCATGGCAACTCCAATCAAGAGACATGAAGTACTCTGCTCCCACTGTCTTGGTGCAGGAGTGTCCTCAGGTTTCATTTCTCAGGAAATCACGACTGAGATAATGGATATACTTTCTGTTCTTCCTCTAGCAAGCAGAAGCCTTTTGCTTTTTAATCATTAGGAGTAAATGGGACCCTGAATATTGGGAATTGTTATTATAAATATTCGGAACTGTCACATTTGGTTGATACTAGAGATGGGCTTTTCAATTCAGAACTGGTCAGCTTCCAACATGAAATGCAGGAGCCCAGCTGGTGTTCAGAACCAGAGAAACACAATCAACCAATTCCTTACCTTGCGTTGTGCTCACACAAGGCTAAACCCCAACGAGGAAGAAGCCTCTGACATCATATTTCCTTCTCCCAATCAGGAGCTGTGCAGGGAAATGCATCATCCCACCTCCCTGTCTGATTGTCCAGCACCAGGGAGAAGGAAAGATGATGCTGGATGCCTCCCCCTCATTGGAGTTTAACCCCATGCAAGCCGAGCGCAAGGTGAGGGATTGGTTGGTTGCGTTGCTCGAGTTCCAAACGCCATCTGGGCTCCTGCATTTCGTTTCAGAAGCTGACCACTTCTGAAATGAAAAGCCCATCTCTATCTTTAGAAGTATCCAAATATGGCATTATTCAGTGAATTCTGAATGTTTCCAAATCCAAATGTATGCATCTCGTTTGAACACAGCTTGCCCAAAGAAACACCAACCCTAATTGGTACTACACAAGATGATCATATGACTTTACCTCTTTCTCATCTGAAATGGCTTCTTTTTGAGTCCTGTTAATAGTGCTAGTCTTAATAAAGTCCTGAATACCTGGGATTCCCAAAGAAAGCTCTCACATACTGATCTACCCAGGACACAATGTCATCTTCTGAGGCCTTTGCCTGTCCTCCATAGGCTTTTTATCTTTTAGTTCTTAAAAATGTGTGGCTTAGAACCTTTCACTCCTATCACCTTCTGCCATTGGTCTTATCCTGGGTTTTGTGCTGTGGCTCTTTCTACATTTAGTGTTATGTTCTACTGTATTTGTACATGTTATAGTCCTGCCCTTTATTTTGCACAGAGAGCTGCAACCACTGGGCAGTATAGAAATACAATTAAGAAATGCACCGCAAATAAAATGATCAAGAGATCCCTGGCAAATTATAGAAGCATATCCCTGCCCCCTTATAGTAGTGTGCTGCACAGGACATGCGAAAGGATCATACAGATGGCCTGACGCCGTTACAAAGCCATCCACACAAATTAGGCTGGAGTGTCAAGAAAAAAATTGGAAAGCTCCCAGCAATTTCCTGCAGCTTTTTACAATGATCTGCTACAGATTACCCAAGTTACAGCTCTGGCTTGCAGCTGCAGCAAATCTGATTGCCAAAGGTAAAGGTACTGCCGCAATCAGGGAACTGTCTTGCAGATACAGCCTCATTCCCACTGCCCCATTCAGTTGTTATTCCCTATACAGGACACCATGACAGAATCCAAGGACAGTGTCCTATTGCTAGTGTCAACTAACAAGTAGTTCCATTTAATAAAACTTTGAACAAGTACATCAGCACTTATGTAAATTCTATTCAATGGGTCTACTCTACTAGCTCTTACTGGCTATAGGATGTTGAAGCATAGGATGCACTATGAATGAGGCCTGAGAAAGAATAAGCGGTTGTAATGGCCCATGTTTTGTCCCTTCTAGATATTTTATGGAGAAATCAGTATAGCAAAGCCAAGCACAGTTCAGATCTTCAGGCTGATGGGATGCAGGGACTGACATTTAATTAGACATGTTCTCCTTGAGGTCTCTATGCTGTTTTTGTTTGTTTGTTTGTTTGTTTGTTTGTTTGTGTTGCCGAATACAACAGCAGCCTTATTACCTATTTTTATAAGCCTATGTCCAAAATGAGAGGTAGGAACTTTTAACTGCCAAATAATTTTTCCCTTTAAAATATATTAATAAATTGATGATTAACTTGGTACAGTAGTTCTACACCAGGCAGGAACAGAGACTGACAATAAAGGATAGTTTAGAAAAGCCATTTAAGGGGCAGTTCATAGAAAGCTCACTGTCCATTCTCCCATCCATGCTTAACGGGAGACAGCAAGATTTATAAAGCAGAGGAACAATATAATGAAAATTGCAAGAGATCTTGAGTGAATGGGGTTACTTTTGAGTACATATTATAAAAGTATCTTGACCTTGGGGGTGGCATTGTTGAATAGTATCACACTGTTAAAAAGTGTGACACTGTCGCCCAGCAGGTCTCATTAAGATGATATTACATGGGCCTGCTTTTTGAATGAGCCATGGTGAATGTGGTGGACCCCAAGACAAAATCTAATTGGGGAGCCACTCTGTCCTGATCACAGTTTGCCTATAACCATTAGGCAGTGTGAATGGCTTGCTAGAAGATTGCATTGCCTTATCTAACAAAGTTCTACTGTGGCAAATAAGCCAGGCATGCCCAAACTTTGGCCCTCCAGATGTTTTGGACAGCAACTCCCACAGTCCTTTGCCATTGGCAATCTAAGCTTAGAATTCTGGGAATTGTAGTCCAAAACATCAGGAGGGCCAAAGTTTGGGCATGCCTGCAAATAAGCGGAGAGGTTTCTGCGTTGAACCCAGGTCTCCTAATTTTCACCCAAGGCAGAAAATCTAAATGCTTAATCATGAGGAGGAGGAGGAATGATTTCTTTTCCTTAGTAGCACATAAAATCTTGCCAGCTAATGGATAGCAAGGGACAGCTCAAATTCTGGCAAAATGTGCTCAGTGTGGTTTATACAACCTGTTCTAAACCCCTCTGTGCATATATGTGTCTCTGTCTAGCTGTTTAGCTATCAAAACTGGATACTGTTGTTATGTCCCATCGTGTGGCTTAGAAGACCCTAACAGGGTAATTAAGATGGGTCAGATGTTCAAGGAGTGGTTTATTATTCTCCATTCCAGTACATTAACATGGCCAAGCAGGGCTTTGAACCCAGGTCTCCTAAATCCCGGTCCATCACAGCATCCACTACACCCATGCTGGTTATAAAACTTACTAAATCACAATACTTTTCTTTCTTTTTCTCCCTCCACCCTCCACCCCCAAGACTGAATCCAGTCTTTTGAGAGCAGTGATAACTCTTCCTTCTAACAGTCAGGATATAATGAGGCCAGGGATAATTAATATGGCCTGACTCTTTTAAAAGTTTATGAACAGGCTGTTCAAAACCCGTTCTGGCACAAAACAACACAAGAGAAAAAAGAAAACCTGGCCTCACCATAGGGCACTGCAGCTTTGTCCTCACTCTGTGTGTGGCTCTCATTCTCTCCACTTAATTACTGTATCTCCTGACCTGGCTATCTATCACACAGTTTACTACTGTAGTTCCGTGCTTCACCAGTTCTGTTTCTGTCTACTACCAGACTCATTTCGTACAGGAAAAAAAGTTCCTTCATTCAGTTTCTCAAGGTCAAAGCCAGCAAATGTGGTTGCCCTTATTTCATAGTCATTTATGCAAAAGTGCTTGTCTGAGATGCATTTGTATGTGTGCTTGAGATGGAAAAAGCCACCATCCAGAGTAGAATATAATAAGCTAAGTAACTGACAATTGATGCCCTTGAATGATTCTGAAATGATTAGCAGAATCTTTCCTCTGATGTGGGTGCAGGGGTGAAAAAAATCTCTCAGTATCAATTTCCTTGTTATTCTTTGAATCCCACTTGTATTTTCTTACCATCCTCATTTTTATTCTCCACACTGACAATTTGAACGCCCTTTTGTGCATTCTTCCTAACAGGCAGATTTATTTACACAAGGTATTTCCTGAAAATGCCCCTTAAGCAGCAAACAGGGGCACACTCTTCTGTGCCAAAGCACTAATTTCACTGTCATGTCTAATGAAATTATTTCAACCCTGATTTCTGGGTTGGCCCAGCCATGAGGAACATCAATGTGCCAATAAACTCAGAAGGAGGGGGGGCTATGGTGGTAGCTAGAGATGGGCACGAATCAAAAAAATGGTGTTTTGTTTGTCGTTTGTCATTTAGGGGTCCGTTTTGGTTTGTTTCTGTTTTTCGTGAATTTTTGCAAAAATCGTTTTTGTTTTCGTTCGTTTCATTACCATTACATTACCATTTATTTCAATTTTTTGTGATTTTTGTGATTTTTTAAAAGCAGTTTACTGTAATGCCATAACGAAAACGAAACACACGACAAAATTTCTGGTGTTTCTGTTCGTTTCGTTTCATTTTGGAGACAAAATTCATTTGTCATTTTGTTGCATAACAAAATGAAAAAACAAAAACGGAAATGAAAAATTGTTCATTTCCTGCCCATCTCTAGTGGTAGCCACTTGTCTTTCCTCTTGACATGTATTTCATCTCTTTTAGTGACCAGGCCTGCAAGCACCAAATGGTCAGCTAGCCTCTTGCCCTCAGGTACAGTGAAGAATACTAACTCAGTCCCAAAGCTGAAGTAATAATAATAATAATAATAATAATAATAATAATAATAATAATAATAATAATAATAATAATAATAACTTTATTTTTATGCCGCCTTTCTCCCCGGAGGGACCCAAGGCAGTTTACAACAAATTCATAAAAGTACAATAAAAGCAGTACAATGTAAAAACAACACAATAACTATAAAATACTATAAAAATACTATACAGTATAATACAATAAAAACAAGATTAAAAAGTAACTGCCAGCATGATTAGTTTCTGTACATCAAATGAAGGAGAGGTCCATGCTAAACACAGCATTGGGATACCCTTGCTTTTCATGGCCTCCTCAGTAGACACAGTAATTTACTGCAGTAATTTAAGACACAGTAATTTACAGCATATGCTACTTCTAAAATGAATAGCTGCATGCCAGGCAAACCAAGGGCCAGTCCATATTTTAAACTGGCACAAAACAAGGTTTTAACCACATACTTTTGAATTTTCATGTAAAATGTAAGGCAAAAAAGGGAACTTGTCACACCTTTAATTTCCTATCTAACGGAATAAAATACAATGAAGTAACCACTAGAGATGGGCACGACTCAAAAAAATTGTGTTTCGTTTGTTGTTTGGTCGTTTAGGGGTCCGTTTTGGTTCGTTTCCGTTTTCATGAGGTTTTTTGCAAAAAATTTCGTTTTCATTTCGTTACGTAATGAAACGAAAAAATGAAAACAAAAACGAAAAATTGCTGTTTCATTACCATTTAGCACAATTCAATGTATTTGCCGTAACGAAAATGAAACTGTCGACAAAATTTTTCGTGTTTCGGGTCGTTTCATTTCATTTTGGGGTCAAAATTCGTTTTTCATTTCGTTACATAACGAAATGAAAAAACAAAAACGAAACCGAAAAATCGCTCTTTTCGTGCCCATCTCTAATAACCACTACAGAGACACTTTAGGCCTAAATCCAGTAGTAGCTATCACTGTGTGCTTTTGAGTCAATTCCAACTTATAGAAGACCTTCCTGGTTTCTCTTGGTATAAAATACTATGAAGAGGTTTGCCATTCTTTTTCTGAAGGTGCTCTGAAACTTCATCTTGCCTGAGGCTACACAGGCTCGTTCTCTTCTAGCTAGGCAGCTGAGTGAGTGGAGTACTTAAATCCAATAGCAACCACCAGTCAGGGTACATCCATTGAATCAATGACATTCTGTTGAATTCCCATGCAGTAACTGGTTTAATTAAGGTACCCTCAGGGCCAGTGCTAGGTTTTTTTGCGCCCTAGGCGAGGGGCAGCGGGACGGGGTGGGGCAGCAGAGCGGCGACAGGGGGTGGGGGACAGCAATGGGCGTGGGGGCGATGATGGGCGTGGGGGCGGCGGGCAGGCAGCGGCGGGCAGCGATGGCCGGACAGTGACGGGCGACTGGCGGGTAGTGGGGGGATGGGCAGCAGTGGCCAGCGGCAGAGGGTGGGGGCGGCAGGCTGTCCAGCGCCCTCTCTCCATTTTGGCACCCTAGGCAACTGCCTAGTTCACCTTAATGGAAGCGCCGGCCCTGGGTACCCTAATGAGGTATCACTTATATTACAATTAGAGATGGGCACAAAAAGAAAAACAAAATGTTGTTTTGTCATTTCATTAGGAAACAAATTACTTTGTTACCTAACAAAACAGTAGGATGCATTTCATTTTGTTTTGTGAATAAATGCCATTTCGTCCTAAAGGAAAAGATTGGGGTTCAGGGGGAGGAGGGGGTCCCCTAAGAAAATTTATTTCTAATTGGATTAGGAAGACAAGATATGGGTGAGTGATTAGGGCCACCGTGGCTTGGCTTCCATTATGAATCCAATTAGAAAGATTTTTTCCTTGGGGCACCCCTTTTGGAGCTTCATAACTCAGCCTCCTGAACTCCAAACCTTTCCAAACTTGGGGGATTACAGAGAAGAGCTTAAGAAAGCTCCCTTGCCATTTTGGTCCTTTAGGACCCAGGTGAGCATAGTGTTTGGTTTGGTTTGGTTTCATTTCATAATGGAAGTACTTTAAAAATTCATTACAAATAAAAACAAAACTACTAAAGACACTAAATGAAACAAAACACTATTTTTCCATTTCATGTTGATCTCTAATTACAATTAATATTGTAATTCAAACTGATATTTAGTCCAACTATGCCTTGATGGTTCTCTCTTCATTATGATTACAATAATTCTCAAAGTAGCAAAAGCATCCACTGTCATCCCCCCATCCACCACCATCTATTATTTCCAATGCCATTTAGCTACCCTAGTGAGATAACACTTTGGTAGAAAAGTTTATCAATTGTAATAGAAGTGTTACCTCACTAGCATAGCTGTCTCACTAATCTTTTTTAAAGCTATCTGAGCCATCAGCCAACATAGCCATCATCACAAATCACAATGGGGAGGGCAGGTGTAGTATATAAGATGCAATTCCTTCATATCTGGCTGTACTGATATGGTTAGTAGGTAGGCAATCTCTTTCTTTGCTCATACCCCACTTACCGTGACAAGGCTATAAACATCTTCAAGGCCATTAACAACTTAATAATAGACTAGAATGGCTGACCGATGACTCATCTACATGAGCTGTAGAGGTAGAGACGTGTTCTCTACATTTGACTGCTGCACTCCACCTCCAGTGAATTTTCCCTCCACCTTCAGCAATCGGTAATAAATAGCCAAATTCAACTAGGGGTGACCTTGTTAAAGTTGCTGGGTCTCTGGGTGCCAGCGGAGGTCTCGGGGAGCTTTTTTGGATAATCTCAGAGCTAAGGACTCAGGAGGAGGAAAGAAAATAATGTTATTATGTGTGCAGTAGCTTTAAGGCATGAGGACTCCATCTTTGCACAACCAAGTACAGTGGACCCTTGTATAACAAACACCTTGTATAACATAAAATTTGTACAACATAAAAAATTCCAGAGATAGGGGAAATTTGCTTAACATAATCGCCTATGGGGAGAATCCGTACAACATAAAAATGGGGTCACTCCGTTTTCAATGCATTCCTATGGGAATTTTTAGAAAGGAAAATTTGCTTAGCATAATTTCATTTGGAATGAATTGATTCGTTTATACAAGGTACCACTGTAATACCAAGGCTTAATGGCTCATGCCAAGGTGATTTTATGTGTGCAAACATAGGTGCTATTCTGCAATCCTTTCCAAAGCAGCTGCTCCTGCAGCACCCAAGTGACCTGCTTCCTGATCTCTCATTTTCCCCCTGAAAACAGGAGAAAATAAGCTTCCGTTCCAGCAATTCTAGAAAATGTCCTTATTTATTTTGGGTCTGACCACACTCTCTTTCTTTCTTCATTCAGTCAAGCCTTGCAGGCATCTATAACTTGAACTCTAGGAATAATTAATGTACACTTAATTATGGAGTTCATTATTGCAGCATGTGACTGGCAGCCATTAGTTGAGATGTTACTGTTCCTTTATAAACATAGACTTATTGGATAAAAATTGCCATGGCCAATTAAATAAAATCTGTACATAAACAGATTTGTCTCAGGTTCTGAAAGCTAACAACACTCCATGGCTGTCCCAAAGTCCTCTACTGTGCATTGGTCAGAAGCAGAGACAGAGACAGAGAGCCTTTTCACACGACCACTAAGATCTGCTGGCCACTTAAATTCGGACCAGGGATCTTGGGGGTTCGTTGCTCTTCCTGCGTCCCCACCCCTCCGCACTTCCTTGCTCCTGTCTGCGTGAGGGGAGGGAGAAAAAAAAAGAAAGGAAAAAATGCAGGCTCACCCGGTAGCCCCGTCGTCGTCCTGATTCCTTCTCTTCCTTCTCTTAAAGGGGCGGGAGGCAAAAAAACAAACAGAAGCGAGGAAAGCCGGGCACTCACCAGATTATATCCGGATCTGGGGATTTTCACCCTCCAACAGCAGGTACATGAAAAGTGTGCTGGGACGCGCTTAGGTGGGCGTGGTCGCACTTAATTTCCTGCAAACTCCGGAGCTGGTGGGGAAACAATTGTAAGCTCCGGAGCTGGCAGCCATTTGCGGCGGAGTTTAGGGGTCGTGTACAAATACCCAGAATCATAGACAATGTGAATTACCTTAGCAGAACTATAAGCTGAAAAAAGAAATCAACATCCACCAGGTAACACTATTTAATTACCTAAAGCTGGCATTCCAAGAGTGGGGTGGGGTGGGGTGCAGAGGAATGGGCTAAATTTTAATCCTAACTCTCTGATGGAGGCTGCCATATGGCTGCCTTGCTTTGCTTCATAGCCAAATAGAAACCTGGAGTTTCTATTTGGCTAATTACAATTGATCTCACAGGGCTACAGTGAGATACAGGGCCTTTGGCCTGATCCAGCATGGCTCTTCTTATGTTCTTATGAGTTTCAAAAGACAGAGATGAGCAGGAAGAGAGGTAGATGTAAATTGCCTGGTGATTTTTTAAAAGAGAGATAGATTCCAAAATGCAACTTGGGGAGGAGTTACCCACTACTACCATCCCACATCCTGACACTATTCACAGACTGCCTCTCAGTTCCCCTTAAGAACTTGGTAGGCATGAATAAAAGCCAAATTAGAGAACTCTGGAAATCTAATGTATAATTTTTATGAACTGTACATGAGATTTCAGTGCACAGCCTGAGGAAGATGAAGTATCATCAAAAATCAGCTGTTGACTTGATTTTTCATAGGATCATAGAATAACTGAGTTGAAAGGGGCCTATAAAGCCATCAAGTCCAACTTAAGTGTTCCAAGGTATTGTTATTAAGCATTTTAATTTTCAGTGCCTCTGTTCTTATGCAGAAGAGATTTCTCAAGTTTTTATTTCCATTACTGATATTTCTCTGTATTCCAGCCACTCTCCTCACCAACGAGTTGTGTAAACAGATGGCCTGCCAGCAGTGTCTGAAATGGTCCAACAACTAGTCTCCTTGCCTCAGTACTATAGAAACAGACAGGCTAACCGAGTGACAGTGCCCCAGTATTGCTTGTGGTGAAAGCATCATCAAGATGCACTTGTGCCAAGAGAAAGTATTGCAGATTGTGAAATGTTTCCATTGTCGTCTATGGCCCTGGTCTTACCAGAGTTGTCTGCGTATATAAATTTCCTGTGTGTTTTTTTCCAGGCGGTCACGTGGTTTTTAATGTGCAGTTCGTGTCCTCTCTTCTGCATCGTATTTTCGTATTCTGGTTTGGTCTCTACCTGTCTACTTCGCATTTTGACCTTCTTTCCGGATCTAGTTTCCAAGCCTCTGTGGTGTTAAAGGGGAACAACTGATTTTACTGCATATTTTCAGGGTCCTGTCGTGGTTACAGAAGCAAATAAGTAAACATTTTCGAGCAAAGTTTCTAAATCCAGCCCCTGGCGGTGGTTTAGAAAACTTCACTGAAACTGCTGTTCCAGGGGCATGGTCGGCCAGGAACAGAATATACTTCTCTTTCTGGTTAGCACACGATCTTTTACTATGCAGTACGCCACCGGGAAACTACGCAGAAAACGCTGGTAGGACCGCAGCCTTAGTATATACTTGGGACTAGACTTGGGCACTTTGTGCTATGCAGGCTCAACCTCCACCAATACCAGGCCAAGCAATCCACTTACTAGGCTCTGTGTGCATCAGGGTCCTGCACCAATTGTGGGGGGAACCTGTCTGGCCCTTCTCAGGCAGAAGACCACTCTGGTGAGGAAGTGAGGCAAAGGTTCACACACACCCCACAGTCCACACAATTAGTGGTCAGCTGCTCCTGGAGGCAGGGGGAAATCAGCCAGTCTCCCTCCCAGATTGGTGCACTGGCCCTGGAGAAGAAGCCTAGCAGCGTGCAGAGCCTGATAAGTGGATTGGCTAGACTGGGGAGAGGAGGGGAGAGGTTGCACCCATAGTGTCATGGTCCAGCTTCGTACAAATGTGTATTTGGGACCAACTTAGGACACATCTGCCATATTTGGTGACTGTCAAACTGTAGTTTCCTAACTGGTGAAGGGAGGAATGTCTGTAACCTGTAGATTGGTGGAAATGGTTACCACCCTCCTCTCTCCTATAAGCAGCACTCCAACCCCTCCTTTGATGTGCTTCTTAGGTGCAAAGTTCATCCTCAAAGAATAAACCACTTTGGCTAGCTCACTCTTTCTCCATAGTTCCACCTCCAGCACCACCAAGAGAATGAGCCTCTAAGTATAAGCTGCTCCTGCATTTGTATTACCTGACTAGGATTTCATTCCAGCAAGGCAGTTTGTCTGCCCTGACCTTAGAGATTCCAAACTGCTGAAGAACCAGAATGTCATGAATTTTGACATCCTATAATAAAATTGTGCATGAGACAATGTGCTCATATTGAAAGACATTGAGGACGGGGGTCTCATAGAAGAAAATGGGAGCTATCTCCTTTACGCTACGGCAAGCTCAAAGAACTCATTTCTTGTTGAAGAATGAATTGTAAAGGGTCAAATAAATAATAAATCAATATCTCACTGCCAAAGGCATGTTTTAACATACAAAGAAGCAAATCAGCAAATGCCTTCATCAGGACACAGTAAAGGGCCAGGTCTAAAGCCTTTAAACCAATTAAATAAGTGCATTTAAATTCATCAATAGCAACAACAGCAGATGCAGTCAAGCATTGTCTTGGAGGCTAATAATGTTGCAGAAGACAAGATCAATGTATCCCTCAAAAGCTCACTAAGGTTTCTAATATAATCATGATTCAGACTAATGAGGATAAACAAGTTCACTTAGGCTTCAGCGGCAAGCACAGTCACTAGGACACAGGCTACAAAGGGCACCCTGGGATGTAAGAATAAACAGGCTTAATCTGTAGCTGTCAAAGCCAACACCAGAAATCGTAATTCAAGAGGGAAAACAATCCTAAAACGCAACACAGAAAGATGGGAAAGCTTAACAACAGGATATTGATGGGCACCCTCAGAAGATGTTGAATAATCAGAAATGATCCAGCTTAGACAGAGAGCAGTGGCAGCAATTTTCAGATACTAAAAGGCCACACAATCCCCAAGGACTGTAAAGGCTTCCCTAGGACAAAAGGGAGCCCCATGAAGCTTCAGAAATTCTGGAGGGAGAGTGGGTAGGAAACTTACAATTAGCAACAAAAACTGTGGTTCATGTCATCAGCCTTGGATGTGCAGAAAAATTTCAACCTCTGCTTCCCGCAAAGAAGTAGTTACGGAAATGGAAATTAAAAAAAGGTTACCTGTAATTAACCTTTATCTTCTTTCCTTCTTTGCATTTTTTGCAATAACAAGCACACAATGCAATTTTAACATAACACGGTAAACTTTACTTCTCTGTAGGATGACTATAACTGTTTATAGTTAGGAGTGAACTTAATACATATGTGTGCTTTTTTTCTCACAGAGATACAACTTGCACCATTCTGAAGGATTTTTATATAACCCCAAATCACTATTTCATGCTGTGTGGGGGTCATAACAGCTGGTGACCTGAGCAGAGTGTCAAATTGTACCTGGAAGAGCCAGTGGACACAGAGGCCACCAGGTCTCAGACAGGTGCTGAGTTTGATCAGTCCACCCAGGTAGAAGTGTTAAAAACCACCAGGGGCCTGTTATATGAACAAGTAGGGCTATAAAGATAGAAGTGGGGGTTGCAAAGGAGGGGAATACTGGGCTGATGCTGGGGAAGAGGCAATGCCCATCTACTTGTTTGAGTATATTCTCAAAAGGGATATTCAGAGTGAGGTCCTAGTAAACCTGCAAGTATCTCTATAGAGGTACATAGACCCCAGCCATCAGGATCCTCTGCCACCATCACTACATGCCCAGACTCTGACATACCCACACCCAAGTGGAAGAGGTGCCAGAGCAGGCAGTACCAATGGGCATGCCTGCCACTTTTCTCAATAATATGGTTCCAGCTTAAATAAACATAAATGCAATGAAATACAGTATCAAAATCTTTCATTTTTTTAAAAAAAAAAATCTTCATTAAGAAATGAACATGCAAAACAAAAATAGAAACCAAGTAGTAGTAATGCCCCTGAGATGTATAATAATGATATTTTGAGATGGGGGGTAGGTGGTCTATTTCAGCCTTTTCAAGCAACAGTACTCAATCATGTATAACAAAAACAAACAAACAAAGGGGGAGTTTCTAAGGCAGAAGGCTTCTTTTTGGGAGGACCACCATCTGCATCTGATGTTTCTTGGGGATGCTTTCATCCATGCATCAGAGTGGAGTGGGTTGCAGAAGTGACCAAGCACCCCATGTGCCAAAACTTCTAGATACAGATCTGTGAGTTCTCTGTCTCTCTCTGTCTCTCTCTGTCTGTCTGTCTGTCTGTCTGTCTCTCTCTCTCTCTCTCTCTCTCTCTCACACACACACACACACACACACACACACACACACACACACAAACACAGAGAGTGAGAGAGAGAGAGAGAGAGAGATGTACGCACTAGCATGTAGGATATACCAAATCCCAGCCCTAAATCACATGTGACTCTCCATTCTGTTCTATGTTCTGCAGGTTTTCAAAAGCTGAAAAATGATTCAGTCTGCCAAGGGTGTTTTATATTTATCAACTGGTTGTCTTCAGGAAAATGAACCTGCCATTCTGTCAGAACCTGTCTTCTTTAGAAAATGTGATTAGACTTCAACTGTGGCTGTAGAAATCACAGTTCACTGCTTTCCAGTTCAATACCTCCCAGGCCTTAAACTTTAAGTGCCAGATGATGTAAACACTGTGTGAGGCATAAGCAGTTTTATTTTATTTATTTTTTCATATAAACCCTAATCGTTACACATAGAGAACAAAGTCTAAATCTCAAAGCAGGTTGTTCCAAAAATAACCTGCTCATGTGGCAAAAGTGTCTCTCCTACCTAACATCAGGGCAAATAAATAAATAAATAAATAAATAAATAAATAAATAAATAAATAAAGCCACAAAAAGCAGAAATAGTGCTACACATTCCTTTATGTGTGAGCCTTATAGCACGGTGGTTAAACTGAAATACTACAGACAAAACTCTGTTCACAACCTTGGTTCAATCCCTAGAAGATGACTCAAGACTGACTCAACATTCCATGCTTCTGAGGTTGATAAATTGAGTTCCTAGTCCACTGGAGGATGAGGGTTGTAGCCTGCATAATTAAATTGTAAACTTACCAGAGAATGCTTTAATTGCTATAGGACAGTATAAAAGTACGTAGCACACTTTACTTTGCTTTGCTGTGCTTGTACACTTAACTCATCTCTGATTTTGCAGGAAAGTTGCAGACTCCTTTTGTATGTCCTTCTAGGTTGTCAGGTGCTAATGCTTATGGTGTAGATTCTCCAGTCTACCACTGTAGTCAGGACTTTTTTTGCACCAAGGTTTGTGTTCATCTGAAAAGAATGCATTTTTCCTTGGGCCTGGGCCAGATATGACATATGGGTGTTATAGGGTTCCTTGCTCAAGACTAGGTATGGGCTATCCTGTCCTTCTCCCTGGTGCTGGCCAATCAGGTCTCATTTAGTCTCATTTAGCGCAGAGCTTAACAGTGGAAGAAATGCGCTATACAGTATATGCATTTCTGGACTAGCAAATTGTACTCAAAAGGAACCCAGATTTCCCTTTTTACGCTTCCATTTTTTGTTTGTCAAGAAGAAGAAGAAGAAGAAGAAGAAGAAGAAGAAGAAGAAGAAGAAGAAGAAGAAGAAGAAGATTGTGATAAAGTCCTTTCTGGAGTATCTTAGTTCCTCAGATTCTACTGACCCTCTTTGGCCCTTATATGCACTTTGAATATTAGGCAGCAATTGAACCAGTCCTAGCATAAACTGATGGTCTCCTCATAGTAAAGGATTTCAATAAACTATCATTGCTGTTGCTTTTAGGCCAAGCCACAGCTGACCATGAGATTGTTATTGATCTGTTTACTGGAACCAGGCGAGCTGCTCTCTGGTGGCTTCATTTTTCTGCTTTCTGAAAGAATCCTAGAGAAAGTGGAGAGATAATTGTTCTCTAGGCTTTTTCATGAGGTTTCAAGGGTCCATGTTGTCTGTGCCGACAAGGCTGCTCTGACATTTAATGAGGACACATGAGCTTGCAAGTGAAATCAGTGAGGGAAACCCAGCCTTCTGTCTCTTAAATTCCTACATGTCTGCTCTTTCACTGCAAAACAAGCCGGGTATGGAACTTGTTGAGTCCTTGTGATGAACACCTTCCCCTGTCCTTTAAAACAAAATATTTTAGAACTGGACATCTCAGTCACTCAAGAAACCAGTTGCTAAAGAAAATCAACCCCACCCAAAACATGACCAAAAGTTGAAAATGATGGGAATTGTAATTCCAAACATCTGGGTGACTAAAACCTTTTCTGCTATCTTGGGCTATCCTTAAACAGAAGCAGATCAATCCCAGTCAACAAACTGAAAAGACCTACAAAACTTCACAAGTTTACCCTCCAAGTTAAAAACCTTTAGTACACAATACAAGATTGATCAAGCTTTCAGCAAGATAAGCCATCCTGCCGTCTTCGGGATTGCAAATGGCAAGTGCATGTGACTATATCACAGAATATTCAGGTGGACTGGTTGTTCAAGCACCTTACTGCTGACCTCATGAGATTAGTTATAACTAGCAACCACGAATCACTAGGTTTTTGCCCATTCTTCTGGTTCACCGCAATGTCTTTCAATTGTATCTCCAAAGACTGGCTTATCAGCCTTAAATTCCAAAAGTGTGATTGGAACAGCTTCTTTGTCTCATTAAAATATATACAATGACCAGTTTCCCAGCTGTTTTATGCTAATGCACTCGTTTATTCTTGGCTCACTCGAAGTTAATGCTGATATTCCTTTTGTCAAATCTCGCTGCTTCTGGAGGGCTAATAAAAAAACTATCAGCCACCCAAATTCATACGAAGAATATATAAGCAGGAAAATATTGTTTGGTATTCAAAGGGGAATTCTTTTAACGCATTAATTTTAATTAAATTAAGTATGACACAATTACATGTCATCAAGCCAGTTCTGCCTTATGTCAGTCTTCTCTAGAGTTTTAGGTATATTGTAGCATTATGGACTACACATGACACAGGATTGGGGTACAATCATCTCTTGGTCCCAGGCATGCACCTCTGTGTGTGTGTGTGTGTGTGTGTGTGTGTGTGTGTGTGTGTGTGTGTGAATGAGTGAGTGAGTGTAAGTGTGTGAGACTCTCACCGGCTGGGACCCAAGGCTTTTATTGGTTACAGTAAACAAGCATAACACATACAACACAATAGGGGTGGAGTGAAGAAGCATCGACAATAGGACAGAGGCTTTGGTTACGTAACCTGAATTCCATTGTTGGGGCGAATGAGGTTCTTAGACAGATTTGGGGCTTCACACTGCCTTATCTGGGAGGAAATCCTTGCCTGTGGGAAAGAGAGGAGAAGGGGCTTTGGGCTGGTTATGTATTTCTCCTAATCTCCTGGTGCCAGGCCTTCTTTCTTTGCCCTGCAGGTTTCTGAGTCAGCCAGTTGGCCTTGGCTTGCTCTCGGGTGATCTGGAGTCCTGGCTTTCCACACCATGGCCTGCCCTTATTGTGACTTCAGTCTCTGGGCTAGTTTGGCTTGCTCCAGTGTTTTGCCAGGGCTTATTGGGGTACGTGGAATCCCCACAGTGTATAGTGCTCAGAGGGGGGTACCCTTAGATTGTACACAATTCTATACTATTTATATTTCAATTTATTGTCATTGTACATGTATACATAGTATACACTTGCAGCGAAATTTGCAAAAACACCCAGAGACCGGACCAAAAAAAAACACATTCTTATAGCAATCTCTAAAACACACCCACCCACCAAAATACCCCCCAAGACACACATATTAGCTAGCTGTTCCCCTGAGACATACTGTGGGGAACTGAACTCCCAACCTCTATCCATGCAGTTGGGTAACTAATTTACTGAGCTATCCAGGCAGCAAGTTACTAATAACTGTATATTAATATTGTGTAATTAATTCTTCATTAACACTTTTAAGGTAAGTGGGTTTAACGGCTCGTATCCTGTTGGGTGGAACATGTCCAGAACAGTCAGCAATTTATGCTGTTCTTCCCTGACTGCCATTCACACAAGAAGGAATTCAGCCACACTTGAGCAAAATGCTCTATATTAAAGCAATGAGGCCAGTCTCCAATAATCGGTAGAGCTCAGGCCAAGCCATGCACCCAAAGCTGCTGCTGCTGCTGCTGCTGCTTTCTTTCTTTCTTTCTTTCTTTCTTTCTTTCTTTCTTTCTTTCTTTCTTTCTTTCTTTCTTTCTTTCTTTCTTTCTTTCTTTCTTTCTTTCTTCTTCTTCTTCATTTTGATATTTTTATGAAATAAAAGAAACTTAACAACAGAAACAGAGACTAAAATACAAATATACCTCAAAACATACTGCATTCCCTACCACCGTTGGGTGTTTTTTTAATACTTGCTTTTGTTTTGTTTTACATTTTCCTCTTCATACCCTGTCTCTGTTCTCTGTATATGCCTTATCTTTACTTATAGGTATTGTTACTGATAGACAATCTTTAAAAAAAGAACACCTTAAAAGGCCTCAATTTTTTCACTCATTTTATGACATCTTATACCTTTTTTTCCAATTACCTCTATTGTATTTTTAGCTTCTTTTTTTTACTAGAGTAAGCCTTGCTAACAATGTAAAGTTCTTATTTCTCTAATAAGAACTCTAATAGTTTCTCCCAGCTCTCCCAGCGTTGCTGAGCTCTGAGAACTCTGCAAGAACAGCTAGCTGGGCTTCTAACCTAGGAACTCTTTTCACAACCACTGGTTATTCAGTGGGACCCACAACAGTAGGAAGGAAAAGGACAGCTCAGAGGACTGCCTAAAGGTCAGTTCCGCAGAGAAGAGGTTTAGATTGAAAGAGTGGCTGATGGTGGTGGGGACGGTGGAGAAGAGAGAGGTGTGAAAAGACCGTTGGATCTGCCGGTGGTGCCAAGGAGTCACTGAAGCATCTCTCATGAGATACATGATAAGAGTCCAGTCCGGGTGAGATATATAAAGACTCTCTGTGTCATTTCCTTCAACTCAAAACCATCCTCTGCGTGTTGCGTTAAATTCAGAATTTGGGCTGTGCAGTCTTTGCCAGGGCTGAAACCAGCTTGCTGTGGTATAAGCAGGGATTCTACTATTGCAGTCAGTCAGTTCAAAATTAGACCTTCAAATACTGTACCTTTTATTTATTTATTTATTTATTTATTTATTTATTTATTTGGCTTTTATATAAATGGCTGAGAAGGGACACGGGCCTATAGCAATCTGGTAGCTTGCCTGTTTTAAGAATAGCTGTCACACAAGGCTTCCTCCATATCTGGGGTAACTGAGCAATATTCAAGCACTTATTGCAGACTCTAAGTAACCATCTTTCTCTTATTTATCAAAACAGTTTGATCTGCTTGACCTGAAACTCACCAATGCCGGTTTCTTTGCCCTTCTTACACCTGCATATTGCCTCCTCAAGCTCTCCTATAGTAAAAGAGGTTGTCAGGTTGCTTGTCTTCTGTTCCTTTTTCTTTCATATCATCTGTTTGCATTTCTTTAGGTTGGAATTTGATTTCCCATTAAGTAATAGCTGGTGGGCAATTTGGTTAGCTGAAATGCTGGAACGCAATGGTCATTTGGTTGCATTATTAAGGCAGTTAAGTAGAGAGGGGCACAAAACAAAAAATGACACACTGTTTCATCGTGTCGTTAAGTTATAAAATGTTTCATAATGTAATGAAACAGCAAACAGCGTTTCATTGCAAAACAAAATGAAATGCCATTTTTTACTGTTGAAATGAAATAATTTGTGAATTTCCCTGTTCTACTCTCTTGTTGTAGCCACCGCCACCCACCTGGTTTTGACAGCTCGAGCTGTCAAAAACAGCTGGGTGGCAGTGGCCAGAATTGGAGAGCGGATCAGGGTTTTGAATTCCCTGCTGCTTGCTCCGTTCTCCCATTGTCGCCCCTAACTCCGAGGTGTTTGTTTTTTACAAGTCGGGCTGTGGGGGTGGGCAGCCATTTCTCTACTGGAGCTCCTTGCTCAGCCTCTCAGCAGAAGATCCATGTGCCCACCCCTCAGCGGATGATCCACGTGCTTGCCTGCCTCCCAACCTCAATTCCAAACATGCTAACTCATTTGTGCTTCCCAATGCAGGCAGGTGGAGGGAGGTGCTGGTGGAGTCGCCCCATCCCTTCTCCCATCAGCCCTCCAATGGTCAGCTAAAGACAAAGTGGCAGCCTTAGAAAGGACAGTGCCCTCCCCACCCCACTTGCCATAGCCCCACACATTATTGTGTGTGTTAAAGTCACCTTCTCATAAGAACATAAGAACAGCCTTGCTGGAACAGGCCACAGCCCATCCAATCCAGCATTCAGTTTCACACAGTGGCTCACCATTTGCTTCAGGGTCTTCACCTGCTTAAGATTCCCTGCAAATGGTATTGAGAGATATCCTGCCTATCTCTCCAACCCTGAGGTTGTCCTTAGGCATCCATAATGATAGCCATTGATACCCTTGTTCTCCATGAACTTGTCCAATCCTTTCTTAAAGCTGTCAAGGCTGACAGCTGTCACCACTTCTTCTGGCAGGGAGTTCCACAGACCATGGTCCTCTGGGTGAAAAGATACTTTCTCGATGGATACCTTCTAATGCTTTCATTTTTGCTTGTAACTCCCATGTTATCTTGGAGCCTCTAGATACTATAAAAAGCCAGTCTAATTCTTTGATACGTTCTTCTAACTTATCACCTAAACAAAGAAAGTATCACCCAAGCAACTGTTATGCTTTTTCGTTGCAAAAGGATCCAGGCTAATTGTTCTGCCTTAACCAAAGGGAAGGGGTGTACAACAAAAGAAGAATCAATGTATTTTTGGAGATATATGGAACTTAATCCCGAAAGTGAAGGTGGCAAAGGATGGAGAAAATATGTCAAGAATGATATTGTACCAGGATATTGAATTTAATGAAAGTGTAATGTCATTTCTGTTTGATGGTTTATTGTCCCTTTCATTTTTATATTCATACAAATTAATAAAAATAAAAATAAAACAACATTGGAGATGGAGACATTTCTTTAATTGCCTTCTGTCGGTAATTGTGTGCACTATACAAGCAAGTCAATAAAGAAAGGCTAACAAGTGCCAAAGTTATTCTGTCAATCACTGGTCTTAGCTCATTCCTCATTACAGCCATTTAATATTTCAAACCCCATTAATGTTGGGCTTTGAAAGAGGAACCCACTCATTTATCTATCATGTAATCTTCACCATGGGCTGAAAGCATCACAATTGTTTTCATTAACCTTTTATTCTTATAAAAGGGCAAAATCAATAACAAATTTATTCAGGCAAGTGAAAGGCAATTTCAAGAAATTTCACCTGGGATTTCAATTTCATGGGTGTGGTTTTTTTTTATCCTTCCACAAATTCTCATAAAATACAATGTGATCTGTCCAAACATAAGACAAATATAAACACAAAGATACCATCAGCCTTGCAATGAAGACTGAATGAAGACCCCCACCCCTTTTTTACAGGTGGTGAACTGACTTGCTGACAATACAGCTTACTTACAAAGCAATCATATTCCAGTCACGTCCTTCCTAGGAATGGAATAGGGCAATGCTGGGTAGCATTTATTTCTTTGCTTCTTTAATATCTAGCATATATCTAGTAGAGATTGGTATGCCTCCTCTGATTGACATTCCATGTGTTTTTCAAGGAAAATGCTATCACGTGAAATCTGCAGATGAACGAATGATCATCATGGAGGAGTTGAGGCGAAGGGCCACAGATTACCAGAAATGGGACTACTATAGAACTAGCCTAAAGGTGCAGTAAAAAATGTCATTAGTAAATCATCTACTGCAACTGAATAGACTTCCAGTCACAGAGGACCTCTAAATCCTGAAGGGGAGATGTTATTCCCTCTCACCTCACCTTGAGTCAGTCACTTGCCAGATGGTAAGAAAAAGAAGCTGGTATCCCACACGATGAGTCTAGAGATCCGGATGGATTTTACTGAACAATCTGGAAATGGACTGCAGTGAAAGGTCTATTAAACACAATGTGCTGTGCCTTCAGGGGGCTCCTTTTTGCTTGCTGCACCTGAAGACGTTTTAACAAGCATGCATCAACAAGGCGATTTTATGCTTCTGACTTTCACACACACTCTAAGCCACAGCACCAAAGTACACCAAAACCTCTTAATTAAATCTGGTTAACATAGCTTCAATCTGGTAGATTCCAAGGCTGGTTTTGACTTTGGTGTCTTTTGCAGTGAATTCCAGTCAAAACCTAAGACTAGTTGAAGCCTGCTGAATAATTGTTAAGCTCCAATATAATGTAAAAGTCCAGCACTTGGAATGGTTTTATAAGTTAAAGGCTTTTTTGCTGTTGCATTTTACATGTTTTTAATTATTATGTTAAAATATTTTTTATTTACTGCCCATCTACTGAAAAACCATTATTTTGGGCAGTTTACAAAAACTGGACGTATAACCAATATCAAGCACAGTATATAATACTTGTACATAACAGTATAATAGCAAGACCTACCACATATGACACAGGTAGCATAACCCCACAGGTCAAATATCTTTTTAAATGACTGAAATCCAGTAGTTAGTTGCAATTAGCGTCAGCCAAGGAAACAGTGAAACTTCCATAGTTGTTGACTAAACCAAATCCTCACTAATTCAATATTCCCAAACTTGGGTTCCCAGATGCTTTTGGACTGCAACTCCCATAAATCTTGGCCAGTATAGCTAGTGGCAAATACTTCTGGAAGTTTTAGTCCAGGATCATCTGAGGACCCAAGGCTGGGAACCACTGGCTATTGATTATGTTGTTATTGCAGAGGGACACAAACTGAACTATGGTCTGAAAAAAAACCCACAATTTATTTATTTATTTATTTATTTATTTATTTAGCTTATATGCTGCTCACTACCTAAAGGTCTCTGGGCAGCTCACAATCAAAATAAACAATTCAGACAATTAAAACATCAAAGTTGCAATAAATTAAAACAATAAAAACATTTAAATACAATAAATACAATACATTAAATTACACTGGTTTGGGGTTTGGTTCTGGGATCTCATGTTGTCGAAACAAAATGAAGCACTGAATTTTTTTTCCACTTGGCACTTCCCCACCCCCACTCCACTCCAGCAAAATGAATGCACCCCCCTCCCCACTGCCCCCATTGCCTTCCTACCTGGTCCTCCTACCTCTTCCTCTTCAACCTCTGTTGCCACCATCTTTAGAGGCAGTGGCCTGGCCATTGACAGTGACCTAATGGCTCTGTTGATAGGCATCCCCATGTGCAAAGGCAGCAGGTTCAGCTCCTGTAAGGGTACTTAACTGAACCTGCTTGTTGTGTGCATGTGGACATCTATCAGTGGAGGGCCGGAGGCATCAGGTTCCACTCCCCCAGGTAGCAACTGGGGTGGGTGGGTGGAGAACAGGCCACAAACCAATTTGTTTTTTCCAGGGTTCATGAGTGGTTCATGGTTCATGATTCGTGAGTAGCCATAAACCACCCTGATTTGTCATATGGACTGCTGGATAGCTTTGGGGTTTATGCAGTTGGTCTTAGAGCCAGAGGTTGGAGGTTTAATTCCTCACTGTGCCTCCTTGATATGGGCCAGACTCAACGATCTATAGGGCCTCTTCCAGCTCTGCAGTTCAAAATTCATAGCAGTAGTAGTAGTCGTTGTCCTCGTAGGAGCAGGAGGAGGAGCAGGAGGAGGAGTAGAAGTATTCCCGTTTTTGCCCATATTTATTTATATATGTTAACCACCCAATTTTCCCAAAGGAACTCTGGGCAGTGTACAAAAATTGCCAATCTAAGTAATTTATCCAAGAAATCAACCCAAGAAAAGTCAAGTAAAAATAAGAATATGAATAAGAATAAAAACACAACATATGATACACAACACAGGATCCAGCAAAGAAGGCAAAGGGGGGGGGGGGAAATCAAACAAAAACAGTCAAATAACTCACAAATAATAAACCAGCTAGCGCTCAGTAATCGCCAAATGTTTCTCTAAAGAGCCAGGTTTTTAGCGCTCTCCTAAATGCTAGTTGTTATATACAAAACATGACTCCAAAGCTCTGTTACAGAATTGAGAGGTCATGTATTTTGAATGTAACATTGCAAGCAAGCAGACATGTGTCTGAAGGAATTTTTTTTCTAAACAGGGAAACAGGGCAGCTTAATGGTTGACATTGCTTGCACACGTAGCACCCAGTGCTACAACACATTGATTTGTTTCTCTGTCTATAAAATAAATAACTGCAATATTTAGGGAGGCAAAAACTCCCTTGTTCCAGCAGGCATGCAGAATCAGATGTCTCCTGACATCCTTTTTTCTATGAAATAAAGCATCCTCCTGTCTCAAATACTTATTCGTATAGAAACTAACATTTTTAGCTTTCCTGCCATCATTTATTATTCCCATCCCCCATCCCTGGTTTTATTTTCCAGTTATAATCTGACCACAAGAGTGTTAAATCAAGTGAGAAATTGATTTTCCCAGGAGGTACATTTAAAATGGTCCCCAATTAACTTGTCAAATTATAAATTGAATTGGCTGTGGCATTGAGCAATGTTTCCTTCTGAATAATTTTGGGCCAAGAACAGATACTTTGAGTCCAGTTTAAAGCAGGAGGGCTAATGCAACCACATAATTGTTTATTTTAAATTTACTTAACATCATAAAAATATAGTGAAATATTAATGTTTAATACTGATCTCTACAATACGAACCAGAAGAACTAATTGGTCAACACCCATTCTGAAGTATTCATTAGGATATCTGGAAGTTGAGTCATGGCAACTGGACTTCTTTTTCTTGAGAGATAGAAACATTTTGCCGCCCATCCAAACATTTCTAGCTCTCAAGAAAAAGAAGTCCAGTTGCCATGACTCGACTTCCAGATAAACTCACCTGGATGACTGAGCATCTTCACAGACATATTCATTAGAATGTTGGACTGTGACTTAAGAGGCTTGAGTTCAAATCTTCATTTTGCCCTCCAACTCACTGAGTGATTTTGAGTAGTCACCGTCTTTTAGCCCAGCCTACCTTACAGAGTTGTTATGAAGACAACGTGCAGGGAAAGACAGCTATGTACACTGTTAGATGACAGGAAAAACAAGATGACTAATAAATAAGATTGTTATGTAACAAAATTTAAAAAGGTGCAAGATGTCATAAAAGGAGTAAAAAAATTTAAAAATTAAAAACAAAGATTGTGTGTGTGTTGCGTCGTTACAGTCGTGACCGACCCTTTGTGACCCCATGTCCATGGAGTTTTCTTGGCAGGAATACTGGAGTGGCTTGCCAGTTCCTACTCCAGGCGCCTACAGCACCTGGTATTCCCTGGTGGTCTCCCATCCAAGTACTAACCAGGGCCGACCCTGTTTAGCTTCCGAAATCAGGCGAGATCGGATGTGCTTAGGGCATCTAGGCAGCTAAAACAAAGATTATCTATCAGTAAAAAGAGAAGAGACAAGTATTAAAAAAAACCATGGGAGGTGGGGAACACAATATGTTTTGAGTTATATTTGTTTGTATTTTAGTTTCTGCTTCTGTTTTTAAGTTTTGTTTATTTTGTAAACATCTTAAAATAAACAAAGCAATAGCAACAACCAGCTGCTTTGGGTGCATGGCTTGTCTTGAGCTCTACTGACCACTGGAGATTGCCCTCATTGCTTTAATATAAGGTGTTTGCCTCAAGTGTGGCTGAATTCCTTCTTGTGTGAATGGTAGCCAGGGAAGAACAGCACAAAGAGCTGACTGTTCTGGACATGTTCCTTCCACCCACCAGGATATGAGCCATTAAACTCATTTACCTTGTGTGTATGTGGGAGTATGGTTGCTGTATAGGCTTTGAGTGAATTGGTCAGATGATTAGGGTACTTCCTAGGTCCCCGTCTCCCCCCTCCCCCAACACACATACAGAGTTCCCTTGGGAAGATGGGCGGGGTATAAATCTAATAATAAATAAATAAATAATAAACACAAAAAGTTATAGACACTTGCATTTCACCTCCATTTGCGTGTGACTTCTTAAAAACATAAAGAGAAATCTAGAAATTCAGAGAGAATGTCAAAGGCCTAGGGCAGTGGTGGTGAACCTATGGCACTCCAGATGTTTTGGGCCACAATTTCCAGAATTCTATGCCTGTATTGCCAATGACAAAGGACTGTGGGAGTTGTGGTCCAAAACATCTGGAGAACTTCTTAAAAATATAAAGAGAAATCTAGAAATTCAGAGAGAGTGTCAAAGGCGTAGGGCAGTGGTGGTGAACCTTTGGCACTCCAGATGTTTTGGACCACAACTCCCGGAATTCCAAGCCTGTATTGCCAATGACAAAGGACTTGAGGAGTTGTGGTCCAAAACATCTAGAGTGCCAAATGTTCGCCACCACTGGCCTAGGGAATCAAGTATGCCAGAATGTCTCCTAAAGCTTATAGGGCAGGGTGACTGCTACTTTTATGCTTTTTATTTAGTGACAGATCACAATGGGGCTGGGGCTTGGGGGGGTCTGCATACCCTTACTATCAATGAAAGACAGAGTTCATGTGCTCGCACTGTCCAAAGTGAAACAAAAAACCCAACATAGCAGAAATTGTTTCAAGTGTTTATTTATTTTAATTTCCTTTGATTTCACCCTGTCATCTGTCCCCAGAGTATAAAGGAACAGTCAGCAACTGTACCTCTGCTTTGTTTTTGTTTTTAGGGGGCGGTGTTTTTTTTAAGATATTGATGAGTTGCAGTTAGAGTGTTTAATTATTGGTTGGTTGGCCATTCAGGGAAAGTTTAATTAAGCACTAGCTCTGAAAAATATACTGCAGAAGGAGTGACTTCAGACAAGAGGAAAACAGTGCAGCTGGACAGCTTCCCGTGAAAACAAGCTAGCAACTCATTGCAGACAAAAACGACTCATCAGTGGTATATTTTAAAATTTATTTTACCAGTGTAACAATCCATGACAAGCTTAAATATACACAAACAAAGCTACAGCTACAACAAAGAGTTAGTATAATACATTGCAGTATAATGATGTTGGTATTTCCCATAGAGGCACCTTTTGTATTTACAAAGTTCCTCAACCATATTCGATGCAAGAAGGTACAAGAACTAACCTAGAAAAACTAGCAGGCATTTTGAATCAGAAATCTTATATTGACATCAGTCATATTCTTGAGATATGGAATTATTACATGGCCAGAGAAGTTACAAGGTCAATTAATTAACATGCTACTTGTGTGGTCAGTTAGCTGTATTATACATAACACTATGTTTAATGTAAAACTGGAAACATGAGTTGTTTTAAAAGTGACATTAAAGACAGAGGAAGAGTGTGCATTAATCTAAACTTCTATTCCTGTAAGAAAAGGAAATATAAAACATCTCACTTCCCAAATAAATAGTTAGACTAAGAGCTGCACAGTGGCCGCCTCCTTGCTATCTCATGTGCTGTATCCTTACTTGAAAAGAAACGAAGAGCCATAGCTGGAAGGGGGTGGAACCTCAGACTTCCTACAACATCCCCAGCAATTCTTGCTGGCTCCCATATTTGAGAAGAGGGGTAAGGGTACCAGTATGAAGTTATCAACCATGGGGATTCTTTGGATGCCAGTCAGTGATAGGCCATTGTGCGCACAAGAATGCTGAGGAGCCCAGTACTGGACTAAGATTTCATTTTACTGCCTATTGAATGCAATTCTAACACTCCACCATTCACTAAAGACATACATACTTCCCAGTGGACACTTTGCTCAAAGGGTGGGTAGTCCTTTGCCAAAGGGTGGATATCTGGTCACTGCAGTTGATGGGATCCAGGAACAGCTCCTGTCCATCTCCATCTTCTTCTTATAGATAACCTGATGCTAGGGCGGTACTCGGGTGGACTCCTACACCCATGTTGCAGCCAAAATTGATTTGAACCAAGCTGTCTCCATTTTTTGTGTGTCCCCTTGGTTCATTGCCTCTTGTATGGCCAGGCATTCTTCACCTGGCAATGAAGCTGGAGGAACAGAACTTTACAGTAAGCTATACATGTTTTACAGATGCAAGACATGATAGTAATGTATAGTGTGTAGAAAGAAGATGAGGAGACATACTAAAAGTAGAACCCATATGTGGTTGGTGACAGGCTTTAAAGGAGTCTTGAGTAAATTCATGGTGGCTAGGATTATGCTGTTTGCTGCAAATGTCCTTACAAAAATGATAATTCTCTGCAATTTTCCAACTCTCACATGCCAAGATTCCACTGCTCACAAAAACAAGGTTCACATCCCATTTTCCTACTTCATTTCATTCTTTGTCTATTCTGCATAGGAACATGCCAAATTTTGTGCAGCCTAATAAATAGAATTCCTATTTAAACAACAGGAAAAAATATCCTAGTCATGTTTATTTATTCTGGTTATCACATCCCAGTCATTATAGAACCATTCTTGATAGGAAAAGAACTGTTGATGCATTAGTTCTCTCTTTCCTTTGTACTGAGATCCACTTAGGCTCTTTGGTGCTATTGCTTGTTGTGTGCCGATATGTCACATCCAACATATAGTGATTCTAATAGGAGGTTTAAGGTAAATGAGATATATGAGCAGTGGTTTTATTATTACCAGATCACATACATGCAGTGAGTTTCTAAGGTTGAGTGAGGATTTGAATCCTTAGGTTCCTAAGTCTTAGGCTGACATTTAGCCACTAATGCTAATTTAGAAATAATATTTGAAATTGTAAAAGACTGTATCTCACCTAAATGGAGATGGGTATGACCAGAGACAGACCATATGTGCCTGGGTGTGCTGTCCACGTGTAGCAAACTGCATACTCAAACCCTTGATCTTCATTATGATTCTTTATCTTAAAATGAAGCTCAGATCCTATCAAGAGAAGAATCCTTTCCAAAGAGGAAACTTTTAAAAAAAGAACTGTCCTCTAAAGTAAAAGAGTACACGGAAACATCCTACCTGTGCTTGAGCTCCATCTAGCTGATATTTTGCTTTCACACTGTTGTGGGACATCTCAGTGGCAGATAAACACTGCTTCCTGAAGCCGGGCAGGGACAGGGTGGGGGTGGGAATACAGGTGAGGCAAGAGGCAGACATCAGAATGAAGTTACAGAAGAAGCCCAAGGATGGCAATTACAGATACCTGTAGGCAAGGTCACAACATTCAAATGATACCACGGAAGGTATGTCTGTGAAGATTCTCAGGCATCCAGGTGAGTTTATCTGGAAGTTGAGTCATGGCAACTGGACATCTTTTTCTTGAGAGATAGAAATGTTTTGCTGCTTATCCAAACAGCTTCATGATGGAGCATCGAAACGTTTCTATCTCTCAAGAAAAAGAAGTCCCGTTACCATGACTCAACATCCAGATACCACTGAAGGAAAACAAACTAGAAGGTCCAAATGAATCTTTTCCCCAGGGGTATACCGTATGTGAAGGAGAAATGGAGGCATTTCCTGCACAGGAAATGAGATAAGTTGTCTCCACATCTATTCATGTGCTATACCAATAAGAGGGAATGAAAGGGAATGAGATTTATTTATATTAAATTATTTTTCTTCTACTCCTTACCACAGCCACCAGTTCATTAAAAAAAATACATTGATGGCGAATCTTCGTTTCCTCTTCTCTTCAGCATGGCAAATAGTGTAAAGTGTGTCATTAAATGTGACACTATTCCATCACCATATATGTATGCTGTGTACACACGCTGTGGACTTCCAGCATGTGTCAGACAGCAAAGAAATCCGTAACCTTTAATTGAGACTGTGAACATTAACCTTGCCCTCTGCCATTTGCTTTTGTGTGTGTTTTGGCTTTTTTTTAAAAGGCAGTGTATTACTTGGAACTATTCCTGCCAGTGCTCTCCTTATTATTCCATTGACAATAAAGATTAAGGCTCACTCCACTGAAATCAAGTTGTCTTCAGACAAGTGGGTACAGTTCACATTTATGTTGCATTTTCATGTCATTATTTTAGGCTATTTCTATATCCAGAGTGGCAGGAGTTATTGTGTGCCTTCCATCAATACCTCCTCCGTAATTAATAGGTTAGAGCCTAGGCAAACAAAATTGCTCAGAACAATACGTATTGAAATATGTGCTGATCTTCTCTGTTTCTGCTCCAAACTAATTTTTTTACAAGCAAAAGCTATTTCTGGGTTGCATTCTCCTAATCATACAGCAGCAAAAGATGCAGCCAAGTAGGGTTGAAATGAATCGGTTTCCCTCAGCTTCTCCTCAGAAGGTTTTGTTGCAAAGACCTCTGATTGTTCTCCGAATCTGAGGAAGTTTTTTCTGCTAATGATATTTAATGTTGTTATATGATGTCAGATACCTGAGCTTCTGTGACATTTCATAGCTATCATGCAATGAAAAGTGGCACATCGGAGTATGACAGCTGATTGCTGGTGGGTATCTCCAGCAATTTCCAAGATTTTTTTCCCATCCATATCATCATCTACCCCAAAAACTCTCCTTATGACAGGCTACAAAGAGTCTTACAATCAGATGGGAGAAAATGAGTTTTTGTTTTTGTTTTTAATAGACTACAACTCTTAGAACGCAGGCCAACCTAAGTGGCCTTTCGCAGAACATTTGATCCTTAAAAGTTCCCATCACTACCTAGGAGACTTGCCCTGTTATTATGGGTCACTCGTGGCCTAATCATCATTCATTTGAGGCAAAAAGAAAAATGGAAAGAAATTTCTAGAACATGCATATGCCTATCACTGCTCATTTCAAGAGAAAGCTTCTTAAGAATTCAGGTTCCCGTTTAAAAAAAAAAGTAATCTGAAAAATTACTACTCTGCCATATTTGATTGAATGTGTCAGTTGGCAAGTAACCGTTGATAATATCAAGTAGCTTTTTATAGCTGACACATAATAGTCTTCCTGGCACTTGTTAAATAGCATGCTATTGCAATGAGTCTTTGAGAGTTGCCACAGCTAGGTTGAATTTTTATTTAATATATCTGTGCTGAATGTGTTAAATGGGGGTGTGTGCACACGTGTATGCACAGGGATGAGTCTGTTGCGCCTGTGGTGTTTTTTAATTTTAACAAAATCCTTCACTCACTTGCATTCTGAAAATGTAAAATCTGCTTAGGTCAAGTCTAAAATAAAACAAGACAAACTGGCCAACTGTATCCCCTAGAGAAGTTTAAGGCCATAGGGGACTGGGGGAGGGGTGTCACATGCTCCTTGAGTATCATTTTTTTTTACTCAAAAGTCAATTGACCATCACTCACTGCTCACAATGTAAAGATGTGTAAAGGACATCTTGATACAGGAGAAGACCCTCTGTGACCTCATCTCCTTTGCTTCTCACTTGTTTTCTCTCCTTTCGTACCTTTGCAACATTCCTAAGGATGTTTTGCAAATTCTTTTATGGAGTACATAGTAGTTCTTTAAAATGTTATTTCCCATGCTTCAATGTTATTCAAGTCTTAAGCTTTATTCTAAAAATGTAATGTTGTTTCATGTTATTCTACTCTATTATATGTGAACAAGAGAGATTTCAGAATTTAACCTAAGTTCTGCTGGGTTGATTGATTGATTGACTGACTGACTGACTGACTGACTGACTAAATATCTAAAGTATTAAATGCTGGAGATATAAACAGCATTTCATTCCCTATATGCCAAAAAGGCTGAACTAGAGGAGAAGGAGGAAGCAGAATGATAATTTATTATTTTCTTCACCATTACCTATGTAACAAATTACATATGCGGTGCTATACTACAGGAAACTCACATGCAAAGAGCACATTAGTTTGGGGATTTGGAAAATAGACTTCCTATTCACAAATAATTTACAATTCATTGAGGGAAGATATTACACTCAGTTACATTTTTTACGGCAGTTCAAAGAATCACCTAGTAGACCTTGAACACAATACATGATAGCAGCTCACGAGGCAGAATTTCCCTGTAAGATTTATCAAAGGCAACTTCAAAGCTGTTTGGTCTTCGCTCTTTCTCTTGGCCTAAAAGAACCAATTACATATTTGATAGGATCTCATGTACTCCCAATTAAGGATAATGATATCATCTCACAGTGACGATGGAAGATTAATGTCCTTTACATAGAGTAATCACCTCAAGACCCATCAATGTAGTGACAATGTGAACAAGAGAGATTTCAGAAGCCATTTCTAAATAGAGAGATAATTCTAGTTACACGAGAGGTTATTTGTCCTTTTCCATCTCCAACCCCTGCGATAGCACACTTGAACTCAGCTTCTATGGTTTGTGAGACAAGAGGCATTCCAGATATATTGCTCTGTTCATTGGCTTTGGCTTTGCAGTTATTATCCCATGCATGGTCTTTATTAAATAAGAGCTACATTTTTCTGGCAGTTGCCCCAGGAGAAAGTTCCCATACTTTAATAGTAGATAATTTAGGAGTTCAATTAGAGAACCTGACATAAAAGTCACCAAAAGAAAGGTGACCATGAGTAAATTATAGATACAGTACTGGTGTTGTTGATACTTGAGAAGGTTTTGTATTTCTCCATGCCACTTGAGCGCCCAGTGTAGAAAAATCTGGAGCACTCAAGTTCCTGAATATTTTACCAGCACTCAAACCACAATACATGTGCTGGGTTAGGAGCTCAAGCAAAAAAACAAAGCCATCTCTCTTGCCAGCCCTACCTGATTTTATATATATATATATATATATATA
>JAHTLZ010003518.1:15579145-15603035 GCA_023846285.1 Phrynocephalus versicolor
AATCAATTTCATGACCTGTTGTTTTTATGTGCTGGAAGAGAGAGGAATGTTTTGGTGCCTATGGCAGAAAACAGTGTCCAATCTGCGGGGGATTTTATATACCTTGTATAAAGGAATTAATTCATTCTAAATGAAATTATGTTAAGCAATTTTCCTTTATTCAAATTCCCATAGGAATGCATTGAAAATGGAGTAATCCCATTTTTATGTTGTATGGATTTTCCCCATAGGCAATTATGTTAAGCAAATTTCACCACCACGTTGGATACTGTTTTCTGCCATAGGCACCAAAACATTTTAGGTTGCATCCAGCTTTTCCCATCCAACTACTTCCCAAATGTGTTGGAATGCATGTTATACAGTGGTCCCCCACCCTTTCGCAGTTCCGGTACCGTGGTCCCGCTATATCATGGGACCATGGTACCAGGAAAGGGCTTGAGGAAGGGGGGATCGCACACTGCCCGCCCGCGCCTCCTAGGAGGTCTGGGCAAGCGGTGTGCGATTGCAAAGGTGCATTTGGCTGCGGAGACCCAGCGCTGGGCTCCGCGGCGGGAAGCGCCTTTGTCCACCGCGCACCGCCCGCCCTGACCTCCCGGGAGGTCGGAGCAAGCAGTGTGCGCGTTTGAAAAGGCGCTTCCGGCTGCAGAGCTCTGCGGCGGGAAGCGCCTTTGCCCTATCGCGTGCGGCTTTACAAAGGCGCTACCGGCCGTGGAGCTCCGGGCGGCAGGCACAATTTCCCCCCCACCCCCCAGGCCCCCCACCCGCTTCCGCATATCTCAGATTTTCATCGATCGCGGGTGGGATGGGTCCCTAACCCCCGCGGTCAGAGGGGGGTTACTGTATCACCACGTAGAAAACACAGATAACAATCATCTTCTTCACTACAACAGCTCCTACACTTGTTTACAAATTTACTTTGGCCCCATAACATCCATGCATGTATGTCGTAGTTTATGAAGTTAGTACCATGTCTCCAGAATTCCAAAACAAACTGCATAAAATAATGTGGCTTCGGCTTCAGTTTTATGACATTTTGACTAGAAACTAATTAGAGAAAACTATGTGACTGTTTTAGACTGCATTTCACTGACATTTGGACTTGGGCTTCCATTATGGTAAAGTACAGCGGGGCTGAAAGATATCAGAATAAACTGTCAAACTTTTTCCTCAAAGTTTAACAGAAAGAATGGTAGATAAAGTGACTAAAAGTGCATCCACTATACTAAATCCCCGGCATAGTTGATGAAATATCAGGACTCTACATTCAATGACCGAAAGAAAGAAAAATCTATAAGGTAACTTGTCAAGTTTTAAAAAGACACATCTGTCTCCTTCTTCAACCTAACTCATAAATTCTCCATAGATTGTCTTTTTCTGACCTACCTGTGGAAGACATCTGGTACTCTGGCAATAAATCAATTGGATGTTTGGAAATTCTTGCCAATGGAAAACTTGCACAGAAATGAGAAGCTGAAGAAGTCCCCCTGTTGGCAACTTTCTGCCCTCTCCTCATCCAATCCGGGGACAGGATTTCTAGGGAAACACATAGCTCAGCCATCAGACTTGCTAAGTAAGCTTGCGTTTACTGCCACAAAACAGATTACATTCTGTAGAAACTGCCACTCAGGTACTGGATGATGAAAGCCTTCATCAGCAGAGAGAGTATCAGTATGGATTGTGCCTACCAGCAGGTACTGCAAGCATCCTACAGGTTCCATTGCTATAAACCAGGGCTGTCCAACTTTGAACAGGCCAAGGTCTACTTTTTCCGGACTAAAGTGCCTGAGGGCTACTACACGAATACCTCTACTTACAAATTTTATCCATTCCGAGCACATGCTCATGGCCCTTGAACTGCCCGCTCAGCTGAGTAAGTGTGCTGGCAGAGCCAGAACTTTGCTGGGGCAGTAGCGATCCTTGAGATGGTGGAGGGAGGGGTGGAGAATCTATCCCCTCACGGTTTTTTATTGATGCCTAGTGGGCTACTTTTGAACCCTTCGCAGGCTACCAGTAGCCCACGGTCTACCTGCTGGACAGCCCTTGCTATAAACCAATGAAAGACCTTGCAGGCATGGCGCTCTGAAATATAACTTTGGGGTCAAAGGCAAAGCTTTAGAAAATCAAATCTATACCTCAAGAAGCAGACTCAAGTAAATGTGGACTCAGTATAGGCAAATATAGTGTCCCCATATATTTCCTTGTAGACATGGGCACGGAACGGCGAAATTTCTGTTTCCGTTTCCATTTTTTTCGGTTCCGTTAGGTAACAGAAACGGTAATTAAGCCAGCCCCGCTCGAACCCGAACCGACAAAAGAAAATTTTGGTCGGGTTTTTCGTTTTTATTTGTGGCATCGCGTGATGCGAAGCCCAGGAAAAACGTTTTTAAAAAAGGTTTAAAAAATCCGATTCCCGGCCGAAAAAGCAGGCGAAAATATGCCTGCCTCAGGCTTTGCCACCTACCAGAGGGGTGGTTTCTGGGGAGTCCCCGGCCTTTCTCCCCCCTCCTCTCCTGTCCTGGGCTGCTTGCACCAAGCTGGAGGGGGGTCATCTTAGTCGTCAATGCCATGCGGTGGGGGGGATCCAAAATGGCTACCGCAATTTTTATTTTTAAATCGTGGTCCAGAAACACACCAAACCACAAGACAAACATGTTGAAATTTATTTATTCTAATGCCTGAATTTTAATAGTTGCAGAGAGTGGGTTTTTTATTGCAATAAAACGTCGCATTGATTTTATTTTATTTTATTTTATTTTTATTTTTTTAGACCTGCCCATTAATGGGCTAGGCATGGGATGGGACCATGCAAATTTATTGTTCCATTCCCCCAATGGCATGGCCAGGTTTTGACTGACACTTCTGGATGTGCCCGAGGGTATAAAACCCCAAGGCACCTTCCAGAAATCGCAGTCGGTGTGTTGATGTGGTTGAGGGAGGAGGGCTGTGGCTGCTGGTGCGATCGAAGCTGAGGAATATTGGAGGAGGGAGGCCTGGGTGGAGGCTGTAGGCTTTCAGTTAGGCAGGCAGGGAGGGAATTGAATTTAGAAAATTATTGTTTTGATTCCCTGCAGCTTTGTCTGCCGAAGGGAAGCAGTTATCTTTTATCTTTTTTCTTTGTTCTCTTCTCTGGCTGTTTGTGGGGAGAGGAGGATTTTTCTGCTATTGGATAAACAGGGAGGGTCGACTGGGAGTGGGGTGTGTGGATTTATTTTAAAATATACCATTTATTTCCTACTTTTTTCCAAGTTCAATTTGCTTGCACACCCACACACAATTTGGGGTGCAAGAGCATAACACTCAACAAAAAGTTCTCTGCTGAGTTTTCTGATTAATATATTATATTATTGGATTAAAAGGGATTTCTTCTGGATTTAGTTTCAATTTCAAATAGTAGCATTTGTTTTTTTCAATGTTTTCCTACCCGAGAGAAAATATATTAATATTTACTCATTACTCCAGCTCATTGTTTGTTTACACTTGTTTTGTGTTGTTGCGTGCACTGACTGTACACAACTATTTGTTTGTTTGTATTCCCTGTGGTTTGCACTGCGCAGTTCTGCTGACTGAGTGCTGAAGGGAAGAGCTGTAATCTTCTCCTTCTGCCACTGTTCATTTTTCCAACTCAGCAACAAGTTCTCTCGAGTTTTCTGATTATATTGGATTAGATTTAAAAGGGACTTCTGGATTTCGTTTCAGATACTACCATTTGTTTTTTTTCCAACATTTTCCTACCTGAGAGAAAATAAGAGAGAGACTTTCAAATTCATTTAGCTGCACTACACAGTTGATGTACAACTGAACCATATTTTATTTACCCAATACAATATCTTTTTTGGAGGCATCTACTACCCCTACTACTCTCTATTCAGGGCTACGTTTGGGGTGTGGCTGGCAAGCCACCCTTCCAGAACAGGAGACCAGTTGCAGCTGGTGCTGCTGCCAGCCCAGGCTATTACATAATCTGTGGGGCGGGGGGGGCATTCACCCTTCCTCTAACAATTTACAAATCAAGTTTATTTACTGGGGGCCTGATTAATAAGGCAACCAAAATCATTTGCTACTGCTTCATTTTGTTTGGGGAGGGGGAAATACAACACTACCTTACCTCTCAGTCTCATTGAACAATTCCACCACTCCAGTTCAGTTACAGGGAGAGCCCAACAAGTTTGCTTGCACACACACATTTTGGGGTGCAATAACAGAACCTGCTCTGAAGATCTATTCCTAACGGGACAGAATATACATATATACTTTACAATATTATATTATATTAATATTTACTCATTACTCCAGCTCATTGTTTGTTTACACTTGTGTTGTATTGTTGCGTGCACTGAACACAGCCACACTCCAATTCAGAGTTTTAGAATTTCCTTGCTCTTTGGGGCAAGCTTTGCCATCTTGACAGGAAACACTCACTGAAAGTGAAATAGTGACTCACTGTGACTCCTTTTCTTCCCTACCTGCAAATCTTTGGGTCATCTGAAACAGATCTGGACTCATACACCAGTACAGGGTGGGAGGCAGAAGGGGGTGTTCACTCGCTTGAGCAGAAGCTGATTCAGATGCCACAGGATGCATCCTATAGTCCCAATTTCTCATAATCTGGAGTATTTACCAGACTGTGGGAGCTGTAGTCTGACAAATTTAATTCCCCACCTTCTGATTTGCTTCCACTGGAAAGGAATTCAAAGTATAATCGTTGCCAAGGTGCCATTACAATGGTGAGAATATTTTATAAGCTGTAATAATCACATAAGAATTAGAGGCATTCGTTGCCTCTTATGAGGTTTCTTCATACAAAGTGAAAGTGCCCAATTACTTTCAATTTTATTGAGCAGTTAGTGGGTGCAATCCTGCTTTTTGTTTTGCTGGGTTTGGGCAGATGCTTAATAGACGGGGTCTGACTGTTTAACAACAACAAAAGCACTGCCTATTGCATCTCTGAGCAGAGGCTGCAGCAATGGGGACATTTTGTCATCTGCCCTCCTAGCTGCTATGACATAAATACAATTCTGTAATCAGCTTGCCTAATCCTATTTTACCGCCGATTGATTACTTCAATAATATTGACTTTGAAAAACCAAGGCAAAATGCTAGCTTACTGGCAATATTGAAACAAAAAGTGTGGGGGGGGGAGTAATCATTTCAGACCACACAGTGCTCACAGGGAAACAACATTCTGCTCCGTTTTGCTTCCCATTTCCTCAAATATCTTATGGCCAGCCATTCTATTGCATAACCTTACAGATGCCAGATGTCCTCTACTTTAATACTTAATAGCACAAAATGGGAGGAAAGTGTTTCATTTCATTGTTTTGTTGTCCCCCCTCCCCATTTCATTTTGTATTTTGAAAATTTTCTTCACTTACAAAACAAAACAAAACAAAACAAAACAAAATGAATCCCCCCCAGCACCAGCACTCTAGCTGGTGTGGTGGGGGATTCAAAAGCCTCCTGGCTACCACCTCCCAGCTGACTGAGTTGTCAAAAAACCCCAGCTGTGAGGCGGGGGCTAGGGAGAAGAGCAGCCAGGCAGAAGTAAATTCCCTGCCTGACTGCTCCTTTCTCAAGGCTCTAGCCCTCCACCTGGGTAGTGGGGCTGGAGGCTTTTCAAAATATGCCATGGGGGCGGAATTAAAGGCTCCAGCTGGAGCCAAGGCACAGGCTTGAGCCTTTTTAAAGATGTCCCACCCTCAACAGGGCTAGCACTGTGGGGCATGTGTCTCTGTACCTCTCTCTCTCTCTCTCTCTCTCTCTCTCTCTCTCTCTCTCTCTCTCTCTCTCTCTCTCTCTCTTTCTCTCTCTCTCTCCCCCCCCTCTCTCTCTCTCATGTGTGTGTGTGTGTGTGTGTGTGTGTGTGTGTGTGTTGGGTGCTTTATTCACCCCCCAACCCTCCAAAGAGAAAAACCGCTAACGCTGACGCTGCAGCAGCAACAGCAAGAGGGAAGGAAAGTTTGGGAGGCAAGTCAAAAAGAAAAAAAATTCTTTTTACTTTTCCCTCCCACCCCAACCCCTCACTTGTTCGGTTCCGCTCTCCCTCTCGCTTGCTCTCTCATACGCTCCCTCCCTCTCTCTGTCTCTGTCACACAGAGTCACTCACTCATGCTCTCTCTCTCACACAGACACACACACATCACATTCTTCCCTCCCTTCTATTCTCTCTCTCTCTCTCTCTCTCTCTTTCTACCTCGTTCGCTTTCGCTCTTGCCCTCACCCCTCGTGAGTCTCAAGTTTTTTGAAATACATCAACATTATTTCCTTACTTAATCTCAAAGGAGTATGCATGGGCTCAGTTTGAGACTGTAGGTTTCAACTTTCTCCCAGCAGCAGGTTTTTTTTCATCTTCCCCTCTCTGGAAGAGAATACTGAAATAATGTTTCATTTTCTAAACTTACTAAATGACAAAACAGTGTGTTGTTTTTTGTAAAGTGCCCATACCTAATACTTAACATGATTGGCCCTTTCTCTGTCTTATATCCAGATGCTCATGTACATATTTGTGGTTCTAGACCAGTGGTTCTCAACCTGTGGGTCCCCAGATGTTCCTAGACTGTAGCTCCCAGAAATCCTGGCCAGCTCAACTATTGATGAAGACTTCTGGGAGTTGCAGTCCAGGAACATCTGGGGACTCACAGGTTGAGAACCACTGTTCTAGACCAACCTTTCCTTATCTGGTATTCCCCATCCATATCCTATGTATTACAAGTCCCACAAGCCTTCATTATGCTTTCTAGGACTGAAGAGAGTCCAAAATATGTGTAGGATACCAGTTCACTGGGACAGTGAATAATGCTGCTCAACAATGTCTCTGCCTGTGTTTATGTTCCTTGTAATGTGTTCTTTCTACTCTGAGTATCAGACACCTGTACATGAATTGTACAAATGAATGAATAATATTATGGACCTTTCATGTATTGTCTGATATCCTGTTGCTTAGGCAGTTACTTCACATCCAGTTTGTCTCCGTTAGTCTTGCACTTAAGAGTGGTACATAAAAAAGCTACTTCATGCAACTACTGAAATTTGTCTCAACCATGCCCCCGGAATGGGCGCTAAGCACGACAATACTGTACCTGGTACTGGGGTAGGGTTTTCCCTTGTCACTCTTTGTTCCCACTTTCTGTTCCGAGACACCATGTAGTAGCGACTGTCACACAACAAAACATTTGTTTCTCTCAGAAAACTATATCTGTGTTTGTTGTTTTTTTACTTTTCAGAAGTGAAATATTGAAAAAGAATTTTTAACCCCCCCCCAAAAAGAGGGGGGAAGGAAGCTAGACAAATTCAGTGTTTGTCATGGTACAAGACTGTGAGGTAACACTTGTCATGAGACAAGTTATCACGACCATGGGAACACTAAAACAGGGACAAAACCATGTGATTGCGACCAACACTGTCACAGTACAAAACTAGTCGCGAAACAAAGAAGGATGTGAAGTAACTGCCTTAGTGTAGTATATTTCACTAGGAAAGGCCCCACATAAGCAGTGGAGATTTGGCAAGCCAGCTTTTCATAAATTCTATATTAACTCAGATTGGCCTACTCTAGTTGCTAATAAAGTCACGAGTAGACCCATTTGAATCAATGGAATTTACAGAGGAATTTACACTTCAGATCTCCACTGATTTATTGGGACTACTTTACTGCAATGTACTAATCAACAGCATCTTAGCCATTCTCTGATGTGAGGCACTTACTTGCTCAAGTCTCCAAGAGGAATTGCTTGAGCTATTTGAACGGAGCTTGTGCAGCTTCGCAAAGTACCTTGATTCTAATGCATATATATCAACAGACTAAATTTCTTGATTTTTCCAAAACAAGATCACACCGTGGATATCAGCAAGTAAACTTCAAAAGCCCACGTAATTCAGGATAACTGGACCTCAAATCTTTCTTTCAGGTCTTTAAATTGCATTGGAAGCCCAGATACTTTTAATTCTGATTCATGCAGCTGTTTTACAGTAAACCTTTATTAGTAATAAAAGAACAACTAATGAACAGAACTCTGTTGCTTAAAACAGGAGAAATGAAAAATCAGACCTATACCTTCTTTCTAATATCATCCTCAACAACAAAAATGTATACCTGTTTGGGAGGGCAAAAGAAAGCTAGCATTTTGTTCCGTCTGCATGCTACTAATGCAGGCATAAAACAGAAACAAAAAAAAATCTAATGTGTGGGGAACATTTCTCTGTGGGGTATGCTTCGGGGGGGGGCAGTTGGAGGCACACCATCCTGACCCTGCCACGTTGCATCACTAGGGGGAAGTGACCTATTTCCTCTTCAACTTTGCTTTGAGGCAGAACAAAGGCTAAAGGGCATTTGCTCCCTATTAGAGGCGATGTTTTCATTGGCAATCTAATGTGTATTCATCAACATTAGATAGCTCAATAAAAGGGGGTGCTGAGGCAGACACGTCAGACTTTCTTTGTTCTGTGTCTGAATCTCAGCTGGCTCTGAGAAACAACATCTCCCTCTGTGTGTGTGTGCTATCTTTGCTCTCCTAAAATCAGTTTGCTTGTCACTTTCCCAGCAAACTCCCACACTAATGAATGACCTCTTGGGAATCATCAGATTCTTTTTACCTATTTTTAAATAGTATTTCAAACAGCTGCTCAGTTGGGATGAAGAGCAAGAGCTGCTAGTGTCAGGCCGCATCTCCGACACCCAAGATCCAGCTGTAGCTGCATAGGGGCAGGATGGGACATTCTGACCCACAATAAGGAGGAGGTGGGAGCTAAGGAGCAACACAGAGAAAAGGGTGAGGGAGAACACATGGCCCTTCAGGTTGGGGCAATAAGTGATGTGCTGGAAGTGGCTGGAGGGGGAATGGAAGAAGAGAAAATGATGGGTAATGCACAGGAGGCATTTGACAAGGCCTTCAACACAGAGGAGGTGCTTGAGCCTCAGGGGGACCCGGACTATGCCTACCACGAGGACCTCTCAATGGGGATCTCATTGAGCTCTGTGTGCCCCAGGAGAAAGACATTGTAACCAGGAGACCTCACCTAAGCTGCTGCTCCTAGCTTCAGTATTGGTGCCACTGTCTACATCCAGTAGCAGATCCCACCAACCCAATGCTACTCAGAGGTGATATAAGAGATGGGAAGGGCAATGGGAAAGCCACCTCCAGTAATAACAGCAGCTTCCCCCATCTCAATGCCCAGCACTGGTGAACCCAGAGCCCTACCCTCCCTGCGGGCATACAAGCCAATTCTCCTTGGGGCTCCCATTTTCAGCCCTGCATAAAAGTCACCACTCAAAGACTCCAGGAATTTAGGGTCTTTGGGTCAATGACTAGGGCTCAGCTTGCATGATGACTACACAGCAGCAAATGCTGTTAACTCAGCAACCTCCCCTTCCCCAATTGCAATACATCCTGTTGGACTTAATCCTGGGCCTGGATATGGGTATGGTGGGAGGGTTACCCACCAACCTTCCTAGAGGCATAGATGGCAAAGCTTGTGCTTGGCAAGCAAAAAGGATATCAGTATTTTCAATGACTATAGCCACAGATCAGCAGACTGCTTCACAGAGAGAGACAACCAGTTCTTTTTTTAAAAAAAAAATATAGACCACAACCCAGATATTGTTAACCATTTGCAAATCCCATCATTAGCAACAGCATGAGTTAAAATATATTTACCTCCTATTTAAACATAAGAATACAAGAAAAGCCATGCTGGATCAGTCCAAAGGCCCACCTAGTCCAGCTTCCTGTATCTCACAGTGCCCCCCCCCAATGCCTCTGGGAGCATACAAGACTAGATCTCTGCCTCCTGATACCACTCCCCTGCATCTGGCCCTTGAAGTGCCTGTTTTTAAGCCTGGAGATTACACATCTCCACCATGGTTTGTAACCTTTGATGGACTTTTCCTGCAGGAATCTGTCCAATCCCATTTTGAAGGCATCCAGGCCAGATAAAAACATAAGAACATAAGAACAGAACTCAGCTAGTTTATGCCTAAAACAATTGATTATTGGGCTTTTGATATGATGAATTACCCATGTGACCAAATCAGCTAGATCTAAATATCCCCCTTAGCCCACTTTCTCTCTGTCATCTCAGGCCCAGACTGGAGACAACTTGAGAATTCCTTGTAAAACTATCTTGGTTGCATCTAGGTAATCACCACGTGCCCATCAATATTGTGCCTTTGTAAAGCCTTGTAGAAAAAGATCTTTACAAGTAAAAACAAGGATAACAATGTCACTGGAGGTCCAATTAAAACATTTTTTCCCCATGAGGAAGCTTATGTCTGAAACGCAAATGGTTGATCAATAATTTCTCTGTTGAAACAAGAAATTGGAAGAATCAGCACACGGTGCACACAGCAAATTGCTCATGAGTTGAAAAGTCATCATTTTTTTGCTGCTGCTGTTGTTTTCCGTTTCTATATATTTCCCCTTGTGAAGACTAAATCCAGGTTTGCCAACAAGGCCAATTTCATTTATTGCTGCTCTGAGTACAGAAGATGTAGAAGACCCTTGGGGTATTCCAAAGAGGTTTATCCATGCCAGCAAAACTATACAGAGATTTACTAGAGAACACCATGTGGCATCAGGACACCTCTAACTTATGATGAGCCAAGGAGTTAATGGTCTCTAAAATGCCTTGTACAGCACTCATCTGCCCCGCTCAGCTCTTGTGAATTTAAGTCTCTGGTTTCCTTTAAAGTGTCGATCCACTTCACAATTGGTCTTTTTCTTTTCCTGATGCCTTCAACCTTTCCCATTCCCAGAATTATTGTCTTTTCCAGAGAATCCTGTCTTCTCATGATGTCCATGCTGTTAATGCAGTTTACCTTTCCTCATCCACACACCACTTACTTGCCCAACGTTTTGTAATGCTTAGAGAATACTTTTACATCTATCTCGAGAAAAGCCCACGGGATGTTTGAGGGGGATGCTGAGAGACCATCTAGGGTGGTGAACCTATGGCACAGGTGCCAAAGGTGGCACTCGGAGCCCTTTATGAAGGCACCCAACATTGCCCCTTCACAGCCACCTGTATTCAGGTTAAATTGTTATATTTGGCCCTTTATGAAAAATTAGTGGGTTTTGAATCGCAGTTTGGGCACTCAGTCTCTTAAAGGTTCACCATCACCGATCTAGGGTTACTCACAAAAATGTTCCCAAGTTCTCAAGATTCAATGCATTTCTTCATTTCTTGTTTTCCCCCGCAAAGAACTCTGCCCACTTCCATCTCCATAACAGACTTGCCATTGACTCATGGAGGGACTACCCACCCCCAATTTGGCCCATAAACTGCCTTAAGACCATGAGCTCTCAAAACATTAAGTAGAAATATGTCTCATTCTTACAAATTTTGAAATTGCTATCCATTTAGAGACTAGTCATACATCTGACAAGGTAAACTTCACCTTACTTCATAATTCTAATTAAGTGCCATCAAGTGACTTCTAATATCTGGAAACCTGCTCCAATGGTAGTTTGCTGTTCCTTTCCTTTTTGGAGGGATGGGGTGCCCTGGGATTGTGCAGTTTACCCAGGGCCATCCCAGATGTTCTTCTACACAGTAACTCTCCAACCAGGTGTTCCAACTCACAGCCTTACACAGCTTTTACATCAATCAGTAAGACTATCATTCCACACTGTGCAGCTGTTCAACTACATTCTTACTTGTAATCCTACTGTCTCAGACAATTAGTTTTTTCACAAATGTCTTTTTCACAGGTGATATGCAAATATTTGATCCCCTTGTTGTCATCTGGTGCATTCCAAAAATGGTGGTAACTGGTAACCCTGGATTCTGAAAAAATGGAGATCAGATCATACTCTTCCCCCACACCTTCTTTTGACACCCTTAGAGGAACACAATATGAGTTTATGCTAAAAGTTAAATATACACCATACCCTTTTAAAGCAACAGAAATAGGTTGAGAAGCATTAAAGATCACAGTGCTGTCAAAACCTAGGAATTATTCTTTATATTCTTTGACATCTTCCTAGAAAAGAGAATATGGGTAAGGAAGGAGTATAATGAACACTTGTGTTTCTTCCTATTTCCTTTCAGCATTACAGTACTAGTTCTGGCAACTGGCGTGGCAAGTGCAGCTGGAGAAGCAAGGATGATTCCAATATCAAGTGCATCTGACAAAGGGCTCATCTAAATCCCTTCAGTCTCCCCTCCCTTAAGTCAGATGTGTGCCTGTGTGTACATAAAGGGGAGCTCCCAACAAGAACAAGGCTGCTTTGCACAAGAGAGATTTGCTGGGAATCAGATCAGGATGGGGTGAATATAGTGGAGTTGCATGATATGGATAATGAAGGCAATTTCCAGAGCTCTTCATCAAAATTTTTCCGAACCACAATAGCCGTAGTACTGCTGTAGCCGGAGCTGGCAGTGTCAGCCTGAGTGCCGATGCCATCCTTGTCTTTCTCTGATGCATCAGCCCTTTGAGAGAGAAATGCCTTCTTTGGCATCTGTTTTGGTCCCCTTGTCCTGATGGGCTGTGCAAAGACTTCACTGCAACATGAGGTTCACTTGCGTCCCTTGGAACCAGAGGTTTCTTGGCCACCTCCCTGGCAGAGAGACAGTCAGTATTGCTGCCTGCTGCTTTTTCATAATGTCAGCGCTCAACAAGGTAGCTAGATGTCAGATTTGGGGGTAAGGGGTGGGATGCTCCTAATAATGATTGCAAGCTTTCTTTTTCCACCCCCTCTCCCATTCATCTCAGCAGAAGCTGCTGCATTCCTGCAGCCTTCCCCCAAGTGTCTCCTTCTTCTATCATGCCCATGTTTCATGCTGCCTTCAGACTCTACCCATTATATACATATATAAAAGGTCTGGATAGTCAAAACTATGGTTTTTTCCAGTAGTGATGTATGGAAGTGAGAGCTGGACCATAAAGAAGTCTGATTGCCACAGAATGGATGCTTTTGAGCTGTGGTGCTGGAGGAGAGTCTTGAGAGTCCCCTGGACTGCAAGGAGATCAAACTTATCTGTCCTGAAAGAATTCAACCCTGAATGTTCACTGGAAGGACAGATTTTGAAGCTGAGGCTCCAGTACTTTGGCCACTTCATGGGGAGAGAGGACTCCTTGGGAAAGTATCTGATGTTGGGAAAGATTGAAGGCAAAAGGAAAAGGGGACAGCAGAGAATGAATGGCTGGACAGTGTCATCGATGCAACCAAGATGAATTTGACCAAACTCTGGGAGGCAGTGGAAGACAGGAGGGCCTGGCTTAAACTTCAAGTAACATTTTCTTTGAAATCTTTTAATCCTAAACCTCATTCCTAAGTACAAAAAGCAAACAGTATAAAGTTATATGTAAGGCTTGTATTTGCAAGCTGAGGGTTCAGAAAAAGACACCAAGAAAACTACCACAATGCAGACAGTTCCTAACAGCTAACGCTCAGGGGATGTATAGGCAGCTATGCTCACCTTTCAGTTGAAAAGAACCCAAGTGAGAGAGAAAAACACCTTTCCACATCTGTGCCTGCTTTTAAATGTCATTGGTACAATAAAAACTGAGAAAACAAAGCCAATGAAAACATGATGCAGATTTAGAACATCTTCTAACCTACCGAATGGATGATTATATTGTGTTGTGTTGTATTAGGGTTTGTCCACTATCTTTATATTACTCAATACAATTTAATCACCATCCACAGCTAGGAAACATAATCTAATAGTTCCAGTACCTTTTTCTTCAATAAAAAAGAAAATAAAAGCATGATGAATAGGATTATGGGGAGGAAATAGTTATGAGAAAACTCATACCTATCTCAGTTTGTTTTCCAAAATCACATTATCAGAACGTTTCCTTCGCATGCCATTTTCATGTCCAGCAGGGATCTTGACAGAAATGCTGGCATCCATTCAAACCTGTTCCCACCAAGTCAACATGACAAAAAATAAATGAGCATTGATTTTACTTAGTTCTAATGTGTCTAAGTAAGAGGATGTCATATGGATATGTGGCTCACGTAAATTTTTCTGTACATACACCAGAAGCAGGTATGGAATGAGGAAGCTCTCTGAATCATGCTTCATAGGCCCTGTTCGCCTCTCCAATGAAGGAGAGTGGAATACTCCTCTGCTTTGTTTTGCTGACTGCAGATAAGTATTGGAGCGTTGGCCAATGCTTCCTAACGCCCAATGAATATGCAAAACAACTACAGGTGTCCAAGGGCAAAGTGGCACATCTATAGAGATCACTGACAAAATGACACGACGGCATTAATGTGTGGTCAGAGACAAATAGTCCCTAATAAGTTGTGACTCCGACTTTGGAAATGTTCACGTGCTGTGTAGCAATGGGACTACTTTTCTTCTGTATTTGCAGATAATTAATAAACACTGCAATTTAATCTATGTATAATTAACAGAGGCAGGTTATATGCAAATTCTAAAATTGGACCATGAATTATTCTCTTAGCAGCAATTAGTCTTTCCTTAAATCAATTTTTAAACATTTGTGTTTACGGCACTGTATGAATATTTCAGCTGTCCTCAAGAGTGGGACATTTTTAGTTTATTTATGTATTTCTTTATTTACAAAAAAAATTAGCCACTCCACTACCAGGTCATCTCTGGGCAGCGATGTTGCAATGAATGGATTCAATGAACTGATTCAAAGTGAAGTGAAAACACACCGCACTTCCAGCAATAGACCAAGGCCCTAAAGGGCTTGAACTCTACCAGCAGTTGACATGACCCTTTACAATGAGTTTGAGTATCATTTCCTCATAGAGGGAATGTAGCCATCTTGAAGAAACAAAGTTCTATCCTTAATTCAAGAAACAGAATTCTACTATACATAGGTGCAACTTCCCCAGTGCACCACCATCATCTCACATGCCAAGTCCTGAAGGATAGTTGCAAAGTCCTTGAATTGTTTCAGAAGAGGCTGATGCCATGGGGCCAGACAATCCTCTCTCTCAATTTTAACCTAAACTTTAATGGATCTACTCAAAGTACCAAGCCTATGTTGGGGAACAAGTTTAGTACCTTGGATGTTAAACAGTGGGTTAAAGTCTAGAATTGTTTATTATCCCTAAATCAGCTATTGGCCTCCACTTAGCTGTTCCTTCTGAGCCCACTAGTCATTCTTTTCTCTCGGAAGACAGAGCTGTATGTGCTACTCAGTCTGTTCCACATTTCCAAAATTAACTGGATGTTCTCAAATGTTCCTCTTAGTTGGGCAATAGAGCTTTGTATGTCACAGAACATGTTCTGGGCCCCCATACGTTATTCTCGTTCTTCAAAGTGTGGTGGGCAGCCCTGACTCATGACCAGTGTTGGAGTTCAACGTCCAATCTGTTTTAATAGGCTGTCATTACTATGTGTTAATTCCCATCCAAACCAAGGAATAATAAATACTAAAACCCAATCTTGTTATACATAACAGCCGTTTTTCAGCTCTAAGTCCAAGGAGAATATTTAGAATTCAGTGGCACTCCTCGATATTTTCCCCTCATTTTTCTAAATGTTTGTTAACACGCAAAACTCCGTCATTTCCCAGTTGTTGATATTTACCTAACGTTATTGCTAATATTTTCAGTTTACCTTCATTTGAGTTTTCAAATGAAACCTTTACTTACAATGCAGTCTGCGCGTCTTGGTCTACTGTGATCTTTGCAAAAGTTCAGCTATTTACGATCTCATACAAATGTCAGTTCCCAGTCATTAAACGTTCTGCTTTCCTTTCATTTAATTGTGGCACCTTTCCCCATAAGCTTTTGACTCTCTACCACCTTGGTCAATGCCTGTGTAATGTGAAGCCTTTACGCTGCCTTTGCAAGTCACAAATCCTAGGAAATCAAGTCTGAGACATTTTTGTGTGGTGCGTAAACCATATCAAGGTGTGCCAACCGACCAAAGTTCAATGCAGGAAGAAACTGACAGCCAGGGGGTTACTAAGGAAATAGGCTATTCAACAGAAACAGAAATACTCTGGACAATAAAACCCATGGATAGGAGCAGGAAACAATAACTTTTTAGCTTTACCTTTTCTTTAAGAATTGCTAATTTGTTTGTTTTTTGTTTGTGTCGCTGCACACAGATGGGTCCATACAAGGGAGTTATTCTCTTCCAGAGAGGGGAACCTAAAAAGTAAAACCTGCTGCTGGGAGAAAGTTGAAACCTCCACCACCAGTCTCAAGCTGAGCCCATGCATACTCAGTTGAGATTAAGTAAGGAAATGCAGTGGACCCTTGTAGAACAAACAGCTTGTATAACATAAAATCTGTAAAACATAAAAAATTCCAGAGATAGGGGAAATTTGCTTAACAGAATCGCCTATGGGGCAAATCCGTACAATATAAAAATGGTCGTGATTAGGGATTACTCTGTTTTCAATGCATTCCTATGGGAAATTTGTAGAAAGGAAAATTTGCTGAACATAACTTCATTTGGAACGAATTAATTCTTTTACACCAGGTACCACTGTAATATCCAATTTCATGCTACATATGTAGTACGCTATGTAGATGAGCCCTAAGTCTTCGTCATTAATCCAACTGCAGCATTAATTGGTCACACAGTTACATATGATAGGCTGGGCACAACACATGTGCATTTTCATGGTTTTAATATCAGAATGCCTGATATCTGTTATCCCATGGAAGCAGATTGACAATTTTATAACATTTCCTGTACTTCAAAACTATTGTTCTTTCTTTCTGCAGCACAATAGTGCATAGTCAATGCATTTCGATTCAGGGCAGGAGAACCAACCAACCTTTGTTTTATCCCTGGAGACATGATACTATTATGATTTATGCCTGCTGACTACACAAGGTTGCATATACTCAGGGTATGGCTTTCTATTTTGCCTTAACAGAACTGGCAGACAGTGTGATTTTGCTCTAGGTTAGGGTAAAAAACACAGTAGTGAACCATGGAATGGTGAAAAGGGCCAAGACAAGACTGCCCATGATCAGCTAAAAGCCAAAGCTGGGGATCTTCTCCCCCAATCCCATCATGGAGGTGGGCGAGGGGCAAAAGAAATTCCAAAGGCAGCCTAATACCATGAACATTGCACAAACAAAAGGGATAGTTTTTTTTCCAGCTGCAACAAAATTGCTGTGAAAGATGCTGTCACTAGAATTTAGGATTTTGCAAGGAAAAAAACAATGAGTTGATATTGATTCAGTTTACGCATTTATTTGTAATTTTAAATTGAATTTTATGTTAAAGGGAGGTGGGTGGGAGTATGCTAAAGGCAGAGTGAGAATGCATGAGGGATGAGAGGCAAGGTTTCTCAAATTCAACATGGGGGATACGATGCTTTTTTAAAGTTTATTGGCCATTGTATGAAGCCATTTCGTGTAAGTTGAGATTTGCAAACTTGGGGTCCCCTTCTCCTTTCTGTCATAAGAACATAAGAAGAGCCATGTTGGATCAGGCCAAAGATCCATCTAGCCCAGTTTCCTGTATCTCACAGTGGCCCCACCAAATGCCTCTGGGAGTGCACGAGAGTAGATATCTGTCTCCTGATACCACTCCCCTGCATCTGGCCTTTGAAGTACCCTGGTTTTACGTCTGGAGATTACACATCCCCATCATGGCTTGTCATGTGATGGAATCTGCCCAATCCCCTTTTGGAGGCATCCAGGCCAGAGGCCATCACCACACCTTGTGGCAGCGAGTTCCATGGACTAACAGATGCTGGGTAAAGAAGCATTTTCTTTTGTTTGTTCTCACTCTCCCAACCCTCTATTTGAGTGGATGTCCCCTAGTTCTGGTATTTTGTGAGAGGGAGAAGAGTGTCCCTCTATCTGCTTTACTCATGCCCTGCATAATTTTGTACATCTCAATCATATCCCCCTGCAGGCACCTTTTTTCCAGACTAAAGAGCCCCAAATGCTGTAGCCTTTCCTCATAAGGGAGGTGCCCCAGTCCAGTAATCCTTTTATTCTCTCTCTTCTGCACTTTTTCCGGTTCCACTATGTCTTTTTTTTTTTTTTTTTGAGATGTGGTGACCAGAACTATACGCAATACTCCAGGTACAGTCTTACTATCATTTTGTACAAAGCTTGGCTTTGTCAATTCTCTAGTGCTAGAAGGCCAAAATTGGACTGCTAATGGAAGTCCTGGGCATCCACTAACTCTACTAGTCCAAACATCAGTGATTTTAAAAGTTAAAACCTGAGGTCAAGAGGCAAATATGGGCTGTAGAATTCAAAGATTCAGCTGCCTTGGAGCCACACACCAGGCAGAGACTCTCTTAAATACCCAATCTATAACACCGTGCTTTCAAAAGTGATAGCAGAGGATTGACATTCATAGCAATCACACTTCTCCCCTCCAGCCCCCGGCACTCATGGTGAAAATGATAGCACAGCTATAGTTCAGGCAACACACCAGAATTTAATATCTTTACTAAAGCATATGCCCTGTATGGATTAGCAATCTGAACATCACACAGCAAATAAATATTTTTCTAAACCTCTTCAAGCGAACTGACATTGCTTAACAAGTCTGAAAAATAACTGCCTTTTCCAGCAGTAGAAGGACTGCAGCAGCTCTTGGCAATAAGTAGTTGCAAAAACCTAGCTCTGTGCTCGTTTCTAGAGGCCCTTAGATCCGAGGACTTGTTCAAGGCAGAGAGGGGAAAATGGTGATGGGGGAAAAAATCTTGTTTTATGTATGCTATGATGTCACAAGCTAAAAGTAGCCAAGGACAAAAAGGAGGAGCAATTACTCCGTGTGTTGTCAAAAATAAAAACAACCCCTGAGCAATTGCTGTATTCTATGATTTGTCCAAAAACAAATCCAAACAACCAGGAAGCAAAAAGCCAACAACCACAACACACACACACACACAGAGAGAGAGAGAGACCAGTCGTAGAATGCATCTTGTGTTTCACCTACCTGAGCAATGGTTAGGGATTGCAATTGCTTGGAGTAATCTAGCATGTGTGCATCAGGAAAACTCAAACCAAAATAAAAACCTAGCAATTCAGCCGAGTAATTAAATAAACTCTCTGATTGAAGAAAACAGGCATTTGCATATCATATGTAAGCAGGATGTTTGTGAGTACAGGGGAAAGAGAACCTCTCTACACACACACACACAAATCAAACAATAAGGTCCATACAAAATCATTTGCATATAGTAAATTTTTCAAATAAAAGGAAAGGAAGCATTCCCTTAGGCGGTTACTTCACATCCTACCTCATTCCATGATTATGTTCGTTCCGTGACAGCGTTGCTCACGGTCACAGGGGTTCACTCCCTGTTTTTGTTTAACCCTGGGTGTGATTACTTGTATTGTGACAACTGTTACTTCACATTCTTCTTTCGTGACAACTACTGGATTTGCCTGGCTTCCTTTAGCCTTTTTTGTTGTCAGGCTTCTGTTTTTCAATATTTTGAATCCCCACTGCAGGCGTGCAGGCTGTCTTGGGAGGCCCGGAAGGAGGAGCCGGGTGAGCGCAGGCGGCTGCAACATCAACCCTTGCCACGGGTGAGTGGCGGCGGCGGCGTGTGCGGTGGGCTGAGACACCCTCGCCCTGAACTCAGCAGTCTGCGGGCTGTCGGGTGAGCAGGCATGGATAGCTCAGCCCTACCTCCGGGACCTGAGGAGGACGGACCTACGCCTGACAATGGCTCTCCGCCTGTCCCTTCAAGAGCCGCCTTCTCCTGCAGGGACAGGCAGGCAACCAAGCCTGGCCTGGCAAAGGAGTTCCAGTCGTCTTTCTCGGTTGTTGGAGTATTCCTAGAGCGAAAGGGGGAAATAGCCATTGCCGTTACTTCACGTCCCTTGTCTTGGAACAGGAACCGGGAACAAAGTATGACAAGAGAATTCCCCAGCCCAGGGGCAGGTACAGCTTGTCACGCTCTGTTCCCGGTTCAGGGGGCGTGGTCAAGATGAGTTTACGCTGTCACGCTATGGACGTGAAGTAAGTTTTTTTCTTACCGGTCCCAAGTGGGACAACAAAGAGGGATGAAAGGGACATGAAGTAACCCCCAAAGTTCCACTGGCCAAATTCAATAGATGCAGAGCTATTCCTAGCACAGAGAAACCATGTTGTGCCTGCCTAACCGCATGCATGTTAAAGATGTGGGATCTCTAAGGAAAGAGAGGGCAAACAAGATCCAGCAAGGAATTCCTGCCCCACCTCCTCATCTGAGTGGGTGGCTGCTAGAAGGAGGGGAAGCATGTACTCCTACCAGGATGGAGCAATTGCACAATGAGGAGGAGCCAAGCAACGCATACCAGCTAGTGAGTGGAGGAGCTGGCCAGGAGGGAAAGGGAACATGGGGAATCCATGGCACCATGCCAATGACTTTTGATGACTTGGCATGAAGCAGCTTGTGACCCTCTCTAGTAGGAACCCATTGCCTTCTGTTCCCAGACTGTGCCACAGCGCACTGGGACAATGCAGAAGTGTCTGCATGTATTCTCTGCTTGCTTTTGTTCCAAATTTGTGGCTGCCTCACCTCTATGACATCACATGTCTCCTTTTCTCCCCAGAAATGACATGGAACTGACCTGGAAATCCTAGATTCCACCATAAAGCCAGACCTATTACTAATCCATGTAATTTTTGTGATAGTTAAAGGTGAGCACAGACCACTGAGCCAGTATTTTGTGGTGGTTCAATGTTTAGAACTTCCCAGACCCACCCCCTCTGGTAGATGCCCACTTAGGGGGTGCCGCTAGGACAGCTGATTCACCAACTCACTGCTGGCAATGACTTCCCAGGTGTTACAATGGACTCAAAAGAGAGCGCACTCTGGGGAAAATTATTACAAAAAAAATCAAATAGATTTTTTTAATATAATTATAATGGTACCTCTGTTTAAGTAATTAATTGGTTCTCCAGGCCATTTTGTATTGCAAAAAATTCTTAAACCAAAATGCAGCTTCCCATAGGAATGCACTGAAAACCAATTAATTCATTCCTGCGGTCGAAAAAAAAGGCAAACTGAGGCATTCCATTTAAAATATTCTTAAAGTGAGGAATCCCCATTTACAAAAGTAAAGGCATACTGAGGTAAGCAGGCACTTTTCCTCTTAAAGCAGTCCTGTTGCTAATGAGGTGTTAGTTATGTTGCCTAATTCACCCCCTAGACAATTAATTTGTATGCCCACCCTTTTGTTGCTTTTTAAGCAGATAAAGCAAACGCCTTTAGCAAATGCATCTTACGATTTTAAGTGACTGATCTCTCTGGACTAGGGAAAGAGAGCTGTCATTGCAGAATAGCCTGGCTTGATATGGGACAGTGACAGCTGCTTCTCCTTCTGTCTCATCCATTTCCAAGTATACAGGGACACAACAAAAAGGAATGAAGATGCCATGAGGAAGATGCCAAGTGACTGGCAGCACGTGGTCTGCAGAGATGGAGAGAGAGGCAATTCATTCTGCATGCCATGCGGTTCTACCTGGCACTCCCAGCGGGTTCTAGAGGTTTATAGCCTCCATTTTAGGACTTGGCTGTAAATTCAGACCCTGAAGCCTAACATCGCTGGACAGGATAATATAGGGGTATTTCTGTTTCTCTTCTGAAAGCTCTGTCTGACACAGAGTTCTAGAGGATTCAAAATCTTTTCCGAATAATGGTATAGTGGTTCCCATTAGTTTAGCATAGTGGATAGAATGATGGACTAGGACTCCGGAGATCAGGGTTCAAATTCCCACTTGGCCATGAAAACTCATTCGGGAAATGACACTGGTAAAAACACTCCTTAAATATCTCACTTACCTTGCAAGCCCTATTATGTTTGCTAGAAGTTGGTTGCAATTTGACACCATAGAACGCATACACAATAAAAGTATTACCTATCTTTGCTTCTTTTAACTTTGTACAAGAGCCTTCTTTCTTTCTTTCTTTCTTTCTTTCTTTCTTTCTTTCTTTCTTTCATTGTGCTTTTGTAGCAAAAAGGAATCATCATATTGAAAATATATCCAGTAGATGTTTTCTAGGTGTTCTTTTTCATCCATCTCCAAACCATTACTGTACGGATGCTCACAGCTGGTGGCTGCAGTAATAGACTGATTCAGTCTATCATGTGCGATCGGTGCCGAAGTGAAATAAACATTATCGTCCTATAACTGTCTGTTCATCCATTTGCAGCTTGCAAAAAACATAAAGCTGCATTCATATAAATGTAGTAACTCCTTGTTCGGGTGCATATGGAGAGCATGAAAACACTGTTTGCTTTTTCTACTGCTATTATTGCTCATGGTTTGTGTTTATTTCTATTTTTGAATCATATTTTTTTTTATTGTGGATTCATTTTTTTGTGGAATGTGGTGTTATGTTGGGGTGCTCCTTTTTTAAAAAAAGCCTTTACAAATCTGTTGAATACTGCTTTGCAGGCTGAGAGCTATTTTTTACCCACTGTCCTTTTGCTGAGATGAGAATTTAGGCCAAGCTTGGAAGAGAGAGGTGGCGTGGGGAAACCTTCTCACTTGGGATATTTGGCTGTGTTTAGCTATTGCTTTCTAACGTCTTGCAGAGGCAGTTGATGAAATATCACAGCCTTCAGTAGTGAAGCCAATTAATTTGAAGAGTCTAATGTAGCACAGCACCCTGCCTTTCACAGTGTATATAGCACCAAGGAAAATTACTCCTGTGCACTGCATGGCAATGTTAGAACACTCTCCTTTCACACCATACTTCCACTGGTTCGAGGGATAAGTAAAATAAAAGTACTTTCAGCTGCAGGTGACCTTGCAGCCAACTAGCTCTCCCTGACAGGAGCACAGTAAGCTGCCTTGTGCCTAATTAAACCATTCGTCTACCCAGTTACATATTCTCACTCACTGGGTGGTTCACCTGCTTTCAGCCCAGGAGTCATTCCCAGCCTTCGTGGAGATGTGATGGTGTGTTGTGTCGTTACAGTTGTCACCGACTCTTCGTGACCCCATGTCCATGGAGTTTTCTTGCCAGGAACACTGGAGTGGGTTGCTAGTTCCTACTCCAGGCGCCTACAGCACCTGGTATTCCCTGGTGGTCACTCATCCAAGTACTAACCAGGGCCGACCCTGCTTAGCTTCCAAAATCAGGTGAGACTGGATGTGCTTAGGGCACCTAGAGGTACCTGGCATTAAACATGGGACCTTCTGCCTAAGAAGCAGGCTTTCTGCCAAGGTGGTGCACGCTTTCCCCTTCTTCCTTCCATCATGCCTACTGCTTCTAAACCTCTGTGCTTGGCTGTATCTGTTCACTTTTAGGACTATAGGGTACACCTACAGGAATGAAAAACAGCTGCCCAAAAGTAAACCTAAATGTTACCCATAGACTGCTGAAATCACGTTAGTGTTGCAGAAACATTGTTTCAGCAGTGGGTTTTTTTTAAAGTCTAAGTAATCATAATTGTGAGCAAAGAGCATGTTTACCTCTGACTGATCAAGCACAAAACATAGCACGCTAATCGGAAAATGATGGGAGGTGTGAAGAGCTCCTGCTGTGACAATCACAGGTCTAATATCACTGAAGGTATTCCCTCCCCCAATGAAGTACTTTGTGCACTGGACACATGGATCCTAAGTGTGCAGGTGATGCAACACACAATTTCTGTAAGGGTATTTGAAAAGACCCTTCCTTCATGTTGTTTTCCATAATTTGTCATCAGGTCAGGTATGACTTATAGTGACCCTTCACTTCCCAAGGGCATACAGGCTGGCTCATCTCACGGGAGGCACAGAGGGTAACTGAACTCCCAGCTTCTGGCCCTGCAGCCAGATGCCCAAACCACTAAGCTATTCAGTCCTCTTGTTCATCCTAAGCAGTGAAAAATAGCTTGAGGCCATGAGAAAAATAAACAAATGATAGATAACTTTATTGATGTTATCAGTAATGTTACCACTGCAAGAAAAAAAGCAAATTCCAACACAGGGGAAGAAAGCATCCATGGACTATATGATGATATTTTCTCTCTCTCTCTCTCTCTCTCTCTCT
>JAHTLZ010003518.1:15608927-15646391 GCA_023846285.1 Phrynocephalus versicolor
TGTGTGTGTGTGTGTGTGTGTGTGTGTGTGTGTGTGTGTGTGTGTGTCTGTGTCTGTGTCTGTGTCTGTGTCTGTGTGTCTGTGTGTGGTTTTCTTTTGGTTTTACAACCCATTATATCCTCTGGGGCCTCCATTGGCCTCCTCAATAATTAATGCCTCTGCTGGGCATATGTGGCAGGGTTACAGGCCTACCTGCTTATGAAAGCCAAAGATGCTGCCATTTTAGTCTTCCCCTGTCTATAAAGAGCTAACTTATCAGAAGAATAACACAACAGTTTATGCAGCCTTCAGGCTGGTTCTTTTATCATCTAGGTGGGAAAGGATTTGTTAATGTTGTTACTGTAATGTACCATCAAGTTGCTTCCCTCTTACAGTGGCTGTATCAGTTAATGATTTCCAAAAGGTCCTATCATTAAGAAACCTAGTCAGGCAGTGGGTTTCTTTATTGAATCAATCTATGTTGTGTTAAGTAGTCCTCTTTTGCTACTGCATCCCACTTTTCTTAGCATCATTCTGTGGTGTCTACATGAGAGGGGTCTGAACTGATTTGTGGGTTGGTAGACCAGTGAGAGAGGGTGTGGCCTGAGAAGATTTAAGGGACTGCTCAGCATTGTTTTAGCCAGATAGGGACCTACACTTTCAGAAGAGAGAATCAGATAGGGTCTGGCACCATCTGAGAAAGTCAGGGCTAAAGAAGAGATAGGATTTTAGAGTGTCTGTGAGGAAAACTAAGTGTGTAGAGTTTGTGAACTTAGGAACTGGGTGTGCATTTATTCGACTGTATTTGTCAATAGCCTGTGAAACAGCCCGGGGGCAAGCACATGAACACTACACATTCTCTTTGCCTTTAAATGTAGCTTTCTCGTGGATACGCCCAAGCTATAATAGCCTCGGTTTAGCCATTTTTCTCTTCTAGTGAGAGTTCAGCTTCAATGTGTTCTAGAACCCATTATTTGTCTTCCAAATGAGTCAGGGTTTTCCTGCCAGTTTTCTTCCTTTTCCTTCCTTCACATCCATACATACTATTAGCAGCAACAGAGTATATATTATTCTGCATTTTTCTCATGCAATGCATCCTACATTTCAGGATATTTTCTAGTTCCTTCATAGCTACCCTTTTGCATGTCAGTCTTCTAATTTCCTGGTTGGCATTTCCATTCTAAAGGATAAGGAAACCAGGGCATAGAAAATCCTGAACTATTTCAACTTTTTCACTATTAGCATGAAAATCCTATACAGTAATTCTTCAGCAGCTTATTTTTTAACTTCCCAACATTCAACTGTCATCCTGGTTTTGCACTTTCTTCTTTTCACCTCCCTCTGTAGTAGTTTCAAGTTATTTTAAGTAATGGCCGATTTCTCCTAGTAATACAGTGGTCTTCTCTGCATTGCTGCTTAACCCTGCAGGTGTGCATAGGGGTTTTCTGCTGCTATTTTAAAGTCACCTGGGATATGAATCGCTTTCTGCATCTCCTTGAGATAGTGGTTAATATGAAGATAGCACAACAAGGGTGACCCCGGAGGATGAGAGACAAGCAAGCATGCTGGCGGGGGGGGGGGATCAAGTAGGGAAGGTGAGTGAGGGGGCTGAGAGGCGGGTGAGCATGCCAGCAGGAGGAGGAAGGGGCAGGGGTGATCAGACAGGGGGCAATTTATGGTGGCAGATGAGGCACACTGGGTAATTTGAGGCATTAGAATGCCACTCAAGCCCCCAGCTAAAATAAATGGCCCCACTAGCAGAAGGTTAAATGAATACACTTCTGAACAGAATAACATGAGTCCAAGTGGTGCAGGGGTGGGGTGGGGAACAAGATCCACTTTGCATCATGTGATCAACATTTTTAACATAGCTAGATGCAATGGCAGTTAAACACGGATCAAATACCAGTTCTTTTACCAGTATAACTAGACCAATGTCATCTGACGTCCTTAAATGATAGATGTCTCAAAAAAAAATCAGTCCTCCTTCATCTGTATGTATTCCAGCTATCCATATGGTGTGTTTTGCACTTCTGTTTCTTTATGTATTTTACTAACAGTAGCCTCTAATCCAGAGTATAGGTTATATGTCTCACCAAGCAAATCTTGTGGCACAGTCTTTTCTTTGAAATGGTCCACAGTTTTCTAAGATTCATAGTGACAGGCTATACTGTAATGTGAAAAACAAAAACTGGTTTTCTTCTGAAATCCTTTTGAATGTGTTTTCCTTTTCTGAAGCCAGCTTGAATACTGATATTTCTTCCTCTATATACGATGCCAGTCTTTGCTGTAACATCTTGAACATCATGTTATTTGCAATGGTCTTCTAGTAACTGCAATCTTTGGTGCCTCTCTGCTTCGGGATTACAATGTAGATAGAATGAATCTAATCTGTGGACCTCAGTTTTCTTTTCCATATCTGTCTTTATGGTTTTGTTAGGGCCATGATAACTCTCTGGAGCATGAAATAGCTCTATTGGTACCCCATCTATTTCTGATTATTTATTTCTTCCAATTACTTTAAGTCTCATCTCACTATCTAAAACTGGAGATTTTTCATCAAAATATATTTATTTGAAGGAATCTGTCATGCTTTCTCCTATACTGTTTCTGTCTTCTCTTTCATTTGTTTGATCTTATAATGTATTACCCCATTAGTCATTCAGTATTACTAATTTTATTTAAACTTCACTTTGACTCTTTAGTTCCTTTATGGAAGGGATGTTTCCCCCTTTTTGGTTGCCTTCTTATATTTCTTTGCCTTGATAATAATTCATAACATTTCTCCTTGATCCTACATGCAAGTCACTGAAAAGTTGCTTTAGCATCTCTGCTTCTCATCTTTCTGTCAACTCTTTTAAGTATTGTGAAATTTGTGTTGGTCATTTATCAAGGTTTATATTTTCTTGTGACTACAGGAATTGTTTGTTTGCAAATTGTCACTTAATTTTGGATTAGTATTCAGCAACTAGACTGGTCCCACAGACTCAGTGGAATCTGTGAAGGAGTTGGGTCACCAAATCCTCACTTAATTAAATGGGCCAACAGGATTTCAGTAATTATGTTAAAACAAGCAATGAGTTAAAATAATTCTTTTAAAACTGCACAAATAATAACAGGAATAAAAATGTATGAGACAGCAACAAGGGCCAACAGTAAAAATGACTGAAATTAACTGTGTATGCACATTAACATTCAGTGAACTCTCATAGAATCCTGCATAGTGCATTGCAGAGTTTTGAAATTTTGAGCTAAATTCATCTAAATGTGCAACAGAAGTACTGTACAAGGTCCACAGAAGAGAATAGCTTCAAGTCCCCCAAAGTCAGGAAAGGAATGATTGGTTAGTGCTGGATAGATTGACAGTCCAAAAAAGTACCGCCCAGCCCAGCCCAACCTACTAAGGCAGCACAAGAGGCTGCAAAAACTCCAACATAACGAGCTTACCAAAACCCAGATAACGCAATATGTTCATGATATCAAGATAAAACCAACTTGAAGTTTTTGCTCTAATAAGACTTTAAAAGTGCCACCAGGTTTCATTCTTCCTGCAATCAAAATAATACAAAATAAGAAATAGCTGTTTAGAGATTTCTCTCAAGGTAGGTGAGCTTAGAACCAATCTTCTCAGTGTAATCTTCCACTTGAGACTAGAAATGGGCACAACATGAATTTTTAATTCATTTCATTATTCGTTATTCATTTCGTTATTTGTTTCGACGACGGTCCCCTGTGGCAGTGGTCCCCCACTGGCGGCAGCGGGGTCAGCAATCCTGGTGGCAGTGGGGGGGCTACGAGTGGCCTGGTGAGGCCGCGAGGAGGCTTCCAAGCAGTCACCACACTGCCAGTATTGCCGGTGCCAGAACCCCGCTGGCATGCTGGAGTGGCCTAGCAGCCGGCAGGCAGGCCTAGCCCCCCTCTGCTGCCAGGATCGCCACTGCTGGGATCGCCACCACTGCCACCAGTTTGTTTTGGTTCGATCCATACAAATGTGTGTTTTTAAAATTCGTACGAAACAAAACGAACTGAGGAGGGCCCCCGAAACAGAACAAACTGAACCATCGGTTTTCTGTTTCACGCCCACCTCTACTTGAGACCAAAGGTTGCTTCAAATGGAAATTTCAAGATGTGCTTTGACTAATTTAAATTATCTATAGGAATTTGGAAGTCAGTAATTTTCAGTTTGAAAATCTTCCATGGGTGTAGTCAATATGGCAAAAGAATAAGTGGCCGGGAGGGCGATGAACTATTATTTTTGAAGATTATACAGTACTTTCAGTCACAACTTCTCAAATGTCCTCATAAGGTAGTGCACTTGAAAGTGGCTTTACAGTGAGGTACAAAATGAGTGGCTGTACCTTGAGGTGCTATTGTTTTTGGAGATATAGATGCCCCCTTTCCTCAACAAGAGACTCGACACATGAATGGGCATGACACAAAAGGCCCGGCAGTGACTATTAACAATTTTAAGGAGTGAAAATCTTATTAGCATTCCACTGGAAATGTCCTTTTAAAGACGTTACGAGTGGAGCTGTTTTGCTCTGTTTGGTCCAAAAAGTAACAAATTTCATGTCAACATGTTAAAACAGAGATGTCATATCCAAGCTGTGAAAAATGCATCGAAAATCAAACAAAAAAAGAGCAAACAGAGAAGCAGAAGAATTTACACAGGCACTTTAAAGATTAAAAGAAGAAGAAGAAGAAGTACTTCATCTGAAGCCTGAAGGAAGGCAAAGAGCAATGGCTGAACTGGGGCTCAGTTCCTGGAAATGTACATCTGTCATACAAATTGTGAAGCCAAAAGAACACACCACGGGTGAAGAACCTGCTGCGACATCTCCTTTTATTTTACATCCATCTTCACCCTACAGAGTAAGAAATAGAAACAGATGTTCATAGGTGGATGGACATGAAAAATGCATAAAGCAAATGCCAGCCAACTTACTTGGGTGCAGAGGCCTCATTAACTTTGGGGCTGCCTCCTGTGGTTTTCCTATTCGCCATGTATTGTTTACGAAAAGAAAACCAGACCACAGAAATATAGCATGCATACTCTTTATTTTAAAAACTGGACAGGAGGTTATGACATCCTGTGCCTTAATCTAGTTTGGGAATATGTGCAATGATTTTGATCAGAACCTATTTTAATATTTTAATATCCTCATGATTCATCTTCTGTCAAATCAGTGCACAGCTCTGTGTTAATCTCCACTCTAAAGTACATCCGTATTTGTTTAATCATCTGAGATAACTGAAGCATTAACAGTCCTTGCTCCCACTGGGAATTAGGCAAATTTCTGAGAAGAAAGGCATTAACATATGGACATTGAGTTGCCACATACAATGTTGCTGCCGCTATAGCAAGCATATGCAGCTGAGGACAAGATTGTTATATTTTTAATGAGAGCTAGCCCTACCATTAGACAGCAGGCAGCAGCTGCATCAGGGAACAAACAACTGAAGTCCTCTATTTGTTCATCCTAGCTGTTCTCTAACACTCAATTCTTAAGGCAAGATGCTGGAGTGGATTGTGCTTCTGAGCTTCAGGGCTTCCTTGATGAGACTTTAGATCCATTTCAATTAGGCTTCAGGTCTGGAGACTACTTTGGTTGCCTTGGTGGACAACCTATGACAGGAACTGGACAGGGGAAGTGTGTCCTTCTGGTTCTGCTGGACTACTCAGAAGCTTTTGATACTACCAATCATGGTGTCCTTCTGGCCTTTCTCTCTTCAATAGGACTTGGAGGCAATGTTTTACGGTATCTCCAGTCCTTCCTGGAGGGGACAACTCAAAAGGTGGGGAATGCCTGTTCAACACCCTAGCCTTTGGCCCCTGGTGTCCCTCTGGGTTCTGTTTTGTCCCCTTTGGTATTTGACATCTGCATGAAACTTCAGGAAGAGGTTTCCAAAGTTTTGTAGTTCAGTGTCACCAGTTTGAGAATGACACCCAACTATATCTTTCCTTGCCATCTTAATCCAGGTTCCAAATTAACTGAAACTTAATCCAGACATGACAGAGGTGTTCCTGGTCAGCAGAAAGGCAGATCAGGGAACACGGACACAGTCTGTACTCTGTACTGGATGAGGTTGTATTCCTTATGAGAAAGAAATTATTCATGTGTTGCATTGTTGTACGTGCATAGCAAAAAATGCTGGAAAATGCTGCAGTGGCCTGTTTCAGGACTGAAGCTTGCACACTGTTAGATTTCAACTCCCTTCATCTCCAGCCAGCCTAATCAAAGTTCAAGGATGGTGGGAAATGAAATCCAACAAAAATCTGAATGTCCACCTACTGTATTATGCACACTTAGCTTAAAAGCAGGAGGGAGATGAAAAGGCTGGTGTTTCTTTTCTTGAAAGAACAGTGGCTTTACTTTCATCAACATATAATTGCTTTGGTTGTGTGCTTTCCTGCCCCGTGGTGTGATTTAAGTAAGAGGAAGTGTTGTCATTTTAAAATCTATTATAAGTGAGATTAAAATTCTATGAGAGTACTTACCAGTTGGATAAACTAATCAGCCAACATTTAAGGGGCCATAATTCTGTTGCAAGGTTGCCCCTTATCACATCAACAGCTCTAGCCAGCTCTTTCTTATGCGGACCTGTGTGTCTGCTACAATTCCATAGAAACACATGGCGGGGGGGGCAGGATGTGGCACTGCGTGCCGAGTTCAACTTTCACATTTAGAAAACATATGTTTCTGGCTAATATGATTGTGAAGAACTCTCTGAAGCCTTAAAGAAGGCTGGATAAAAATTTCCAGTTTTTAGGAGCAGCACTTCAAGGCCCTGTCATAGTCTACGTGTACATTTTGATCTCATTATGTTCCATAATATTGACATGCACTAAAGTTCATTCTGAGGGCAGAGAGCTGCATCTCCCAGGTTTTGAGATGGAGGTGGTCGTTTTCATAATGGGACTTAACCCAGTCTTTCCTTCCCCTCTGAGTTCCACAATGAAAAGTTCCTTTCTTGACCAAATCCACCTGTAAACGAAGGCAGCCGTAGACTCTTAAATGAACTTACAGAGAAGAAACTCAGCATTAGAAAGATGTCTCTCTAAAGGCAACCGTGAGTAGAGGGGAAATCATAACCTAACCTCAAGGCATCACCTCCTATTAGAGAGAATGAGGCGCTGGAAGTCTGCCTGTCAGTTCTACCTGAGATCCTGGCCCCTTCCTTGCTATTGAAGGTCAGAGCTGCACAAACCTCCTCAATTCACCTGCCACCTTTAGCTGCCGTGGAGGATATTAGCTCATTGTGAGTACAGAGGTAAGCTTCAGCTGGCTGTGCCGCAAGCCTCGGTACTGCAACAGCAGAATGAAGAAAGGAGCACCACCTTGTCCCTTACCCTCCAGCCCCAAAATCTCACTTGAAACTTTGCAGATGTCAAAACAAAATAGGGCACCATAGTCCATCCTGGAGCTTAAAAGCAAAACTTATTGCAAGAGAAACTCACATAATCGCCAACTGGCCATGTTGTGTTCTAGACCAGAGGCTCCCAACCTTGGGTAGCCAAGGTGTCCTTGGACTGCAATGCCCAGAAACTTTCTGTGCTTTCTACAAGTTGCAGACCAAGAACACCAGGGTCCCCTAAGGTTTGTCTGTTAAGATTCTCAGTCATCCAGGTGAGTTTATCTGGAAGTTAAGTCATGGCAACTGGACTTCCTAAGGTTGGGAGCCTCTGCTCTAGATTTATTTATTTATTTATTTATTTATTTATTTATTTATTTATTGGGCTTTGGGCTTTTCTGTAACAGTGCCAGAATCGTGAGGAAGTCATAATTTCTCATTCTGTGGATCAGATAAAGCACACTTCATCAAATTAAAAATTCAAACAAACTAAGAAAAAAAAGGAAACAGAGGTGACTGTACAAAGGACTGAAAGCTACAGAAAATTATAGCAAGTCACAGGACGTACTTTCCCCAATTAGTTTCCAGTTATCACACACATGATCAGCTTTGTTTCCAAAATTGCCAAGTAAGCCCACATAAAGGCATGTCCCATTTTAGTCTCCCGGGCTGCCTATGTCCAGCAGAAATGTAAATATTTTTCTATATCCATCCAGTGAGCTTCAAGGTTCAGCAAGATTTTGAACTCCCAAATGCATTACTGTGACCTTTGCAGCATTTCAAAGGTCTGAGGGTGTCTAATCATATCGAGAGGGGCAGGATATCATTGCTACCATATATTTAAAATTCTACCTTGACTGTGGAGCAAAGCACAGGCCTTGGCAATATGGCTTCTCATGCTTGATCGGGCTGAATGAAAATCAGGCATTAGTGGAACCATTTTGGAACTTCTCAGGGTCTCAGTTCTCAATCTAGGCTTTTCTGAAAGCTATTTGACTGTGACAGTCAGTGTTGACCTCAGCACAAGTGTGTATGCCATAAAGGGGGTGGGGTGGGGAGGGGGATGGCAATAGAAAGAAGCTGCCCTCAATTGGGAGTTGAATTGTTTCCAAATGCAAAAATCTAGCCGCGTGCCTTTTTTCCAATTTATATTTTAATAGCTTTCACAAGCCTGCCAGCCCCCTTTTAGAGCCGATAATGATACCATAACCAATCCTTCAAATGAATGAAAACGATTCATTGCCCTGAAAGAGAAGTCATATTTTATCCCAGTGACTCAAGGGGATAGCTAAGTCCCACCACATGACACAGATGCCATCTGTCTCACAGGCCATTTCTGAAGGGTTTCGTTAAGGTAAAGTGAGTAAAGACCAGGCATTCCTTCCACCAAGGAACATATGAACATAAGAAGAACCTTGCTGGAACAGGCCACAGCCCATCCAGTCCAGCATTCTGTCTCACACAGTGGCTCACCAGTTGCTTCAGGGTATTCCCAACCAGATGTCTTCACCGGCTTAAGATTCCTTGCAAATGGCATTGAGAGATATCCTGCCTGGAGGTTGTTCTTAGGCATCCATAATAGTAGCCATTGATACCCTTGTTCTCCATGAACTTGTCCAGTCCTTTCTTAAAGCTGCCAACTAGGCTGACAACTGTCACCACTTCTTCTGGCAGGGAGGTCCACAGACTAGTGATCCTCTGGGTGAAAAAGTACTACTTTCTCTTATTTGTTTCAGATCTAGCACCCAAAAGTTTCATGGAGTACCCCCCCCCCCCCAGTTCTAGTGTTGTACAATAGGGAAAACAGTTTTTCCTTATCTACTTTGTCTGTACAATGTATGATTTTGTAAACTTCAATCAGGTCACCACTTAGGCACCGTTGTTCAAGAGTGAAGAGGCCCAGCAGCCTCCAATGGTAAGGAAGGTGTTCCAGTCCCCTAATCATTCTGGTTGCCCTCCTCTGCACTTTTTTCAATCTGCTGAGCAGCTGTTACATCATGCACAGGTATATAAGCAGGCCAGTTACTCTGTACATTGTTGGGTGTTTTTAAAAAAAATGCTGGCACGCAGGTCAGTGTGGCTCCCGGGCCAGGTTGATGCGTTTTTTAATTTTTTAATTTTAATTTTAATTTTAATTTTTTGCTAGTGTGCCCGGTAGGGTCTACACTCTTTGTTTGTTTTTTAATTTATGCACATGCCAACCAGCTGGCCCACAGGCCAGGTCGGTGTTTTTTGTTTTGTTTTTTTGTTCTGTTTTTGTTTTGTTTGTTTTTTGTTTTTTGGGGGGTTCTTTTGCAGGAGCGGAAGCCCTCCCTGCAAGGGCTGGTAGGTGGCAGCAGCGGCAGCAAGGTAGGAGAAGATGCCAGGGAACAAAAAACAAAATGAAACTAAACTGAAATTACTGTTTCATTTCGTTTCATTTTTCTTAGAGGGGGCTGTTTGTTATTTGTTTTGTTACCTAACAAAACAAATAATGAATAAGGAAACAATTTTTAATTCATCTTGTGCCCATCTCTACCCATAAGACGTATGTTCGAGACCTTCCTCTGGACCCATTGTCAACATCCTTTTTAAATTGAGTTGCACAGAACTGGACACAGTACTCCAGGTGGGGTCTGACCAGAACAGAATAGAGTACTATCACCTCCCTTGTTCTAGAAATTATGCTTTTGTCGATGCAACCAGGAATTGCATTGGTTTACTTGGCCACCTTGTCACACTGCTGACTGATGTTCAATTTGTGGTCCACCCAGACTCCCAGATCCCTTTCACAGGTATTATTCTCCAGCCAGGTGTCTCCCATCCTATATCTATGCAATTCATTTTTTTCTGACTAAATGCAGGACCCTACATTTTTCTCTGTTGAAACTCATTCTATTTGCTTTGGCCCAGCACTCTAATCTGTCAAGTTCATTTTGGATTTAGCCACCCCTCCCAATTTGGTATCATCTGCAAATTTAATCAGTCTACTCTCTATTCCTTCATCCACGTCATTAGTAAAGATGTTGAATAGCACTGGACCCAGAACAGAACCCTGGGGCACCCCACTGGTCACACCTTTCCATGCTGAGGAAAAGCCATTTATGATCATCCTTCCTTTGTATATGATCAGTCAATCAATTACAAATCCACCTAACAGTAGCATTATCTGTTCCACATTTTACTAACTTCTTTGCAAGTATGTCATGGGGAACCTTACTGAAGGCCTTACTGAAATCAAGATAAACAACATCCACAGCATCCCCCTCATCCCCCAGGCCTGTAACTCTATCAAAGAAAGATCAAATTAGTCTGGCATGACTTGTTTTTGAGAAACCCATGTTGATTTCTAGTAATGACAGCATGCTTGTTAAATGGTTACAGATTGTCTGCTTAATAATCTGTTCTAGAGTGTTTCCAGGCATAGATGTCAAGCTGACTGGCCGGTAATTATTTGGGTTCTCTATTTTCCCCTTTTTGAAGATGGGAAAAACATTTGCCCTCCTCCAATCGATGGGGACTTCCCCTGTTCTCCAGGACTTCTTAAAGATTATTGCCAATGGTTCTGAAATTACTTCTGCCAGTTCTCTTAATATCCTTGGGTGTAATTCATCTGGCCCCAGAGACTTAAATTCTTCTATGGTTTCCAGCAATTCCTGTACTACCTTCCAATCTATTCTATGCTGCAATTTCCACCCTACAGTATCTCATTTACTCTTCCACCTCAATGATCTCTTTTTTCCTCTCTGGAGAAAATGGAGACAAAGAAGGTGTTGAGTAGTTCTGCCTTGCCCCTGTCTCCTGACTGGGAATCACAATAAAAAAAAATACCTTTCCCAAGCTCTGAATATGTCAGAGAGCCTGCTTTATCTGATCCCTGTTTTACTGAGATTGGTGGAATTCTGCATGAAGAATTCAATACGACAGCCATCCTCTATTTCTTAAGTCATACCAAGCCATCTAAATTAAGGGGAGAGCAAGTGCACAGTTTTCAAGGCAAAAAAAAAATCCTCTGAATAATGGTTCCCAGCTTCCTCTGGCTTTACAGCCATTTGTCTTCTTTCATACCACCAAAAACATACAAGGTTACACTCTTTCCTGGATATTAGAGCCACCACAACTGATAACACTATAGCTGCTATGTCCAAGTATCTCATGACACTCGGGCAGGGTTACCATATTATCTACTGTGCCTGAAAACTATTTCTCTCCGTTTTATTGGAAGCAGAACTTTTCTGCTTACACGAGTTTGCACAATCCTTCTAATTTGTTCTAGCTGGACAGAAGAGGCAGCCTATCCCAATAGGGCTGAGTAGATGAGATAACGACCTTTTTAACATCTAAATTTTGGTACTCAGGGTTAAACGCAGGTCACTCTACCCTACTGTTGCTTCTGTTTGGAGGGCTTGATTCCTTTAAAACACCAAATACTCCATTATAGCAACATCCTGAGTAATTTAGATAAAAGGTAAAAATATAAAGGTTCCCCCTGCACATGTGTGCTAGTTGTGTCCAACTCTAGGGGAAGTGTTCATCTCTATTTCTTAGCCAAAGATCCAGTGTTGTGCAAGTCTGTGGCCATGTGGCTGGCATGACTTAACACATTTCTGCACACGGAACACTGTTTACCTTCCCGCTTTTTACAACAGTACCTATTTATCTACTTGCATTTACATGCTTTCAAACTGCTAGGTTGGCAGGAGATGGGGTTAACAGTGGGAGCTCACTCTGCTGTATAACACCCCGGAATCGAACCTCTGAGCTGCCAACTTTTCAGCCTACCATTTCAGCACTCTAGTCCCCTGAGCCACCACTCCCGAGAAACTCAGCTAGCTCTCTGCTAACCATAGGACTATGAATTACTCAATTTCCAAACTTCAGGAATTGCTGGATTCAACTGCTAAACAAGCCCAGCGGGTGATGATCAAAATAGTTGTCATGAAGGACTGAGAGGCCACCCAGAAGACTGCTGGGTTAGCCTCACATCATACGGTATTTTGTTAGGATCCATTTCCAGGCTAGAGTGCTTTGCCTGTTGTTCTAACGTGTGTGTCTTTGGGCTCTGAAATTAAGCAGAGCAGGGCAAGCTCGAGACATTTAAGGGGGAGAGGGATTCAGTGAACTTCAGCAACCTCCATCTAATTTTCAAGTGGAATTTGAGCTCATTTATCAAACTCCTGAGATGAGGTCTATCACATGGCTGCACCATTTCAGAAAAATGATTGCCAAGGGTAACTTCTTAAATATTGCCAGGAAGGAACATGGACTTGCATAGGGACCTTCTAGAGACCTAACAGAGATGCCGATCCCTGCCTGTTATCAAACAGGTACCAGCCTGAAGAAACCCAGTGATGAAAGCTAACTGACTTGAAAAAAAATGGATCACATGAGTATTACTTTACATATCTTGTTATCTGTTGCATTCATTATCAGGGGCAGATCAAAGCATTCTGAGCAACTTCGTAAATGGGGACATTTTTAACAGGAATTCATTCAGCAGCACTGCCCTTTCCTTCTGAGACCACTTAAAATTCATCTGAAGCAGATAAATAATCAGTAGCCATAAACATTCAAATTAGGGTTCATGTCCCTGTCTATACAATATATTAAGAATCTACATAAAAGTCAATATAGAGCCAAAGCTTGTAATTCTAGTATATCTTTGTTTTTATTTATTCTGGGCTTGAAGCCAGATTACAGATAATTTATCCAGGATTATTGCCAGTTTGTTTTGTCTTGCCTTTCTTCTTTTTTTTTTTTTTTGTTCCTAAATGACTTTGCTCATCACTTAAATTGTTTTCCCTCCTGTTTTAGAAAGAATCCCTGTTAGTGATACATTTAAAAAAAAAACTTATATTAGTCATTAAATTGGCTACAGCCTGCAAGGACCTAAATAAACAATATAAAACTGGATGATAATTCAGATGGGAATGGACAGGAGCTAAGAGTCATGTTAACCATCTAACGCAGAAGCAACAGGGGCAGTATTTTGGCTTTCTTCTTTTCTTTGCTTTCCCTGTTAAGCCTTGGGATGGGCATTCAGCTACTATGGAATTCTAGGTGGATGAAAAGGACTATTTTTTTTTTCAAACTGCTTCTGTGAATTCCAAAATTTATCTATTTTTATACATGCATTTATATGCATTTTATTCATATTACTTACTGTCTTATTATTGTATAGATTGTATTGATTTGCTCTTACTGTAGGACCCCCATACCCATGGAGAATCAGATCAAAACACCAGAACACTATAAGGGCAAACGCTCCACCACACAGCATGGTATCTGGCACTCTCTAGTGGCCAGTTCTGATAATAACATCATGGAAATCTATTTCTCTAGCAAATAGAGATGGGCACGACCAGGGAAAATGTCGGAGCCGGCCCGTTTCGGCTCGTTTCCGTTTGTTGCGAAATTTTTCAAAAATTTGTCATTTCATTTTTCTGTCTGTCGTTAGTACTGGTTGGGGGGGTAGCGGGCTCCTGGAGGCACCTCTCTGGGGTGGGTGCCTCCTCTGGCCTGCTATGAAGGGGAAGCAGGCTCCTGGAGGCACCTCTCTGGGGTGGGTGCCTCCTCTGGCCTGCTACAAAATGGCATGCATAGCCAATTGGATATGCATACCAAGTTGCAGTGGCACTGGCAGAGGCACCTCTCTTTTGGGTGCCTCTCAACTCACAGCCTTGCAGTGGCACTGGCAGAGGCACCTCTCTTTTGGGTGCCTCTTTGACCACAGGCCCACTGCTGGTATAGTGTGTCACAGTGCACACTGGGGGAAGGCTCCCTCAGTCTGGGCACTCTGTGGCTCACTAAGAAGGGAATCGTACTTGCGTGTGTAGTGCAATGCAAGTACACAGATCTGGCTTAGGGTTAGGGTTAGCGCAAGGGCTAGGCTTAGGGTTACGGGTAAGGTTACGGTGAGTTAGTGGGGTGCACCTCTGGGTGCCTCTCTGACCCACTTAGAATAGGAATAGGAATAGGAATCTTTATTGTCATTGCCCCCTTGCAGGAACAACGAAATTTTGTGGTTGCTATATAAAACTCATTTAAAACATTTCACATAGATTTAAAAACAGGTACAACACATAATATGACATATAAAATGACTAAAATATGACATATAAAATAAGCTGACTTCAAAGTCCAGGATTTCCGTTTAAGGCCAATATTGCTCTAAAAAAGAAGCTATTTTTGAGACGGTTTGTTCTTGCCCTCAGTACTCTATATCTCCGTCCCGATGGCAACAACTCGAAGAGGCGATGACCAGGATGTGATGGATCTCTTAATATATCTAATGCTTTACAGTGGCACCTGGTAGTATAAATTTGTTCTAGGGTGGGGAGTGAACAGCCCACAATACTCTCTGCAATTCTTATGATTCTGTGCAACACTGTCTTATCCCGGTGGGTACAACTTCCATACCACACACATAACCCGTGAGTCAGCAGACTCTCAATTGCACAATGATAGAAGGCCAGCAGCAGCTTTTGTGGGAGATGGTTTTTCCTTAAAGTTCTCAAGAAAAATAGTCTCTGCTGAGCCTTCTTTGCAAGCCCCCTTGTGTTGACACTCCAGGACAGATCCTCCTGTAACTCAATGCCCCAAAATCTAAAACCTGTAACCCTCTCCACACCAGTCCCATCAATCACCAGTGGTTGAATATCAGTTTTCTGCCTCCTGAAGTCTACCACAAGCTCCTTTGTTTTCTTTATATTTAGGTGCAAGTTATTTATTCTGCACCACTTGGTCAACCTCTCCACTTCATCTCTGTAAGCCATCTCACTCTCCTTGCCAGAGATGAGCCCAATCACAGTTGTGTCATCTGCAAACTTAATGATCCTATTGCTGGGATAGACAGAGACACAATCAAATGTGTAAAGAATATAAAGGAGTGGGCTAAGTACACATCCCTGTGGTGTTCCAATGTTGGTACTAAGAGTATTAGAGATGTAAGGGCCCAACCGGACCCTCTGAGAACGTTCTGACAGAAAATCCAAGATCCATCCACAAAGTGATGGTGGAAGCCCTAGACCTTCCAGTTTAGAGATCAAGCGTCGTGGAAGAATGGTGTTAAAAGCCGAGCTAAAATCTACAAAGAGCAATCTAGCATAGCCCCCCCTCTGCTCCAGATGTTCAAAAACAGCATGAAGAGCACACACCACAGCATCCTCTGTTGATCTCTTCTTTTTATAGGCGAATTGGAATGTGTCCAGTCCAGGACAGTGTACTGGCGTATGGGTTAGGGTTAGGCTTAGGGTTCAGTTTCGGGCTAGGGTTAGTGGGCTTTTTATGCCCGACTGGCACATCCCAGAAGTCTCAGTCAAAACCTGGCCAAGTGGCCATGCAATTGGTGGAATGGCTCCAAAAATTTGCATGGTCCCTCCCATGGCCAGCCCATCATTGCGCATGTGTAAATAAATAAATAAATAAAATAAAATAAAATCAATGGAGAGGAGACATTTTGTTGCAAGAAAAACCCACTGCTGCTAGTGCTACTGTAAAAATTCTGGCAGTTTTAAAATAGCAATTTTCGCATGTTTCTGTGGTGCTTTGGTGTGTTTTTGGACCATGACGATTTCAAAATAAATATTGCGGTCTGAAATTAGGGCTGAAAAACTAGGCTTATATTTGAGTATATACAGTACCTTTTGATTTCTGTGTTTAGCATTATATTATGGCATTTTAAGGACCTGCAGCACTCCAGGAAGCATGTAAAGGTGCCTTCTAAATAGTAAGATCCCAAGCAAATCAGACCATACCATTATCTAATTCTATGAAACATGCCCGTCTCTGCTGTGACTGTTTTCTTGTTTCTAGCTCACTAAAGTTTTGGATCACAACATGCACCATAGATATGACGGTAAACAAAGGCCATGACCCCAGCTCATTAACCCTTCCATCGGCACATTGTGACAGACTCTCTCTCTTCTTCAGGATAAGATGTTCAAAATGGGGCTGACTGTTGAATTATCTTACTATCAACGAAAGCCTAACTAGCATGTATACTGTCAAGTGGGAGGCTTGGGAGGAGAGAGTATTATTGGATATATAGTGGTACCTTGTATAAAGGAATTAATTCATTCCAAATGAAATTATGTTAAGCAATTTTTCCTTTATACAAATTTCCCCATAGGAATGCATTGAAAACAGAGTAATCCCTAATCGCGACCATTTTTATGTTATACAGATTCGCACCATCAACGATTCTCTTAAGCAAATTTCCCCTATCTCCGGAATTTTTTATGTTGTACAGATTTTATGTTATACAAACCATTTGTTATACGAGAGTCCACTGTACCTCCCACAAGAAGCAGATCTGAGGGAGGCAACTCTGGAAAATGTTGAAAGGCTTCTTAGTTCAATTTATTACATTCCCCATACGTCATCTCTATTCAGAATTTTAAAATGGGAAATATGAATTATATTACATACTCTCAAGGAAGACATGATATGCTTTAATATACAGTACTGGTATCCATTCTGCTGGGAAAGTCATGAAGGAGCTGCCGACACAGCAGCTCAAGCAGCAAAAGGGTTCTATTCTATCCCTTTAATCAAGGATAAGAAGAAAGCAATGCCAACCACCTCAGCTAAAATAAACTTACAGTTCTATTTTTTTTTTTTACCTCAGAACTCTACAATAAAGAGAACCCCTCTCTCCTCTCCTGTCTTCTGTTTGGAACCTTTGGCCTATACATTTATTCGAACCATGGTTTGATGCATATTTTTTTACAATTTGAAATTATTCTTTATGCAGCTGATCTTTCATTATTTATCTAGTGGCAGGTTCTATTCTCGGTCATCTCAAAGGGTAGGACACGTAATAATGGGCTCAGACTCCAGGAAGCCCAATTTAGGCTGAATATCCGGAAAAACATCTTCACTGTTGTAGTAGTACAACCATACCAGTTTCCTCAGGCATTCAAGAGAAAATTGGACCTCCATCTGCACGATCTGCTTTGATTTGGGTTCCCGCATGGAGCAGGGGGTTGGACTGGATGGCCATACAGGCCTCTTCCAACTCAATTATTCTATATTTCTATGAGTGAAAGTCTTCCATTCCAGCTTTAGTGAAGCCGACGTGCTTTCAGAAACTTGTCCAGTTCTTCAATTAACTGGATGAAACCTGAGCTGGGGTTAACAGGAGGTAAGATATCACAGAGTGTTTTCGCTGATTGGGAATTTCAGAGGCCCCCAGATGTCACTACGTACTTTGAAATATTGATTCCTGAGCATATCTCACTGGCAATCCCATTAAATTTTAGCAGATGGATTACTAAATTATCCTTGGATTTAGATAGACAGGCACCTTTAGTCTTGTCTTCAGAAATAAAGCAAATACATTCAAAAATGATATTATGCCTCAGATGATATTATACCTTCTTATTCCAGAAGCTGTTTTTAATTGGCAAACGCAGACAACTGCACTGCCTCATTTTGAATATGTCCTTTCTAACTATCCGACAGGTGGCTACAAATGAAAACAATACCTCCTTGCACCAATAGAGGATGGCTATTTTTATTTTTCATTACCATTAACCATTTCATTTAATATTTCAATTGGACAGTTACATTTGCAGGCATCTGCTAGATTGGCACTGTTAGGATTGTTGCAATTTTGCATTCTGCCATTAGTAGGTTTGGAAGAAAGTTTCTGGGCTGGGAAGATCTGTCCAGCACTGATTAACAGTTCCCTCCTGCCTCTGAATTCAAAGAGAGTCCATGTCTCTGCCCAGTGGTTTTTCCCTTGCTAGAATATATTAAAGTCTGTTGCTGAAATGAATCATGTTTGTGAGTTTGATGTTTGATCTGTTCACTTGTAAGCAATGATTTTTTTTCTTTCTCTTACTAATGTCTCAGAGTTATTGAGACTATATGTGCCAGTTGATGAAGAAAAGGCTGGAATAATTTGGAGAACTGGTAAATATTCTGCTCTTGAAATCCCTGCACTTCGGCTGCATGGCTAGAGGAATTTTACCCCCCAAAAAAATCCAAAAACCAAGCACTATCTCTAGGACTTTACCAGTTGGTTAGGCATATATTTGTAGTATATAGAGAACATTAGCAGAGGAAGCATGCAAGTTATCTTCCACAAAGTTGCAATCTTGCTTCAAAAAAACATTACTTTTTAAGCATTATGCATTACAGATTGAAGTCAGTAGATAGTTTTTAACTATAACTTTCAGAGGCACCACCTGTTTTAACTAAGGCTCCTGGTTGTTATAGTCCATGTTCATATACGGGGCCAGGACCACCTACTAGTTTTTAAGGAAAGATACAGCCCCTTTTTTTCTTTAGAGAGAGGGAAGGTGACATGTGCCATTTGCAGAGACTGAAGAAAATATTTCCATTGGCGTGGTAATAATGCTAACGTAAACATGTTCAGAATTGAAGCAAAACAAGGTGTGTGTGTGTGCGTGTGTGTGTGTGTGTGTTCCGTCGTTACAGTTGTGGCCGACTCTCCGTGACCCCATGTCCATGCAGTTTTCTTGGCAGGAATACTGGAGTGGTTTGCCAGTTCCTACTCCAGGCACCTACAGCTAGACATCACAAAAACCAAATACAAAAGTGGAACAGTTGATACTTTTAGGCTACTAGAAAAATGACAAAAACATTGCTAAAATTTCGAGGGCAAAACCCTCTTCCTCAGAGTAGTACCAATAGGTTATAACATGGCAAAAGATGGATTTGCCAGGAGTTATTTCTTAGATGTAAGGTCCTTGGCAAGATGGGGTGGGGGTGGGGAGCCAGGCAGTTTCTTAGTTGAGGTTTGGAGCTTGGATGTTCTTAGGCTGCATCCGAAATGAAGGGAGGGAGGTGTTATTATTGCCCCAGTCCTTCCAAAGAAATGTCATGGCTCACGTACACACATTCACACCTCTACTCAATGTGGCTCATCAAGGCCAATGGCCCCTGCCTTGGTGCAGGGCGCCCATGCATTTCATTTGAGGATTGGGATAAAATTTGGAAATGTCCACTGGATGTAGCCAATTGGATCAAATAAAAAAGAAAGAGATTACCCAGTGTTGCAGTCTTGTCATGTCTCCATTGATTGTCCATTTGCTTCTTAGAAGAGCCTCGTGGTGCAGTGGTTAAATGCCTGTACTGCAGGTGAAACTGTGCTCACGACCTGGGGTTCAATCCCAGGTAGTAGGCTCATGGTTGACTCAGCCTTCCATCCTTCCGAGGTCAGTAGTACCCAGCTTGCTGGGGGGGGGGGGCAATGTGTAGCCTGCACACTGTAATTAAAAAATTGTAAACCGCCCAGAGACTACTTAAAGTGGTATGGGGCGGTATATAAGCAGAACACTTTGCTTTTGCTTTGCTTTCTTCTTTGGTACATGGGGTGGGGTGGGGGTCATTCCTGGTATCTCAGTATTTCCAATGGAAGCAAAACAAGTTGAGGAGCCATGTAGCCATCACAAAAACCAAAATACGAAAGTGGGACAGGTGATTCCTTTAGGCTACTAGAAAAATAACAAAAATGTTGCTAATATTTTGAGGGTGAAATATTAGCATAGCAACAACATCCAAGCTATGTGTCTCAAGTAAACCACCTAGCTTTTTTCCATCTTGCCTAGGATCCTACATCTAAGAAATAACTCCTGGAAAATCCATCTTTTGCCATGTTATAACCTATTGGTACTACTCTGAGGAAGGGGGTTTCACTCTCGAAATATTAGCAACGTTTTTGTTATTTTTTTAGTAGCCTAAAGGTATCACCTCTTCCACTTTTGTATGTTCAGAATTGAACATTAATAGCAACACATTGATGTTCTAATTTCTAAAGTATAACTTTAACTAATTAACTTTCAAACCTAACACTCTCAGCGCTGAATAGTAATGACTGCCTCAAATCATTACTTAGTGCATAAAATGGTGCCAAGACTCAAGTGCTGTGGTGCCAAATAATGCAATGTAGCATCTTTAATTGACAGAAACTGATGCCTGTGTGTATATTGCCCAGATGTTGAGGACAGGAATATGGCGGACTTGAACCAGAGGAGATGCTGACCCCAGAGTGTCATGATAAGGCGTTCCCCTGCTTTAATTATAATCTGCCTTAAAAGGTTCCAGCACAACCCTGCAATTCATCAAACAGAACGAAGAACGGAGCTTTCTGACAGCAAAGAATGTTATGTTTATTTATTGATATATTATTATTAGTATTACAGTATTATTTATTGCATATGTGTACTCCCCATCTGACACAGTATAGACCCCTTGCTTGCCTCTAAATTGCCAGACTTGAGTGGAGATCTCTCAATATACACACAACTCCCTGGACAAGAGATAATGGAGATAATGGACCGTATTATTAATTTAGCTTGTACAGAAACTAATTATAAACTAATGAAAGAATACAATAATCTGTTAAAGAAAATGCATCCCCGTTGGAATTCTAAATGAAACTCTGCTAAGATTTATTTAACCATTTTCTAAACTCCAAAAACACATTACCAAAAATACACTACAGGAAACAAAGCAACACTGGTGGAGAAAATGGCCTCTTCTAGGTGAAACTTTAAAAAGCACAAGTTAAATCAATAAGTTGGTCCATTGTTCAAGCAATAAGCATTAGCTAGTGCACTTATTGAAGGTGAGAGCAAAATTCTGTTATTTACAGCCCACATTTCAAAGTTAACTCTCCCAAGGCAGCTCCCAATATAATATAGGAGACAAAAATGTAACAAGACTACACCAAAAGCAATTGGGCAATGCTTGAAATCCTGTTGTTTAGCATAGGAAGTCCCAGTAGAGTAGCACATTGAATCATTGGGAATATGGTGAATTAACCTCATTGAAAGATCTATTGATCTGCATGTCCTTATTGGCAGTGCCCAATTATAGCCCAAATGCTTTACAGAGCCCAACTGTTTGCATACTCAAACGTGAAGCCTTTGGAGACGGTGCAGACAAAGTTTTTGAGAAGAATTCTTGTAACACCTTTGTGTGTCCCTAACACGACACTCCGACTGGAGGCTGGACTAATCTCCATTAAAGCACGTGCCCTGATCCACATGTTCAGCTACTGGCTGAAACTTATTTTTGCCCCATCTGGCTTGGCACCCCTAGTATTAGTGGATACATTCCAATCAACTTGGAAAAGGAATCTAACTGTCAACTTATTGCAGCTGGGTTTTTCCTCAGAGGCTATTTTGGCCATGGGTTTTGGCAATGCCAAGGCTGCAATTAAAAGGAGAATCTGAGATATAGAACTACAAGAACATCTAGCTGCCCATGATAAACCCAGCACAGTTAGGAATAGTTCCTTTAGAATGGCCAACTACCTATCCAATATAACCATTCCCAAGTTCAGGAGAGCTTTCACCTTCAATGTTCTGCCCTCCAGATTGCTGGAAGGCAGATACCAGGGTCTTCCAGTGGATAAACGTGTTTGCCCTTGTGGCGAGGAGACTATTGAAACTATTGATCATGTCCTCTTGGAGTGTTCCCTTTATCGGGATATCCGGAGGACTCTTCTTCAGTCTACCTTGCAGCAAATTCAGGGGAGGCCAAGGGAGTTTTGTGTTCAACACCTGCTAGGAGATAAAAAGCCAGATGTAACTGAGGTGGTGGCTAAATTCTGTGCCGCAGCAATGAGGCATCGCTCATCCCTGCCCACTTCAGGTGGCGAGGTTAGATGATTGGCAATGTCCATTGTGCATTTATCCTTACCCCCTCCCATAATGTGGGTTGGAGGTGGTCTAGAGCATGGGCGTAGTCCCAGGCTGGAGACAATTCTAACCTATTGAGTTGATTACTCTGTTATTGGGCCTACTGGGCTGGGAAGATTTTACCTGTTCTGGCTCTTATACAAAGGGTTTGCCATTGTATTATGCTTGTCTTGTGCATGCTTTTATTGTTTTTATACGCTTTTATTTTGATTTTATGTGGAATGTATCTTGTATTTTATCTGGTCAGTGACCGAAATAAAGATCTTCGACCCCTTATTGGCAGTGCCCTGCTATCTCTGTTTTGGTCAGTGATCACTCATGAGATCACAGCCATCGATTTTCAGGTGGTGCACCATTTGTGCAATGGTGGAAGTTGCTGCCCTGAGGACATATCCATACCTGATGAGCCAGCTTTTTCTCTCAGTTCCTGTTTTCTTGATGTTTAGCCAGAGTCCAAAGTGGTTAAGGTGGTCATTCTATGTCTGAACTTGCCACTTTAGTTCATTCCTAGTGGTTGTAGCAAGCATGAATATCGTCAGAATAGAGCACAATCCAAGGCGCATTTTGCTGCAGACCTTGATTCTTTTAAAAAAAATCATATAGTTCTTAAAAGCAGCCTTTTATCCTAAAAAAAAGAATAAAAATATATTTTAATATTAACAAAAACTAGAATGACATTGTGAACCTGGAAATGTTTGTCTACACAAAGATGTATGTCACTACCCATTGTAACTTGAATTTTCTAAGAAATGTTAGGGATCAAATACAGTGGTACCTTGTATAAAGGAATTAATTCGTTCCAAATGAAATTATGTTAAGCAAATTTTCCTTTATACAAATTCCCATAGGAATGCATTGAAAATGGAGTAATCCCATTTTATGTTGTACGGATTTTCCCCATAGGCAATTATGTTAAGCAAATTTCCCCTATCTCCGGAATTTTTTACGTTGTACAAATTTTATGTTATACAAGCTGTCTGTTATACAAGGGTCCACTGTATTTCAGATTAGAAGCTCCATTACTTCTCCTATTTGTGTTTTTACAGTCACAACACTCCCTATAGTGAACAATGCACTGTATAATATAGCAGATCATTGGTGTGGGAGGTTTTTTTTTTTTTAACAAAAACTAATTTGATCAAGATTTTGTTTGTCTAGGCATCTTGCGAGACTGCATTGTCCATGACAGATGATCTCAACATCCATAAAATGTGAGTTGATAGCCACAGGATACAACACTTCTGTTGCTTCCAACAAGTTCATCCGATTTCGAGGTGAATCAAAGAATAATCACTGTTAAAAGGACTTGGCATTTCATTAATGGCTCTTGAAAGCAGAACATATTGGTTTCTCCAGGGCCCAGAATCAACCATTAGCTTCCACAGCTGTTGTGCCTTGAACAGCTGATTTACAAAACTCCTTGCATAGCTCTTACCTTGCCAAAACCAGAAGCTATCAAGGCAGAAAGCTGAGTCACCCAAGTTACAGCATAGAATATTCTTTGTCAGACATATGCACAATGCCTGTGGGATTCAGAAGAATACATAGAGTACTACTGGCATGTTGATTGCAAGAAGAGACCCTTACCATCTTGGAGTTGTTGGGTTTCATTTTATTTTATTTTCATAGTGGCCCTTTCTTCAAGAGCCACTTGTTCTCCACATGAAGCAGATATTTTAAAAAGAAGTAAACCAACAAGGATATAGCTTAACTTGAGCCATACATTCCTCCACCACGGCCTCCCAGCCACAGTCTTCTCCTTGTCATTCAGCGTCTCTGCAGTCCTGAGTGAACTTGTGCTTCATAAAACAAGTTGGTTTCATTTATCTGTTTCTCTTTCTATGCAGTTCACGTGCTTGCAGTAATTACTAAAATATGACAATCGTTCAATGCAGAAAACACTGCATTGACTTCCCCTGAATAGTACCTTTTCTAATATCAGAGTTCTGGCCCCCAACACACACACACACACACACACACACACACAGTGAGAGAGAGAGAGAGAGAGAGAGGAGAAACTGTTTCCTTAAACTAGGACCAGGAAACATATAGCTCTTTAGATGCAATATGACTCATTTACTACATAACTTATGATGATGGATGATGGGAACAAAGGTTCAAAATATTCTGGAAAACTGTTGCCCACCCCATTTTTGTAAAAGTAGCTTGGATCTTTTACCTTCCAAGTCACTGCATTAAATGTCATTTGCTGAATAACAACCTATAACTTCCTATATATAAATAAACAGAAATCTGACATCACCAACGACAACTTTCTGAAAACAACGCTTTGTCGTTGACCTAACAATTTTCCACAGGAATTTCAAAGGAAGACCTGAATGGAATTGGTTGCACTAAGTTGCATTTTCTTCCAATAGTTGCATGTTTTTCAGGGTTACCAAACTTGGAGCTTAAGGTGGTTTGTGAAATTCATCCAGATTCCCTGTTCTTAGTCACCTTTTCCATTTTACTGAGTTCCTGTTAGGGTGCTAGTGATGCACAGATTTAACAGCTATACTTTCACCAGAAATGGGGATTCCACAAAGTTTAGAATCCTGTCTGAGGCCCTATGTGCAGCCGCATGCCCACCCCTCCATCTGCCGAAAAGTAGCAATCACATTGGCCTGTCCAAAATTTAGGATTTCTTTAAGGGTTATGAGTTGATACAGGAGAACTGCTGTGTCTGTTAGCAGCAGACATCTTTAGAACCGTTTCTTTTTGGACAGTTCCGAGTAAATCAAGGTCAGCTGGATTTCAGGCATCACTGGTTGGGAGTTGTCGTTCAGAGTGCTGCTAACAGCAACTGTTCCTCACTGTGAATATCAGGAAAGGTACTAAATAATGCTTTTACCACTGGTAAAGTTACCTCATCAGCTACTCATGCCGAGAGTACAGGGATGACCCTGCTCGATCCATGAGCTGCTCATGGAAGTACCTTAAAAGACTACGAAAAGCATTCACTTTTGTCAACTCTTCATACATTTGAGGAAGTGGGCTATACTTCCTAAAATCATATGTGAAACAGAACATCCATCTTGAAGCAATTACAAGTCTCTGGCTGTTTTGGTATAAAAGGCTGACCTATAATAGAGGGCTTGGGGATAATAGATTCTACCAGTTCTGAGCCACAAAGGTAAGATCAAAAGAGGGGCTGATTGGGCCAGGAAGGATGATTTGGCCTGAAAATGATGTAGACTGCTTTCCCCGCTGTGCAAGTAACATACATAGTTTGCAACACCTATGTATAGGCCTTCTGAAGTATAGGAATGCTACATCCAGAGGCATCTTGATCTCATAAAGAAACCTCTATGTGCAACCAGCTGGAATGTTTCCCAGTGTCTTTGAATCTTCAGTGAGGACCAAAAAAAAACAAAAAAAAACACCTGCAATCTTCACAATAAACAAGACTGCTATGGAGATGATAAAGCATCCATCATCCCATCATGTAATCAAAGTCATTATCAGTTCAATTACAATGAAAATATTTTAATTGACAATCAGACAAAAGAAGTTACACTGCCCTCCTAACTAACATGCCTTTCCTTGTAAACAGTAATTAAGATGCACAGGAGAGTCTTCCTCCACTTAGACAAACATAGACTCATTTTTAAAAAGATAAGAAGTTGTTTGCCACTTGCCATGGGGGGAGCATCCATTTTAGGTGATAATGTGTTTGCCATACCCTGAGAATTCTTATGCAGTTCACCCATTTCTTCTATCTCAGCTGAAAGTTCCAAAACTGAAGATTATATTGATAACTTTTATATATTATTTTGATGCTACTCTCCGTTTTTTTTTTCATGCCACTCAACAGACATATGTACCATTTTGCTACTTCAGCTGTCCCAGATCTTCCACTAGCTTGTCATTGATAAAGATCACCTATTTATCACAGAGCTGTGCAGAGTCCTGCCATCTATAGGTCTAAGGGAGTGAAATATTGCAAATCTTCAATCACATCTTTCTTTGTTTTCTTCAAGCAAATAAGGGGGAAGGGAAAATCGCATAAAAACTGCAGCTCTAGGAGAACTAGCCTTCCATTTCTCCTGTATTTTTCACAGGCATAAATCACCCCCACAATTGCTACCTACCTGACAGTGGCACAAACATTTTGTAGCCTAAGTTTATGAGAAGAACTAAGGAAATGTTTACCTTGCGTGTATCAAACTCATGCGAGTTGCTCACAAGAAAAGTGTGTTGTCATTAGAAATGGGTACCTTACGAAAAATGGCACACTGTTTCGTAGTGTCATAACGTTACGAAACGTTTCAAAACCAAACACCAGCCAGCGTTTGTAGTCAAAAGGACCAAAGTAAGGGCCTGATCCCACCGACAAACAAAAAACAAATAACGGTGTTGTACTGTGTTCTCCTTTTTTAAAAACATTACACAAGTTTAAGCCTACACATGAGCCATGCCAGGGGCCCATTTATTTTGGTACATAAGTGAAATCAGTTCCACATATGGAAACACCCCTGTTGCTTTTTAAAATTCCTGCTATCTGATATGGAGCCAGATTCTCCAGCTGGGATTGTGGAGGGGGGCCTCCTCCAGCTGGGAAATTTGGCTCTGTTTCTTCTCTGGCTTCCCAGCACTGGCAATCAGCTGATGGTCGGCCATACCTATGGTAACACAAGCAGTGACTGGCTTTTTTCCTATCATTGTCATTTCCATTGCTGCATACAGTGATGCAAATGAACAATGTAGAACCATGTAGATTCAGTCTTAGTTATTAAGTCCATATTATTTCAATGGATCTCTTTTGAGAATGTTACATTGAATCTAATTCACTGTTCCCATAGCATAATAGATACCAAACCATCCAAGTAGAGCTAGGCAACCAGGCATATTAGCTGAAATCCTGTTGCTCAACTTGCCCCACGTAACATTGATGACATCATAATCATGGTGATTTTTCTGGAATTAAAGACTTCCCTCTGTCTTGCTTCACCAAGTGGCTTCCCCACAAAGAAAGAGACCTCTGGCAGGAATGGAAATGTTTAAGCTTTGAAAAAAATATCACAGCAGATTACATTATCAGCCTTCTGACAACATGATTTCAGCCATTTTTGTCTGCAACACATCCTGAGTCAATCTCAGTGATGGCCCATAAAGTTATTCTATAGAATGCATCTTCTCCTTGCCAGTGGCCCTTCCTGCAGGGAGATTTGAGAACCGCAAAAAAGTAACTTTTCCAAGGTTTGGTTATAGAAGAGGAAGTATGTCTTAGGTGGTTACCTCACGTCCTTCCTCGAGCCGAGGTGAACTTGCCTCCGTGTTGAAATCATTTTTCAACACAGATCGAGTAGTGGATTGAAAAGATTCCCGAGCTCCAGAACAGGAATCTCTCACCCCACTTGGAGTGCAGTTCAGGGGGCGTGGTCGGGGTGAACTCGGATTGACCCCCCCAAGGACGTGAGGTTCCGTTCCTTTGAACTCAGATTGACCCCACAAGGACGTGAGGTTACGTTCCTTCTAACCGGTCTCCAGCGGGGCCGCGAACTGCAGCAAGAGGGACGTGAAGTATCAGCCTAAGTTTAGTCAATAAAAAAATGCCTGAAGGAACCTTATGTATGCTGCACTAAGTTCCCTGAAGGAAAAGGAGACTATAAATGTCACACATAACTTATCTAAATCTGTTATTCATAAATGCACAAAGTGCATTTCTAAACCTCAAGAGTTTTCAGTTAATGATACCTACGTACATTTCCTATTTTCTTATGTGCAGGTCCATGGTGAATTATTATTTTAATAATAATAAGAGGTGAAGGAGTCATTTGGGAATAGTACATGATTTTCCTAGTCCTTAACAGAGCCTCCATCGGGGTGTCTATTAGAAGAAATACCCACAGCAACAGGGTCTGTTATATATTATTAACACCGATGACTCTCAAGTTTTGTGTCACGTATGACATAAACTATTTAAAACGAATCCAAGGATGGCCAGCTTAGCTTGGTCTACTTAGATCTATCTTGCTCATTCAGGCTCAGGTCATTGTTGTGACAGGATTTCAGTCTTGGAACCGTTAATACCCTAAGTCGCATCACAGCAAAGGGACTGCAGATCTGTCTGCATGACTTTGGTGTACTCAAGAGATCAGTGAACTGGAAAAGGGGCTCATAGATCAGATGAAGAGAAAACATTCACATGTAGCAGCTCAGGGCATGCCTACTGGAGGGGTGAAATACATTTATTGCTCCACTGAGCAAGGCAAAATTGAGTTTTTTTAAAAAAAAGTCTATTGAATGAACAGGTTCCAAAGATGCAAATCTAACCAGACATGATTTCCTTCACACCTTGACACATACCATTCCCAATGGGTTCAGAGTTCACAATATATCTTCATGATGTCCAGGTGCTGCCAGTGAGGCATTTATTTCCATCTTAAAACGTTTGTTCCCTGCCTTATCTTCAAAGCGTTCAAGGGACCTTGTGACAAAAATCAATAACTATCAACTAAAAACATATTTTCAATGTGCAGCATGAAACACAAAAAACATTAGAGCAAGTCACCTCCAACTGATCTTGACCCGATAATGAGATACAGTAGGACCCCGATATCTGCTGGGGATTGGTTCCAGGCCTTCCCATGGATAATGAAAACTGTGGATAAGAATGAATGCCTGCCCACCCACCCCTAAACCGTTATTTCCTGACAGTAGCTTGCTTTATGACTGCTGTTTTGAGACAGTAGCTTGCTTTATAGCTGCTGTTTATGATAGCAGCTTGCTTTACAGATGCTATTTGTGACAATAGCTTGCTTTGTGGCTGCTAATTGTTTAATTTTTTTTTCCTCTGCCAACCATGGATAACTGAATCAGTGGATAATGAATCAGTGGATACGGGGGTCCTACTGTATCTCCAAAATGTCCGATTGTCAATAGGAGCTCAGGAAAGTAGGAGTTCTCTCTGTGCTCTGGGGTATAGAATGAGTGAGTTTGTGGGAATGATCCTAGCTGCGAAGGCCTTCGAGAATACATTAAGACTCATTTGTTTGTCTTTCTGACAGGCCAGGGTATTCATAAAGTTCTTCTCCAGCATCATAATTCACTGACCACTTTCTTCATTGCCCAGTTGTCATATCCATGCATAGTAATGGTGTTGATGATCTTAGCCTTGGTCTGTAGTGCCACTTCCTTATACTTCTTTATCTTTTATTGTTTCTTTCAGAGTGGCCCTCCCAAGTGTCAGTCTTCTTCTGTTTTCAAAGCTACAGACTGATGATAGAAACAAACTTTACAAAATTTTTAACCATTTCAATTTTTCATTGTCCACATTAAAGTTACAGTTATTCTGTACGCGTGATTTTTCTTTTCTTAATATTCAACAGCTCTCCTGCTTTTGCAATTTCTTCTTAGGCCTTCAACAGGAGTTGTTTCAAGTTATTTCTGCTTTCTTCCAATTGTGTGTGTTGAATTTCTTCCTGGATACTTGTATTAATGTTTTTGATTACTTCTTCGCTGGCATTCTTACCATGTGTGTGTGTTGTGTGTTGTGTCATTACAGTTGCGACCGACTCTTCGTGACTCCATGTCCATGGAGTTTTCTTGGCAGGAGTACTGGAGTGGTTTGCCAGTTCCTATTCCAGGCGCCCACAACACCTGGTATTCCTTGGTGGTCTCCCATCCGAGTACTCACCAGGGTCAGCCCTGCTTAGCTTCCAAAATCAGGCGAGATCGGATGTGCTTAGGGCATCTAGGCAGCTATTCTTACCATAACTGTGCATAAATTAGTCCTCGCAAACAATGTTTCATAAGAACATAAGAAGAGCCATGCTGGATAAGGCCAAAGGCCCATCTAGTCCAGCTTCCTGTATCTCACAGTGGCCGCACCAAATGTCTCTGGGAGCTCACAAGACTAGATATCTGCCTCCTGATACCACTCCTCTGCGTTTGGCTCTTGAAGTACCCTGGTTTTAAGCCTGGAGATTATATATCTCCATCATGTTTTGTAACCTGTGATGGACTTTTCCTCCAGGAATCCAGGAATCTGTCTAATCCCCCTTCGAAGGTATCCAGGCCGAATGCCATCACCACATCCTGTAGCAGGGAGCTCCAGAGACTAACACAGAGACCCCTGTGTCTAATTGCCTGTTTATAAAAGCCCTGGCCTGGGAATGTCCAAATAACCTTCAACTTCACCCAAAGGTGAAGATGTTTTAAAATAAAGGACTCAAAATCTTGATTTAATATACCTATATAAATCTTTAATTATTCATTTATTATATAGTTACAGACCCAAGTTCTATACCTCGTGTGAACACCACCATGGATTTCTGGAGTGGCAGATGCCTAGATTCAAGAGTGTGCTTATATATTTCTAAGGTGAAAATCTAAAAAAGGTATGTATTTCTAAAGAATGTGTGTTGTTACTACTCCCTGACTTTATTTCTCATAATTACTACCATGGCAATCTTAAGGTTACATGGCAGAAAAGCAACTGGGTGTATAGTTCAAATGTGTCTCCTTAGAAAATTGGTTCTTTCAATGTTTCATTGAAATTAAACATTGTCCAGCAGTGAAAAGATGATCAAAGACTGGTGCATTTCTGAAGAATAACTGGAAACTTGTCAGCATTTCTCTGAAGATGAGTGTTTTGCTTAATTGGGAGAGATCACATTTAACATGTTTTCCTAATATTTCCTCTCTTTGGCAGACTCAGAGTCCCATATCAAAAGTTTGGACCATCAAGCCAACGTGAGCCTTAACTGATGTCCAGCTGGATGTTAAGGAAATGGTTCCTTCCAGAGCTTGGGCATTCCTGTTTTGTGCTCCCAGAATCCCTCAGCCAGTATAGCCGTGTAGCCTGGGGGGATTCTGGGAGCTATCATCCAGAAAAGTTTACCTGTCCAAGCTGTGGTTCCTTCCATTGTGTCATCCTTGTAAACACAGAAGTGGAAGAAATTTATTCAGGCTGTGCACACTTCCTCAGAGAATTATCTGGAAAAGCTCTTCAGTTTTCCACCAGTTCTGTCACAGCCTGAGATGTCAAGGCATGCAGAAAGCATACTGATGGTTCTGTATATGTGTGCCTTATAGTATTATTCTCTGGTGGTTGTAGTTCCCAGCAAAAGACATGGCACAGAGCCATTTGAAAATGTATTGTCTCCCCACCACTACCGTAAAACTAAAAACCCTGAAACAAAATGGCAAGGAAGAACAGGGACATTTTAAAACTGGATGGAGGCCATGCAACAAATTTGCAAGGAACAATTAATCCAAACAGAGATGATACTCACCAATAAAAGACAATGGTGTTTTGTAGAGAGCTCAGTCATGTAGTTCACAGCAGTCACTGAAGATTTCTTTCAGAGTAACGGGTAAAACATTGACGAACCTAGTGGTCCTACAACACAGCTGGTGTTCTAGAAGGTCTCATTTCACAGCAATTATAAAGAGTTCAAATAAACACAAAAATTAAATTCATTAAAATTCGCCAACAAAACAACTGCCTTGGAAGTTTGCCAAAAAAAAATCCCTTTCACACATTGAAAAGAACCGGCAAAAATGGGCAAAGGTCCACTTTAGAAATGATGCGAAGAGATGCTCACAAAAGCTTGCAGCATAATTGCCGGAGAATCCATTATGGCAGTGAAGTGTTTGTCAAGGCTCAGTTTGAATGTGTAAGCACCGTGAGTGCTCAGGTAGCAAGCATTCAGGACCGTTGGCACCTGAAGAGGGACAATCTGACAAGGAGACAGGTTGCTATACACAGAGCTTTCTCCATGAGATCAGGAGCCCTGGTTTATCAGGATCTCCATGTATAACAGGAGGTGTTCTCTTCAAACCAATCCTCTTCCTGTGGAAAGGGGGTCAGGAATGGGGGCTGGAACTGTCCCCACCTCCACCCCCTATTCACACTTCAAAATTACCTTGAAAGCCTTTTTTAGAAACATGTTTACAAACATGATATACGGTAAATTTAAGTCAGAAGGAAGGAAGGAAGGAAGGAAGGAAGGAAGGAAGGAAGGAAGGAAGGAAGGAAGGAAGGAAGGAAGGTGTAGATTAAGTAAGACATACACAAGGAAATTGCATCTGGAGTTTTGCAATCCAATATGAAAAGATGGGAAGGAAATGGGTGGAATTTGGAGACAGGCAATCAAATTTAGAGTGAGAAATGTCTCCCAGTGGAGCAGGCCTTACATAGTCCTAGATTTGTTGATTCACAGAAATGAAGACATCAACTGTCAACGCCTTGACTCTTCCCTGTTGCTCTTGACCCTAGATATAATTTCTCACAGTAGCTTGTGGGATCTTCATAGAAGCTTTGGGAGGGATGTGTTTTCCCCCTTGACAACAGGGCATGACTGTGAGCTTTCCTTGTAAAGAGAAATATTTTGGGTTGTGCCAATCTTGAATGAGCAGCAAGTTTTTGTGTTATGTGCTGTCAAGGTGGAACCAAGTTATGACCAGAAAAATATCTCAGCTAAAAATTCTGTTGCTCCAGTGTAAGTATTCTCCTGTCTGCCACCTACACACCATGGACACTAAGGTCGTGGTGGTGCATGAGGTGGAACTGACCCCCATATCTAATTACTGCACTCTGAAAGCCCTATTAGGTTCACTATGAGTACATTAGCTAAGAGTGTGTCCTCTTATCTCTTGAGAGTGGCTGTCTCCATCACATCATCAAACTCAAATCCACTTGCTTGCCATCAAATTTTTATTGCACCTAATTCAGTGGTTCCCAACCTGGGAGTCAAGACCCTTTGGGGGGGTCAAACAACCATTTCACAGGGGTCACCATGAGCCAGTGAAGAAAAAGGCACAAATGGCTTGGGTCTGGAGGAGGAAAGGGAGGAACGAGGGAGGGGAGTGAGTTACAGCTGGATAGGTTGGAGGGGATGTCAGACAATGGCAATTGAGGCTATGATTGGCTGAGGGTGCCTGTAGAGGGAAGTTCTCTATGGCACCTGCAGCAGTGGCTTCCAAGCAGGGCAAGAGGTCACTACAACATGAGGAACTGCATTAAAGGGTCGCGGCATTAGGAAGGTTGAGAACCACTGACCTAACTCCTAGTTCACCACATTATCCACTATAACATACTGGGTAAATTGATCCTGGACTAAATTGCCAGAAGCCTTTACTCCCCAGCTGTGCCAGCCAGGATTTCAGGTAGTTATAGTCCAAGATAGAGATGGGCACGACTCAGCGAAATTTTCGTTTTCGTTTTCGTTTTTTCATTACGTTACGTAACGAAAACGAAGACGGAAATTTTTCAAAAACAAAACGAAAACGAAAATGAAACGAAAAATTTTGCCGTGTTTTTCGTTTTCGTTGTGGCGAATGCATTGAACTGAAAAGAATGCTAACGAAACAGCAATTTTTGTTTTTGTTTTCGTTTTTTCGTTTCGTTACATAACGAAAACAAAAATGAAAAATTTGCAAAAAAACCAACGAAAATGAAAATGAACCGAAACGGACCCCTAAACGACCAAACGACAAACGAAACACCATTTTTTTGAGTCGTGCCCATCTCTAGTCCAAGAACATCTGGGGACCCAAGGTCAGGAAGCATTGTTTTACACACAGCAAAACCTTCTCCTAATAGAGATGAAGACTGCTAGAACTCCTTTGCTCATATAAATCAACCCAAGCACCTGTTTTGGGTGGATTCTCTCAGGAGGAATGGCTATGAAGATTGCCACTGCATCACTGATTAAAGATCTGCACGCACTTGCAACCTTACTATCTACATGTGTCTCATCTAATAAATGCTGGCCATGCATGAGCAGAATCTCACAACGTTCTTGCTTTATCCCCTGATCCACAGTAGCAGTATGCAGCCAAGAATTATGAGGGGGATGCAGTCATACCTGAAACTAGCTGGTTATGAATGTCGGTGCCATCACTATTTTGAGATGCGGTGATTCCAATTTTTAGCAATTATCGCTAATAGCCATGGATGCAACTCTCTCACACAAAACTGTCTAATCCATTTTAAAGGCATCCTCCGGTACCATCCATCATTATGCGCCGCGGTGAAAGGTATCGCGTGAGCTAATTATACATTGTGGAAGTAAGTGTTTCGTTTTGCTTTCCTGTCTTGACTATCAATCAGCTTCATTTAGGGAACTGACCTAGCCCCATCCAGAGGTAAAGACCAGCTGATTAGTGTTTTGAGCAGCCAGCACAATCCGACAGTGACATACATTGCTTGCTGAGTGCTGAGAAGGGAGGGGGAACGGGAATTAACATTCCTCTACAGTTTATCCAGAGCTGAACTCGGATACAAATGGGCCCCTTAAACCAAATCCATTAAATGTCAGAATATTTTTTTTAAAAAAATATCATTTTCCACCCATATAAAAGCAACACATCTTGTTAAGTTTTATACATATGTTCTGTCTCTCAGTCAGGTGGAATTTTAACACAATTTCTGGGGGTGGGGGTGGGTTTTCAACTGCATTTCATAAATGGGTACCACTAATAGAAGAGCGGTACATAAATATTTTAAATAATAATGTAAAATAATTGGTGGATGCAAATTATAATCTAATGACAAAAATTAAATGAGTATTTTTCTCCTCTTTGTCAACCAGCAAAAGCCAAAATTCATGTTCTTTTTTTGGGGGGGGGGGCTCTCAATAAGTTCAGCCCTACTGTTCTGCTCCTGAAAATAAGGCCCCAGCAGGCTGAGCTCAGAATCAAAGTGAAAGCAATGCAGGTACCTAACAAGGAGGCCTCTGCTGGGGACCCAAAAGCAAAATCCTAAAACCATTTGGAGCAAAGCCAGGCCAGTTGCCTCCGAAAGCACCCAGGGAGAGCCCAGGAAACACAGTGAAGGACTCCAAAACCATACACAACAAGAAAGGGAGAGTAAGTCAGGAGGCACTGCTAAAAGGATCTGGAACAACACACACACACACACACACACACACACACACACACACACACACACAGTCTGAAGTGTATACAGCTGAGCTTCTGAATCATCACCCAGACCTCAGCTGCAGGCTTGTGGCCACCTGGGAAAGGAGGTGAGCAGCAGGAGTTGACCTATTAAGGAGACATCCCTGTCAGCAAGGAGACTTTAATTGGGTTTAATGTGGACTTTTTTAGCTATACCTATTTTTACTTCATGCTGTGAACTGCCTTTTGTTAGGTACTGGGAGAAAGGTGGGGGAAGAATAAATCAAATCTAGAAACAGTTTTTAAACATTAGAGAGGGGGAAACTATGCTGAGGCTAGCTTATTACACCTCCCATACCAGTTCCTCTTCCTCTTGAGTTCCTCAGTTTCAAGATTGGTCTCTCAAGGCTAAAGCGAATTCTGTGGTTCCACAGACCTAAAACATATGCCTGTGTGCAAGTAAACCCCACGTAATATGCCACCTCTTATCATGTAGAAAGTTTTTTTTTTCTTTTAAGAACCCATCCCTCTATCAGTGCCTAAGGCATCAAGGTTGTAGGCCCAGATACAGTACTTAGTTTTCAAATTGCTTTCAGCCTTCTGAAAGAAAGAACAAGTACAGTATGATATACTTCCAGCCTAAGTTTGCTTAAAACATGTTTTGGAATTTGTTGTTTTTTATCTACTCCTTGCTCCCTGGTTATAAAAAGAAATAATTGCCAATATCATTTCAGAATGAAGATTATAGCAAGTGAAATAAGGTTTTGAAGAACAAAATCAAAAAGGCTGATAGCAGAGAAATGACCAAAAAAGGGCATATTAGAAGTTTCATGAAAAGACATGCACTTCAAAAATCACCCATAAAAGCAAGCATCTGAAGGACTCTGTTCTACACTTAATCTCCATCTCTCTTCTGCCTTTACATTATTGTCATTCCCTACTCAGCTGAATTATATGGCGATTAAAATTTACAAGCCCTTTATGCACCAATGACCATGTTTTTGAAGCCATTTAGAACATCTCTTTCTGTCTCCCTGAGGATTTATGACACTCTCAGCCCGGATCAGAGTGATGAAAACTTGGGTTTTTCAAGGCGTGGGCGCTTTTACTCATGCTCGGGGCTGTGAAGAAGAGAATGGGGGAAAGAGAATCAGCCTGTACGATATGAAACCCTCAGCCATCAACACTTCAAATTTATAGGACATAGTAAAAGAGCTGTGTGCTTGCAGATAAGTCCTCAAAGGAATAAATATCAGAGGTCAGGACTCGTGCATTTTTCATGGTTTCATTGGTGCTTAAACAGTAATTCATTGGCCATTCTTTCATTCTTACGTTCAACGGAATAAAATATTTATTCTGCATAAAACTCTGCCCTTGTAAAGCTCTCACTGCTTCAGAACTACAAAAACACAAATCAACACCAAGTCCCAACCCTCCTAAATTCTGCAACTGATACAACGGGCTTTACAGCTTTGTAAAAGCTACAGGATAAGCCAGGCTTCTCAAGGTAGCATCAAGGTGCTTCTCCTGTGACTAACCTCTGCAAAATTAACAGTGGAAACATGAACAAAAATGAGTTTGACACATAGGGAACTTGTAGGAGGCATTGTACATCACCCCCACAAGTTTGTGATAAGCCAATCCAACCTGTCTAGGGCTTAGAGCATTACGTGCTCAAGAAATCCATCCATCCCTATTTCGAATGATACTGCCACTCTGTAGTACATGAGGTACTATTTCGGCTCTATATAATGAAATAATTATGATCGTCTTCTCCGTAATCATCTAAAGGAGGCATGGGAAAAGTGCAACCTGTCGGCGTTGCCCAACCCTGTTCTAAAGCCACCAAAATTCACAGCACTGACACAAAGTAAGTGAACAAAATAGGCAATCAAGGTGTTGAGCATTTTTAAAAAAGATCTTGAGTGTTCAAGGCACTTTACACACCTTATCTATAAAGGGAGCAAATATAAGCTCAGCTAATTTCTGAAACACACCCATATCCCAGGAGTCTGACAAAATTTCATAGGTCTCCCAGGAAAAAAAAATCTAAAATGAAACCAAACATACTTTGACAGTCAAACCAAAATTCACCTGAGTATGGAAGTATAACTCTTTTCATTGTTGCAATAATGTCAGGCAGCATCAGCTCGTCTATTTCAACAAGTTTTATTTATCTACATTGCTTCTATGTTGTGTATGTGCAAAACACTTTCAAAAAGTATTAAGTCAAAATGTATTGAAGATAGTCTTAGAGCTAAATTCTGTTTATACCTGATTAAATTCCATACTAAGAAGATGATCTAGTTTTAACTAAAAAATTCTCTATTTCCTTTTATTGGTTCTGTTTCCTTTTTCTTTTTAATATCTCCATGCATATTATTACATCTGCACTGTTTTTGCAACTGTACAATTTTGCAATTGTGCTGGTCTTTAATGACTTTTATGGTTTTATACCTCAATAAAAACCTGACTGACCAACTGGTTACGGGGATCCCACAGTACTAATTTTCATGGGTTAGGAAAAATATGTTGATATAAACACTGACATTTTTTTACTATTCTTCCTACCATAGGAAGTTTGTTTGTTTGTTTGTTTGTTTGTTTGTTTGTTTGTTTGTTTGTT
>JAHTLZ010003518.1:15646401-15648901 GCA_023846285.1 Phrynocephalus versicolor
TTTGTTTGTTTGTTTGTTTGTTTGTTTGTTTGTTTGTTTGTTTGTTTCTTTAGAATATTTTACCCTGCCTTTCTCCTTGGAAATGGACCCAAGGCGGCTTACAATAATGAGGGACAATATACAGCCCAGAAGATTTAAGACATATTCAAGTTTAAGAACAGGGAATTAGAAAAGGCATCTGACTACATTAAAGGCAGCACTAAAAGTAAAAAGTGCACACACACACAATTAAAAGAGAAAAAAAACCATTATGACGGGTGGCAACTAACATGGAAAACACAGACGTATTTATGAAGTCAGTCAATGCAATCATATGGTAATCCATCTACAAAGTCACATAAGAGGTAGTCCATCATTCAGGGAAAGCTTGCCTGAAGAGGTAGGTCTTTGCCTGCTTCCAGAAAGACAGCAGAAATGGGGCAGTCCTGGCCTCCAGCAGGAGGGAGTTCCAAAGTCTGGAAGCAGCAACAGAGAAGGCCCTTTCATGTGTTCTTTTGAGGCACACCTGTGAAGGTAGCGGGATGGAGAGAAAGGCCTCTCCTTAGCACCCTAGCTTGGACCCAGGCTATTTAGTGCTTTGTAGGTTAAAACCAGCACTTTGAATTGTGCCCGATACCTGATTAGCAGCCAGTGGAGCTGCTTTAGTAGGAGTGTAATGTGATCTCTGTAACCCACCCCAGTCAGCAATCTGCATTTTGGACCCACTGAAGTTTCCTGAGACTTTCCATCCAAGTAATAACATGGCAACCTAAAATCTGTTCAAGTACCTATAGTCACATTTTCCACAACCTGCTGCTGGAAGATTATACATTCAAAGATCCCTTTGATTCATTCGCATGTGCAATAATCTTTTCAATGAGCTGAAAAATTATAACCAAATCATTCAATCAGCTGCCAAAATTGTTTATAACTCACTGACGTTGCTGTGCTGGAGCTCGCCCATTGTTTGAGAAATGGCAGGTTGTTTTGAAAACAGCACAATTCAAACCACTCTTCCAAGCAGTTTAATTCTCAAAGCAGTTTGTTTCTTGCCTCTCCCATTTGCAACTGCACGGTTCTCTCCTTGGCTTCCTTCCGTGTATAAGACGCCCCTCAATTTTTAGTCAACAATATGAAACAAAAACACATTCTTATACACAGGGAAATGCTGTTTTTACTATCTTTCAGCCTGTCATCTCCTAGCTAAAACTACAGCGGTCACAAGAGTTCCATCAAGAGAAAAGCGCACAGAATTAAGAAGTGCTGTAGACTTTGTATTAACTACAGGAATGGCTGCTTCTAGTCAAGCACATAGTAAACATGAAGGGCTTGTGCTGAACAGCTGTAGCAGCTTCTTAAAGATGTTCCTTATGATAATGACACTCAATAAGGGGCCATTAGTCTGAACCCTCACGAAAGTGTTTTGTTTATTTAAAATGCTGAGTCCTTCTCATTCTGTTTAGCACATCCTGGAGTCCCAATCAGTGCAACATCTACTGAAGCGCAATTGTCTGCATGTGACTTTTGGGTCCACCATCACCACCACCAAGTTAAACATTTTATTACAGTTTCAGCCAACACCAGTTATAATTCAAAGCTTGTTCTGTGTTATTAAAATGAGAAGGGGCTCATAAATACGTTCAGTCATCCATAACGTATTCACCCCATTAGCATCACTTGTTCAAAATTAATCGACATCCTTAGAAATATATACCACATATTTCATGACTGCATAAAATACAAATAGCCACAATGTTTTCAAAGGGGACAGTCTAATATTTAATCATCCCTGTGCCCTTCTTTCAAACTGAATTCAAATTATTCATTCATTATCGCATTTGTATTGATTAATTTCCATATTATATCTAATATTCATGAAAGGAATAAATGGTTCCTGTGGGAAATAGGTAACTGGTGAAACATCCCTTGAATCACTTGGTCCATTAGCTGTCCCTACACTATGTGAAATTAAAGTGACCAGAGTTCACAAAAAATTTACTACACCATCCAGAATCCTCTTAGCTAGGGAATTCTGGGAAGTGTAGTCTCAAACTCTGGTAGTAACAACAACTAGGTGGACTCACAGAACCTAAAGCTGCAGTCACTTGGGAAATAAGAATCTATATGTGTCATTTAAATTGATTTAGATGTTATCATTCACACAACACAAGGGTGAAATCAATTAATGGGGGCTGCAAAGTGACCAACTGGCCAGCAGGGGCTTTTTAAAAATACATTGCTTTGCTTCTAAAATGGATTCGATTCAGTGCAGTTTTGTGGATGTGAATGCCATTTTTCTTTTAATGTTTTTAAAATTCTTTCTTAAAATGTTTATCACTGCATCACTTAATCAGTACATTCAGCATTATAGCCACTCATCTCATTTGCTCCATTTAGCTAAAGAATAAACCCGCAGAATGGCAGAAAACCAGTGGACACAGAGTGGACACAGTGCACCAGGAGCATCACCCTGCAAAGCATCTGGAAGCCCCCACCCCCATTCTCATTTTTTCATCATTAA
>JAHTLZ010003518.1:15653901-15689554 GCA_023846285.1 Phrynocephalus versicolor
TCCTGTGAACAGTCATGGCCCAGGTCATGAAAAGAACAACAGAAGAGGACAATTGGGCAAGGATTGCTTGTGACTGAGACAGGAACGATGCCACACTTGAAATGTTGGGATGAAGGCTTCTTCTCTCTTGGTCTCTGAGCCATCCACGAAACCCGATGTGCAAATGTTTTCCTCAAGAAAGGTTTGGTTTCTCCAGGAAATATGATGGAGGTTCTAGACCACTCATTGGCTTGCTGTGAAGAAGTTGCTATTTACTTTGAGGGGGAAAATGCTCAGATTCACAGGGAATTGAACTCCACTATTGATGCAGAATCATGGGATGTGTCCAGTGTGCCATGCTTAGGTCCAGTGTTATTGGATGAGTTTCAATTATTGAGACCCGAGGATGTGGACAGGGTGCTTCGATCTGTCCATGCTATCACCACGCCACTTGACCCTTGCCCTTCTTGGCTAATTGAAAGATCTGCCTGGAGGGTTGCACCTGGATCCAGGAGGTCATGAATGCCTCTTTAAGAGAGGGAGTGGTCCCCACCACCTTAAAAGAGGTGGTGATTAGACCACTCCTCAAAAAACCTAGCCTGAACCCAGGGTCGGTGGTTAGCTACCATCCAGTATTGAACCTCCCTTATTTGGGCAAGGTGTTGGAGCAGGTGGTGGTTCAGAATTGTGCAGTGTGGCTGGTAAGTGATGAGGCCACCAGGGATCACATCGCTGATTCTGCATAACCTGCATTGGTTACCAGCTGCCTGAGCACAATTCAATGTGCTTGTTTTGACACATAAAGCCCTAAATGGTTTAGGACCTAGATAACTGAAGAACCGCTTCCTTCCATATGAACCTACCCAGCAATTAAGATCAAGCCAGGAGACCCTTTTGAAAGAGCCATCCCTCAAGAAGGTGAGAGAGACGGCTTGTAGACACAGGGCCTTCTTGTTAGCTTCCCCCAGGCTATGGAATAGCCACCCGAGTGAGATCTGCCTGGCACCAACATTGATGACATTTTGGTGCCAGGTAAAAACCTTCCTGTTCCAGAAGGTTTATGGTCACTTGCCTGCCGGGTGAAAAGGTTGCAGACATCACCAGAAATATAGATAGCTTGTTAGAGAGAACTGGGAAGAAGCCAGTGGTCATGGTACACGTCGGTACCAATGATGTCGGGAAGGCCAAGCGGTCAGTCTTGGAAGCCAAATTCAGGTTGCTAGGTAGAAGATTGAAGTCCCAGGCTTCCAAGGTAGCATTTTCAGAAGTGCTACCTGTTCCTCATGCAGGACCCGCCAGACAGGCAGAACTCAGAAGCCTCAATGCGTGGATTAGGCGATGGTGTCGAGAGGAGGGATTTAGATTTGTCAGGAACTGGAGAACATTTTGGGACAAGCCAAACCTGTTCAGGAGGGATGGGTTGCACTTGAATCATGATGGGACCAGATTGCTGGCACTCAACCTCAAAAAGGCAGCAGAGCAGCTTTTAAACTGATAACTGGGGGAAAGCCGACAGGAGCTGAGTGGCATCCGGTTCGGAACACCTCATCCTCGGGGAATGAGGTTGGAGAGGGTAGAGAATCACATAGAGAAGACATAGCAGGTATAGGTATTAGCACCGGGAGAATAACGGAATGTGACAGTTCATCTACTGAAAATAAAAGCTGTGGGGCGAATAGAACAAGGCAGCAGCTGTTGTTGCGGGACCCACTGTACAGGTGCTTCTATGCCAATGCTCGAAGCCTCCGAGCAAAGATGGGAGAACTTGAACATTTGGCAGCTAGGGATAACATTGATATAATAGCCATAACAGAAACCTGGTGGAATGCGGAGAACCAGTGGGATACAGCAATCCCAGGCTATAAACTCTATAGAAGAGATAGAGAGGGGCGGGTTGGAGGAGGAGTGGCCATCTATGTCAAAGAAGGGGTAAAATCCAGCATAATGGAGATTGACAGAGGGTCTGACTCCACCATAGAATCACTGTGGGTTAAACTACCAGGTCCAAGGAGTGATGTGATCGTTGGAGTATTCTATCGTCCACCAGATCAAAACCTTGAGGGGGACCCTGAAATGAGGAGAGAAATCATGGAGGTGGCTAAGAGGGATAGGATAGTAATCATGGGGGACTTCAATTATCCCCACATTGACTGGGCCAATGCGAGCTCCGGGCAAGAAAGAGAAACTGGGTTTCTTGACTTGCTGAATGACTGTGCCTTAGAGCAACTTGTCACGGAGCCCACCCGAGAACAGGCAACTCTGGATCTAATATTGTGTGATACTCAGGACCTGGTCAGGGGTGTGAATGTCACTGAGCCTCTGGGGAACAGTGACCATGCTGCAATTACCTTTGCCATGCATGTCGGAGGAAGAGTGTCAACCAAATCAGACATAAAAACCCTGGATTTTCGAAGGGCAAACTTCCCTCAGATGAGGAAACTAGTTAGAGAGAAACTGAAGGGGAAGGTTAGAAGAATCCAATCTCTTCAGAGTGCATGGAGCCTGTTTAAAACAACAATAATAGAAGCTCAGCACAAGTGCATACCACAAAGAAAGAAGAGCTCATTTAAGTCCAAGAGGACACCGGCATGGTTAACAAGTGGAGTTAGAGAGGCTCTAGTCTAAAGCACAAGGAGAGGTCCTTCTGTAAATGGAAATCCTCCCCAAATGAGGAAAATAAAAAGGAACACAAACTCTGGCAAAAGAAATGTAAGAAGATGATAAGGGAGGCAAAGAAAGACTTTGAGGAACGAATGGCTAGCAATATAAAGGGTAATAATAAAAGCTTCTTTAAATATGTTAGAAGTAGAAAACCTGCAGAGAACCAGTTGGCCCTCTGGATGGTGAGGGAGGAAAAGGGGAGGTTAAGGAAGACTTGGACATTCCAGAGAAATTGAATGAGTTCTTTGCGTTTGTCTTCACGACAGAGGTCCTTGAGCGGATTCCGCTGCCTCAGCCGCCCCTCTTGACTAAAGAATTAAATCAAATACAGGTTAAAAGAGAGGAGGTTTTAGGACTAATTGATAAATTGAGGATTAACAAGTCACCGGGCCCAGATGGCATCCACCCAAGGGTTATTAGGGAACTGAGAAATGAAATTGCAGATCTCTTAACGGTTATGTGCAACTTGTCTCTTAAAACGGCCACAGTGCCGGAGGACTGGAGGATAGCAGATGTCACACCAATTTTTAAAAAAGGAAGGAGGGGGGACCCGGGAAACTACAGGCCAGTTAGCCTTACATCTGTCCCAGGGAAGATGGTGGAAAGCCTCATCCAAGAGAAAATCTTAAAACACATAAAAGAACAAACCTTGCTGAGAGAAAATCAGCATGGCTTCTGTAAGGGTAAATCTTGTCTGACAAACCTCTTAGAATTTTTTGAAAAGGTCAACAGGCACGTGGATTTGGGTGAACCGGTGGATATAGTCTATCTGGATTTTCAAAAGGCTTTTGACACAGTCCCTCACCAAAGGCTGCTGAGAAAATTGCACAGTCAGGGGATAAGAGGGCAGGTCCTCTTATGGATTGAGAACTGGTTGAGATCCAGGAAACAAAGAGTAGGTGTCAATGGGAAATTTTCACAATGGAGAGAAGTGAAAAGCGGTGTGCCCCAGGGCTCGGTCCTGGGACCGGTGCTTTTCAATCTGTTCATAAATGACCCGGAGACAGGGATAAACAGTGAGGTGGCCAAGTTTGCAGATGACACAAAACTTTTCCGTGTGGTAAAAACCAGAGAAGATTGTGAAGAGCTCCAGAAGGATCTCTCCAAACTGGGGGAGTGGGCTGAGAAATGGCAAATGTGTTTTAATGTAACCAAATGTAAAGTAATGCATATTGGGGCAAAAAATCCAAACTTCATCTATCAACTCATGGGCTCTGAGTTATCCGTGACGGATCAGGAAAGAGATCTTGGTGTGTTGGTGGACAGCTCCATGAAGGTGTCTCCCCAATGTGCGGCAGCGGTGAAAAAGGCCAATTCCATGCTAGGGATTATCAAAAAGGGGATTGAAAATAAAACAGCCAACATTATAATGCCATTATACAAAACAATAGTAAGGCCCCACCTGGAGTATTGTGTACAATTCTGGTCACCGCATCTCAAGAAAGACATAGTGGAACTGGAAAAGGTGCAGAAGAGGGCGACTAAAATGATTAGTGGGCTGGGGCACCTCCCTTATGAAGAAAGGCTAAAACATTTGGGCCTCTTTAGTCTGGAAAAAAGGCGCCTGAGGGGGGATATGATTGAGACATACAAAATAATGCAGGGTATGAGTAAAGTGGATAGAGGGAAGCTCTTCTCCCTCTCCCAAAATACCAGAACTAGGGGACATACACTCAAATTGAGGGCTGGGAGAGTAAAAACTGACAAAAGAAAATATTTTTTCACCCAGCGCGTTGTAAGTCTATGGAATTCCCTGCCACACAATGTGGTGATGGCATCTGACCTGGATGCCTTCAAAAGGGGATTGGACAGATTCCTGGAGGAAAAGTCCATCACAGGTTACAAACCATGATGGAGATGTGTAGTCTCCAGGCTTTAAACCAGGGTACTTCAAGGGCCAGATGCAGGAGAGTGGTATCAGGAGACAGATATCTAGTCTCATGCGCTCCCAGATGCATCTGGTGGGGCTGCTGTGAGATACAGGAAGCTGGACTAGATGGGCCTTTGGCCTGATCCAGCATGGCTCTTCTTATGTTCTTATGTTCTTATGTTCTTAAGTTTTTTAATTGACGTATTATAGATTGTGGGTCCTGATGGTAATTTTAGTGCAATGTTTTTATTATTGTTTTAATTATTTATTGACATTTTAATGTTTTTAACTGTTTTAATTCTTTTTTTAGTGTAAGCCGCCCAGAGACCTTTGGGTAGTGGGCAGCATATAAGCTGCAAAAATAAATAAATAAATAAATAAATGAAGGTAAGACAGTGGTTCACTTCATTCCGGAGGGTGGGACTGCATTCTGAGCACCAACTGTGCTGGCGTGTTTCATTTCGGAACCAGTCCCCTTCTGAAACAAAATGCCCATCTCTAATATAGAATATTCAGAAGTGGTTTACCATTCCCTTCTTCTAAGCAGAACACTCCCCCCTTGGGGGGACTTTGACATGGTGCAGCTTGCCAAGAACTAAGTGGCTGGTTCTTTGCCTGCAAGGCACCCTAGGAGAGATTCTGTCAGAACAGCTCACTCATCAAGCGATCCAGCCAGCTCCAGACTAGGGATGGGCACAAAATGAAAAATGAAATGCTGATTTGTTACATAACAAAATGAAATGAAATGAAATGAAACAAAGAAGCATTTCGTTACAGATGAAACAAAACAGTGTTTTTTGGTTGAAATGACCGGTTTGTCTGTAAAACAGCTCCCTTACCTGCTTCTGTCCCTTCTCCTCCTCCGCTGACACCGTCACCACCACCGGAGCTGCCAAAGCAGCCACCGCTGTAGCCCCACAAGCCAGCTAGAGAGGATAAACGGGCCCAGCAGGCCAGCCAAGGTCTGCCACTAGAGCTGCCACTGCCGGAGCTGCCACAGCAAGAGCCTCTGCTGCTGCTGGAGCCCCACCTGTCAGCTGGAGAGGGCAAGCGGGCCCAGCAGCCCAGCCTAGGCCCAATGCCACCAGAGCCCCGCCAGCCAACTGGAGAAGGCAAGCAGGCCTGACCGGCCAGCCTAAACCCACTGCCGAAGCCGCCACTGCTGGAGCCCTGCCAGCCAGGTGGAGAGGGTGAGCAAACCTGACAGGCTAGCCTAGGCCTGCTACCGAAACCACTGGGGCCCCACCAGCCAGCTGGAGAGGGCAAGAAGGCCCAGTAGGCTGGTCTAGGCCTGCCACCGGAGCCCTGCCAGCCAGCTGGAAAGGGCGGGCGGGCCCGGCAGGCTGGCCTTGGCTTGTCGCCGAAGCCGCCGCTGGAGCCCAGAAGAAGGAGGAGGATTAGGTGAATAAAGTAACAAATCATTTTGTTGCTTTTTTTTTTACAAATATTTTTCAAAAATGTGTATGAAACAAAACAAAATGAAATATGGGGTGACGAAATGGAATAGAACGAAACACCATTTTTCCATTTCATGCCCATCCATACTCCAGACTCTCCCACAGATTCAAAAGTTACACTCCTCCTGGTAGACTGATTGGCTGCTGACAACCATCACTACGCTATTGAAGGAAATGCCTCTCTAGCAATTTGACAAAGGAGCACCTGGGATTACGTGAAAGAGAAAATGCAAAAAAAGTTTTGTGTATCATTCTTTTATAAATACGAATCTTTCATGTTTCAAAGACTCTCCTTCAGAAAGAAAATGGAAGATGCCAAGGAAAACTATTTTTTGTATTTTGGGTGTTTCTTTTTAAAACATGAACTCCTTAGGATTTGTTTTGAAATTAGAGTAAAACTGGGGCACAGAAGAAACCCTTTTTAAAAGCACCTACAAGGGGAAGAATTATATAATGATATGCATGGGGCATTTAAAGGGTCCTGCCATGTAAGGAAAGGGAAACCTCTACCAGTTTACCCATCAGTGTGCTAAAACACTGCCCTTTTGAGATTAATGTATTTGTCCATGCTACTTCTGTTCTTTATAATCACATTGTTCTTGAAACAATCACTCTCCTCCTCCATATCTTTGAGTTATAGCAAGGGCCCAAGAATATTTCCCGGATTCATTCTTACAAAACACACACACACAAACACACACACAGATAGACAAAAACACAAAAACCATCAAATATAAATACTTTAAAATTGTTTTAAATGCTATCCTCTAAACTACTTCAGCAGGAAGCATTTCACATTATGCTTAACTAAAGGTTCAATCAGTGCTTTATAGAATTTGGCGGACACCATCTCATTTTTCATAGGGAGGAATTGGACTCCTTGTTATCAGTGTCTCTGCAACTAAAGCACAACCAGCTTCTTAGAGGATCTAATGCACGCAAATTGCCAGCACAGTGATTCCTACATTAATGCTTTGGTATTACATTTATTATCTCCTACAACTAATGATTCTCTGGTCCCATTTATATGTTTATTTCCTTTTAAGCAGGCTTTCAGCAAAACTGCAGAGGTCTCGCCTTCTGTCTAGAAATTGTAATAATAGCCTTTCTCCTTCTACTCTCATAATAAATGGATTTTATTGCAGTTGTGGGCTTAATATCACACATTTGGAAGGCAATGCCGTTGTTCTGTTTTTACATTTAATCATAATCTAAGATTCCTGGCTCTGCACTAAGAAGAGAAAGCTATTTTCCAGCTAAGTTCGCTTTTTCTTTGTCACATTTTAATCATTGGTTTTTAAAAGCTGCTTTATGGCTATAGGACAGACATGACCAAACTTCGGCCCTTCTGATGTTTTGGACTACAACTCCCAGAATTCCAAGCCTGTATTTCCAATGGCAAATGACTGTGGCAGTTGTGGTCCAAAACATCTGAAGGGCCAAAGTTTGGACATGCCTGCTACAGGACTTTCCTGGGGGTAACCCAGGTCTTCTTGGACTGCAAATCCCAGACGCCTTCATCACCAGCTGTGCTGGCTGGGGATTTGGTGAGTGGCAGGGAACTGCAGGGAACTATTTCCCTGTAGCACTGGTTTCTCTTTTTCTGACGCAGGTGCAAGCTGACAAGAGTGTGGGGTGCTGAGAAATAAGGTGTCTTGACTTCATCAAGTCTTTTGGCAAGCTCTCTCATGATCTTCTTAAGGACATTTTGGGGGAAAGTGGACTAGACGATGATACAGTTAATTAGATTTGTAGCTGGCTGATGAGCCATACACAGTAGAGTGATCACCAATTGATTCTTCATTGTCCTGGAAAGCAGTGATATGTAAGTTGCCTCAGGGTTCTGTCCTGGGCCTGCCATTGTACAGGATCTTTATAAGTGACTTCGATCAAGGTATGGAGGAGACGTAAAGCAAATGTTCAGAGGACGGCAAAGTAGGAAAAGTAGCGAATGCTTCAGAAGACGGAATCAAGATTAACCAATCAACTGGCTAGAGAACTGGACCAAAAGGAACAAAATTATTTTCAACAGGAAAAACTTAAAATTCTGTAATCTGTCAAGAAAAAATCAGTTGCACAAATACAGACTATATGAAACCTGGCTTGCCTGTAGTGAAAAGGACCCAGGATTCCTTGTAGCCCCTGAGTCTAAGCAGGAGTCAAGTGTGACTCCAAAGAAGAAATGTAATCCTTGACTGCATAAATAATACTATAGAATCATGGCCTAGTTTCATATGTCCACTCCACAAGATTGGAAAGTATCTTGTCAGTTTCTGGGATTATCTTCCAGTTCTGTTACCTTTTAGAGATGGGCTTTTCATTTCGGAAGCAGGCTGCTTCCAAAATGAAATGTGGGAGCCCAGCTGGTGTTCAGAACCAAAGGAACAAAATCAGCCAATCCCTTACCTTGCTCTGGGGTTACACGAGGCTAAACTCCAATGAGGAAGAAGTCTCCGATGTGCTTGTTCCTTCTCCCTGGAGCTGGCCAATCAGATGGGGCGGTGGGATGATGCATTTCCCTTCACAGCTCCTGACTGGGCAGCACCAGGGAGAAGGAACAATGACATTAGAGGCTTCTTCCTCATTGGAGTTTAGCCCCATGCAACCCCAGAGCAAGGTAAGGGATTGGCTGATTTCATTCCTCCAATTGCAAATGCCAGCTGGGCTCCCGCATTTCATTTTGGAAGTGGTCTGATTCCAAAATGAAAAGCCCATCTCTATTACCTTTTTAACTTGAACTGTGTTGCAGATGTGCACATTGAGGAACAACAATAAAAATATTTCTTGGCATGTTTAGAGTTTTTCAGACTCTACAGAAGCTGAGCACTAAGGTGTATAAATTTCACAAGAGGGTAGAAAGGATGGACAGGCTCTCATTGAAGCTGACACAGTCTTCTCCAATGAACCAAGAGTGTGGGATAGTGAAGTAAATTCAGCCTCGCCAAATTGAGAAAGGTCTCTATGATGAAGAAAGATTAAAACAAGAGATTAGGAGTCTGTCCCAACTGTGGTCAAACTTTACACATTTGAGAATGGGAGCAAAAATATTTTTAAATTTCAATAAGATGACATGGAGGAAAACTGATTTCAATCCACGGATTTAGCAATGCCTACAGCAGACCTGGGAAGGTTTGGTCATACAGGGGACATGTAGAGGTTCCTTTGGAGCTGAAGCTTTCTGATCTCTGCCAGTAAAAGGCAAAGAACAGTTACTGGAAGCAGAAGGGTATGGACTGGAGCAAAGAAAGCCACAAATAGATTATGATAAGTAAGGAGAAGGCAGGGTTGGGAGACTTGAGGTAGTCATGGTTACAGCAAATAAGAATGTTCTAAACGTTCTAGGAAGGTCCAGGTCATGACACTGGAAAGTCTGGATCAATGTCAGAAAGTTCCATTTCAGAAGGGAGATGGAGATATACTCAAAGTGCCTTATAGAAGTGTGTCTTTATGCCTTGCCTTTGACCCTGGGTCTGTATTGACCTAGAGTACTCTGTGCCATTGCATTGATGCAACTCTAATAAAATGAAACAATACCATTGAAGAATAGTCCTTGTTTATCATTACTTTAAAATATTATTTAACATCTATAAAGTGTATTTCTGTTTCTGACACATGTGCCCCAGAAACAGAAAAGAAAATATTAAAATGATTAAAAGGCACACATGGTAAGGTGGTAGCCTCTAAAGTACATGTAAACTTGCATCAGAAAAGCTATATTATATATACAGTGTTTATGTAGACATAAGGCATATCAAAAACATTTTGTGTACTTAAGAGCTACTTATTAAGGGAGGGCAGATGTGGGAGGTGGGGGGCATGATAGCTGTTTTCCTTGCTGTTAGCCTGCCAGAGACCACCTGCTTACAGTTATTTAAGATCCAAATTTCTGAAAAAGTTATGACAAAGAAGAAAGGAAAGAACAAGGATATGGATCTCTCAGAAGGACTCCCTGCCCTTCCTCTACATCGTCAAAATTGGTGTAGAAAAGTTGCTGCTTCACAAATTTGGTCTCAAAGCACTTTATTTACTGCCTATCCTGACAAGATGATCACTCTAGCATTATGTTGTAATACAAGCTGTCTTTATCTCTACCTCCTCACTTCCCTTCTCTGACTAACTATAATTCTTGTTCTCCAAGACAGAGAGATGGCTCAGCAGATAAACAGCCAATGTGGTGAAGCAAGTGGTGGGGAGTCTGGGGACTTTGTGGATAGGCCACACTTCCCAACCCATGTGTATCAAGAAATGAACTATAGTTCAGAGCGGAGGACACAACAGTTTGCCTGCATCTGTTGCCAAACTTTGTCTCAATAAAAGTGACTGACAATGAGTAAAAGTGACCATTAAGGATGAAAAATAATTGAGTTGGAATAGTTGTGTTCTTCTGTTCTAGCAAAAACAACAAGATGTTGTAGGGTAACTTAAAGGCTAACTTATTGTACAGTGGTACTCTGGGTTACGGATGCCTCAGGTTACATCATTTTCAGGTCATGAAAGAATGTCCGCCCGGAAGTCTGTCTGAAGTCCACCCGAAAAAAATTCTGCAGAATTTTTTCCATGGAAAACGCCAGTTTTTTGAAAAAATTCCAGAAGACTTCTATTCCCAGGATACATTGCATCCCATTCGGATCCAAATTACAAAAATTTCCAGTTTACAAATTAATTTCGTAACCTGGGGTACCACTGCATTTAGAACACGTTTTTGTTGGCTGCAGTCCATGCAAGGTCATGCCAAATAAAATGTATTCATCTTTACCATCCCACAACACTCTGTGATTGTTGTTTGGTTGGGTTGGGTTTTAAAACAAAGATATCTTTATTAAAAAAAACCTAAAGTTCAAGGTTGTGTACAGGCTTCACTTGCATATCCTTATCCTGGGTGGTTTGCTGCCATGTCCCTTGACTGCATCATGCTTCTAGGCCAAAGATTGGTGCCTGAGTATGTAGTAACATCAGCCATCCACTTGGCATGTTTTAGAGCAGACCAAAGAATCTAATGCACACATGATTCAGAGGCTCAACACAAGGGCCCCAGGGTACAATGAAAGCACAGTGACAACCAATTCCCTCCAAGTAAGGAGGGATCCTGTGGTTGTCATGGGTAGCACCACAATTGCCTATCACATGCATTCCCCTTGTTTTCCCCACTAGCAAGATGAAAGGTGAGTGAGTGTGCTAGGACATGAAAGATAGTGGACTATGCCTAGTCAAGAGAAGCCCAAAAGGAACTCTATTGGAGGCCCAGAGGACCTGAGATGCAAACTGATTATTCAACCTGGAGCCTATTTCCAGAAGACAACAACAACTTACAGTAGGATACACTGCATAAGAACCCATAGCCCCCCAGACATTGCTGAACTACACTTCCCATCCACCCTCAACTCAACCAATAACAAAGTATCAGTCCATCAACATCTGAAGGAACATAGTCCCCAACTGGATATAGTGGAATAAAAGAAGTCACAAGAAATATTTAGAACTCTTTTCTTCTCATCTGCCTTTGTTTGTCACGTACAGGGCAGATTCAGAATGAAAGCATATAGCCTCTTCCCAAATGTAACCATTTGGTAACATGTAAGACAGCATTCGACTCATTTGCTCAGTTGTTTACAAGATTTTGTTCAGATTTAGCAAGTGCACCTCCACCTTAAGCCTATCAGCAGTGTGTTGAGATCAATGACTCCTCTCGTGCCTGAAGCTACTCACGTTTATGAGTACATTGTTGCTTAGTTGCAGTCTTAAAAGTACTGTCATAAGAGTCCGATTACTCATTATTGCTGTAGTATGCATGGACTAAAGAAGAGTAAAAATAAAACTTTGCACAGTCTAGATTGCCTGGAAAGCTATAAACAGATGTTAAGAAGAGGTTCCCCTAAAACCATCAATTGATCATTACACAAATTATTATGGGGCAATTATAACCCAACTAGTGAATGTAAGAAGATTCTCCTCCTTACTGACAAAGTCGCCGATTTGGATTGATTGGTCTGCTGAGCAATCTCTGAAATGCTGTGATGAAAGGTAGGAATGAGATTTGCTCTCGAGCTGGTCAGGAAGAAGGGTGAGATGCCATGCTTAGGGATGTGAAACATTCTCACCTCCTTTTCATTGCACATCCCATCTGTGCCCCTGTCTCATCCACTGCCAGCATCAAGTTGTTCTTGTTGCCCTTTGTCCTAATACACAGGGAAGAATGCAACTTTTTTTTGTATGGCAATGGCAACATTTTCCAAACCCATGGATATTTATTTGCATGTGTCCCATTGACTGAAATGTGTGCACATTTTTCAATTGTGCACCTTTTAGCTGTTTGCATTTTTAGAAACTCAAGTGGTTTGGGGTATAAACAGTTTGTCCAAAATGCACCCTCAGGCTCTGCAGATATAAACATTAACCTAGCAAAGGTGTGCTTTATTGCGCAATAAGCACTGGAGATATCAAATAAATCATTTTTCATCAAAGATGTTGACTCCATCAAGAGTCTTGACATCATATGCACATACTCTTTATGAGCCACATTCCCATAACCTTGTCTTCTGTTTCCTCTTCTATGTCTGAAAGTTCAGCCTGCCGATGACTCAGAAGCAACTGCCGTGTTGGTTGTTTGCTGATTGATCTTCCTACCAACCTCTCTAGCTTCAGGCTGCTAATCTCACCATGTTAACGATGACTACTCTGCTGTCCTACATCTTGAAATTTCCTAAGCTGAAGTCTAGAGAGCTGCCCTCTCTGAGTCAGACCACTGTGCAATCTAGGTCAGTTTTATTGATAACAGGTAACCGCTCTTCAGAGGTTTCTGATGAGAGTCCTTCCAAACTAGACATGGGCACGGAGCGGCGAAATTTTCGTTTCTGTTACCGTTTGTCGTTTTCATTACGTCACGAAACAACAAACGAAAATTGTGCTGAAAATGCAACAAAACGAACAGAACCACGGAAATTGTGGTCATTAATGTTTCGTTTCCATTAATGGCGACGCGCAATGAAATGAGCTGTTTTAAATGTTAAAAAACGCCCTGGACATCCATAAAAATGCAGCGATAATTATTTATATTGTCTGATAATACCTACCAGGGGGGTTGGGGTCCTTAAAATGTTTGTTTTTGTCTTCTCCCATCGCGATGTATTTTTCTTTTCCCTTTAAAATGGATGTCGCCACCAGCCACAAAATGGAGGCAAGCCATGTGATGGGATCATGTTCAACCAATAGCATACCCAGGTTGCAGACTGGGCGGGCAGGTCTGGCAGCCACAGAGGGCATAAAAAGCTCTGGCAGCCCCCGTCCTCCTTGCAGTCTCTGGTGGGAGTTAGGGTGGGATTGCTGTCTCTGCTGCGACTCTAGCTTCAGTCCTGCAGCCTCCCTGTGTGCGTGCGTGCTGCGTACCTCTCGGTGAGTACCCTCCTTGCCCCGCAGTACAGTCACTCTGTGGCTGCCTTGCACCCTGGGCAATGCCCGCCGCTGCCTTTGCAGCCTCCCTGCGTACCTAGTCTATGCTGTGTCTCTGCCAGCATTCATTTTTTTAGTGTTTTCCCTCTGGTCTGGGGCGTTGGGTAATGCCTGCGCACGGAAATGCTTTAAAAATCGCACAAAAGGCGGGTATAAACGACAAACGAAAAACGGTAACAAAATTTTTCAAAAAATTCACGACAAACGGAAACGAACTGAAACAGACCTCTCAACGACAAATGAAAAACCGAAACACCATTTTTCTGTTTCGTGCCCATCTGTATTCCAAACCTACCTGGAGATACCAGAGGCTTAACCTGGGACCTCTGCATGCAAAGCAGTTGCTCTTTCTCCGAGCTTGTAGCTCTCCCTGTTGCTAGGGGTTTTTTTGGTCTTGTCTAGGATCAAACACCTATCAAAGATAGGTCAGCGAATAACACCAAAGAGAAGCTGACGTTTCAAACGTGTTATGAAACTAGGCTGTTAATTATACATTAAATTAGAAATTTCATATCTACATAGCAGACATAACTTCAAAGTTTCAGATGAGAATGGTTTCTTATTAGCATTTAAGTTTTAAAAAAATCATTCTGCATTATCACAGTCAGGGGCTGAAACCAAAGTCTTTTAATAAGCACCTAGTCACTGCAGGTCAGGCTCCTGACAGTGTCCTTAATTGGAATATAGCACATCTTATGGATGAAAAGGCTAGATAGTGAGAGTGTAAGCTTTTTTGGCTCTTTCTGTCCTATTAGCCTAAGCATTTGGGGGGGGGGATATAACAAATTTCCACCTCTAAATGCCAATATAATTTTGCAAGGAAACAGAACAAGAAAAGTAGTACTGTGGCTGATATTGACTTAGGTTAAAAGTAAACAACAACACCCGTCCACTGAGAAGTAAATCTGATTTAATAAGGGTCTTCAAGGTGAGTAGGGCACCTTAGATATGGAATGGTCTAAGGGGGGGTGTCTCATTCAGTGCTGAAGGGGCTGTAACTGATTTGTTCACTGCGTACTGAAAAGCGAGTGTTTGCATGATATTCTCAAGAATGTGATATTCTCAATGATGGATCCCATGTGACCATTGTCAATGTGAATCCTAGCATGTTCCATCCAACTTACGCAAATTCCAGGATTTTGTTGGCTGGCTGGCTGGCTGGCTTTTTGTTTTTGTTTTGGAAATGTGAGGTCTTCCTTAGGCCAGTTCAGTAGGATACTACTGCTAATGGAACAACTCTTTTTAAAATACAACAACCAGTACCATTCTGAATTTCTGTTGTATGGAAAGTCCAATCTAAAGTGTAGGTGGGTAACACCTCTATTAGACCACTAAATAATCATAAACAAAGGCTGCAGCCCTCATCAGCCTAGGTGCTATATATCTATGAGTGGTGCGGGTACAAATGCAAGAGTTCCAAAACTGATGGCTAGATATTTCGAAATGAGGCTGGATGTCAGGCCACAAAAGTTGATTTTTAAATTCCACTTCTGACATTGTGGGTTGAATTGTCCCAAACTTGCTTGCCAGTCACACAGTGCTGCATGATCGGGGAGAAGAAACCTCACACTACACTGCCCATTTGAGCAACACTATCCGTAATTACGATGCCAGTCAGACTTCCCACTCAGTGGAAGCTCAGAAAAATACTGGCGATTATATAACTCAATATTTGTTTGTGGGGTTTTTTTTAACTGTCCTCTTTGACAACAAAAGTTGCCAGAGCTCCTTGCAACAATGGGCAATCAGTTCCTGCTTCAAGGTTTGCCAAAAGACATGAAGTATATGGAAAGAGCCTGGAAGGCAGAAGAGGAGAGAAACACAATGGTGGTGATTGATTTAATTAGATAGGAACAGTTGTTTACGTTCCAGTTGTAGCCACATGTGCTCTTTTGTGAAGCTCATGTTCCTTATCTGACTTGTCCCTCCCTTTGTTTTTCTTCTTTTCCTCTATTGCTTCTTTTCTCTTCTTCAAAGGTTTAGTTTAGAGTCATGTGTCACCACGATTCTTATTATCCATGTATCTACACAGGTACATGCTCACATCTGCCTTGAGTGGTTTTCTACCTGTTCCTCCCTTTCTCTACACACAGCCTTAAAAAAACTAATATGTGACAGTATAGACTTGGCACACACAACTATCTTCAGTATCACTTCATGAAGTATTACTGACACTTAATAAGGAGACTTTGGATTAACACCCCCCTCCAAAAAAAAAGTCACCAATATATTGTTTCCTGATAACTTTTCATCATTGACACACTCCCTGAGAACGATTCATCCTGCAGAGAAAGCACTAGCCTGATTCTCCATTTCCCTTCCAAGATGGCAGCCACTCCTTGGATGGAGTTGGTGCTGCACATCACTAGGTTCACTTCTCTTCAAGCAAGACACAGATTGCCCACGTGCTTGTGATTTAGAGAATTGGCGGTATTATATCCATTTGATTGTTTAGTTGTGCGGATTATATCCAAGGACTTTTTATTGCTGCATTCTTGGTTATAAGTTGGTACATAAAATAATTACCTATAGTTGAGGGGGCACGTAGAGAGCAGGTGTGTTTTTTTAAAAAAAAATGTCTTCACAGAGACTTTGTGGTTTTACTAAACAAATAATATTCTCCTCCAACAGTGAAAAGTGGCTAGATAGTTGTGTACAGTCAACAAAATAAACCATTCACATCCATTTGGAACAAGAGTAAACAACTGTGGGGCCTTCTCTATAGTTGTTGAGCTACAATTAGGGATGAGTAAAAGTTTGTTCATTCCACAGTTCAATGCTAATGTGCAAACTGAGTTCAACTAGCTATAGAAAGTCACTCTTTGAATTTTGCAATGATTTTAAAAAAAACCTGTATAAAAATGTTAAGTCTGTTAGGTCACAGTACACAGAATTGATATATTAATGAAAATAGTATTCAAAATAGATGGAGTCCAACCATCTTTTAAACAGACTCTTTAATAACTAAGTATTTGGTGCAGGTGACTCAATAACTATTCACACTCCTGTAATCCCTGATACTCTATCTGCCACCTTGATGTTTATTTACTTCCTATTAAACAAGGATTAAAGATGTGGCAGATTGCCATCTTAGAGATGTAGAGGGAGGGAAGTATATTTTGCAAAATGACATCTCTTTGCCAAAAAGCATGCTACAAGATGCTGCAAGGCTCAGACTTAGGGAAAACAAAATGAACAAAAACACGGAGGTGCAGTCAAAATAGCTCAGCCAGCCAGAGAACTGGGGGGAAATGAGTTTGAGCACATTCCAAAATGTCAGGTGTGTCAAGAGCAGATAGGACCAAGCTAAGCCTAAGCCTAATAACAATGACAATGACCTCCACCACAACAAAATCAAAAAAGCCCCTGTGGATTTCTTTCATAGGGTGACCTAGAGAAAGCTCACTAGCAAACCTGTGCTTCGTTATTTTGACAGGGACACACCAGAAAGAGATGTGGTTTCAACAAGAAGGGTTTAAAATAGACCACAGTGACCACTTTTATGTAGCATGTTTAATATAAATTAAAATCCCTAGATTTAGATCAGGAAGGGAAGAAGAGAGGCTAGAGGACCAAAAGAAGGCAAATATAAGTTTTTAAAAAGTGGTACAGATGTCTATTTTTATTTTCAATGTTTATTTCAAGTTGTAAGGTGTCTTCCTTGGGTGTATTTTGTTCCCTACCCCCTTCAATTCCTTCTGGAACTAATAAATTTGTTTCCTTCAGGGCTAAGTCAAGCCCATAACTAGCCAGAGGCACAAATGAAGTTTCTCATTGCCCATAAACTGTCTGCTTGCCTGCCTGCTTGCTCATTCATTCATACATACAGTCAGACATTAATTCATTAATTAGTTAATTAATTCTCATTACTTCTCTTCTCTCTCATTGTCTCTGCCTGAAACAGAGATGGCAAGGGAGATGGTAGGTAGCAAGACTGAATGAAGTTGCAAACCTATGGAATGTAAAGCAGGATCTTGGCACTGCATCCCATCCAGACCATAACCAAATGCAAAACTGCCTAGGTTCAACAAAGTCGTGGCATCATATTCCCTCAAGCTGTGTTGTAAGGATTAATAAGGATCACCAGGGAAAATAATATGCTGATGCTCTTCATTGTTGCCACCTGTCACAGCATATCATCGTGTGGCAACACAAATAAAAGCAACTCATGCTCCACATTACAAGCTGGTAGCATGAAAGGAAGGGATTGTTTGGGAGACAATAGGTCATTGTTGAAGAACCAGGTACCAAAGGTGCCTTTCTGTGGGCCCCCGATATTGCTCCTTCACAGCCACCTGTATTCAGGTTAAATTCCTGTATTGGCTCTTTGCGAAAAATTGGTGGGTTTTGGATCACAGTTTGGGCACTCAGTCTCTAAAAGGTTCGCCATCACTGCACTAGGTGGTCAATGATACCAGCAGTGATGCCATACATGACCCACAGGTAGCAGAATCACTCAGGGATCTTTATGTTGGAAATGTTATCTGTTTCCATACCTTCACTACAATGCAGAGAGGGACTGGGTCTATGCTGGGACTATGGCTGGCAAAGACAAAGGGAAGCCACATGGTTGTTGCGAGTAAAACGGGGGCATTCCAGATAGACCTGAAGCAGGTTATTCAGAAATGCTTGGACAACATGTTATTGCTCTGACAAGAACATGTTCAGAGAAAAGCTGTTCCCACAGTTTGTGATGACAAGCACTGGGGTGTAGCATGGGAGCTACGTCTTTACTGAATGCCCACCAAGCTGTACAGGATGGAGTTCACTCTTTCCTTCGGCTTACATTTGAAATGAAGCTCAGGTCTGTAGACAAGGAAGGATGCTTGTAATACTTCCCTCTTTATTTAAAGAAGGCCTGATGAAAGTGCCTTTCCTGATTACCCTCAGGACCTGGGGGCACTACTGCTCACAGGGAACATAAGCAAAGTCCAAAGGCCTGCTCTTGGGCACAAAGAACAAAAGAGTTCAAGAATGTACCAATAAGCTGCTGTGTTTCTGGCATTTATTTGTTCCTTAAAGGAAAAGGTACAAAAGCTTCTGGCATTCATACATGGCACAGAGGTCTGTCTCATTGCTTCTGAATATACTCTGCATGAGTAAAACTGGTGTTCATCAGGTTCTTCTGAGGTAGAATCATGGGTATAACATAGTGTGAGGAACGAGATGATCTCTCAACCTCCTGCAAATGCCCTCCTGACAAAAGGTGCCTGAGGAAGAAATGGGGCTGAGGGTCATGTGGGCGGGGGGTGGGAAACAGGAGCTATGGACAGGGCCGGCGCTACCATTAAGGTGAACTAGGCAGCTGCCTAGAGCACCAAAATGGAGAGGGCGCCGGCAAGCCTGCTGCCCCCTGCCTCCCCCCACCGCCGCCCGCCGCCCTCCGAGCTCCCACGCCCTCCAAGCTCTGCCAGCCGTCCGGGAAGGCTCGCGCGTTCCAGCCAGGCAGTGCAATCTCCCAGCGGACTCCGGTCACCCCATAAGCCTGAACGAGAGGGAAGGAGGGACGGCCAGCGGAGCCTCCACGCCTTGCCAAGGGCTGAGCGGCCAAAAAGTGAGGGGGAGGAGAGACAGAGGGGGGTCTGCCCCCCTCCCGCAGCTGCCCTGGAACAAGGAGGCTCACACGGCTGGTACAGTGCTCTGTTCGTGCTCAGAGCTGTCTCCCCTCGCAGTGGGCTGTCCGCGGCTCCCGCTCGCCCGAGAGCGCAGCCTTGGGGGGGCTGGGTAGGCCGCGGACCGCCCCCTCAGAGGGGCTCTGCCTCACTGGATTGGCTGCTGCTCGCCCCACTAACTGTGTCACCCTCCTCCTCCTCCTCCTCCTCCTCGGTGGTGCTTCACAAGCCCAGCCACCTGTGGAGCCCAGGTACAGCAGAGGCGTGATGATGGGGTCACGGGCACCCGGCTGGGGGGCAGTGGTGGTGGCACCCCCACCACCCGCCAGCCGCCCTTCGCCGTCCACCCATTGCTTCCTGTTGCTGTCCACCCACCGCCCCCTGCGCCCATCGCCGCCCACCCCTGTGCCCGTCGCCATTCGCCCCCATGCCCGTTGCCGTCCCCCGCCATCTGCTGCCCCCCTGCCGCCCCACCCCACCACCACCACTGCCCCACCCACCGCCCTGCCTGCCCACCGCCACGCCACTCCCTTCCCCGCCCACCCCACCCACCCACCCCTTGCCTAGGGCGCAAAAAAACCTAGCGCCGGCCCTGGCTATGGAAGGGGACCTTTGTGGATCCCAGGGCAAACTGCCCCAGTCACTTTCTCCAGGCAAACTTTGTTTCCCACCTATGTCTTGTGCCTTCTCGCTTGATAGTAAAACAATATTCATTCTACATGTCGCTCCATTATTTTTACAGAGGTATTTCTTTTGAACGTCAAAACAAGCTTTTACATAAAATGGCCACCATTCAGACTCAGGTTCACCTCACACAAATTTATTTGAACATTATTCTAGTAAAAGGGCTTCTATTTGATTCCCTTTTTAAATTGTAGCACAATCACCTTAGATATTTTTATCAGTTGACAGTCACAAATTTGCATAATAATGGTGCTCCCACATTAATAATTCTGGATTATAAGAGAATCATTACCTCAGCCTTCAAACGGGCTTCTCTGAAATGCTATGCCGCTGTAATATCACAATGTAAAAGCATTGTAACCACAGTGTAATAGGATTCCCAAGCATTTGCATCCAAATTAGCCTGATAAAACGCCCGCCATTCATCAGGGCATTAACATCTCTGTAGACTTCCATTAAATACTGCTGCCACTGGAATCCAGCACCATGTAATTTTCTCATGATGCTGCTTCACAATAGAGTTCATTTTCTGTCAGAAAATGTCTTCTCACCATCATCTCATCCCTAGTTCTGCAAAAAGGATTTAGAAATGTGATGATGTGTGTGATTCAAGGGGACTAGGAGCTTTACATTAGGAAGCAGCATGAACTGGCTTTGACACATTTCTGTTTATTATCATGTCAACCGCGATGTCTCAAGCACAACACAGGGATTTTTGCACCACACTGTCTTCTAAGACTTTGTACAGAACAGGCATACACTGTGCAGACAGAAACCACATGCAGTTCCCGAACAGCAACCAGTGGGGTGGGGGGCAATCACATTTCCCTGGTGAGCTGAGTTATGGGGAGTCAAATGTGTTTCCTACCATCCAGCAGTTACCAGATCCCATTGTGTAGGGAGGGGAGCTTTAAAACTACATCCTTCTGTATACAGAGATGTAGCAGGAGGAAGGCTCTGAGCACCTGAGCCTCTAGATGCAGAGAGGTGTGTAGCTAACCCAAGATGTTCACCTCAAGGCCCAATGTTTTACCCTTCAGTCCAAAATCACCTGATAGTTTATTCTAAAAGAGTCTTTGGATAATGATTGGCAAGGGAGGTCGTGGGAAACCCTCCAATCATTGTATTTCAAAATGTCAGTGGATGAAGCACACAACCCCAAAGTATTTCAGAACAATTTCTGATGCAGCACTCAAAGAAACATATGGGAGATGTCTTCAGGGTTGCTGTTTGATTCGGGAGTGCCTAATTAGAGGATTTCACAAATTGGCAAATATGTTTCTCAAAATTAGGCTTTGCTTCTTTCATGAAATTACCGTAAATCTCTTTTAAAGTGAAAACCCTTACTCCGAGAGACTGGCAGATTCTACATCAAATTTCATTCTCTTGCAGACATTCATTTGCATTCCGAATGGAGAGGGAGAAAAGTTAGGCACTGGGTCCCAGAGTAGTTAGTCGTGCCAGGCATTTGTCTTGAACATTCTTCCTTGATATGTAAGGAGGGGAGAGCACATTAGCCTCTGACCCTCTGTTATCACTCTCTTCTCCTGAAAAGTGGAAAGTGATGAGAAGCAGGCTTCTGCTGTCTGGAGAAGCTTTCTATAGGAATCTGGAATAGCTGGGTTCCAAGGCAAACAGAGAGGCCCCACAGACCAGTGGCATAGGGTGTGGGGCACAGGGGTGGCTTTCTCCTTCCCTCCCTCCCTCCCTCCCTCCCTCCCTTCCTTTCAGACAGCTCCCAGCATCCCACCCAGGAGCTTCTCATAAAAAAAAAGCCTTATACTGAAGCTAGCATGACCAGCACCATCTAGGTCCACTCTAGCCACCATTATAGACCAAGGAAGTGGATTGGAGGGGCTCATAGACTCAATTTGAGTCTCTAGTGAAGCATAATTTCTCAGCATTTGAATCCCAGGCTCAAATACTCAGTGGACACTTTGCAAAGGAAGGAATCCATGCCATGTTTTCCTTGGAAGTATGTCCCACACCGATCAATGTGTCTACTGTTGCAGTTTTGGTTAAATTTCTCTCACTGCCCAACAGAATTATAGGGATCCAAAAGATAGAATAAGAAGTTTCCCAAATCAGTCCATCCCTTTCCCTCCTCATTAACTGGTTAATTGCAGAGACACTAGTTGGAGAGAGAATAAAAAGTTCCATAACTTACAAGAGAACAGATTGAACAGCAAGCTGGCATGGCAAACATGATTGACCAACTTTCAGCAACAGGCCTGAACAAAGTGGCTTCAACAGGCTGACGGACTCCAACAGACAAGGGAGAGACAGAAAAGCCCTTAGCAGAAAGACACGGCTGTCTTTGAATTCAGAAGCAGGGCAGGAAGAAATGTTTGGTGCTGGGCAGATTGACAGTCACCCCAGCCCAGAAAGGCCCCTCTCAACCACACCTACTACAAGCAACATGGAAGGCTGCAAAAAAGTCAACACTTGCTTCCGCTCCAACCCTTCAGATCAGCATGTTTTAAGACTGCAGTCCCACGGGCTGTTCACCTTCGCATGCTCCTTCCTCGCATCTTCAGTGTGGAAGAGTTTTTTTCCCCTAGGATCAGAGAACTTTTATGAACAGCTTATAGATAAGTAAAATCCGCCTGTGAGGAATCCATCACCACCAAGTTCATGAAAAGTTTATGCATATTTGGAACACTGAATTATGAATGCTCCTAGCTGTGAGATAATAATAATCACTTATTGGAGAGTAAATATGCTTCATTTGGCCATACTAAAAGCATTGCATAATTTGGGGGTTATTTTAAAAACCCAATGTATTGCATGGTCTCTAATGTCCATTTTGTACCTCTGCCCAGACTGAGCTCTAATTGACTCTTATTACCCACCAGATTCCCCAGCCTGCTGTTCACTGGCATTGTTTATTATGCAGCCTGATGCATACTGATATTTTCCTGTTTCCCGCTGGTGGTGAATAGCCAATCTGCTTTAATACCTAGCTATATTTGAATTTGAGAGCTCATTTCGTGCTGCTTGCTCCACTAACCAAAATTGCTAGTTGCGGTTCTGGCACTTTTCAGAGAAGTAGCTGTGTTGTTTGTGCAAGGATATCCAGACAAAATAAAAACAACAGAGAGAGAGAGAGAGATGTTGTGGCACCTTAAAGCTAACCTTCCAGTGTGAACTTTTATGAATACATCCCCTTCCCTCAGTGAAGGAAAATCACAGTTTAAATACATGGTAAGCACATCCGATCTCACCTGATTTCAGAAGCTAAGCAGGGTCAACCCTGGCTAGTACTTGGATGGGTGACCACCAGGGTATACCAGCTGCTGTAGGTGCCTGCAGTAGGAACTGGCAAACCACTGCATTATTCCTGCCAAGAAAATTCCATGGACATGGGGTCACAAAAAGTCAGTCACAACTGTAACAACACAACACACACACACACACACACACACACACACACACACACACACACACACACAGCGAGAATAGCACCATTGTTAAAAATAATTAATAGTATGAATGTTGGTTTCAGTGGATAGTCCTGCACTGTGGGGTGTAAAGTGGCAGGAGCCCCTTGACTCTAATGCTGGGATGGGGAAACTTTGGCCCTCCAGATGTTTTAGAATGCAACTCCCATAACTCAAACCCTATATTGCCAGTGATAAATGACTGTGGCAGTTGCGGTCTGAACGCTCTGGAGGGCAGAAGATTCCCCAGCCTTGCCCTAAAGAATTGGACTTGTCCACATAAAGTCACATTGGAGTATAACAGTCAGTCTTTAACTTTTTTTGTTTCTGTTTGTTTCCCTTTGTTTTTATTTTTGCCTGGCTTGGACTCCCATGGAGGGGGGGAGGGGGAGATAGCCCCCTTGTCTTTATTGGTCACCACCCCTCCCCTCCCCTCAAAAGATAAAATGCTTGCCTATCCCTGCCCTTGAGAGTGTTGTTGAAAAAATGTTGTTCCATTTTTGTGCCCTGTGGCTGGGGCTGTGAAAACTGAATGCCTTTGGTGCACAAGGATCATCTGTTTATCTGTACACACAAAGTATCTTTAAAGTGCCTGAATATGAGAAGAGGCAACAGACAGATGATTGTTCTACAGTCACCAGAGACATCTCATATAGTTCCTCTTTCTTAGCCAGTAGCCTACCTGATCCAATTTTGGGGTTTTTTTTTAAGTAAAAATGGTTTTTTAATGTTGTTTTTAAAGACACCAGGGGCTTTTGATAAGTTTGCAACCAACTGTTCTCAGAAACACTTCTAAATAGATCAGAGAGAATTATTAAACTTTTACATAGGTGATCTGTACTGAAAATTCTCATCGTATATGCCTTCTTCACATGTATCACTTTTTACTTTTAAAGAATACAAGAAGCAAAAAATGTGTGAGAGAAAAATATGCATCTGGGGATAATGTGGTGTGTCAGGCCAGTATTCAGTATTTCCCTGCACACCTTGGATATTGTGTCAGCAGTTCTGCTCTTTGACTATGGGTTTGTTTCACCACTGATTGTACAAGCTCCATGCCTTGCAAAGTCATACCCCTGCTGTGCGATATTATTTGTTCCTTTGGAAATCTCCAGCAAGATACCAGCCTAGGAAATCAAAAGTTGGTTGGCAAAATTTTATATAGAGTGCAATTGAAGGAGACAAAATGGTGCTAATTCTCTAATCGCCTCTCATGTTCTTGGTCACATGCCTATCCTGGAAGATGACTGCAGCAAGGCATGTGAGCGATACCTCACAGATACCTCAAAGAATGTGAGTGATACCTCACAGATTCCTCACAATTTATACACAATTAGAAGTATAAGTTCCTGATACGATTCTGGTCCTTCTTTAAAAAAAATAATCTAAAAATAACTGAAAGAACTGTGACTCAGAAAAGCCAAGGGAAGGGTATCTGAATAAGCTTTATAAGAGCAGATTTAATCCTTTTTCCAGGAGTGGTCCCTTTGGTTGTTCTTATGTTTGGTGGACAGCTGGTGCTGTTGTCTGAGAAGCTGTGTAATGTAGTGGTTATTATGGTATCAGCCTAGGCAGACTTAAAATCAGTGGCTGTACTCTGTCATCAACTTTATTAGGTAATGGCCGATTAGTCACTGTGTCTCAAACAAATGCCCCTCATGGAAGTGTTGTTAGGGAAAATGGTAGATACTCTACATCTTGTTTTTTGGAGAATAAATGTAATGAGTGGATTAAACAAAACAGGGTGGAATCATGAAAAGCACTGAACAGCAAACCTACAAATCTCTGATACAGCTAGACTATATGGTCAAGGAGAATGGGTCACTGCAGATACTACATTCATGACTTTTCCATTTTCCCTTCCCCTCCCTCTTCATAATAAAAATATAGATTTGTCTAAGCTCTTTTGTAGCTGAACTCTGTTTCCAAATGCTACTCATGGCAAATTCTTGGTTAGTGTATTTCAGCAAAAACATCCAAAAGATTTTCTATGGAACGTCTTACAAAAACATAACCAAAACTGTTAAGATTTTCTGTCAGAACTGAGAATCATGTAGCCTGCAAAGTCTTCTTTGACTACAAAACCCATGAGCTCTAACAAAGGCATTGGGTAACAAATAATGAAAGATATAGTTCAGCAACCTTTGGGGGACCACATGGCCTCCATCCCTGCCAAAAGAGGGAAAACATGCAGCACGTATGCCACTCAAGCAGGAACCAGCCAGTTGTGTTGTAGGCAACAACTTCTAAAATATGGACAGACATGGGCAAAGGGTGCCACCAGAGGACTTTGGGCTACAACTCCCAGCAGCTCTGAGTGACCAGCATAGCCAACTGTGAGGAAAGTGGCACGTGGCACTCCAACAATGTATGTAAGGCCATACTTGGCCCTGTTGGAATATAGCCCAATGCCATGTTTCAAATCTGAACTTTCTTGGTGCAACCCTGATACAAAAGCCCTGGTTGTTTTTTTAATACGTGCTAAAAGGATTTCTAGTTCGACCCATGTATATTTGAAGTAACCAAAAATATTATATTTGCAACAGTGCAGGAGAGGAGGTTTGGGGTGGATCCTCCCACTTAAGTGAGGGTGTCTATAAAGTGAGCCTCAATATGTCACACCACCAATGGCGTTCTTGCTTAAGGATGACCTTGGTTGGGCCACTGTTGTAAAATAGTAGGTCATTTAGCCTGAAAATTGATCTGAAATAAATCCCTCCCACATACCTTCCATTGATGTCTTGCATAACCATATGCAAATATAGGGAAAAGGCTGTAATATTTTACTCTCCAAACAGGGTCAGAATGGGGCTTCATTAAATGGGTGCTGTAATTCACAGCCTGCTTTCAGAGACTCCATTTATATTGGGAGTTCACAAAGTGCTAGTTATTTAGTTTCCCATCTCTCATGCAATGGCTTGCAAAGTACACACACACTCACACACAGGCCGATAGCACATTACCTGGGTGAAAAGCAGAAGCCTGAATCCCAAATCTTTGCACACTGTGACCAGAATTCCATACTGCAGCAGGCATCTGCCATGAGTTAAAACCTCGCAGTCTGACAGTGCCACCTTGTGTCCACCGAGGCGGTCCATTGCATCAACGTGCCTTGCAACTTCTGTTGGTTGTAGATCTCCATCTGTTCTTCACACCGAGGTAACACGTATCTAGGACACAGGTCTAAACTTGAACGGATACAGGAGGCATGACGTCTCCTGTTTTCTAAAGGTTAGGGAATGACGCCGCTATAGGCACAGTGCCCCTTTGCTTCCTAGTGCTGTGTTTCCTACAGCTTTTGCTAGATTAAAATTGGAGACACATTTCCTTCTCACCCACAGAGAGATCAATGCATAGCTAAAGATACATGTGTGTATAGCCCCACTTCTATAGTCCAACCCGAGAAAGGGTACTGTCAAGCTAGAGAAAGACCAGAATGCAGAAAACAAAAAGTTCAATAGGCTGAAGCAACTCTCTTTTACAGAAAGGTTACAAAGGGGTGGTAGTTTAGATTTAGGAAAGGTTAAGAGGGGATATTATCTGCCTAGATGCCTTGAGCACATCCGATCTTGCCTGATTTCGGAAGCTAAGCAAGGTCGGCCCTGGTTAGTACTTGGATGGGAGACCACCAGGGAATACCAGGTGCTGTGGGCGCCTGGAGTCGGAACTGGCAAGCCACTCCAGTATTCTTGCCAAGAAAAACTCCATGGACATGGGGTCACACAAAGTCAGTCACAACAACAACAACAACAACAACAACAACAACAACAACAACAACAACAACAACAACAACAACAGGGGATATGACAGAAAGGTGTATGATGTAAAGAAAGTGGATGTTTCCCTAGGCCAGGCCTGCCATTAGTTGCAGTGGAGTAGTCCCTTCACACCAAAGAACAAGGCAGGTGGCAAATGCACCATTTCCTCTCATTGCTCCAGGAGTGCTTCCTCTATCCTATAGCTCAGGGATGGTGAACCTTTTAGAGACCGAGTGCCCAAATTGTGATTCAAAACCCACTTGTTTTTCCCAAAGTGTCAATATGGCAATTTAACCTGAATACAGTGGTTAAACTCCTGTTTACAAATGCTTTGGGTGCTCCCTTTCAGAAACGCGAGGATCAAAGAGCAAGCTTTTGAATTTCCCACAGCCATAGCACCCTCAAGGAGGTCTCAAAACGGCTCCGTGCAGAGATCCCAGAGAGCCTTTTGGGATGCCCAAAGCATCATGGCTGGAGAGTAAACTGGGGCTATGAACGAGCCCACAAGCCGCTGCCTCTCCTTTGCTCAGCTCTCTGCACGGAGCACAGTGTCACATGCCTGCAGAAAGGGCTCTTTGTGCTAACTTTGGCACCTGTGCTTTAGATTTGCCAACACTGCTATAGCTGGATAACTAAAATAATCTTAGAATTGCACCGCACCGCTAGATAAGTGAAACTTATCAAAGAATGAGTAAAGCTTATTCAAAGAAGGGGCAAGATGGAGCTCGGATGGCAGATCATTCCACAAATGTGCAGCAACCACTGAGAAGGTGTGTGATCTTGTTCTCTCCTTCTGCACTTCCCTCAGGGTTACCTGTCTTAGCCGCTCAGTTTGAGAGGACCGTGTGCTTCAGGCAAGTCTGGTGGCCAAAGGCATTCTGTCAGGTAGGAAGGTCCCAAACCATTTGGGACTTTATACATCAATGTCATAACCTTGAACCTGGAGCGGAAGCAAACAGGTAACCAGTGAAGTGCGGACAGTGTGACGGAGATGTTATTGTTCCATCTGAACCCAGACAACAACCTGCCCGCAGCATTCTGGACCTGCTGGAACTTCCATATCAGCCTCAAGGGTAGCCCCATGTAGAGCCCATTACAGCAGTCAAGTCTTCAGAGCACCAGCATGTAGACCAAGGTGATGAGACCTCTCATGTCCAGAAAGGGATGCAGCCTGGCGATACGCCTAAGATGAAAGTAAGTTGATCAGGACACAGACACCACAGGGCCTCCATGAAAAGTCTGTGGTCCAAGGACACACCCAGGCTATGAATCTCATCCTTCACAGAGAGAGTCATCCCTCTTCAAAAGAGAGGGATGTTCCCAATCCACAAACAGCCAGAGGCTGCAGCCACAAGATCTCTGTTTTGCCCAGGTTCAGCCTCAGTCTATTTTCCCTCATCCACCCCAGCACGGCCATTAGGCAGTGATCAAGGCTCAGGAAGGCATCATCTGCAGAAGGATGGAAGGAGATGTAGAGCTGCATGTCATCAGCGTATTGATGGCATGAAGCTTCAAATCCCCAGATGACCTGACCTAGTGGACTCTTATAAATGTTAAATAACATTGGCAAGATCATCAATCCCTAAGGAACTCCACAATTGAGAGTCCACAGGGTAGAGACAATCTTGTCAAGCTGCACTCGCTGGGGATGGTCCTCCAGAAAGGAGCAGAGCCAAGCCAAAGACTGACACCCATCCTCAATCCAGAGGTCCTCCCCAGGAGAATACTGTGGTCAACGATATCAAAGCCCGCAGAGATGTTGTGAAGGACCAGCAAGGACATGTTGCCCCTGTCGGCCTCTTTCCCCCACCCCTACATATGTTGTGCTATATGAAGTTACTGCTGAGTGATGGGGAACCTCATAAGGTTTTGCAAGACATGTGAGAAGGTCAAAGAGGGGTTCACCTTTGCTACCCCCTTCCATTGCCATGGGCTAGTGGAGCTTTCAATGCAGGTGTCCTGAGTCCCCATCCGAGTTTGGTTTTAGTCTCCAGATGAAAAACTTTTCGGAGGAAGGGCAAGAAGACAGAAATGTGAAAAGGCAATCAGAATAAATCTATGCTCCTGCATGCTGCAGCAACTCAATAAGTAAATTATTTGACATCTGAAAAACTATATTCTCTAGTTACTCTTCTGCCTGCTGCCTGCCCATTTCATTATGTTGGTTCAAAGTGCACCTTCTGCGTGGCTTCTTTTAATCGATTCCCATCTTCTAAAAACCACTGCAAGGGACATCTGCAATGTCTCTCATTTAACGCTTTAAGCAAGGGCAGATGAAGTCTCCCACTAAAGAATACTGCCTTCGCGACATAAAATGGGCCCTGCAGCCCGACCTCTGAGGCAGGTCGCTAGTGCAGAACTTCACTGTCTGCTTGATGACAGCCATCCCTTTCTGGAAACCAACACTTTTTTTAATTTCAGCACATCTGAAACGCCAGCCGTTGCTGGCTCTGTCATCACAAGCCCTTAATGCATTATTTATAATTTCTTGCTCTCAGCAGTCACTCTAATCAGGCGAACTGGCCGCCCTGCAGTGTTTGTGGCTCCCAGAGTTTTGCAAAGATGCAATGTGAGGAAGAGAGAAGGTAGTAGATCTGGTCTTATAGCAAGGCAATTAGGGAGAATTCCATTAGCACACTTTTTATGGTGCAAAACAAATACGACATTAGAATGAGGAAGCACATGCTGTCTGAAGCACAACATTGTTTCTGCAGTGACATTGGTAACATTATGCCATCTGAACTGAATTTTATAGCTGTTTCTAAAAGGGTTTTCCATTAACCTCCTTTGACTTTGGAGCAGAGGGGATTTGCTCCTGGCCAACGGGTTTGAAAGCCATCATGTCCAAGATCAAAATAGCCATTTCCTATGGCCAGAGCTCAGAAGTATTACTTCTCTAGACTCCAGTTCACAGAATCCACTTGCCATGTTAGCTGGTTATGCTAGCACGCCATTAGTTCTTAAAACATGAAGACAAATATTGGCACCAGGGGTGCCAAAGTGGCCCAGTACCATCCCGCCCCAGAACCAAATCAGCCACTCATTGGTTAACACATGGTGTGTGCAGCCATCATCATCACCACAACACCAGTCATGGCAGCAACCCATTCGACTCTTCCCCACCTCCCTGTGCAGACGATACCTCACTGACTGAACAAGGAGAGCCTCCAACAGCAAAGGGCTTAGCAGCAGGAGGAAGTGAGGATCCATTATTGGAACAGCAATGATGACAACAGCCACACACATCACTTGGCAACCAGTAAGTGGGCATTCCAGATCAGGGGGAGATACTGGGACACCTGTGGTGCTGATTAGAGATGGGCACGACTTAGCGGTATTCCCATTTCTGTTTCAGTTACTTGGTTCCGTTACTCAACGGAAACTGTAACGGGAATTACTCTGCCAGAATTCGAGCTCGAACCGACAAACGAACAATTTGGTCTGATTTGTCATGGTCGTTCCTGGCATCGCGGCGATCCCGCGATGCCAAGCGGCACAGAAAAAAAGTTTTTAAAAGTAAAAATAACCCAATTCCCGGCCAAAAAGCAGGCGGAAATATGCCTGCCGTGCCTCAGGGCACCTACCAGAGGGGTGGTTTCTGGAGGGGTCCCCGGCCTCCCCCCCCTCCTCTGTCCTGGGCTGCTCTGATGGGACTCGCCGTAGGCTCGCAGCAACAAGCCGCATGAGTCTCGCCGCCGGCCGCCACAATTCAAGCGCAAGCAGCACGGCGCAGGAAAGTTTTAAACTCTCCCCCCACCCATTCCCAGGCCAAAAAGCAGGTGGAAATATGCCTGCCTGACTAAGGGCTCAGGGCACCTACCAGAGGGGTGGTTTCTGGAGGGGGGGTCCCGGCTTCCCCCCCTCTCCTGTCCTGGGCAGCCAGACTCGAGTCGCCATGCCATGCGGTGCGGGCGGGGGATCCAAAATGGGGCGGCGACCGCAATATTTTTTTTGAAATCGTGGTCCAAAAACACACAAGCACCACAGAAACATGCGAAAATTGCTATAAACTGCCAGATTTTTTACAGTAGCAGTGGGTTTTTTCTTGCAACAAAATGTCTCTCCTCTCCTCCTCTGTCCTCCATTGATTTTATTTTATTTTATTTTATTTTATTTACACCTGCACAATGATGGGCTGGCCGAGTGGCCATGTGGGAGTGGACCATGCAAATTTTTGGAGCCATCCCACCAATCGCATGGCCACTTGGCCACTGAGACTTCTGGGATGTGCCAAAAAGACCACTAAACCCTGCCCTCGCCCCCTAACCCTAACCCTAATCCTTGACTCCTTACACATATGTCACAGTACACTGTCTTCTTAGTGGGTCAGAGAGGCACCCAGAGGTGCAACCCACTAGCCCACCCTAACCTTACCCGTCACTAGCCTAACCCTAGCCCTTGCACTAACCCATCTTAACCCTAAGCCAGATCTACTTGCATTGCACTACACAAGTACGATTCCCTTCTTTGTGGGACACGGCAGCTACAAGAGCCTTAGGCAGCACCCTATGGCTCAGGGTTCTGCCTGTCCACACTGGTCTCATAGTCTGCAACTGGTATGCATATCCATATGGCTATGCATGCCCTTTTGCAGCAGCAGGTGAAGAGAGGAGACCCCCATGTTGAGGGGTCTCCAGGAGCCTGCTTTCCCTTCCTAGCGGGCCAGAGGAGGCACCCACCCCACAGAGGTGCCTCCAAGACCCCGCAAACCCCCCCAAAACCAGTACTAATGAAAACGAAAAAACAAAAAACGAACCAACTAATTTTTGCGATTTTTCGCGAAAAACGGAAACAAGCCGAAACGGAACCGGCCCGACTAACGACAACTCGGAAAAAAAATGTTTCAAGTCATGCCCATCTCTAGTGCTGATATTTGCATTTGTATCCCAAGAATACAAATATGACTGGCCCTAGTCAGCTTGAAATTCAAAGGTATATCTTGTATACCTCTATAAATCTAGCAAAAACAGAATTTGTTTCCCATGATTATAATAGTTTAAGAACTCTCTCCTGGCAAATTACATCCCTTGCCATGTTTGGACTTTTATACCTGCTTTGAAAAAGAGGGCTTGTGCTCTCGAAAGCTCAGCAACATTTTTTATTTTTCTACTAGCAGCCTATGAAGGTATCACCCTTAGTCTAGTTTTGATTTTGTTTGTTTTAACGGCTGTACAGCTCCAAACTCCTTTATACTGCAGGGGGAGGGAAATACTCTGATGTCTTCCCTGTCACCTACTACCTGAAAGTTATGCCTATTTGCTTTCTGTTAGGGACCTGTGAGTAGTACAGTTAGGTGTGGGTAGCCTCTGCAGCAATACCAGGCCAGACCATCCAGGGCCTGACAGTTTGGTGAGTCAAGGTGGCCCAAGCAGTCTAGCTGCTAGTCAGATATACCTGATTCACTCATATCTCCGTCCAGGTGAAGGAGGTAAAGGTGTCTCTGTGTGGAAGCAGCAGAGCTGAAAAGAGTAGTGCTTGGAGGGAAATTTTGTTTTGAATAACATCTCTATGCTGGCTAGAGGATTTGGAGAGGTCTGACAAAAGAAGAAACTTTTCCAAAAGCAGATTTTTCTAACAGTTATAATTTATAAAATCTTCACATTCTGATTTCAAATACAGCTCTTTTATTTCATCTATACTTATAATAGTCAGCTGACAGATAAAAATGCCACTGACCCAATATGCTATAAGACAGAAGTGGCAGGAAGATGTCTCAAATACCTCATCTGCTGTAGCACTCATGATGTCTTAAAAGGACTCTGCCTTACACTGATGAGCCTTTATCCTGGACTTTTGCCACCACCAGCTTATTCATCAGCCACCACCACTCTATTGCAAAGGGGCTACAGTAATTTGGCATTCCTGATGCTGTCCTCTTCATTTGTTTCTTGGGAGCAAAGAAAATCTCCAACCCTGCTCTGAGATTACCCATTAGAGAACAGCGTGCAAACAGAATACAGTTCCCCAAATAACACTGAAAAGTCTGCGCAGCAAGGAGAGAACACTCTCACAAATTGTACTGGCCCTTTTTCTCTATACAGTGGACCCTCGTATAACAAACGGTTTGTAAAACATAAAATCTGTACAACATAAAAAATTCTGGAGATAGGGGAAACTTGCTTAACAGAATCATCTATGTGGCGAACCTGTACAACATAAAAATAGTCACAATTCGAGATTACTCTGTATTCAATGCATTCCTATGGGAAATTTGTATAAAGGAAAATTTCATTTGGAACGAATTAATTTCTTTATACAAGGTACCACTGTATCTCATTAGAACAGGTTTGGGCTCCTTGATGCCTTTCGGTCATATGTGGTCAAAATGTGAGCCTCTCTGAACTTGGGGGTCTGCACACATACACAACCATTTATTTATTATTTTAAAAAGTGCCTTGGAAATTCCCTAGTGCTCTCTAGGGAGCCTGAGAGAAACTTATTTTCCATATTCTGAGGGGGCTGAAGATTCCCTGTTTTTGTGTTTGTTTTTGTATTTGTTTTAAATGCCACTCACAGGTGGAAGGGGCTTTAAAAACAAGACAAGCCAACGGCCCATTGCCAGTCTCAGCTCCAGAGTAGACTCATTGAATTAAGTGCTGAAAGGTAAGCCAACATTTATGTGAATCTCATTGAGATGGAGAGTGCAGTTGCGGCAGTAGAGGTGGCTTTTCAGGTTTATGGGAATGAGATTCTGCACCTACACCCACACACCCCATATCTACGAGTCATTCAGTTTTTACAGCACTAACTCACAGACCTCCCAAATACACTGATTTTCTGCAGAAGGCTTTGCTTTCTTCGTGTATGCTCTCATCAGAGCTGGGGGGGGGAGGGTTTTCTAGGTGAGGCCATCTCCAATGCAAACTGCTCTCTCAAGTGAGAGACCGCCTACTCATAATGATAATAACAACCTTCGAATTGCACAGCAGGAAGGGGCTCAATGGAACATCCAGTCCATCTCCTCTGAAGTAGCCACAGGGGTGAACAGATATGCGCTTTCATAGTTCTACACCACATCAAGAATATGAACATGGTATACAAGTGCACAGATCCTCATAATTATTACCAGTACATTCTAGTAGCATTGCATTTTAGACTTGCAAGGTTGTAAGGCTGGGTGTGTGTAGGTGCAGGAACCAAGCACACAGAAAGCTGCATGAATGTCAAGTAACTGAAAGATCTGTCATGCCACCATGGCACTGAAAGAGGAACTGCAAACTCTCTGGTCATGTGAATGTCACTCTAAGCCCTTTGGTGCCACCCACAAAATCTTATGCATCCTAGTTAACCTTAAGCAGAACAGATAAACATGTTCCATTATAAAGAGGCAAATACTGGTGCATTTGGATGAAAAGAAATTGCTTGGGGGGACCTGTAAACAGACGTTAGTGCAGTGGTTCTCAACCTTCCTAATGCCGTGACCCTTTAATACAGTTCCTCATGTTGTGGTGACCCCTTGCCCTGCTTGGTAGAGGCCACAAGCCCCCTTTGTCAGGCCACTGCCGCAGGTGTCATAAAGAACTTCCCTACAGGCACCCTCAGCCTGTCACAGCCTCCAGTGGCATTGACTGACATCCACTCCAACCTATCAAGCTGTATCTCACTCTTTCCCCCCTTCTTCCCCCTCCTCCTCCAGGCCCAAACTGTTTGTACCTTTTTCTTCACTGGTTCATGGCGACCCCTGTGAAATGGTCATTCGACCCCCCCAAAGGGGTCCCGACCCGCAGGTTGGGATCCACTGAGTCAGTGTGACCTCACCAATGTCCATGCTGTTTTAGCCATCTAAATTCCTATGAATCACCACTTTAAGAATATTTTATCATCACAAAACTAAGCTTTTTAAAGGGATTCTTTTCTCCTTAGCATGAACTTCCATCTCTTGCAAACAATATGACCTCAGGCACCCAAAAACAGATCGTTAACAAAACTAGCCAAAAGAGCAGCAACTGCTCCTTTTGTTACTTAAACTTCTAATTCTCATTAGAATGCTGCTCTAAAATGGGTCCTAGAGCTGGTGATACTGCAGGGGTTGGGTTGAGAGCAAAAGACTGGGGGGAGGGGGCACAGCTTGACAGGCCTCAGAGATCTATTATCAGCCAAGTTATATACAGTACATGCAGAGAGGGCTCAAGAGAAGTGAGCTGAACATCTGCAGATGAAAGCAACCACCAACATTTTACTGTCAGGTGCTGCCCAATCTATCTTGCTCATTTTTTCTCATATCAGCACAGAGATAGTGCCATCTGTCTACATTTGAACTCTCTCTCTCTCTCTCTCTCTCTCTCTCTCTCCCTCTCTCTCCTCCCTCCCTCCCTCCCCTGCGTTTGCTGTCATGTTTGGTTTGGTTCCAGTTTTTAATGTTCACCTTCAGGTTTTAGTTATCATATTTTTAAGTAAAATAATAATATGATAAAAAACTTTACTCTAGTGGGCCTTAAAGCTGCCACCCATTCCTCACTGGGCTGAATGACAATTTACATAATCCCACGCCAGCCTGAGTGTTAGACCACCAGAACAGTGGAAAGATGAAATTCACAGACTGAAGTCAAATTTATATCGCTTGCCAAAAATAGTCTTCTAGGCAGAAAGTTGAAATTTGTGCTATTTACTCCTTTTCAGCAAACAAATTATGTGTCCACAATTAATCCTTCTCATATATATATTCAATAATTCAACAGCTAGGTACGGAACTGAAGAGAAGGCTGAATCTTCTATAAGCTGGGGCAGATATTGTGTGTGTGCATAT
>JAHTLZ010003518.1:15697054-15724981 GCA_023846285.1 Phrynocephalus versicolor
TTTTTTATTTAAATCAGTCCCATTATTTCATTATATTTATACAAATTTATCATAATAGTATCCTTGTTATCACAAGGCACTGAGCTAGCTGTACTATAACATATAAGAACTATGTTCAATCTAAATGTCACTTCAATCATATTAAAAATCAGTGTAGCTTATAGAAAACAGCCCTTATTTAACCCCATAAACATGTGAATCATCACAAACTGATTTACATGCTTTGTTGATGGAGTGAAATAGGGGTTATTTTCTGGATATATCGATATACAGCATGATATCAATATATCCAGAAAACTCTGGATATATATGCATGGGTTGATATATTTATCATGCAGCACCTATATGCTACTTCTCTAACATTCTCAGAAGGACTATCATAGATGCTGATATAAATTAGTGATTAGCACACTATAACTTTAGCAATAGTACCATTGGGTGCAGTAGGTGGTGACCAGATTCCATAAAATTTTGGCAAATATTTTCGGAGTTGTAGAAACACAGGGTCTTCACAGTCAGAAGCATACACCTAAAATAAAAAAATAAGAAATTCATTGGAACTTGCAATAAAGAATCTCTTCTATAAGGGATATCAGGCAAGGCCGCCCTCTTTCACCTCTTACATTTGATATGTGTTTGAAACCATTTACAGTATCTGTATCATTAGACAATATAACATTCGTGGCCTTGTTCATCATTCTCATGAATTTAAAATTACTTTATGCAAACTATATTTTATCATTTGTCTCTGAATTTAAGCCTTCCAGAATTAATGAAAGTAATTAATATGTTGGAAGATATTACCAGTTATTCAATTAATTGGACGGAATCTAAATTGTTGCCAATAGGAGACAACAGAGTGGGGTGTTTTTCTTCTCCTGACTGGCAATTCCAGTGATCCTGAGATACTACAGTGCCCCCCCGGGGGGTTAGGGACCCGACCGACCCGAGATCATTGAAAATCCTTGATATGCGGATGCAGGTCGGGTCAGGCCTGGGGCGCCTAGCTGGGGGTTCTTATACTTACCTCCAGCCTGGTGCTGCCCCAAACAGGCCTGGGAAGGGCCTCACAGGCCCATTCAAGGCAGTGCCAGTCCTGGGGTAAGCAAGGGAGGCCTGAAACAGGCCTTTCCTCCCTTATCCCAGGGGGCCTTTATGAACTGGGCGGGGGAGCACTGTGTTATCTATCTTGGAATATGGATTCTCAAATATATTTCACAGAAAACTGCATTAAATCCAACTAACCATTTTAGAATCTTTTGAAAACTTCCCATTTGAAGCATCGCCCCACATCTGGCAGTCTAAATATGCCAAAAGAGACTCCAGTCCCCCAATAATCTCTGTGTAAAGAGAACTATGGCACATACTGTCACAACAATTGCCATTTGAGCTGTCTTCATATGCTAAATTTAACTTTATGGGGTAAACCGGATTTTAAAATTGAGAAGAAGGCCTTATTATGGACAAGTGGAGAACTCTTACCATAGACCTTTGAATTTGATAGGATAATTGTTTGTCATTTGCCTACTTGAGAAGTTGGTATGATCTGCCAGCTTCAGCTGAATGATAGCACCTGCAATTACAGTACCTATTGATAGCTAAACTCAATCTAACAGCACTGAGTGGTTCAGAGTCTCTTGCACTTTTGAAAATACTGTACTGTACTTGTTACATCAGTCCAGGAAAAGAAACCTAAGCCAGAGAAGCCACACGGAGGGATAAAACTGGTCTCTGATTATAAAAAGGCTGGGGGTCACTACTCTACTAGATGCCCAGGTGGAGCTTGAAAGCAACCATCACATTAATTAAATGTTTGACCAAATATAGCAGGCTAATTTTAAGTTTATAATTTTGTACAGCCTGTGAATGAGGTTATGAATATCCAAATAGTGCTTGACAGACAAAAGGTTCCCCACCCCTGATCTAAGACTATAGAATGAATGTGAACATTAAGGCTATGGGGGTTTGAATAGTACAGTCACCCCCTGCCGATCGTGGGGGTTAGGGACCCACCCCAACCGCGATGCATGAAAATCCGCGATATGCGGAAGCGGGGGGGCTGGGGCGGGGGGCTGATCGCGCGCCTGTCCGAGGCTTCTCGGAGCAGCGCGGGGGCGGCACAGAATGACCCGATCGCCTCCCCCCCACGGCCCCAAGGCTTCTCAGAGGAGTGCGGGGGGCGGCACAGAGCAACCTGATCGCCCCCCGCAGCCCCGAGGCTTCTCAGAGAAGCGTGGGGGTGGCGTGGAGCAACCAGATCGCCCCTACCACCCCCCACGGCCCCAAGGCTTCTCAGAGGAGTGCGGGGGGCGACACGGAGCAACCTGATCGCCCCCGCGGCCCCGAGGCTTCTCAGAGAAGCGCGGGGGTGGCGTGGAGCAACCAGATCGCCCCCGCCACCCCCCCGCGGCCCCAAGGCTTCTCGGAGTGCGGTGGGCGGCGTGGAGCGACCCGATTGCCCCCACCAGTCCCCCACCCAGCCCCGAGGCTTCTTGGAGGAGCGCGGAGGCGGTGTGGAGCGACTCGATCGCCCCCCCAGCCCCCCCCAGCCCCGAGGCTTCTCAGAGGAGCGCAGGGGGCGGCGTGGAGCGACCCAATCGCCCCCCCCACAACCCTGAGGCTTCTCGGAGGAGTGCAGGGGCAGCGCGGAGCGACCCGATCGCCCCCACCAGCCCCCCACCCAGCCCCGAGGCTTCTTGGAGGAGCGCGGAGGCGGTGTGGAGCGACTCGATCGCCCCACAGCCCCCCCACAGCCCCGAGGCTTCTCGGAGGAGCGCAGGAGGCGGCGTGGAGCGACCCAATTGCCCCCCACGACCCTGAGGCTTCTCGGAGGAGTGCGGGGGCAGCGCGGAGCGACCCGATCGCCCCCCCCATGCAGCTCCAAGGTGCAGGTACTGCAATCCCGCGATGTAATGGGACCGCAGTACCTAAACCGCGAAATGGCAGGGATGACTGTATTATTTATTTGACACACATTTTCAGTTTTATAACATCATGCTAGAAATGCAACTTCAAATACAGTGAGCAATAATATCAATTTTATCAACTGTATCTTGCAGAATAACCATACATTGCCACATTATAGCACTATTAAAGATGCAAATAATTAAATCCTTATGATTTTAGATCAATAGCCTTGTTCCTACATGACAACAAATGCTATCAACTAATTTGTGCTAGTTTCTATATACAATTTGACCCCTTATTGGCAATAGCTGCTGAGGAAAAATGTTAATCACAGATTTTTTCAAAGGCAAAATGACAGTCATGTTGTTCATTCCCTTGTGCAAAGAAAATGGAATGAGACTATACAAGTGAGTTATTAGATTTACAAATTACTGCTATCCATTATATACACACACAACAAAACTGCGCTTAGTTCCTTGGTGACAGAAAACAGTACAGATCAAGAAGACAAGAGAACTTAGTGAAGAGAACAAAGGCTGCTCTGCCTTTTACATCATAGGCCATAAAAGAGTTGAAGCTTGCTAACACGTTGATTTTCAGAATCTTAAATTTCAAAATTACATTAATTTTTGATTTATTTGGATTAGTTTAATATTTTTGTTGACTCCAAACCCATGTCAATATACTGAAGCTGTCAGATAATTAAATGCTTTACACTGGAAAAATAGGTCAAATTAGCATTAACAGAAAATATGGTTCACTGCACAAGACTATTTCTAAGCAGGGCAACTGAAGATTCCTTTTTTATCTTTACCAGGAATGGAATCATTTGCAACTGATGTCTCAGTACGAGCTGTTCAAGAGTGTTCACAGTAACATCTTATTTACATTTCTCTCCATGTACAAACTAGTGTTACCCTAGGCAACTCCAGTGGGAGGGACATATTACATATCCTTGATAGAACAAAAAAAAATTATAACCACATTTCCAAAAAGAAATATCCATACTTTTAGAGTATTTTTATTTAATTGGCAAACTGTAAATAACTTCTAAAATGCATAACTCACTCTGGTTCAGTAACAACTACTAATTATAAACCTTCAGCTTCCAGCCTCACATTATTTCACATTAACAGAGCAGAAAGTGTTCCGTCATTCATCAAACTGGTTGCTACCCTGGGAATGGAGAGCAAAAAGAAAGCACTGTTGTTTCTGGCTTCAGCCAAAGCCCTTAGGACTGTTAGATATTTGTCCCATCCCCATTAATAACATCAAGCCAAAGAGTCCAACCCATCTGTTGGCTATAGAAAGACTTAGTATGGAGAACCTGCTTCCTCCTCTCTTACAAAAAGAATACTTCAAACTTCGGTACAGAGTGCTATGGTGCCACCCACAGGGAAAGGAAGAAGGGCCAGTAACTAGTGTTCAAACTAGTCTACCACCAAGAATATCAGACTGGCCAGAAGCATATTTAAATGTTCGCCGACAAAACATGACCATTTTCCTCTTCTTCTCATTCTGCCCCACTCTTGTCCTGTTGTAATTTGTAAGCAAATTTCCATGGGACATCTAAGGTTTTATGCTTGATATACTTAATTACATACTTCAAGATGGGTGAAAATATGCTACAGAAAGCTAGCAGCTTAGGTGCCAAGTTGGGATAGTGACAACACAGATATTCTCCGTAAAAGGTACAAAACTCAATGTCTGGGTGTTATTTCTTCATCCACTTAAAAGATGCATTTAGAGAACATTTACCTTGTTATAAAATTCTAGTTCTCTTGGACCACGAGGTGGTGGCTGCAACTGTTTGAGAACTGTGCCATCAGGATGCTGTAATATGCCTACAGTACAAGAAAAGAAATATATGCATGTATATTTCCTTGGAAATATAAAGAAATGTTGATCTTCAAACTGGAAAATAAATTTAACCACTGTTAATTTTACACATGTGCTGTTTTCTCCATAATAAACAAGAAACAACAACTCTCATGTAAGCCCTCCCACTAAGCAGGTCTTCTCTTACAAAAGAAAAGGAGCAAAAGATAGGTTCTCAACAGAATTCTATATAAGAGCTCCTTGCCCTCTGAAGTTGCTGACCACAGATTCTGGCGAAACATCAGGAAGAAAAACCTCCAGAACACAGCTGAATAGCCTGAAAAACTGACAGCTATTAATCGTATATAACTTTCTACCTATGAAGGCCCAGTTCTGCCTTATTTTATTGGCTAGTAACTAACAATGAAACACAGCTGCTTCCAAATACTTTTATAGTGAGTTTTGGAACACATTTTAATATGCTCCTTTGTCTCAGTACTGCAGCAGTGAAATATATAGATCATTTTAGCTTTACTTTTTGTGTTTATAATCTTACATGTGGAAATAAGCAAAACTAATTATGCACCATCAAACTGATTCTTGCTTATGGCAAATCTCCCAGAGTTTTCTAAGTATCAAGTACACAAGTAATTTATTAGTTACTCCCTCTGGGGCTGGTCTGGGATGGTGCAGCTTGCCCCACAGGGAGCACAGTACAACCAGCCACAGTCCTGAGTCTGAACATATATGCCACTTTCCAAAGAAAAACCAGAACATACATTTTGAAAATAACTGCTGCCTTACAAATTTTAGATGCGTCTGCTCTACTTATAATTTTTTATTTATTTTTTTCAATTTATTTATTTATTTATTTTGATTTTTAGATAGGGCTGCTCTACTTAAGAGTTGTTCGACTTAAGAGTGTGCATTCTGAATGGATTAAAATCATAAGTAGAGGTACCACTGTATTTCAAATATGTCACTGTAGTTATTAGAGCTTTAATTACCATACTTTTTTAAAAATGAAAAACCAAGATTTCTAAAGAGCTGACCTCTACATCCAGTACAATATTCTGTGATACAGAAAGAAGGAAAATACTAAACTTTGATTTCATACAGTATATATATACTGTACTATGTTTTATGATTTCTGCTTCCTGGCATAAATCAGCATAAAGCTCACTTTGTTTTCCTTAGGTTTTGCCAAGCTTGAACATGTGACTGGAGTGAAAAACTCCATATTCTTCAAGCAGGAGTTCCCTTAGTGAACAGTTGTCTAAGAGGGATTTTCAAATGCCATATGTACTGTACTTGTATTTTTTGTTTAAAAATGTATTTTAGTAATGTTTCAGTCTAACGTTTTGAATATAATTTATTTCTGTTTTAATATTTATATAGCCTATTGACTTTAGATTTCAAATACTGTCTTTTTAGTTACATAAGCTGCCTAAACAAATAAATGATTCTTGATCCCTTTATAAAGTCTGGAAAAGCACTCTCTATAGCTTAAACAGTAGTTAATGATAAAAGTTACTTGTGGTGTTGGCCAACAATTAATAATATACATCTGCACTTTAGAAGTTATGAAATCACTAGATAATGAGTGTTCTTTATCTATCTATCTATCTATCTATCTATCTATCTATCTATCTATCTATCTATCTATCTATCTATCTGTCTGTCTGTCTGTCTGTCTGTCTGTCTGTCTATCTATCTATCTACCTATCTACATATCTATCTATCTATCTATCTATTTACTTATTTGACTTATACACCGCACCATCTGGTGTAAAGGCTACTCTGGGCAGTTTACAGAATTTTAAGGTAAATACTGAAACATTATAGCAAACAAAATAAAAATAATAGACCATAATATTTAAAATCAAAATCAACATCAGAATAAAAAACAATATTACAATCCAAGATGCCCTAATAGAGGTACAATGGTCCCCCGCCCTTTTGTGGTTCATATATTGCGGTCCTGTTATGTCGCAGGCCCACAGGAGCCCGAAAGGGCTTGAGGGAGGGGGGGAAAGGTTTTAAAAGTCACGGTTTTTTAAACCTCCCCCTCTTCCCCAAGTCCCAGGCTCCAGCTAATTTGTGCTGGGGTGGGGAAACAAAAGGTTTTTCTCCCCCCCCCCGCCCCAGCGCCAATTAGCTGGAGCCCGGGGCTTGCCTCAATGGAGGCATTGTGCTCCGCTCCCCCGCACCTGGGGGTGGTCAGGAGAAGCACCGTGCAATGTTTAAAATGACTTTAAGCAACGGAGCCAAACGCTTTTAAACATCGTGCACACGTGCGCTCTACATCTGCATATCGTGGATTTTCACTCCCTAACCCTAACGCTAACCCCCGCGATAGACACGGGGTTACTGCAGAAGAAAAATTTTGAAAACTGATCAGCAGCTATGATAATCAATAGCCAAGGAAAGCCATTTTAAAAAGCTAGGTCTTCAAGTGTTTTTTAAAGACCTGCAGCGTGGGTGCCAGGCAGATCTCTTGTGGGGGGGGAGATGATTCCAAAGATGAGGTGCTGCCACCAAGAAAATCCGATTCCTGGTAATTGTTTTACAGGGTTCCCTCTGCATTGGCATCCTCAGATGACCCACCTGGGAGGAACGACTGTTCCGGCTGATATTATGAGGTACGAGCAGTTCTGACACATAGCAATGTCCTAAACCATTTAGGGCTTTGTATGTCAACATCAACGGCTAGTGTCAGATTGATATGTTGGTGGCGTTTTACACCCATTATTAACCTGGCTGCAGTATTCTGCACTAGCTGCAGCCTTAGCATTAATCTCAAAGGCAGCCCTACGTAGAATGCACTACAGTAGTCTATGCCGTTACTCTGTGCCGTTCTTTCTGAATAGTTGGTTTTGTATTCTGTAGACTACCTATATATGTTATGAAAAGAAGCAAGCATAAATCGTAAATATATATACGCAAAGACATTTACTGTGGCTCAATGTTTAAATGTTAGACTCAGCCAACGAAAAGGTAAAGAAAAGCTTCAACCTTCTGCTTGGGTAAGAAACTCACTTGGGCAAATTAGCACTTTCTTTTTACAGTGAAATTTCAGTGAATTCGTCTCAAGTTCCTTGACTCGGTATAAGTGAAATAAGAAGGAATTTATCATCATGTCTATTTCCAGAAAAGAGATCTAAAACATCACTTGAATGGCATATTCATTCCAACCTCCTCATCATATAATTCATTGCAGTTTTCCCTTTTCCTTGTTTCCATTTATGTCCATCTTCCAAAAGAAAGACTAAGATCACAAAAAGTAAACTGTCTCCATGGTAGTGAAGCCACTTGCTAATGCATACCAAACCTTCTGTTTGCTCAACACAGGAGATATTTAAATGTGCTTACTTTTATGGCATTTTCTCTGTTTCCTCAAGAAGCTTACAAGAACTGTCCTATTCATCCAATAACCAGCTTTTGAATTTCTTCGACAGGAGTGCAGACATAATTTTGAGAATCCTACATGTTATATTTTTCCTTGGGTATGTAAATAAGGCTGAGAAACATTTTTTTCTTCAAGTTTAGATGTTTCTGTTCATAAATGTTATACGTCAAGTTACAATTCAGGTATCAACAATAAAAGCAGAACCGTGCATGTCTACATAAGGTCTGAAGACAAGCAAAAGGAGTCTGCATTCGTTTTAGGAAGACAGAAAAACAACGAAGAATGCACAGCAATAAATACAATGCAAACATTACTGTTTGCATTTAATTTGCTCTGAAGGACAATACAGTACTATGCCATGCTAGTTCTGTTCCATTAATGTGTGCTAAGAAAAAAGCATACAGCTACCAAGTTGTACAGGAAGGCTGACAACAGAGTACCACGTGAAATTACAGTATAAACAATAAAAAGAAATCCAAATTTCACATGAATTTCAACTTTTACACCTGATTTTCAATGTACAAACATCTTCAAATTTCTTTTGAATATATTTAAAGAAAGGTTGAAACAAAAAAGTGTTAAATCTGAAGAGTTACTTAAGTATATCTACTGAGGCTCTTAGCTGGGTGATGGCGGAAGGAACCCAGGAGAAAAAAAAAATCTCCATTCAGCCCAGGGTGAGAACAGCCTCATACAAACAGGTCTTTAACCTCTCTTATCTTACTTCACAGAATTGTTGAGGAAGAACAACATTACATAACCACATTAGGTGCCATGCACCTTCACCCTGGCATCCCACTCTCAGGGGCTGACCCATCTAAATCAAGCTGGTAGGGTCGACAATACAAAATAACTCCGGGCCCAATGATCCACGACACGAATCTGACAAAGAAAACGTGCCACACGAGCTAAAAAAATAAAAAATAAAAAAACCAACAGTGCCTTCCACCCACCCCTTCCTCTTGAAATCCTGAATCAGACACAAATCCCTGAGAAAGGAAATGAGAGGATATTCAGGAGATTTTTTGTTTTTTTTAAAAAAAGACCGAAGCTGGTGGGAGGATACTGCAGACCGATTCAAGTCAGGAGGGATGGCTGGGGCGACCCCCAAGCACCTTTCAAAGGGGGAAATCACCTGCTGGAGATGGGGGTGCGCGGGAGAGACGGGCTACGAAGCCGAACCCCGCTTCGTTCGTCCCCCATCGCCCACCGCCCGCCCCCCCCCCGGGGGGGGGGAGCCCCCCTGCCTCGCCCCATAAAAATCTCGGGGGGGGGGGGAGAAAGAGAGAGAGGGAGGGAGGGAGAGGGAGAGGCGGGATGTAACAGTAGCTTCTGCTTCGGCGCCCATCCTCCTCCTCCTCCTCCGTGGCTTCTTCCCCTTCTCCCCGGACCCCGAGGCGACGCCCCCCCGGGCCGCCCACCTCCGCCTGTCACTTACCGCCCTTATCCTTGCCGTACATGTGCCCGGCCACCTGATGAGACAGCGGCACGCAGCCGTTCATCAGGAGCCGGACCTTCCCTACGGCGCCATCCTCCGCCTCGTCCGTGGCCGAACCCGTGGCGGCCGTCGCCGCCGAGCCTGGAGGGGCTTCCCCCCCGCGGCCGCTCCGAGGGAGCCGCTCGGCCTCTCGGCGGCTGGCACAGTGCGGGGGCTCGGTGGCCATTTCCTGGGGCGGCGGCGGCGGCGGCCTCCTCCTCCTCCTCCTCCGCGGCTCCCGCCGTCCTCTCCGCTTTTTCAAGGGCCGCCGTAGTTGCTGCCGTGGCCGTCACCGCCGCCTCCTCCTGCTGCGGCCTCATGCTCCGACCAGGCCCGCCGCTCCTCCATCGCGCGCTCCCTGCCCGCCGCTCTCCCCTGGCGGAGCTGACGCGGAGCGAAAAGCCCTTCTTGGACCGCCTCGGGAGCGAGGAGGGCTCGGCTGACGGGCGACAGAGGAGAAGGCAGCACCTTGGCCGCCACTGAGCAGGCGCGCAGGCCAAGGGAGCCTGCGCAGTAGGCCCGCCGCCCGCCCGCGAACTAGCCTCAGGTTGCCCTGGAGGCTAGTTCTGGACGCTTGGGCTGCTGCTGGCCACCCGCCGCCTTCCAAAGAGTGGGGAGTAAGGGACAAATACAAAAGTCAAGAAAGGGACACTGGCTTTTCCTCCGCTGGAAACGCCCGAGCTCGAGGCTCCCTGGAGGCCAGAGGCCCGGTCTTTGGCCCGGGGGACTCGATAAGAGAAAACACTGCATAGGCTCAGAGGACAAGTCCCCCTGTTAAGATGACAGAGCAGGGCTGGCCTTTCGTAGATTAGCTCAGCTCCTGAAGCCGAGCTCCCATTCAAGTTTAGGGAAAGAGAATAAATTAGACAAACGTTTGTGTCGCCACAAGTTGTTTGGTGTAAACTAAAGGGCAGGCGTTTATTGACTTGTAAAACGTGTAACGATTTGGCTGAGGAACAGAATAAAAATGCTTGAAATAAATAATTGGCTTGGGAACCCAATACAGAAGAACCACTTCCTTGGGGCTAAAGCTGTGCTGCTAGCCTGTGTGGCCTTGGGCAAACTTCACAATCCCAGGGCACCCACAGAATAAGGAAATAATAAACACACACACACACACACACTCAGAGTGACCCACAGACACACACACACACACACGCTGATGCTCACCACACACACACACACACACACGTGTGTGTGTGTGTGTGTGGTATTATCATCATCATCTTCTGAACACAGCTGCTGTTGGTTTCCTTCCAGTAGTGTTGCAGGGGCTGGCCCTGGTTGCTCAGCCGGTTGCCCTGAGCCCCGTAGCCCTTTTTTTTGCCAGTCAGCCAGGGACTTCACTATCTAACTCAGTCCTTGTTGACCCGGGCGTCGACCCGATCCGGTATGGAATTTTTATTCATCTTTTGAACCATTTTGCTCAGAAGGCACCCTTTGTCTGACTTCTTGTGTCCTGTTTATTATGGTGGAACCTGTATAGCATAGCCCACTGCTTCCTTGAAGAAGGCAAGCCCCACCATCATGACAGGGTCACGTGCCTATTGGGGGGATGATGATGATGATGATGAATCCGTAAAAATCTGATTTACCCTGAAAGTCCTGTTGTGGTCATTATTTGTTGGTTGGAACTTGGCAGCATAGTACAGTACTAACTTTTTTCCTTTTTTCTTAACATCTGTCCCACTTGTTGGTGGGGCCCACTATACTTGTTTTGGCCTTCCACTTGGCATGGTCATGGACTAGATCTGAGTGAACACGAGACAACTTCATGTCATTGTCAAGCATGTTTATCCACTGCTGTTTTGGACATCCCCCCAGTCAGGATCCGCTAGCAGAGAACTAACTAGAAATCTTAATATTCATGATCCCGTCCCCTATGACTGTTTATCCTGCCCTCAAATCTACTACTTAACTAGAAATGAATTTGTTGAGAGCTGCAACAGGTGTTCATCAGCTAGGTGCCCCACTCCCCACCCCCAGGGGGCAACCACACAGAGGCAGTGCCCAGAGGAAAGGGGCAGGGAAGCACCTGCTCTAGAGGGTATGGCGCTAAACAGCCAAACACTTGTTATAGCTCTCAATAAACCAGGACCAGCAATGTGTGCCCATCTCTATTACCTACCAACCACATTTCAGATATTAATTCATTCAGTTTATATCCCAGTCCCATTAGCACGGAGGCACTACCCTGGGCAGTTACAACAAACATAGTACAAAAACAAAAAATAAAGATAAAAGCATCAGAAACACTATAATTAATGCTTTAAAAAGATGGCACAAAGCAATCCTATAGCACCAGATTGGATAGCGAGCAAAGAAAAAGGAGGAGGAGGGGAAATGGTCACCCAGGGTTGGTGTGGAAAGCTTCCCTCAACAACGTATTTGTCTCCTAAATATTAACAGGGAGGGGGCTAAATGGAGCTCCTCCGGAAGCTGGTTCCATAGGGTTGGACCTACCACAAAGAAGTCCCGGCTTCTTGTAGATGACTTATGGGCCTTCCTTGGGGTGGCCTCCTGGAGGACCCTTGATTGGGATGATCCTGTAGGTCAGGCAGATGACATTAAGAAAAATATGCATCAACAAGTACTGTAACATGAAATATGAAAGTCCTTTCCCAATACAGTACTTTCTTTCAGGCAAGCTCAACCCTGAGTCCCTTTTCACAAGTGACTCTAAAATGTTCAGGCCCTTCTTTTATTCCATATGTTTCTCTAATACACATATTAGTTCTTGTGTCATTGATTGAAATCAGCTGTTCCTATGAACAGAGCTTTCAGTCTGGAAGTGTTTACTTACAGACATGATGTTATCCATATGCAGATTGTTGTTGTTCAGTAGTATCCGACTCTTCGTGACTCCATGGACCAGAGCTCGCCAGGCCTTCCTGTCCTCCACTGCCACCCGGAGTTTGGTTAAATCCATATTTGTTGCTGGCACAAAACTGGAAATGCTCCAGGAGGCCACCCCAAGGAAGGCCCATAAGTCATCTAAAAGAAGCCGGAACTTCTTTGTGGTAGGTCCAACCCTATGGAACCAGCTTGAACATACAGTATGTATCTGGCATACTACTGCATTAGCTATTAGTGGAGGGGAAATGCCAGAAATATTTTATAGGCTGGACTGTTGCTGCTTAGCACAATATGTTGCACTAGGTTCACTGAATCAGTGAAGATTTGGTGAGTCAACTCTTCAGCAACTTCTGTTGATTCAAAGGGGGCTACTCTAGTCGCAACTTACTTTAATATAAGAAACCGCAATGGAGTTTCTTATTCTCCATTCAGTTGTGTCCAACTCTACAAGAGCAGGCCCATTCAAATCAATGGCATTTTCTAAAGAGTTTACTCAACAAATCCCCGCTGATTCAATTAGACTACTCTAGTGTAAGTTACTACACTAAGCAATAAGATTCCAATCATAGTATACAGCCAATGCTGCCTCTTCAGAAAGGCCCATGAATTCTGGTTAACTACATGTATACAGAAAGAACACATGTTCAAATACACCTTCCTTTGTGCATGAAATAGAGCTATGAACTCTGTTACTGAGCAGAGCTTTAGAACTCGAAAGCTATTTTGTGTGACAAAAATAGGAGATGTAGGATGAACTGTAGATATGAACCAGATATGAACTGTAGCAGCATTATTCTTGAGCATATCCATTGTAACACAGGGGGAAATCAAAATGGAGAAACACATGGATGCCCTGCATGGTTATCAGTACTTAGTATGGAGAGATGATACAGTATTATTAATTTCATCAAGATATGCCATGTCCATTTAAGGGTAGAAAAAGTCCATTGAGAGTGCAAACCTACATATTTAATAGCAAGACTCATTTAGTTTAATAGGGCTTACTTCAAGCATAGTGGGTTGCAGCCAAACCTGTTCATGTTTCATTTGTTTTGGAACAAAGCTTGAAGATAGTTCCACAGGCCATGCCTGATGTGCAAGACACCTTATGATTTACCCTTTAACTCAGGGGTCCTCAAAGTTTTCGAACAGCGGGCCGGTCCACCATGCTCCAGACACCACTGGGGGCCGGACCACAGGCAGGTGGGCAGGGTGGAGGAGCAGCAGGGGTGGGACCTCAAGGCCAAGGAGGGATTAGGAGACCTTGCTGCAGCCTTCCTGTTTTAAATTGCCCCACTCAGTTGCACCCGATGCCCCAACCATCTGGCGGGGGGTGGGGGGGACCTTGCCATAGCTCTCCCACTCTGAATGCCCCATTAACCAGCATGCTGATAATCTGGGTGGTAGTTGGGGGGAGTTGGAAGAACGACATAGCCCACCACTTTGAACTGCCTCAGCAATAGAAGCAGCTGCGGAGGCTGGCTTGCTTGCAAAGCAGGGGGTAGGTGGGGGGTTGCAATTGGTCCCGGGGGCCGGATTCAGGACCTTGGGGGGCCGCATCCGGCCCCGGGGCCTTAGGTTGAGGACCCCTGCTTTAACTTCTAAGGAAAGCCAAAAAGTGATGTTTGTCACAAACCACTGGAGCTTCAATGGTTAACCAAGGAAGACCATCCATGCGACTTTAGCTCTGTTCAGAACTGGCTTGTTATCTCTTTTAAATAAACTACTGTGTTTTCACAGTTTATTTATTTAAAATAATTTACTCTGCCTTTCTCCAAAGAAAGTGGTTTACTAATACTGTACCTTCTTTTGGGGTCAGTCAGGAATTTTACAGCATGCCCAAGCCAGAGGTTGTCTTTTTGCCTCAGAAGCACTGTAGGGAAACAGAACTTCTGACCCCTGGCTCCAACTTAGTGACCTGTGCAGCCACCAAATCTAAATTCAAACATGAAAACTAATTCTACAAATGGATTTACAATGAAAACTTATCTTTAGCAGATCAAATTCTTAAGTTACTCGTCTGTCCTCAAAAAAGGCTTCACTTAATCTCACTCAAACAACCCTGTTTGAACCAAAAGATCAAAGGCTGGGTTCTTCAAAGGATTCCACCAACTTAAAAGGCTTGCCAAAAATATTTAGCTACCTAAGAATATGGATCAATGCCTCCTTCCTTAATCAAGGGTAAAGCATCCATGAACACGAACAGGACTTGCTTGAAAAAAGATGCCCCAACATCTGTCACTGAAGAGATCTGCCTTGCTTTGGCTTGTGTTAGGGCCAAGTTTGGAGATTCAAGAACCATGATCATTGTACCTCTAATAGAAGAAACCGGCAGCTGCAAACTACAAGCACACTCTGAAATAAAAAATATCTAATTCTTTTAGTCATTTGTGAAAATACTGTAAGCCTACAAATAAATATTTTTATTGGGTGCAGCAACCATGATCCAAAGATACATTAAAAAGCTACCGGTTATGCCAGAGAGGATATGGAAGACTATGGGGATCCAAGCATGTCTCCGACATTCTTTCTTCTGGAACAGCTAGGCATCTCTGGCCAAATCCTGAAATTTGATTCTGACCAAGGCAGGTAGCTGCCTCCTCCCTTTGGGGGAAGTAGATTAGATCGCTTGAATGTATTAGAAAACTAATACAGCAAACACACCAGATTACAAAAACATCTTAGTTGCATTTAGATGTGCCATTCACTGTTCCTTGGTATGGGTGTCGAAGTAGGTCAAGAAATCCTAGTTAACAATTAGAGCATTGAATACTAAATTCTTCTAAAGACTGAGGCATCTTTCAGTAATTGCTTTAAACTTATGAACCACAATTTGTTCAATCCTGTTCCTAGCACTCCCTGTCAAAACTGGAGGGAATCATGCTCAAGATTATACAAGACAATTTGTTTCTCACAGTGCCTATGATTTTAGTTGTAAGCAGAATTTTACAAGAACACTTTGTATTTGAAAATAATTTAATGTATCATCAGAGTACATTCTAAAGTGTGATTGCTTTTTTGACACTTGTGAGAATATACACTTTACATGACAAAAAAATCAGCGAATCACAAGTATTTATTCCTAACAAAAATACTGTAGTGTGTTAAGCAAGGCAAACAACATGAAATACACGTGCTGCAGTGCACTGTATACCACATCTAAAAAGTCTTCAGTGAAATGACTTCAGAGCTCATTTTTCACACCAATTACAGGTGAGCAGAAAGCACTGTGACAAGATTGTTTTCATGTTCTTTTCATCTTTGTTTTTAGGCATCTTTCCTCTTGATAATCAGAGGTCCCACGTTGTCACCTGTTTCATCATTATGCTTTGTGTGAGAGCCATCACATAATGGGAACTGTGGAAGGAAAATATATTAGGCAGCCATCAATGCACGTTTTCCTTCAGCAGAGGTAGAAAAAAGCATTTTGCAGTTATAAAAGTAAACCTAAGAACATGAAAGTAAGTTCTTCAACACAATCTAAGAAACTGATGGTTGAGCAACATTTCTGGCAAGGTCATTTACCTGTAAATAACCTACTATGGCTGCATGCCTGATGCAGGAATCTATGAAGAATTCAGCACATCAGCAAATGGGATTCTGATTTTAGTGCTGGTACAACAGACGAAATGCCTGCCAATCCAATGATGATGATGATGATGACGACGACAATGATGATGTGCCATCAAGTCAATTACAAATTACAGCAACCCTTTCCAGAGCAAAGGAGCCCTTTCCAGAGCAAAGGAGTATACAACATAGGAAGGGGCGGGTCAAAGGCCACAAGGAGGCACCCTTGTATTTTATACATACAGATGTGAGAAACTGCTGATAGCGATCCTATGAATACGGGAGTCATGCTGCACTCATTGGTTTATCATTTTTTTTCTTCTGGGGGCACTCCAAGACTGTGCAGTTTGGCAGAAGTCTACCTAGGTTTTTCTCCTAGGTAGACTTCTGATTCCACAACCAGATATCTAACTCATTGAGTTATCAATATACTGATCCTGTACTTCCAAAAACAAAATGAATTTGCCTGAAGAGCAGTACAAAAAAAGTAGAATTGATAACTTGCAGGCCTTTTCCTGCTCTTTACTGTTACCTGGGTATTCAGGCAGATAAATATCAAGACCACTATTTCTGTAATTGCAATGACCTGATTGTGGAGCTCCCTCTCACCGTCAAAAAAACTGGTTTCCCAGAGGAGAAATTCCTTTATGATACAATGGATGCCATTAGATGAAAATGACTAAGGCGGTGGTAGGGGGCAGCTAGAGATACAGAACCAAAGAAAAGTACCACACATAAAATTTTGAAAATAATTACTTTTTGATCACACTCTGCATTATACCCCCATATGGAAATGCATCTTGATAGTCGCTTCCCGATCAACTGAAAAGCATTTCTTCAATACATACTTCTTACTCAGTTATTCAATTTCTTCATTATGAGCCAGCAATAAGTGGTTCAACATACATAACCGTAAAACAAAAGAAAAGTTAGTGGAATTTGGCTACTTTTTTTCTCTTACCTTCTTAGACCTCCAACATCGGCAATACACAGCTTTTTCTCCCAAATCTTCTATATCAAATGCATGAACTACCTTGGGGTTATCTTTCTGAATCTGGAGGTTAACCATGCCACTACAACACCTGTCCTTGCTGAAGAACTTTTTGTAAGCAAGAAACCCGATGGCCGCTGCTCCTGCCGCACATGAGACTGCTACAACCCATTCAACTGAAATGGAAAAATAGATAAACTGTCAAAAGCATTCATCAATTACTTCTTCAACAGCCCAGTATGGAGAAGGAAAAACAAGATCCTCTCCATTGCAGTTACATTCTCATTTTTTTCCAGATACATCCAATTTATTTATTGCATATGGCATTATTGCACCAGACTTTGCAAAGACAACATAAAATATGCATGAAATGTAAGACTTTAAAGGAATAAATGCCATGATATACACTCTTTCCTTCAGACTTAGAATATAAGCAGATCTTCATATTTCCATATTTAAAATGGGTGTGTGTCTATTCAGAAGCAGTTCATGGAACATAGCAAAATTTTACTTCCAAATGTGCCTACAACTCCAGCATTACTGTAAGCCTAATATGGAAATGGATCCAAGATGATAGCTTGTGGGAGTCTGTTACTGATGTTATGCTTGGCCTGGGCAGTGTCATGTAGGACGCCATTAGATAGTCAGCTTAGTGTCAATTTCCTCACTGAATAGGTTATATAATCAGCATGTGATAGTCACCTGATGTACCATATAAGGCAATGTTATAAAGCATGTACTCTTATTGGCTAAAAGCACAGTTGCTGCTGTCGTGCTACTCTTGTGTATCAAAATAAAAGCCTGCCTGAGAGTGGCAGTTAGAAGCCATTTTGGTTCAGTTGGCACCAGATACGTGTGTGTGTGTGACTTCTTTGATCGGACCCCTTAGGGCTGGACCCCAGTGAGAGTCCGGTAATTTCGACATTCTGGTGCCCCGTGTGAGGCAAAAAACGGTCAGTTTGACCACTCACCCCTTCGCCAGTCCCAACTGCCTCGTCTCGTGAGAGACTGCCGGTGTTTGGCTCGTTCCTCACCCACGCCTGGTTCAAGGGCTACAGCGCGCGCCTCGCATCTTCGGATCCCGGGTGAGAGAATCATTTTATAATACAGCAGTATGGGTACTTCCTTATCTACTGGACAGTGTAAATTCCGTGATGACCTGAAATTCCTCCTGACAAAAAATGGACATTCTGTTTTGACTTCTGAGGTCGAGGAACTCATCTTGGCCATAAATGACACGTGTCCGTGGTTTCCTGAAGATGGGACGTATGAACTTGCCCTGTGGGATAAGGTGGGAGCCACGTTCCATGGCCATCACAAGATATCCGCAAAAATTTTATATACTTGGTGTAAAGCTCCGTCATGTTTGGCAAAACTGACTCCACAGAATATTGCCGCTGATTCTCAAGCTCTGGGGGCGCTGAGTAATCCGTTTCTTAACATAATTAATGAAACCTTGCCGCCCATGCCCCAGGTCCTCCCGCCAAGCCCGAAACAATGCCAAAATTCCTTTGATCCGGACTTGCCTGATATTCTGCCACCATATCGGGCACCAGCAGCTGCTGTTGAACCAAAGCCTAATATACCTAAATTGAATTATCCTAATCTGTTTGAACTCAAACAATCGGTGGGTTCTGCTTCTTCGCCTGTTCCAGTGGCGGGACAAACTACCCGCTTTGCTCTGATAGAAGCTAGTCTCCCGTCCGAATCTTCGCTTGCTTTCCCGGTGATGCAAGGAGCCAACGGCCAACAACCATATTTTGCCGCGCTCCATTTCAAGCTTATTAAAGAATTGCAAACCTCAATTCGGACTAATGGCCTTCATGCCCCCTATACTAAAGCTGTGATGGAGTCCATAATGGCGATGACCCTGGCTCCTGAGGACTGGAAACTCCTCAGTTCTTCCTGTTTGTCTCCAACTCAACAGTTGATTTTTATGAAAGACTGGGAAGATAAAACGAGAGTTCATATTCAACAACAAGGCTTCGTGGGTGCCAATGCACAACAAATGTTTGATACCATGATGGGGTACAACTTGTTTTTAGATCCCCAGGTCCAAGCGCAACATCAACCTCAATTTTTGCACACCATTTCACGCCTGGCGTATGAAGCATGGAATAAGATCCCTTTGGCAGAAGGGTCAGGGTCAGTTTCTAACCTGTCCTCTATTAGACAGGAGCCCAAAGAGACATTTCAAAGTTTTGTGGATAAGCTTATGACTGCTATAGACCGGCAAGTTGAAAATCTTGAGGCCCGCCGAGTTCTTCTTAAACAATTGGCTTTTGAAGGTGCCAATGCGGATTGTAAGCCCATTTTGCAACCTATCATAACCGATCCCGCTAAAGGCATTGAGGATATGCTTCGCGCTTGTCAAGGCGTGGGCTCCACGGCTTATAAAACTCAACTTTTGGCAGCTGCCTTGCAAAAATCCAATACGTGCTGTCTGGGTTCCCGCTCGTTGTGTTCGACCTTGGAGATCTCCCCCATCTCTTACTGTCACTCCGGAATTGGTTGATGATGTTTTCTTCACCTCTTTTCATTCACTATAGCCAGTTATTTTCTTCAATTATATGTTGTCCATTTTGGTAATCAATTTGTGTGTTATCCGTGGGGCATACGCCTCGATACCTGTAGCCTGTGGCACAGTATCCCCAGAGTAATCAATCATACTTCATATTAGTTAATGTCTCAGCCTGGTGATTTCCATGCCACGCCAGCTATATTCCAATATGCTGATGATGAAAATGAATATCTTACTAGCTCTAGTCTCTGTGTCTGTGATAACGGATGCTGGACCACAGGTAGTTTTGGGTTCTTAAGAAAGGAAAGGATATGTGTACTTTATGGAGTAGTAGTAATGATTCTTGTGTTTGTTTTACTCTTTGCTGTTATATCTATTGTTGTATCTATTGTTTATCAGTTTATAGTAAGATGTGTCAAGGTGTTATAGGGGTGTTTCAACGCCAAGAATACTGCAAGTTTAATACCACAGGCTCTCAACTGAAGACTATGATTCCAGCATTGTATTCAACAAGATCTATTTTAGGTAACAATATGACAGAGCCTCTTGTCAAAAATCAATAAACAAAGGGGATATGTGGGAGTCTGTTACTAATGTTATGCTTAGCCTAAGCAGTGTCATGTAGGACGCCATTAGATAGTCAGCTTAGTGTCAATTTCCTCACTGAATAGGTTATATAATCAGCATGTGATAGTCACCTGATGTACCATATAAGGCAATGTTATAAAGCATGTACTCTTATTGGCTAAAAGCACAGTTGCTGCTGTCGTGCTACTCTTGTGTATCAAAATAAAAGCCTGCCTGAGAGTGGCAGTTAGAAGCCATTTTGGTTCAGTTGGCACCAGATACGTGTGTGTGTGTGACTTCTTTGATCGGACCCCTTAGGGCTGGACCCCAGTGAGAGTCCGGTAATTTCGACAATAGCTGAGCTCATCTACTTTTTAAAATCCCGTGTCTGTTTGTTTTAAGTTATATAAACCACTTGCAATTTATTACAATTCTATTGTTTAGTAATTGTCCAAAGATCTTATCATTACTCATACAACAAAAGGCTGGGGGGGGGATTCAAAAATTTTCAAAGGTCAAAATATATGGCTTTTGTGGGACAATTACCATATTTTTTCATCTATAAGATTCCCCTCCCCCAATGTTCAGTAATACCTTGGTTTATGAGCATAATCCAGCACTCATATATCAAAGCAAATTTCCCCATAATAAGGGAAACTCAGATGATACGTTCTGGGGTCCCATAGAACACATGCTGAACAAAATGCTAAAACATAAAAAGGATGTTGGCTAGAAGTCCACATCCACACCATGGTTTAGGTACCTGGCTATGGAAACTGCTCTGCTTGGGACTATACATGTGAAGGCTGGGGGGGGGGGGGATGAAAAAATGGGGGGGGGATTTCCCCCCATTTTCTTTCCTGAAGCCTCTTTGGCTTTGACCCCCTGAAAAACTGGAAAAATTGAAAAAACAAAAAGAAAAAATGATTATGAAATGCTTTATTATAACATGATGAATAAAATATCTTAAGACAGAGTGTTCAAATATTTTCCAAATCATTTCTAAAAAATATGCATAGTATCAGATTATTCTAATTTCTGTGCACTGAGGACAAGCAAGTCCTAGGTTACAAACCGAACTCTCCAATGCAAGAATGAGATGCATTTCTTCCTTTAGGAGGTGCTGCTATTGTTACAAGAAAAAGATAAAGGTTTCACATTTGTTCTTGCATGTGGGTGGGTATGTTTGGTAAGAGTTTACATTTATCTGATTCCAGAAAATCGAATCATTAGTTTATAACTTTGTGTAAATAATAATTAAATTACTACTATAATTACAAGCAAATGTTATTTAAAAAGTAGATTCTGTTTGCAACAATTGTTTGGATACACTATATTTTAATATGCTAGTTGTCATAATTTTATGCCAAGTCAAATTGTCTATAGTCATATATCAGTGATGGCGAACCTTTTAGAGACCGAGTGCCCAAACTGCAATTCAAAACCCACTAATTTTTTTTTTTGCAAAGTGCCAATACAAGGAATGAATGAATGAATCTTTATTTACGGTTGTTAACCAAGACAAGAAATACCAAATATCAATTTGCCACAATAAAACGATTTGCCAGAATAAAACATTAACTTTCCAGAATAAAACACCTTAAAAACACTTTAAAAACATTGTAAAACTTTTGGTAAAAGCCACTAAATAGAAACAGGACTGTTATAAAAATAGTCAATATCAGAAGGGTAGATAATGTAATATATCGAAGATCAGGCCAACATCAAACCCCAAAGTGGAGACCACACTCCATATGGTGATCAGGAGCTAGAATTACTGGCAGTCATAAGCCTACGTACAACTACTGCAGCAGTGCAAAATCTGGCAACACAATTTGAAATCTGTTGGGACCTGTCAGAGAGAAGTAACTTTGCAGAGAATTTGGCAGGTCTCCCAGGAAATTTGTCGATAACAGGTTGAATAAGTTCCTTACGTAAGTCACGGTAGAAGGAACAATAAAGAAGGACATGGGTGACTGTATCTACTTGGTTCATTTCGCATGGGCACAAGCAATTTGAGAGGGGAATATTTTGAAATTTCCCATCCAAAAGCTTGGAAGGGAAAGCGTTCAATTTGGCTAAAGTAAAAGCTCTTGTAATCTTTGGAGGCATTAAACCAGTCAGGTATGGGGATATAGTAAATTTGTTGTAAGTGACTAGACTGTGATTACCCAGAAGGCTCGCATGATCTTGGAATTCTATATCCCAAATCCTTTGTCTAACTGCAGCTTTGGCATTAGCATAGCCCATCGCTTTTAAGATACAGTTAGAGAAGCCAATTTGCTGTATTTCTTTGGCTACAAACTGTTTCCATTTGGACTGGAAAGAATCAATTAGAACCAAGGGGGCCAACCTTTCTGTAAAGAATATAAGTTTTAGCCAATAGTTAATCATAAGGGCTTTGACCCGTGCTCTTATGGACACTAGACCGGCCTCCAAATGAAGGGCTACATTTGATGTACATGGAGGTACAGCCAGAACTGATCTCAGAAATTTAGTCTGTACTACTTCCAAGGAATGTAAGTTTGTACCTGCAAAAATTTGGGAACCATACAACATTTGGGAAATAACCTTGCCCTTGAAAACCTGGATATCATAAGATACTTGTCGCCCTCCTTTAGAATAAAAGAATCTGGTTATTGCTGCAGCACTCTTCTGGGCATTCAATGATGCATGTTTTAGTTGAGCAACCCAGGAGCCTGTAGAACTAAAAATTATGCCCAGGTAATTTGAAGCATGAAACCTTTATAACCCATTTGTGTTTGTTTCTTCTTCTACTAGTAATAAGTACTTTGGATTTTCAGTAGTTTATTACTGCCAATACAGTAATTTAACCTGTATACAGGTGGTTATGAAGGGGCGATGTTGGGTGCCCACAGAAAGGGCTCCGAGTGCCACCTTTGGCACCCATGCCATAGGTTCACCATCCCTGTCATATATTATGTTCCTGAAGTAACAGAATGACTTTCAAGCTGTAGGGGTGGAGGAGTGCTAATTTTCTTTTTCAATTTTTCCAAAAATTTTCATTTTTTTTCTGGAAAAAAATGGGGAAAAACCAGGTTTTTTTCTGAGTTTCAAAATTTCTGGAAATTTTACATCTCTACAGTACTTGGGACTAACAACTGGATTTACTCTGTGTTTTTAATGTGACAATAATAAAATGCAAGATGTAGCCCTATACACACTTGACCAGCTGCCCCATGACTAGAAATGGTTTGAAAAATAAGAAAAGAGGTTGAAAACAAATTAAATAAAAATACTGTATAAAGAAAAATAAAACAAACCTCTAACTTGTACTCCCCTTTCTTGGCTGGTGCAAGGGAGACTTCTCTTCCTCTCTCCTCCCTCTGCTTTGGAGGCTGCCTGAGAGGGAACATTCTAATCTAGACAGTCACCCACAATCCAGCAAGTGGGGTGAGAGAGCCACCCCTGGCTCACTTGTGAACATGTAACCTGCTCCAGTTACTTGCACATCAAGACACTGCTTGTTGATCAAGGCACAATTTAGAATAAATGTTTCTTTGTCCTGCAAAACACCCTTAAAACAAGGTACTATTAAAGCAAGATATTATTGTATAAGAGGGCCACCCCCCACTTCTCCAACCCACAATTACAGTTTCGCAACCATACAGTTTAACTCTGCATAAGACAACCCTCAATTTTTAGTCTAACGATTTTAGACAAAAATATAGTCTGATACGCAGCTGTAACTTGCATAGCCAATGGAGATACCAATAGTGTACTAAATAAGCTATAGCAGCTATGGAATATGCCCATAAGCACATGTGACCTGAAACAGTTTATGTCAAGGATGCAAGGAACTACTGGCTGGATAAACAATAAGCAAACAAAGCAAAAACAAAAAAGGAGATATTTCCATCCACAAACATCATACACTTGTTGAAGGCCAGGGCTACAAATCCATAAATGCATGGTCCTTCCAGGGCTGGACCCAGTGATGTCACAGATGCTACAGTACACATAAATGAAGGGAAGAAAGTGGGAACAGTACACAACAATGCTGCCATAGACACTGGGATCCCCTGGCTCTCAAGATATTTTGGCTACAACTCTCATAATTCCTTCCAACTCATTATTTAACAATCGGCTATAGGGCCTGAGGCTTCTGCGAGTTGAGGTCCAAAGGACTTGGACAGATTCCAAAGGACAGATTCCTTAGCCCTGCTCCAGCAGATACAAAAGAAACTCATGAATATTGCTTTATTTGATATTATTAACAACTGTTTCCTCTTGCTTCCCTCACAAAACTGACTTAACTGTGTCACACATGACAGCATAGGGCCAGTCACATTTATCCAAGAACAACAACAGTGAGGGGGGAAAGGTCAGGCCTGAACAAATCTTTGGCCCTCAGAACAGGTCTTCACAACTGGGCAGCAGCCCAGAAGCGTCAAGCTTATAAGCAGGCCCACATTAAAACCCATCCTAGGGAAAGGAAGGTGATAAAGAAACTCCACTGCAGCAAATGGGATTCCTAGACAAACTAATTATTGCAGGGTCTTGCTTCAGAAACGGGGCTCTGCAAATAGCTATATCTGGCCTTCATTTTTCAAGAAGCCACGCTAGCTAAGGGCTGGGCCATATTTTATTTCAGATGAACACAAGGGAAAGGGGGGGGGGTTCGAAATAGTACTGTACAATGAAACTGCTTTAGGAGGCACAGCTGGCATCAGCAGACAAGATCCATGGAAATTAGCTGCTTAGAGGTAGAAGACACTTAGATCACTAGCAATGCCGGCTCAAATCAAAGAATTTGAAACAGATATGAAGGTGATCTCCTAGCTCCATCGCAACTGGAATCCAGAATCTGCTGTTCTCTCCCTGGCAGCAGTTCCTTTGTTTCCGGCACAGAACAAAGGGCCTACAAGGAAGTACGGCCGAGGGTAAGAAACAAAAGCCGGCTGTTTTAATGCATGATAATAACGGAGGAAAGTCGGCCTGCCCGCAGCAAAGAGGTGCACGACGCGTGAAATGTGTGCCCAGGCATCTGGAAACACGAGCCAAGGCGGAAAGAAGCCTTGCCTTGCCTCGGGGCATTATTCCTATTGCAAACTCTACCCTTCAAAGGGTACAGCCGCCAGCCTGCTAAGACCGGGGCTGCCTTGGGGAGTTAATAGCTGGAACTGGAAGCGACAGCAGTCCAGGAGACGATAAGCACCAAGAAAGGAAATGAAGTCTTCTGAAGGTCACACGACGCAAGTTTAGGTGTTGGAAAGGACCAGGGCTGAAGCCCGATTCCCTCCAGGGAAGCGAAGGCTCTGTCGCGGAACCGCAGCCCCGCATCCATAATGTCCTGCATGCACGAAGACCCTACTGACTCCTTCTTTTCTTACCTAACCACCCACGCCTTGGAGAAAAAAAAAGACAAACAGAGGTTGCTTGAAGGGCAACAAGTACTATTAGTTAGCAAAGAAGGCGGGGCGTGGGGGAGAATCCTGGTCGACCTGCAAGGAGGATTCTCACGTTACACAGACCCACTTGCAAAGGAGGCGACCACCCTCCTGACCCTGGCGCATAGCTCTTACCCCGGACGGAATTGTTCGACCCGAGCCCCATGTTTCCAGCCACCCGGTGATCACGCTGCAAGGCACGGTGCTTCCCTCCCGGTTCCTTAAGGCGAGGCGGAGCGAAGGAGGGCCCGAGGAGAGAACTGCGCTTGCGCGCGGCAGCGGCAGCGGGGGCGGCGGCTTTCAGTATGGCGCTGGGCTAGGGCTGCCTCGGCCCTTAAAGGGGCGACGCAAGGACGGCTCAGGAGGACCCGGCGAGGTAGAAACCACGGGCGCGCAGAACGGGTGGCAAGCGTACGCTTGGAGGCGGTCGATGCTTCAGGGTACGTTTAGCCACATTCCAGCGAAGAGGTCCGTAAGGCCGCGTTCATACCAGATGGTGGAAGGCATCTCCAAACTTCGCCCTTCCAGATGTTTTGGACTACAACTCCCACAGTCTTTTGTCATTGCCAATCTAAGCTTAGAATTCTGGGAATTGTGGTCAGGAGGGCCAAAGTTTGGACATGCCTGGAGGTTAAGAGCCCAGGGAGGAATGAACCATCGATTAAGCAAAATAAGCTCGTGTTTAGGGCATCGCCAAGGGAAGGGGCCACCACCGAGTTTGTTTCAGTGCTGCATTTACCAAGGAATTGCAGCCTCCTTGACATGCCACATCCATTCCTTCGCTGGCTCCCTCCCACTCTCAAGAGTAAAGGTAAAGAGTAAAGGTAAAGGTTCCCTCCGCACATGCGTGCTAGTCGTGTCCGACTCTAGGGGCGGTGCTCATCTCCGTTTTCAAGCCAAAGAGGCAGTGTTGTGCAATCCCCTGACCATGTGCCCGGCGTGACTGCAGGGAACACTGTTTTAACTTCCCGCTTTTTATGGCGGTACCTATTTATCTACTTGCATTTACATGCTTTCGAACTGCTAGGTTGGCAGGAGCTGGGTATAACAACGGGAGCTCGCTCAGCTGTGTGGCAACCGGGAATCGAACCCCGGAGTCGCCGACTTTGCAGCCGATCGTTTCAGTGCTCTAGTCCGCTGAGCACCACTCAAGAGAATCTCCCCCCCCCAAAAAACCCTCCAACCTCCCCACCTAACCAGTAAAACTAAAAAAGAACCAAAATTAAAATAGCACATATGAGAGAAAACTAATGTTTTGAGTGAAAGGATCAATCAACATAATTCCTTACTGTGTGTCTGTTTTTAATTTTTAATTCTGTATTTGGGAAGGTTGGGTGGGGATAAGGATAAAAAGGACTGTAGGTCTTTTAGATCCATGGCCTCTACACAATATGTGTTGTAAGCCAAATAAATAACAGTTGTCAAAAACATACCCAAAAGGAGTTCCAACTTTGCAGATTCGGACAAAATCTGTCTAAATCAATCAAAGCGTGAAATATCAAAATTTGAAAATTCATAGGGGGCATCATAATCTTTAAAGTGATTAGGATCTCTAAATTTCTTAATATGGCTTTGTGAAAAACATTAGGTTTGAGAAAGCAGGGTTCAGATTCTCCCAGTTTGAAGTCATGCACAGGATTAAATAAGGGGAAAGGAAACAACACACAATACTGTATATGCCACTGAGCACCTTTGAAGGAACCAGCTATCAGTGTCACAAATGAAAATATAATAAACTTCAAAACTAGAGTGACTCAACAAGCCCATGCATTGGCAACAATTGTTTTGTATGCTATTTCCAATTCCACACTTCAAGGAACACCTATTGAGGAAGTATGCTTTACTAAACTAAGAAGAACCTTCTCCTAAGTAAGCACACACAAGATGGTAGGCCTCAGTCCTAAAAATACTGTGTACAGAAGTACTACTGAAGAGAAATATTTTATTGAGATAAGTAGGCTTGCTATGAAGTAAACATGGTCAGGATGAAGATGAAAATATAACTGATTTAAGAAATTCAGCTCCTACTGGTTTCCCAAACAATTGATTTTTCTTGTAATAGTTTAAGGAGATGTGCAAGACATCTGTAGGGAAAGAATGTCATTCCTCGAGGTAGGCATGTACATGTCGTGTCGTTACAGTAGTGACCAATTCTTCATGACCCCACCTCTATGGAGTTTTCTTGGCAGGAATACAGGAGTGGCTTGCCAGTTTCTACTCCAGGCGCCTACAGCACCTGATATTCCCTGGTGGTCGCCAATCCAAGTACTAACCAGGGCCAACCCTGCTAAACTTGAGAGATCAGGTGAGACTGGATGTGCTTAAGGCATCTAGGCAGTTAGACATGTGCGTGCACACACACACACACACACACACACACACACACACACACACACACAC
>JAHTLZ010003518.1:15724991-15750854 GCA_023846285.1 Phrynocephalus versicolor
ACACACACACACACACACACACACACACACACACACACACACACACAATAACACCTAAGCAATATACAGTATATCAATAATAAAGAGTCCTCTAGGATCAGATACATAGGTACATTGGATGGTGGCTGCTATAGTTATCAATTTATCACATATGGCTTAAAAGGCTTCTCCATCTTTACTAAATTGTCTCCACATCAGTTGTAAGTAGGCTTGTCACTTCCTTCTGGAAAAATTTCCGCCTTTCAGGGCAACATAACAGGTTATTTGTTTATTTATTTATTTATTTTTAGATTTATAAACTGCACCAATTTTCCCAAGGGAACTCTAGGCTGTGTACAAGCAAAGCAAACAACAATTAAAAACACCCCAATACAAATCAAAAGGAAACTTACCAAAAGAGAAAAAAAAAAGGGGGGGGGAGGAAAATAAAGTTAAAGTTTCCTGTTTGCAGGGAGGAAGTTGTGATGCCACATTGTGATAGGTTTAAAACTATTTGTACTAATTTCATTGCATTGAATCAGGTGTTCAAAACAATGTATGTATAGTATGACAAACTAATTTAATTCTCGAGCATGAAATTAAGATGTTTGGGGCAAAAAATGTGGCTGCAAAGTAGATAGAAGGGCTGGAAACAGTAGGAAAACAGATGGATCCTCTAGAGACCAAAAGTTTGAAAAAACTGAAACACAGCCGACTTCAGAACAATAACATTAAAAAGTACTCCTTTGGGGTGGGGGGAAGTAAGTCAGATATTTACTTTAAGTGTTGCAGTATCACTACATATGTTTATGTCCAGTGAAAATTTCAAACCAAATATATATTTCAAGAAACAGATGGAAAAGGAAGAAACAGATGGAGGAAAACATGTGATCTTTCTGGTAATATGAATACACTGGATGATTTCATTTTGGAAAATGAGTTGATGTATGATTATCTTCCAATCTATTATAAAACCGTGGATTTAAAAATATGGTACATGGGAACAAATGAATCTACAGTAAAGCCTGAAAAACGTATAAAGCATTTAAGCTGAACTACTTCCAACATTCAAGTTAGAACCATAACATATTTGGGGTAGCCAAATGTTAGTTTGTGTATGCACATCAGTGAAGAAACAAACAAAAGCAAAAGTCACAAAAAAGATGATAGAAATGTTGTGACACATTAAAGACTAGCTGCTATATTTTAGTGTGATCAGGTCCACTTTCTCGGACGTAAAAGTAAGACTGCATGGCAAATACTTTATACTGTATATTTATACAGAGCCCCAAAATAAAGAGACAGTGGTTGGTTAGTTGGAAATTGTGTGAGTCATCACATCTCATAATGACTTAAGATCCTTGTTTATTATTGTTCTTTTTTTGAAGCTTTTTTCTGTGAAAAGCTATAATGGATTGTGAGTAAAGGAACCTCAGGCTATAGATAACAGCAGAAAGAACAACAATAAATGTTGTGGCATGAAACATATGCTAATGAGTTAAGAATCTCTGACTTTGCCTTTGAAGCTTGCTCTGTAAAGGTGGTTGTGTTTAATTGGGAAGAAACCTGGGCTATGGAATACAACAGAAGATATCATATTTATTCTAATATTTTATATTTAGCAGTGGCATAAGAATATTTAATCTGGGGAAAAGATTGTGAATATTGTAGGAAATCTTTATTGCAAATATAAAGTCAAAGCAATTTGGCTAGAATTCAAGGAAACCACTCTTTAAGGTGTTGCATTAAGTATGTTGGTACGGATCATAAAATGTATTACAATATTTAGATTATATCTCAGGTTATATTCCATTAGAAGAAATATGCAAATAACCACCTGTTCATCCCTTGGAAGGCTGCAATAGTGTTAACGTTAAAAAATTATAGGGAATGTTATAGTAAAAGAGAAAAGAGTAGATTAGGGGCAGTGAAGAATTTCAGCAGGGCTGAGGACCATTTTGCAGCCTGAGTGCTATCCCTCCTAAGGAGCAAGCTGAATGAGGAGAGGCATGGGCAAAGAGGAAAACTTACAGAGTTTTAACTTTTAAAAATATTACATAAGTATGCACAGTAAAAGTTGCTACAGTGGATCTCTATGAACTAGAAGAATTGATTGCACTTTGAACATAGGTTTTAACAGAACCCTTCCTCATTTTAAGGGCTCTGTTTTTTTTAAATGTTAACAATGGGGGGAAGACCAGAGTTGGAAGAACTCAAAAGTAGGGGGAGCTCCAAAAAACAGGGCAAAATTATTTCACAATTCCTAGACTTGTGAAGCAGTTTTTCAGCATTTTTGCCTTTTGGGGAAAAATGCTGAGAGGTGAAGAGCTGGACAGATATTTCCTGGTAGCTACGTACAGTCACTGGACATATGTTGCCTATCTGGGAGGAAACTGATAGAAAATCAATTAAAAAGGGATTGCAATAGGAATTACAAAATGTTATGAAAAACCTCAGTGAAAACATATGTGAACAAATCCTGGCCAACACACCATAAGCACTTTAGTTGGCCATGTTCTACCTACTATCAAAAATATCCAAACCCTAGTAAACCCATTGTATCAAATGTCAATACTGTCACTACTGGAGTGACAGAAGAAGGTATAGAGATTTATTTAAAATATTTCTAACTTTTTCTCACCAAAAGGACTCAAGGTTACTTAGCTAATAAAATTAAACAAAGAATCAAATAAGCATTATATTAGAATGGTAACTAACATCAATATTAAAACACATTTAAGAGATGGACACAAAGCACTTTGTTGCAATTTGGCCCAGTTGGTCAGCATGACAGAACACCACTCAGGTGAGGAGGCAAGATGGAGAGGCTGCCCGCATGGCCATTCAGTGACTGGGCTCCTGTCTGGACCGGGCAACTGGTGCTGGAGAACAAGCCAGCTGGTGTGCCAAGGCAGGTGAGTGCAGCTGCCATGGGGACGGGGGACGGAGTGAGCAGCAGTGGCAGTTGTCACACCAACAAGTGAGTTAGGCCAAAGCACGAGGAAGACGCTTCGTGCCCACCTTTAGTTGGGAGTTACGGGGATAGCTGATTCCACAGAAATTAATTTTTAATGAAACTTCATCCTCTGTGTACTTGAATGCAAAGTTCTAGTTAATACATCCCAAAAGATAAAGAAAGCCTCAACAAATGCATATGAAGATTTAAATGAGAGCAGGGTCTCCTGTTGTTGATGCTACCTTCCACCCACCCTCCCCATCCCAGCCACGTTCTCTGGTGGCCAGAAGTTTGTTGTAATGTTCTCAAGCAAAATTACAACAAACATGGTACCAATTTGGCTACATAAGGATACTGGCAAGCCCACTAGATAGTGCAGTATAAACATATAATACAGTGGACCCTCGTATAACAAGTGGTTTATTTAACAGAAAATCTCCTTAAAGGAAAAAAATTCCGGAGATAGGGACTTTCGCTTAACAGAATTGCTATGGGGTGAATCCGTACAACAGAAAAGTGTTTGTAATTCGGGATTCATCCGTTTTCAATACATTCCTATGGGAAATTTGTACAAAGGAAAATTTGCTTAACAGAATTTCATTTGGAATGAATTAATTCCTTTATACAAGGTACCACTGTACATATTTTTAAAGGGGATATGAAGTTCTTTAAAACAACCCAGAAAAGATCAAGCATCCTCACTGTCCAATTCAGCCAACACATCCACAACTCCTCCATTTTTCTTCTTCAGCCTGTCTACTCTTGGCAGTACAAGGTCTTTTTTGAATGGAAAAAAACCTGCAAAAAAACCCTCATCAAACTGGCTTGCTTCAATCTATTCTTTCAAATACAGTGGTACCTCAGTTTACAAATTTAATCAATTCCACATGCATGCTCTTAAGTTGAACTGCTCTTAAGTCAGGGTACCCATCTAAAAATTGCAAAAAAAAAAATAAGTTTAAAAAACAAAAAAAATGTGTCAAGCAGACCATATCTAAAATTTGTAAGGCGGCAGTTAAACGGCAACAGTTTTCTGCTCTTAAGTTGAATTGCTCTTAAGTCGAGCTGCTCTTATGTCGGGGTACCACTGTACTGTACAGTACTGTATCTCCTTTGGGGGGGGGTATTTTGTAGCATACCTGGGCCATGAGAGAGGTCTGATAAGCTGTGAAGGCAGAAACCCAGCAGGCTTAACATATCTCTTTGCAAATTCAAGTGCTAAGGCAACCCTCCATCTGGCAAGTGTAACGTTTGAAGGCAGAGCCAGCATGCAAAACATTGGATTGCCGGAGAGAAAAGCAAATTGTGTCATAACTTGATCCTTCTCATTCTTAGAACCTTGAAGGCTGGCTGTATTATTTTGACAAGGGGTGGGCAGAGAATCCCCCCAACTCACTGCCTCTCCCTGGCACTAAAGATATACTGTATATATACAAAACTATATGTATTTAATATATTAAATACATTCATGTGTTTAATATATTACCAAAAATAATAAACATTGGGTGCCGTTTTATGATACATATACACAACTAATATTCATGTATTTAATATATTAATATATTAAATATATAAAGATATACTGTATATATACAAATCTATATGTATTTAATATATTAAATACATTCATACGTTTAATATATTAACAAAAATAATAAATACCGGGTGCCATTTTATGATATCCCAAATCTGCTTCCTGAGACAGTTGCCTCATTATGACGTCTCCTACCCACCCCACATGTAGGAGCCCGCTTTTCTCGCCGGGGTCCCTCTCTCCCCGGAAAAACCCTTGAAATCCAAAGGCAACCAGCAGGACCACCAATGGCCAACTCGCCCCCCCTCAACCTCGGCACACCTGCAGAGGGCGCCGGGAGGCCGAGCTGGCCCTCGCTGGAAACTACGGATCCCAGAATGCACCTGGGCGCGAGGCGGCGGAGGGACGCGGTGGTGCCGCTGGTGGCCGCGGCGGCAGAGGAGGAGGTGGTGGGCGGGGCTCTGGTGTATGCGTGTGTGTATGTGTGTGTGTGTTGGAGGGGGGGCGGCTTCTGTGAGAAGCGGAAACAAAAGACCCCTCGATTAGGAGCGGAGAGGCGCCTCGGGTCCGGCCTTAATACGCCCCGCGAGAGCCCGGCCCCCTCCTGGAGCAAAGCAGCCAACGCCGCCCTCTTCGTCTCCTCCTCCTCCTCCTCCTCCTCCTCCTCCTCCTCCTCTTCCCTCCCTCCCTCCCCCTTCCACCCTCTACAGCTTCCCCCCCACGGCCCGCCCGCCCGCATCCCCGGCTCCCCATGGCGCTCAAGCGGATACAGAAGGTGAGATCCCCCCCTCCCCGAGTGGGCCGGGCCGTCCGTGACCCGCCGTGTGTGTGGGGGGGAAGCTTTCAGGCGAGCCTCCCCCCCCATTTCCCCCCTCCCCTCCCTGGGCCTGTGGTTGGTGGTGTGGGAGAAAATCGGGGAGGCAGGGGGGCAGCCGCAGGATTGGCGCTATGGGGATGGGGGGGAGGAGAGGAGATCTCGCGATGGGGGGAGCAGAAAGGGAGGAGAGGGGGGAAGGAGCCGCGTTTGGAGAGGGGGAGGGGATGCGAAAGGGGTGTGGGGGCGCGCTCTAAGGTGGGCAAGAGGCGCCCATCTCTCTGGAGGGACAGCTCCGTGACAGCTTTGCGGGAGCCTCTTGCTTGGAACACGGCTGGCTTGGCCCGTCCTTGAAAATAATAATATTAATAATCCCCGAGGAAGGCTTCGTTAAACCTTTTCGGTATGCTTGGACTTGGCCGGAGGGAAACGGGGCCGCCTTCCCCTCGTGGGGCAAGCAGATGGGCCAGTGATATGACTGTCGATCTAAGGCGGTGCCCTGTGTTTTCTTGGAGTGTATCGGGACAAGATCTGCACCTTCCCCTTCGGACAGTGGTGGCGAACCTTTTAAGAGACCAAGTGCCCAAACTGGGATTCAAAACCCACTATTTGCAAGGTGCCCATACAGCCATTTAACCTCAATACAGGTGGCTCTGATGGGGCGATGTTGGGTGCCCACAGAAAGGGCTCCAAGTGCCACCATTGGCACCCATGCCATAGGTTCGCCAGCACTGCCCTATGACTTTCATTTATACAAACCTTCGTAAAATCTAGGCTCAAGTCTTGGGATAGATTAGCTCAAGCTGCTTAAACTGAGCCCAGAAGAGTGCTTTGGGAAAGAATACAGCAAATGTAGTAAAAAAAAAAAAGCTTTTTAAAAAGTTTGCTTCCATTTATTGTTGAGGCAATGTGGGAAGACTCATTCTGCATCCACACACACACACCAAACTTGTAAATCCTTGAGAAACTAGGTTTGGACCTTGTGGTTAGCCAGGAAGGACCATTGCTGCAGTTACTTCTGTCACATTGGTAGGACACTAGTACAGGCTCACCTAAATCACGTTCTGCCTTAAGAATAATGTGAAAGGGGTGATCTCCTACCATAATTCCTGCAGCTCAGGTGAAGTAACTCTTCTGATCTGTAATACTAGTTACTAGATGTTTGAACAGACATAGTGTTGATATTTCTAGTTGATATGTTCTTTGGAAGGAATAAATGATTTTGTTTATCAGTCCTAGATGTGGGGGTCTAGGACCTGCCATGCAGGAATACTTTGTAGGCAATTTGCTTTCATCTGCTATTAAAAATCCATGTGTTCATTTTTCCCCAGGCAAGAAATCATGATGGGTATATACAGTGTTCCATTATGTACCAGGAGTAACATGTCCCTGTATATCAGTTGCTGGAGAGCATGAGCCAGAGGGATGGTGTTGCATTCATGCCCTGCTGGCAGGCTTCCCATAAGCAACTAGTGGGCTGAGTAGAATGCAACATTTGATAGGCCTTTGGTCTTCTGTAGCCTGTGTTCTGCTATTCAAAGATTATAGGTGTTCATTGACTTATTGACCTAACTTGACCTTTGTGGAATTAAATACTACCTCTTGGAAGAAAGTGAAGAGTTGGTTCAGATGTGCTCATTTACTATTCTTTTCATGAGTGGTACTGTGTTAGTGAATAGCTAGGGTAAATAAACTGCTAAATACCTGCAGTCTTGCCAAAAAAGAAATTGAGCTGGATTTCAGTAATTGGTACACTGACTCCAACTTCTTTGTAAGTATAGACTAGGGATGTGTTGCCTTAGCATTGTTTTGGAAATTACTTTGAACTGGAAAGGGCCAGAGATTGGTAGGAACCATCAGAAGAATTCAGAGATCTCTAGCTCATTTCACATAACCAAGACGGGAATATATTAAATAATACTACACAGTACTGACAAATGGAAGGAGATTTAGGATAGAGAGAAAGTACAGCTTCACACTGTGAATGGATTTTGCTTGTTTACTGTGGTGTAAAATCCTATAGCTGAGACAGCTATGAAAGGGAATTTCAGAAGCTGTCAGTGACCACAGGTCATGATTGCTGTATCCAGCTTTAGAATTCAACTGCATGCCAGTTTCTAAAGAATAAATTGTATAAGAAAGCAATTGTCCTTACGTTTTGCTTGTCAGCTTTTAAATCATCTGGTTCATCATTGTGGGAAACAATCTCATTCATAATCTTATCCAGCAGGATTCTTAGGTTCCTGTGGCTCTTCAGCTTTTACTATGTTGTTCTGAGAATATCTTATTGCTGAGAATATTTATGTTTCATATGTTGTTGCATATTTCTGGAGTTGTTAAGAATCAGCAGGATTGAACCACAATAGAAGTACTAAGCTGTACTTTGGGATGAAGGATTGAATTATATCGTTTTTCCCAAACATGATCAACATGAAATAGATAAAATGGATTCACGTGATGGTTGATTTGGGTTTGTGTGTCTGCTTTTCAAATATTGCTTAACTTTTTTGGCTGCTGTTTTGTAAAACCTATGTCCTTATGGAAGTGTAGGTCTTATTGTGAGTGGGGAAAGGGCGTATGAAGGTGTTGTTTCACTGGCCTAGACAAGTACTGTAAAAACGTAAGATACATCATGACAATCTGATGGCTCTGGGCTAGGGCATTCCCACCTGTTGTTTTCTGAGCATTCTTTTTTTTCTTTTGATCAGCTTATATACTGTAGAAATGTGGTAGCCAGAAATGAAACTGCTCAAGGTGTAATGCAGTGGTACCTCTAATTAAGAGCAGCTCTACTTAAGAGCAGTTCGATTTAAGAGTGGAAAGCCATTGGCATTTTAGCTGCCACCTTACAAATTTTAGATGCAGCCTGCACTACTTACAATTTTTTTTATATTTTAGATATGGTACCTCTACTTAAGAGTTGTTCGACTTAAGAGCATGCATTTGGAATAGATTAAATTTGTACCTAGATGTACCACTGTAGTTACAACAAAGGCCAAAGTGAATCTAGAACCTGTATAATTTTCAAAGAAATATCCATATTAGTCTGTGCACACATATCTGTACAAAAACAAAAACCCGTGACACCTTCAAGACTGTTACATTTTAATGTGAGCTTTGCGGCTGTGTCCACTTTTTCAGATGTGTAATTTTACAATGAGATATAACAGTTAATCTTTAAAGTGCAGTACTGTAGGCTTTGGGTTTTATTTTATTTTTACTTTTTTCTGGATATGCTTGTATTCTGATAAATTTTTAGAGTTTTACCTTTCACAAGATTTGAAAATTCATCTTGATGTTAATACCTAGAAATTGTTTTAATTTTTTTAAATTACACTGGGTAAATGTGATTACTGCCACCAATTCAGGCCTATAGATTATTATCCTGAAAATATTTATGAAGAATTTATGTACTGTGTTTTTCTGTTTAGAAGATGCTATTTTTTCTAAGAGTGCTAGTCTAAAAATTGAGGGTTATCTTATACATGGTCACCTCTTTCTCAACTTCAGTGTGAAGGAAGCTGAGAAAGAGGAGCCTGTCAGGGATGGATTGTCCATATCTTCTTGGCCTGGACCTGTCGGGCGGTGGCATAGTCTCCTCTTTCTCAGCATGGAGAATAATTCTTGGTGGCTGACTCTAGGTAGTAATCCTGAATGAACCCCATGCTTTTGTTCTCCCTGCATAACTAAAGTTCTCACACTTCAGGAGTGGGATCTCCAGGTTAATCCTAACATGCATTCAACCACCCTGGCCATGCCATCCGGATTTCCAACACCGAGGTCAGCTACTTTCCACACTCATAGAAGAGTCTAAACAAACTACAGATCAGTGCTGAGATAGCAAATCTGGGTTGTTTCTTCCTCAATAAACCAGAATTACAAGCCACATTTTGTTCTTTTTTCTCTGTGGAGCAAGTTGAGCATCTTCCATAATGATACTCTTTATCAACCAAAGATACAGATTTGTTGGTACTGGCAAGGGATTCCTTTTATCATGTTTGGCTGTTATGTAAGCTGCTACTTGTACAGCAATAGCCTGGCTTCAGGTACCTACAGTATATCACAGAAGTGAGTACACCCACTCACATTTTGTAAATATTTTAGCATATATTTTCATGTGACAGCACTGAAGAAATGACACTTGGCTACAATGTAAAGCAGTGAGTATACAGCTTGTATAACAGTGTAAAATGTGCTGACCCTTCAAAATAACACAATACACAGCCATTAATGCCTAAATCACTGGCAACAAAAGTGAGTACACCCCTAAGTGACAATGTTCAAATTGGACCCAAGTAGCTATTTTCCCTCCCTGGTTTCATGAGGCCTGTTAGTGTCACAAGGTCTCAAGTATGAAGTGGGAGCAGGTGTTATCACTCTCACTCTCACATTTGGTGTTATCGCCCTCTCTCTCTCATATTAGTCACTTGAAGTTCCACATGGCACCTTATGGTATTGAACTATCTGAGAATCTGAAAAACCGAACTGTAGCTCTACATAAAGATGTCCTAGGGCAGTCTATAAGCAGATTGTCAAGACACTGAAACTGAGCTGCAGCAAAGTTGCCAAGGCCATACAGCAATTCAACAAGACAGGTTCCACTCAGAACAGGCCTCGCCATGGTCGACCAAAGAAGTTGAGTGCCTGTGCTTAGCGTCATATCCCGAGGCTGGGAAATAAACATATGAGTGCCGCCGTCATTGCTGCAGAGGTTTAAAGGGTTGGGGGGGGGTCAGCCTGTCAGTACTCATACCATATGTCACACACTGCATCAAATTGGTCTGCAGTGCTGTCGTTCCAGAAGGAAGCCTCTTCTAAAGAACGATGCACAAGAAAACCTGCATACAGTTTGTTGCAGACAAGCAGACTAAAGACACGGATTTCTGGAACCATGCCCTGTGGTCTGATGAGACCAAGATAAGCTTCTTTGGTTCAAATGGTGTCAGGCATGTATGGCGGCAAACAGGTGAGGAGTACTAAGACAAGTGTGTCGTGCTTTCTGTCAAGCATGGTGGTGGGAGAGTCATGGTCTGGGGCTGCATCAGTGTGTCAGCACTGGGGAGCTAAAGTTCATTGAGGGAAACATGAATGCCAACATGTACTGTGACATACTGAGGCAGAGCATGATCCTCTCCCTTCAGAGACTGGGCCTCAGGGCAGTATTCCAACATGATAACAACCCCAAGCATACCTCCCAAACAACCACTGCCTTGCTAAAGAAGCAGAGGGTAAAGGCAGGTCTCCAGATCTTAAACCCTGTTGAGCATCTGTGGGGATTCCTGAAATGGAAGGTGGAGGTGCACGAGGTCTGTGACATCCACCAGCTCTGCGATGTCCTCATGGAGGAGTGGAAGAGGACTGTGAAGCTCTGGTGAACTCTGTGCCCAAGAGGGTTTAGGCAGTGCTGGAAAATAATGGTGGCCACACAAAATATGGACTCTTTGTCCCCAGTTTGGACATTGTCACTTAGAGATGTACTCACTTTTGTTGCCAGCGGTTTAGACATTAATGGCTGTGTGTTGCATTATTTTGAGGGGACAGCACATTTACACTGTTATACAAACTGTATACTCACTGCTTTAAATTGTAGCCAAGTGTCATTTCTTCAGTGTTGTCACATGAAAAGATATACTAAAATATTTACGAAATGTGAGGGGGTGTACTCACTTCTGTGATACACTGTATGCACAGGGTTATTATAATGCCTTTGTGGAGCATCTCTGTATATGGTAAAGAAGTTTCAGTCAGAAGGAAATAGAGCTGTAGAGCCACTTGCTGCTACTGGTTGTTTTGAACATGTCACTTCATAATTGACCTTGTCTAACTTTTAAGGTTTCTTCTGGATACTTCTCCCCAGAGGGGTGCAACAGGTGGCCACCAAAAGATTATCTTCGAAATACTGTAATGTCCCCAACTGAGAAGTCTAATTGGCATACCTGTTAGTAGCATTTAGGCACCAAGTAAAGGTATACCATTTCCATTAGACACTGGGTCCTTCATTTTTATTTCCATGATGGAATTTAGTACTGTATTTACATTTTATTGCTGGCTCTTAATACGCTCCTTTTTAAACATTTTGATGCCATTTTAGCTGACTGATTTTTTTTCTTATTATAAATATTGGGACTGTATTTATAGTTTTGTTTTACTCTTTGTAAACTGTTCCAAATACATTGTCATTTGGACCATGCACATATATAATAAATAAATAAATAAATAAATAAATAAATAAACAAATAAATAAATAAATAAATAAATAAATAAATAAATAAATAAATAAATAAGGGAAGTATTCCTCCTGAATTCTGGTTTAGGACATGTGAAATTGGCCATATAGCCTAATATCTCCAGTTGGTCATCTATGGGAAATAAGGGTATCTCTTAAACTTAAGTCCTTGTTTAAAAGGAAACATGTAAATATACTGTTATCATAAAATGTAAGAGCCAGGGCTAAGACTGAATCTGTTTGATTTACTGTGCCACGGAGGAGCCTTCACATGGGACATTGTGGCATTGAACATTGAGTCTGAGATGACAGTCTATATAGCTGAGAATTTCCTGTGTTGTCCTTCTGATAAATTGATGCGTGACTAATCAATATGTGATGAAAGTTTGTTGTACCGTTTGCATAGGTTGTAGCTCCATTCTGGCCAGATGGGTTACTTCCTAACCTCTTACATCAAGATCTGATTCTGGCTGTTTGAACATTATTTAATCTGGATCCCCTTTGCTGCAGTTGCCTACATTAGATGTACAGTGAAGTTCTACATTGGTTGCATACACTGCTTTCTCATTCATCTTCCTTCATGCTTTGTCAGGCATTTGAATTTGTCAAGCTGTTGAATAGTCTTCATGTTCTTAAGTTGTGATAAAACACTAGAACTAAGACCCCAGATTTGGTAGGCAAGATTGTGAACAAGAAGAGGCGGCACAAGATAGTTAGGTGATTGTCAAAGACTGATTACTGTGGCCTGAGTTATTGCCAAGTCTCTACTAATAGGTTAGGTACAAGTAATATAAACGTTGAAGATGTTCAGTATTTTATTGTATAATAATTGTATGCTATCAAGTCAGTTATTTTCAGGTAGAACATTATCAAGGTAAAGAATACACAAAAGTCATTCACTGTTTCCTTCTTCTGTGGGCACCTTGGGACTGTGTACTATGCCTATGGCTACAGAGGCTTTCACAGTGTGGAATGGAATGATACCTAAACCACTAAGCTATCCAGCCAACAGTATATTTGTATTTTGGCTTGTTTAAAGTACAGTTCCTGATCTGTTAATTGGAGCTTGCCATAACGATCCTTTTCTCTAATTCTGAAAGTGAGGTGTCGAATTCCAGATCCTTTCCATGTATAGTTCAATGTGTTGGCATTGATTTACAAAGTCTTAAGACTTGGGTATGTGAATTACTCGCATCTCTCCTTCATTTAAGAAAGTCTTCTAAACTTTTACTCTTGATGCCTCAGTCTTCAGATGTGAAATGGAGGCACCTAGACTTGGAATTTCTTCCATGCTAATTTATGAACATAATTGTGTGCTTGTCCAATGAGAGGAAGCTTCTGTGGATTCCAATGGGCCTTACTCCCTGGTGATCCTGTGTAATTAACAGAAGGAATTATTTATTTATTTATTTATTTATTTATTTATTTATTATTGGATTTATACCCCGCCCATCTTCCCTAAGGAACTCTGGGCGGCTTACAAAAGCTGATCGAATCAGCAGATAAAAAACACGAATACAGATAAACTAAAAACATATGCACCCTAATCAAAAGATATTTAGCTCGATAAAAAGTCATATTGGTTGAGCTAACTATCAGCAAATGGCAGGACAGAGAAGAGAAGAAAAAAACAATTTAAACTTGGTCTCCAAAGGCCTCGCGGAACAGGATGGTTTTCAAGGCTCTGCGGAAGGCCAGCAAGGACTCTGCAGAGCGCACATCGCTGCGGAGGCTGTTCCACATTGAAGGGGCAGCCACCGAGAAGGCCCGATTTCGAGTGGAGGTTCTTCGGGTCTCTCGGGGGGGGGCAACCCGAAGCAAGTGCGCTCGCAACTGCCAAACTGGTCGGGCCGAAGTTGATCTCTGGGCGATCCGCTCTGCCAGGTAGTCTGGTCCCAAGCCATGGAGGGTTTTATAAACTAAAACCAAGACCTTGAATCTGATCCGGGATGCAACAGGCAACCAATGCAGGCGAGCCAAGACTGGGGTGATGCGGTCGTAGCGACGCGCACCCACCACCAGTCTGGCTGCTGCATTTTGTACCCGCTGCAGGCGCCGGAGGAGAGTCAAGGGCAACCCCATGTAGAGGGTGTTGCAGTAGTCCAACCTCGAGATCACCAGCGCTTGCACCACTGTTCTCAGGGAGTTGCCATCTAGGTATGGACGGATCTGGACAATTTGGTGGAGATGATAAAATGTGCTCCGGGTCACAGCAGGCACCTGGGCATCCAAGGATAGTGCCAGATCCAGGACCACGCCCAGATTCCAAACCTTGTCCGACAGCTGGAGGGAAACACCCTCCAAGCTGGGGAGAGGGCCTCCGTATCCAGACGGAGAACTCCTGAAGAACATCACCTCTATCTTCTCGGGGTTGAGTTTGAGCCTGTTGGCCCTGGTCCAAGCCATGACCACCTCCAGGCACTGGTTGAGAGTCCGGACAGCTTCCACTGCAGCAGTGGAAAAGGAGAGATAGAGCTGTGTGTCATCAGCGTACTGATGACAGCAGACTCCAAAACTCCGAATGACCCCAGCCAGCGGTCTTACATAGATGTTGAACAGCATGGGGGAGAGAGACGAGCTCTGCGGAACCCCACAAGGGAGTGTCCATGGGGCTGACAACTCTCCACCATGCTGCACATACTGGAGCCGATCCTCCAGGAAGGACCGGAGCCAACTGCGAACAGTGCCTCCGATACCGACCTCAGAGAGCCGGTCCAATAGGATACCGTGGTTGATGGTATCAAAGGCCACTGACAAATCCAGGAGAACCAACAGGGTAGAGCAACCCCTGTCGGCCGCCCGGATTAGGTCATCTTGCAGCTCGACCAGAGCTGTCTCAGTCCCTCGGCCAGGCCTGAACCAGGACTGGCATGGATCAAGGCACCGCTGTTCCTCCAGCCTCTCGATAACCTTGCCCATGAAGGGGACGTTGGCAATCGGACGGTAATTATTAATGTTTGTGTCCACTACTGCTGCTTTCTTGCAATGTAGCTAAATTTGGTATAACATTCCTTGTAGTGTTTTTTGTAAACACTGTTGAGGACACGATAGTGGGATGGTTAGGGGTGGAATCTTACTAAAATAATGTATGATGAAAATTTGTTAGAAATTGCTTTTTCTGTAAACTGCTTCCATAGTTCTCTAAAGCTGTTCCATTGTTGGCTGCATGCTTTTAAAAGCTTATTCTTTGCTATCAGAATGTGTTTTAACACAGTAGTTCTTTAATTGTGGCTTGGGAAGCTCCGATAACTCTCTCTGCATTTTCAAGTGTTGCTTAGACTACAATGTAAACAGTAGAGAGAATTTGATGGCGGGATGTCAGTTGACTTGGACAGCCTTTAAAAGGCAGTTTGGACGTATAGGACTATCAACACTTCCTTTCATAGCTGTATGTTCCCATATCTCGTGCAGTGTGCCTCTTCTGTGTGTTTATCTTGGGAATAGAGGAGAGGATGCTATGTACTGCCTGTCTGTAAGCCTTGGCTACTATGTGTACAGAAGGCTGGACTAGATAGTTCTTCTGAACGGGCATGGTTTTTCTTAAATTCTAAATGGTGGAGGTTTTCTTTGAAAATGTCATTATTCATGACATTAGTAATGTGGGGTGTCTAAAAGCATGTTTTAAACTGGAATTGAAATCCAGATTTGCTTGTTTCGCATTTCTTCCCACACTTGTCAAGTCTAGAGATGTGAAGGCCCAGAAAAAAACAGATAATTTCAGGGGAGGATGGGTTTTTTCCCAGTTTTTCCCCTGAAGCCTTTTTTTTTTTGAAAAATTGAAAAAAGAAAAAGAAAAAATGATTACCAAATGTTTTATTTTAACATGATGAATAAAATATTTTAAGACAGGGTGTTCAAATGTTTTCCAAATAATTTCTAAAAATACGCATAGTATCAGATTATTCTAATTTCTGTGCACTGAGGACTAGCAAGTCCTAGGTTACAAACTGAACTCTCAGAACAAGATGCATCTCTTGCTTTAGGAAGTGCTGCAGTTGTCACAAGGAAAAAAAAACAGATTTCACTTTTGTTTTTGAATATGGGTGGGTATGTTTGGTTTTGTTCTGTCCTTTTCACTAGGCCTCAAAGTGCTGGAAGAAAATGCAGAGCAACAAAAATAATTACGGTTAAAAAATTTCCCTTCCATTGAAACTTAGTCCAACTCCCTTCTATACATTTCCCCTCTCTTCAATTCTTTTTATGAGAATGAGGTTTTAATTTTATTTTTATTTAATACTGTGGAGAGGAAATGTGAATAATTGTTAATTCTGGATTTTTAAACATTTTTTGTTGAGGGTTTTTTTTTTTTGTTCCACATAAACTAATAAACAGTTCAGGAGATCGTTACTTCATTTGTTACTTACAATTACAAATAAATATTATTTTAAAAGTAAACTCTGTTATAATTGTTTGGATACACTAGTTGTGATAATTTTATGCCAAGTCAAATTGTTCATAGTCATATTTTTTATGTTCCTAAAGTAACAGAATAACTTTCAAGCTGTAAAAGGGGGTGGGGAGTACTAATGTAGCACTTTTTTCAATTTTTCCAAAAAAGTCTGGGTTTTGTTCCAGGGGGAAAATGGGGGGTGGAACCCAGGTTTTTCTTCCATGCTTCAAAATTTCCAGAAATTTTACATCTCTAGCTCAAGTCCCCTTCTTTTTTTTCTCATGTTCCAGTGGTCAGTTCTACATTGAAAGCTCTAGAGATGGGGGGGGGGGACTGTTTACCTACATTGTTCTTCAGGGATGCTGATGATGCTGTGAAACTAATGATGACTAGTGTTTAAATTAAAAACACACTTCTGCCTTGAGTAATAAAAGGAAAGCTACCACAAAACCATAGTCCCATACATACACGGTTTGCTCCCCATTTCCTTGCTAACTGTACATTTAGAAACAGAAATCCAAGTTTCAGTTGGAGGCCCTTTTTGGTAATCCTTCCTGCAATTGATTCAAAGCTGCCTTAGGTTCTTTTTTAAGAAGAAAGGCAAGATAAAAATATTTTTTAAGTAAGGAAGGAAAGTGGGATGGTTTAAGATGAACAAGTATATCTGAATCAGTGCACACAGTAAAGGAACTACTGGACTAACTTACTTAGTACTGTAACAACTTAAGATGGATATGAAGAATCTTCTGGCATCTGCAGATTACGTGAGGACTGATGGGGCAAATTGTTAGCGTTCACTCAGTCACCTGCAAGACTGTGGATGGTTGCTGTAGCAACAGCTGTGTAAAAGAAACTGGTACCTTCCAGATCAAAGCAGGAAGAGGAATATAGAAGAGAGGGCAGGGAGATAAAGACAGGAGAGCCTTCAGTTTTGAACCTAGTGATTGTATTAATATTGTCAGGCACAAAATTGAAGGCCTTCAAGTTTTATTATTTATATTTTTTGCAAGTCCATGGCAGCAGTTGCATTGCTTAGCGTTCAGTGATGGGAGATGGCCCATGCAATGGACTCTTCCTGTTCTCGTGTTACTTCCTGAAGGGTTGGTTCCAGCATGTTTACCCCCACTGTGTAGGGTAGATCAGAGTGTTTGGGGGTTAGGAGAACATATGAACCAGCTACAAAACCCTGTTTGCTACCTTTCTGCTTAATGGTCGTTCTTCTCTCATTTCTAAACCACCCTGCACCGGTAAACAGACAAGAACTAGTAGTGACTCCAAACCAGACTTGGGAATGATGAAACACTAATGAAGAATGCTGGATGTGAGCACAGCACTAGGGTAGGAAAGAGTATTAATCTAAAGCAGTGTTTCCCCACCTGGGTGTCATAAAGTGTTTTCTGGGAGGTCATGGGTCAACTTATATATGTTGAAGCCCTTGTTAAATAATTTATTCCTTGACCTTTCAGCATGGGATATTAAAGTCAGTGTGTGTGAAAGAGCAAGAAGCCCTTTGGGGGAGAAAGAAGCCTCTGCTTTCTGAAAAGGGATTAATTTAATTCTCTACATTAAAATGCCTTTTTATGCAAAAATGGTGGGATATCACAGGTTACTTGGCTATTATAAAATGGGGGCACAACTCGAAAAAGGTTGGGAGCCATAGATCTAAAACAAATGTTTGGTTGGAGAGCTATTGACTGTGTGTCTGTCCTTTTTGATTCTGGAGTTTTACAAGACAGCCTATGGGTTCCTTCTTAATTGTAGCTGATGTCATGCTTTAACATTTATAGTTGTGCTGCAGTGCTGACACATTGCCCTCATAAATGGGGAATTGAAGCTTTCATTCAGCCTCTGATGCTGGACTGTGATTATCTTCTGGAACTGGAAGCAGTATAATAATAATTACGCTCTACTGCCACTTCTCCCAGCTGTCAGCTGGTGTGCAGGAAACGTGATGGGGGGAGGGGGAATTTGATGGCACCATTGGCACCTTCATAATCTAATAACCTGTTGAAGCACTCATTTCAGAGTAGAAGGCAGGACTGCAATATTAAAAGGGTAATATAATAGTAGATCTCCAAAAGCATGTTGAGAATGATTACTATTAAACCAGTCACCTTTCACACTAGCATAGTTGCCAGCTTGAGGTGCAGTAGGGAGATTGCTAAAGATGGGTAGCATTTAAGTAAAGCACTGAAGGTTCTGCAGAAATAACTTGAATGTGGTTTGAAAACCCAACAGAACAGGTTTCTCCTAAAGATGGCCACCATATACGACCCAGACTTGGCTTAATTAGAATACTTTTGCTTTGGCTAGTGCTTTCCAATATTTTTACCTTCTATGATTCTTTCCTTATGCAGTTTAATCGCCAGTGAATGCTAGTGTATGGGGGTCATAGAACAGTGATGGCAAACCTTTGAGAGACTGAGCACCCAAACTGCGATTCAAAACCCACTAATTTTTCGCAAAGTGTCAATACAGCAATTTACCTGAATACAGGTGGCTGTGAAGGGGTGATATCAGGTCCCCACAGATAGGGCTCCGAGTATCACCTTTGGCACCTGTGCCATAGGTTCGCCAACCCTGTTGGTCATAGAACCTCTGTGAATCAGAGAGGATTCTGCAGCATGTTGTGAGATTGAGCATCCAGGAAGTGTTTTGGGCCTACGATCAATTTACAGGGAACCTTTCAAGAGAGGCTTTGGTGAAACTGAGTACAAATGGTGAATTGGCTACTGCTGCAACAGCTGTGGAGGTCAGGGGGTAATTTTGAAAAATGCCATGGTCAAACAAAGTAATGCTAGGTGTATGTATCAATATAAAAAGTGTCTCTTAAGTTTAGAAACTAACGTTATTCTTGAAAGAGCAATCAAGATATAAAACTGGCAGAAAGGCATTCATGTAAGTCCGGATTGCATGTGGTGTGTGGGCTACAATGATTTTGCTTTGTGCTGTCATATAGAAATGTAGATTCTTAATAATCACGGGTTTCATCTTGATTTGAGTTTCTAGAGCCACTTTACACTTTGTATGGCACCAGGATCCAGATTTGTGGCATACTTTCTGAATTGTGAAGGGGGGATTATAACAAAGAACTGTGACCAGATGAGACGTAGCATGGTGTGGTAGGTTCAAGTCATACTTAGCCAAGATGTTCTGTAGATGTCCCTGTGAAGGTGTCTCAGTCAAATTTACCTGGTGAGACTGTCAGAATAAAATGAGATAAGCATTTCTCTACTGGCATAAGCTTCTCGGTGGAAAGATGAGATACAGCTATAGTGTATAATTGTGGCTTACTGTGTGTGTTGTTTATGCTTTGCAGTATATGTCTTATTACTTATGAGATGGCATCTGTAGAATACAGTTGCTAAGTACGTGTGAAGCAGCTTGTTGAGATCATACAGAAAAGTATGATGTTAATAATAACTGAGTGTGTGTGGGGGGGCAAGAAACTAAAATAAATATGAATGATTTCCAAGCAATAGATAACATTTTCTTGTTTGAGTCCAACGGTTTTGAAATGGTGTATAAAATAATTGAAGATGGCATATAGGCATGGTCACACAAAATACCTCTGAGGAATTTTGTATTCCAAAAATTGTGGACATTGTACAGCATACACTGAAATACCTACTGAAATTAGTATTTTGAGAACATGCATGTTTGACTTGAAGTGCCTACTGATGAGTATGTTATCAAATTTATATATGGTAGTTGTTTAATGTGCACTTTATGTAAGATTGTTTCACTAGAAGAACAGGTTCTCTGTGTCTTAAATTAATATTTTTTGCAAAATACAGTTCTCTTAACATTTTATTGTAGGACTGGGTTTTCAGAATTCATGAAAGGGTTGTCTTAAGTATTGATTTTGATTTACCTTTTTGGTATAGTCTAGTCAGGACAGGACATTCTTCTCTTTACCATTGAGAAATGAGCTGCTATGCTTCACACAGGAGACACTTGTAAATTTTCAGCTGCTTTATATATACATATTTAAATGGTAGATCAAGCATTTCTGTCCTTCTTGCTCCCAGCATTCCTAGGAATTACTGTAGGTGAAACCTAACACCATCACATAATCTGCGGGAGCCTAATTCCAATGTCCACAGACCTTTCCTTCATTATTTCTAGTTGAAACTCAGACCATGGAAATATGTCAGGCTTCTCTTCTTATCACCCCAAACCTGTTTGTATATAACCTCTTTACTGGGGAAGAGATCTTGAGAAATGCTACCTATATTGTGCACTTTTCATTGGCTACCTAAATCTATTATGCTAATATGGAATCTGAAATTAATTAAGAGACTTCATTAATGATACTATGCATGTTTTTTTGTGGAAGTATTACATACTGATCTGATGAACCTTAGGATAGCTGGGGCATGTTCACAAATTAATACAGCAAGATATTGATATACTGTATTGGGTTCTTGATGGTGAGCTTCTCAACCCTTTACTCAGGGCAGATGGGACTGTTACAAGTCCCTGTATCAGGTAGCAGCGTGTGTTCTGTTCATGACCTCTGTCATGTTGACTGTCATATCCTGTACTGGTTTCAACTTGTTTTGTAACTTAAGGAAGGGGTTCTGAAATCAAGTTATCGGATATTGGTTAGTTAGCTTATTTGATCTAGAAAACAGGGTTTTATGGAAGCTGTTTCTTTACCCAGTCAATGCAGGCAAGTGGAAACAAGTGTGGCTTTAAGTGCATTAACATGTTACCAGTTTGTTTCATATAATGGCAGCAACCCCAGGATGTGTGAGTTTATGTCTTCTGCTCCATATCTGAATGAAAAGTCCTTCCCAACTTCTGTTGAAAATCAACATACAATCACACATGTGTACACATGGCTTCCTATTGAAAATCTTCCCCCAGGCTGCTCTTGGTCCTGGGAGGAACATGTCAACAGATGTGTTGCTCTTAGAGATTATAATGGGAGCTGTGTGCTGTTGTGAGGCCTTGGGTTTAGAAGCTAATGTCAAACTCCTTAACCCTCCATGCTGTGGTGCCCACCCTACCCCCTTTCCTCTGCAGGTCCTGTGAGAGGAAAGAAATGCACATTACAGGCATGCATTTAACACAACTGTTGTGTTTGATGTGAGAAGCAGTGTGAGAAAGTTACCACGTCAGATTGATTCTGTACATCTTCTCCCTACACATGGATGAGTTAATCATGCTGATAGATAATACAGTGGTACCTTGTATAAAGGAATTAATTCGTTCCAAATGAAATTATGGTAAGCAAATTTTCCTTTATACAAAGTTCCCATAGGAATGCATTGAAAACGGAGTAATCCAATTTTTATGTTGTACGGATTCGCCCTATAGGCAATTATGTTAAGCAAATTTCCCCTATCTCCGGAATTTTTTATGTTGTACAGAATTTATGTTATACAAACTGTTCTTATACAAGGGTCAACTGTAATAGTCTTTATTTAGTACATGTGTTCACAGCTCTTTGCCTAACCATATCCCAACAGTTCTCTCAGTCTGTCATTCAGCAGATAGGGAGCAGGCCAAAGGGCTGCACATAGATGTCCTGTGGCTGGGAAGCAGATGTCTTAAATTTACAATGGAAGCCTGGGGAGAGGGAGCAATTTAAAATCTAAAAGCAGTAAAATTCTTGCAGCAACTTCTATTGATTTATAGTGTTTATTTAATGTGTAAATATTTATTAAACAGTACCAAATGTGATTCCCATTCCAGTAACTTAGGCTGTTGTATGGTCAAAGTGTTTTAGTAATGTGAAACCAGTGAATTGTTTGTGCATTTCAATGGGTCTTGAGCTGCCTGCTGAACTACTAAATTGATGACTAACCCCTGGGAACTTTAGAGAGGTTGTCCTTTCATTAGGGTGCCAGTTTTAACTACTGGAGGCTATATTTGTAGTTTGGGAAGTCAGTGAATTATTCATACACTTCACCTAGAGAACTGTGATCCTGGACTTTGGTAGGCATTGCATCTTATTTAAATTTCTATTGAGATTCTTGTTCTTCTCCATTGTTGCGAGTGCTGTGCCAAATATTCTGGGCCATGTGTGGTATTTCATTGTCACTGTAGAAGAGAAAGAAAGAAGCAGTATTCATTCAATAGCGCAGAATTTACTTGAATTTACATTCCTTTCGGCTATTCTTCCCAGAATTCTGAAGAAACATTTGAATCCTTCACCTTAAATGGGTTCTGGAAAATATACATTTGTGAAGAATTCTTCTGACAGAAGACCCTTGAATTAAGCCACTCTAAACCCTAGATATAAGCACTATTTGATAAAGAACCCTTTTCATCTTGTTCTGGTTGGAGTAACTAACAGACATCTATTCCTAACCATGTGTGGACTTAGCCATTCCATACTCAGTTGGTAAAATGTACTGTTAGAATAAATTTAAAGAGAATGTGACTCAGGTAGCTGTTAATTTCATCTTCTTCCATGAACCCTGACTCTCTGAAATGTCATATTGTTTTATACAGCACATATGCAAAACTTAATATTGAGAATGATTACAACTTAACTTCCTAGGCTCATTCCAATATCCGGGAGGAATATGGTTATGAATTCTCTGAAATCCAGCTGTGTAAATTACAAAAACGATAGCTGTTGTAGTCTTTTTGGCTTTCTGTTTAACAGCTCTAATAGCACTGAAGACGAGGTAGACGGTTGGCTGGAATCCTAAACAAGAATACATCAATCAGGCAAAATTTCATTGTATATCTTACTTAAACGATTTCATGTTTTGCAGAGTCTCTTATTTGTTCTCTGCCTGACCCTAGAGGGGTCAGGATCCTTTCAACTGCATCTAGCTGCATTATTACCAGCTTGAACAGACACACTGAATAAATGGGACTTGCTATGAAAACATGTATGCAAGCCTAATTTATTAAGTCTATTCTACTTGGTCTTACCAACTGGATTTAGCTTTTTATAAGTGGAACCTTAAGAAATTAGCTTCTATTTTTTTACTGTGCTTGACCTGTAAACACTAAAAGTAGGCAGCACTTCTTCATATTGTTTGGGAGACCTTATTGTCCGGAGTCCAGTTGAAAAATTATTCTGTGAGTCCACTGGGCTGTTTCAATTTCAAGTTGCTACAAGTGAATGAGCCATTGTTGGCATTTTCTGTCATGCTTTCAAGTCATATAATCTGTATACAATAGCAAATGCCTATACTGTACTGATTTTTGGACTTGCAGGTATAACAGAATTCTGGCCACTGAATTTTGTATTATATTCTACAAGATTGCAGATGTCCACTTACCATAGGCCTGTATATATCCACCTATGGAAAGAAATAAGCAATTCCAGACAACCAGGTGTGGAAGCTTCTGTAAAATGGAGATAATTAATTCCATTTGAGACAGTGTACATATGCAGCCAAAGTACGTATGTACACAGAGGGGAAAAATTAGAAATACAGTGGTACCTTGTATAACAGACAGCTTGTATAACAGAAAATTTGTACAACATAAAAAATTCCAGAGATAGGGGAAATTTGCTTAACATAATTGCCTATGGGGAAAATCCGTACAACATAAAAATGGGATTACTCTGCTTTCAATGCATTCCTATGGGAATTTGTATAAAGGAAAATTTGCTTAACATAATTTCATTTGGAACGAATTAATTCCTTTATACAAGGTACCACTGTACTAAAACCAACAAATATAAATGAAACAACGATGAATAAAAGTAAAAACCTCTGACAAGACAAGAGGGCAGGCAAACACCATGGCAAACAACATATAATCATACAATCATCGATCACCAAAATGTTATTTAAAAAGCCATGTTTTTAAGGCTTCCCTAAAAGCTGGGAAAGACTCCGCTAGCCGAATCTCAGTTGGTAATTTGTTCCAAAGCTTTGGAGCAGCCCCGAGAAAGCCCGACTATGGGTAGAAACCCTATGGGCTTCCCTAGGGGTGGCCACCTGGAGCGAGAGGGCTAACAATGCTCTGGTGGGATGGGATGAAACTAACCTTTGGGAGATACACTCCACCAGATACTCAGGTCCCGCGCCATGGAGGGTTTTGTAAACCAAAACCAATACCTTGAACCTTATCCGAGAGGCAACGGGTAGCCAATGCTGGCGAGCCAAGATAGTGGTGATGTGGTCAAACCTGCTTGCACCAACCACCAGTCTGGCTGCCACATTCTGCACCCGCTGCAGTCGCTGAACAAGGGTCAAGTAAAGACCCATGTAAAGAGTGTTACACTAATCTATCCTCAAGATCACCAGAGCTTGCACAACTGTCCGCAGGGAGTCCCTGTCAAGGTAAGGGTGAACCTGGGCAATAAGCCGAAGTTGGTAAAGGTCCGCCTTGGAAACACCTGCCACCTGGGCCTCCAGGGACAAAGCTAGATCCAAGACAATGCCCAGACTCCTCACTTTATCATGCAGCTGAAGGACAGTACCTCCCAAGCTAGAAAGAGGGCCACTGTACCCATCCAGGGACCCTCCAAGGAACAGAACCTCGCTCTTCTCCGGGTTGAGCCTGAGCCTGTTAGTTCTGGTCCACTCCACAACTGCGGCCAGGCAACAATCAAGGGACCGCACAGCCTCCAATGCAGAGGTGGAAAAGGAGAGATAGAGCTGCATGTCATCAGGGTACTGATGACAGCAGACCCCATGACTCCAAATGACCTCAGACAGCAGCCTCATATAGAGGTGAAAGAGCATAGGGGAGATTGCTAACCTCTGGGGCACTCCACAAGAGAGTGTCCATGGGTCCAACAAATTCCCCCTCCCCCAGCTTTATTCCCTGGGCATGACCACTGAGGAAGGAACGGAGCCAGCTCAAAGCATGGCCCCCAATTCCCGCATCAGAAAGCTGACCCAGGAGGATATCGTGGCTGACAGTATCAAAGGCTGCAGACAAATTGAGGAGAACCAACAAGGTAGAGCAGGGGTGTCCAAACTTTTTGCAAGGTGAGCCAGATTTGGTGAAGTGAAAATGTATGGGGGCCGACCATTCAGCCACATTTGGCCCCCGGGTTGACAAGTCTCTATAACATGCAAGGAGATGGGGAGGATGCTGTAGCAACGGAACTGGGGGCCGGGTAGGCTGGGCAGGTGGCTGGGGGGATGGACAGAGGCAGGGAGGGCAGGCAAACCATAAAACTGCAAGCTAATGCCTCCATTCGCTATGGGGAGGGGCCAGCTGGTGGGGATGCATGACTGGCTCAGCCGGTGGGGAGAAGAAGCGAGCCACTCAGAATTTGAAAACGGGCCAAATTTGGCCCCCGGGCCTGACTTTGGACATGCCTGGTTTATAGCACAGACATTGTATCAGTAGTTGAGCTTATGCAAACACTTTCTGTATAACTCAGGTTTGTGTGTGTTTGTTTTTGGCCTAACACAGCTGAAGTTTTAGCTAGTCAGTATTTTAAGGATATTTGATTTCATCTGAAGCTGGGAAGTATAAAAATAGGTCTTGCTTTCTCTGCTTGCAGCATTGCAGTTTTCTTTAAGAGTCACTGCCTTGAACTTCCTTGACACTTGGCAATCTGACACTTGTGGATTCTTTCTTGCTGGCAATAGCTGACATTTGCATCGATAAGTTGTTCTCCCCTCTGAGTGAAACCGGAGCCCTTGGATTGAAAAGGGAACTGCACTTCTGAAAGATTTTGCAGTTGGCTTCTTTGGACATGTGTATACCAGAATGACCTCCCTGGATGGGCATGTGTCATGATCCTCAAAATAAAATTAGTTGCAAGTAGTTGTGTAAGACCTTGATGCTCTTTTTTGAAGGTCAAAGACAATATTACTTGCAGACTATTAATATGACAACTACTTTATTCAAATATTAGAGTGCATGTCCATTGCAATATGTTTTGGAGAATGGCAAATGAATCATGGTGCCATGATGTGTTCCTTTCTCTTATTTGGCAAAGAGGATCCTTCAGGATGACTGACTTAAAGAGATGGGGAAAACCCTGCAAAAAGTTCAAGCTTAGCTGGATTCTATTCATCTT
>JAHTLZ010003518.1:15759281-15820216 GCA_023846285.1 Phrynocephalus versicolor
TAGTTAGTTAGTTAGTTAGTTAGTTAGTTAGTTAGTTAGTTAGTTAGAGTATTTTTACCCCACCTTTCTCCTTGGAAAAGGACCCAAGGTGGCTTACAATAATGAGGGACAATATACATTCCAGTACAACTAAAACATACTGTATCCAAGTTTTAGAACAGGGATTTGAGGGACATCTTACAGCATTAAAAGACAACATTAAAGCTACAAGAGAAGTCGAGCAGTTAAAGAGAGAGTAAAAAATCCATGTAAAAGTTATGAGGGATGGAAACTAACATAGTGTCAATGAAACCACAAAATGTTATAAGTGGTTATAAACACAAACTCCATGTGATCATGTGTGATATACTCATATAAAATACACATAATAGGTAGTCCATCATTTTGTGGTTGGGGATTATTGAAAAATACTTATAATTTATTTATCAGAATTTGTAGTGTAAAAACATGAGCATCAAACATTTGAACCATATGGAGCACTTGATGACTTGGTCTCTTTAATCTTGTTTCAGTCTCATTTCAGTCTCTTTTCCTGCCATTTTATTCTCTTTTCTTTTTGCGGGGTGGTCTACCAGTCCTCGCTGTGCCATAGGTTAGACCTTGGTTTTAACACTTTTGCTTTATTAGTTCTGGGATTAAATGCAAAAGAATCAGCACAGCACAGCACAGCATAGCATAGCTATATATGTTACTGGCATGAGAAAACCGACTAGGACAAAGCCCAATGCTGTGCAGAATTATTGCAGATAAATTCGATATACATTTACTGGTGTTTATTTATTTATTTATTTATTTTAATACTTATATACCACCCATCTTCCGGAGGAACTCCGGGTGGTTTACAACATATATACATATGTTTGTAAACCATATACAACATATACATATATGTTTGTAATAATACAGATTCCTCTTGAAACATCAAATGCTGAATTTCAGGTTCAGCTGTTTTTCACACTGAAGTGCTTGGGTCATGGGCATGAATCTGCAATGGGAAATATGTGGCCCTCCTAAGTGTTGTTGGACTGGATTCTCAGAATCTCTAGCCATCAGACCTAATGGACAGGCATCATGGGACTTGCTGTCCAGTGTCTGCAGGGTCATGCATTCCCCATTGTTGATGGAATAATGGTTCAGACTTTCAAGCTTTCTATATTTCGGGGACTCTTTCTACCTAAACTTCCTGGGGAGTCTGAGAAGTGCAGGAACACATTCAGTTTAGCCAAGGCAGAAACCCGACATGTTAATTAAATTAGAATGTATTGATCCTCTCAGCAGACCTCAGTAATGTATTGTGTTACACATAAAACTTTATGCAGAAGACCTCCATATCTATGACTTCACTGGTTCCCACACTGGATGGATTTGATTTAAATCAAATCAATTTAAATGACAGCTGTCTTCTCCCTTATTCTACCCTACTACCACCATACTCTCTTTCCTCTGTTGTCACAATTTCTGCCATCAGTATACTAGTCAAGAGAGTTTCAGACATAGTGTGTGTGCGGGGAAGAGATATTAACCCCAGCATGGCCACAAAGCAAGATTCTGTAAATCAGGATTCGACTGTAAACATGAAAAAAGGGATCTACATGTAAACCATTTGGGGTGTCTGATAATCAGGAAACAGAGTTACTTTCTCATTAATACTAGAAGAATTTGATTCACATATGATAGGATGTGGCAGTTTTGATGTCTTGTGTTTGAACTTTTCCCATAAATAAATTGTGGTTTGCTAAGCAGACACAAAAATATAATTCAAACCCTTGGTTTGTTGTTGACTTATCATCTAGGTTTCTTTATATCATGGCTTTTCATAATGCTCGAACCCAGATCTGTGCCTTGCAGCGGGCATGTTTTCCCAGTCACCTGCCCTGCAGCAGGATTTGCAGGGCAGATCTTTTGGGACAGTCCAAAAATGGATAAAACAAATCATGATTGGTTGGTTAGTTGCTGTTGTTTTAATGTCTGCAAGAGGCAGCAAACTATTGCTAAGAAGGTATAATGCAATGTTTATAATATCTTAACTACTTGCTTTATAAAACTGGATTGTTCTGTTTTGCATGTTAAGTGTGGAAATAAAATATAGGTTAAGCTATAAACACTCTAAAATATAGAACACTCTAAAAATACTTGACAATTCTTCTGTTATAGATTGCATTCACAACAAAAATATATCATCCAAACATAAATAGTAATGGGAGTATTTGTCTTGATATCCTGAGATCACAATGGTCACCTGCTCTGACTGTTTCTAAAGGTAAGTATTTGTGAAATTCAGTTTTAGGTCGTCATCCTGGCAGAGTGGATTTGATTTAATTCAGATTGATTTAAATATGATTTAAACAAAACAAAAATATAGATTTTTAAAACTTTAAAAAATAATTTTAATATAAATTGTGTTTTAAATCAATTTGATTTAAAAAAACATTTATTTTTCTATAGCAGCTACAACCCTTAGTTGTGTTTTAGAAGATTTTTGAGCAGTGAATATCCTGGTCAAATTATAGAAGATGTGATTTTAAAAAAAAAACCCAGTTCCCTTGGCATTAGGTTTTCTTGGCCCAAACCAGGTTACACTTATTATAAAATCCACGAGTTGGTGATATCTTTTATTGGGCCACTAAAGAAGTAAAACAAATAACAAGCTTTCATGGATGAAATCCACTTCCTCAGGCTCATCCTTTACGGATGGTACAGGAAATTGTCCAGAAATAGATGCTACTTATCTAGGAGAGATGATCAGTTCTTCTTAAGAAGCTGGGCTTCTGTCTCTCGAGCAGAATTTGGATTTTTACACCATGGCACTTGAGAGCAAAGAGCTGCTAATTACCCTGTGATTGAAATGTGTGTTCAATTATGAGCTAATGACCTATTTTTATTTTCTTGTGGTCATCACTTCAATACAAAACAAGGCAGTTTCATACCGATCACAGCACTAGTTAGTTCCCGATACCCAGTTGTTTTTTTAATTTGACAGCCACCTTCATGTGCAAATGGTTTTTTAAGCTGAGAGGGTTATCAAAGCAGTGTGTTACATATAGTAACCAGCAGTTCTTTAAATAAGGTGGTGGTGGTGTGGAACCCTCATATAGCCTGTTCAAGCCTTAGATGTGCCTGAAATAGCTCTTTGGTCACTGTTTCTTTTACCATTTGGGACACTTATCTTGAATAGCCCACCATGGAGCCAGAGCAGTGTTTGTGCAGTTTGGGACTGGGTCTGAAAAGGACATAGCACATTGCATTCTTTCCTGTTAACAAACATTTATAAAAAGTAAATACTGTATATACTCGAATATAAGCCTAGTTTTTCAGCCCTAATTTTGGGCTGAAAAAAGGGGCCCTCGGCTTATGTGCGGGTCAATACTTTTAGCCACTGAGGCAAGTGCTTGGGTCAGTGGCTAAAAGTCATTTTAAACATTGTGTGCCGCTTCTCATGACCCCCCTCTGCATCACAGGGGAGTCTAGGGTGGGAAATGCAGCAGGGCCTGGCAAGTGCTTGGGTCAGTGGCTAAAAGTCATTTTAAACACCACTCCACCAGCTTACAAAGGAGGAGCTGCCAGGCCCTGCTGTATTTCCCACCCTAGGCTTATACTCGAGTCAATATGTTTCCCCAGTTTTGGGCTTCGACTTGTACTTGGGTAAACTTATACTCGAGTATATACGGTAACTTAGAATTTTGTCTCACCCAAAGAAAATATTGCTGAAGGCTGCTGGCTCAATTCAGCTTCCAGCAGATCATCCCATAGTATCATTGGGCAGCTCAAATTATAAGTTTGAACTAAAGGAGGCACTGTGCCAATTTGTTGGATGCACAGAGGATGTACAATGTGCAGTGGTACCTTGTATAAAGGAATTAATTTGTTCCAAGTGAAATTGTGTTAAGCAATTTTCCTTTATACAAATTTCCCATAGGAATACATTGAAAACACAGTAATTTCTAATTGCTACGATTTTTATGTTGTACAGATTCGCCCCATCGGCGATTCTGTTAAGCAAATTTCCCCTATCTTCAGAATTTTTTTATGTTGTACAGATTTTATGCTATACAAACTCTTTGTTATACGAGGTTCTATAGTAGTGCTCTTCCAGTTTCAAGAAGCTGAAATATGGAACCAATGTTAAAAAAAATGGAGCTGGCATCTACTTTGTTCCCATGATTGCGAAGGTCATGGATTCAAAAATCTAACTGATTTTTCTTTTTTAAATCTAGTTCTTTTGTCCATATGCTCTTTACTTTGTGATCCTAATCCAGATGACCCTTTAGTACCAGATATTGCACAAATCTACAAGTCAGACAAGGAAAAGTAAGTGTGTGAATATAATTCCAATATTTTGTTTGCTATTGCTTTGCCTAACACTCTCTCCTTCCAAGCTAACTACTATATTATACTTTCTGCTGCTTTCTTTATTTCTGGCAATATCAAGGTTTGCTTTTATCTTTAAAACTGCATAATCTTAACAATGTTCAGTTCCTAAATGAGAAGTTTTTTTCTATCTATTGTCCTACCTAGTGTATCTTAAATGTATAATTGTCAGATTATAGCAGTAATAGTGTACAGAACCTTTAACTCATGTTATAACTCGCATATTCTAGATGCTAGCAAAGGTATATTTTAATACACTTTTTACCCTTTTAAATGTTCAAGACATGTCTCTACTGATTTTTCAAGAGAGCTTCATCAAACTATTTTTGAAGTTATCTGAGAGAAATGGCATGAGTCTTTTTCTTGTTGGATTGTTGTTAAATAGAAGGCCCGTGTTTTGAGCTATAGTGCCAGCTGATTTAGATTAGCTACTAGGTTTGCTTTATTATTGTCTGTTTTATATGACATTTATGAACAAACAAACTAGGTGCGGGTGTATTTTTCCTCCTCCTCTCAGCATCTCTTCAGCCTAGTGAAGATAAGTAAGCACATGAGAAGCACATTGGGGATGTGATTTATTTTTGCTCCTTAATTATAAAGTGCACATTGATAACAAATCATGACTGTAAACAAACAACCAAAAAGAAAATAATCATTTAGAAAACCCAATGCAATTTTGGGGATTACATAAATGTAGTGTTTTTCTTCGAATGTAAAGTGGTAAGCTAAAGCCCTTGAGAATGTCTTGGCAAATGTTACCAGAAGATGTAACTAACCAAGTTGACCTTCTGGACTTTTCCATGCATTGATGATATCTGCTTAGAGAGGTATCACTTTAAGCATTGAATAAATGGGAAGCCAACCCACATCAGCTGTTTGAGTCGTTGTGATCTCTAGTCCATTTAACTAGTTTCTCAGTCAGAGCTGTTCCTAAATCTGTTTATATCAGCACTGAAGAAATGAGTTCTGTTCCCTTTTTCCACCTTTGTCTTGACCTAGTGAAGCTAAGTAGGCAATTTATAACTGCATGTTCATCTGTGAGGTAATAGTGATATTCCACATGCTGGTTCCTTTTTGTTATAATTATTCAGTTAGATACAAGGTTTCCTCAATGTTGTGTGTGTGTGTTAACCCAGAGCTACATCAGGGTGGTGCATAGGCAGCCAGTTTGTATACTTCCTGTTTTGAATGAAAGCCTGAACACTCTTGTGGGCAGAACATAATATTAGAGGGATCATTGGCTATACTTGATCACTTTAATTGCAACAAGGTAGGGAGAACAGGACAGAGTGGTAGTGAAGGAAGTGGAGGTAAAATAATGAGCAGGTGTAGTAAAGGTCACAACTCAGCTGCAATTTTTACAATTTTCCTGTACAGTCTTGCCTTCCTTTGGACATTACCTTCTTCCTCTGCACATTTATCCAATTGCTGGCTATTTACTGTACCTCAATATAATCTATTTTTGTGTGAATTTTGTAACTTTGTTTTATTTATTCTGTTTATTTCTTTTTTATGCTGCTTTACTCACAATAAGAGACTCAAAAGTGGCTCACAGTCAATTAAACCAACACAGTAGTCAAAACTGATAATACCATAATGTAATATAGCATAAAACACATAACATTTTTTAAAATGCCGCTGGAATTCAGTGAATATGTAGCATTCCCAATATCCCCCACTTTTCCCAATAACTGAAAAGTCTGTTTAAAAAGGAATGTCTCTGCCAAAAGAACAGGAAGGAAAGGCTGATTTGGTTTCCCTGGGGAGGGTATTTCACATTGTGGGATCAGCCACTGAAAAGATGATCTCACCAAATAAGCTAAATTTGGACAGTGGGACCAAGAGATGGATTTCCCCAGAAGATCTTAAAAGCCAGAGAGACTCATATGATAAATATGGATCTTGAGATAATCTGGACACAAACCATATACTGTAGGGCTTTTTAGATCATAACCAGCACTTGGAATCTGGCCCCGAAAAAGAGCAGCAGTCAGTATTCCGTAATGGTCTTGTAACAAGGAAGTTATACAGTCACTGTAACCAGTGCCAGTTAGCAGTCTGACTGCAGTATATTGAAATATCTGAAATTTCCCCAGGGCACAGAGAGAACCCCTAGTTCCCTGAGCTTCTTGCCCCCTAAAGAAGCCGGACAGAGTCTGGCGAAACGTCAGGAAGAAAAACTTACAGAACATGGCCAAACAGCCCGAAAAACTCACAACAGCTTTCAGAGAACTCTCTTCAAAGGCTATTCTATCTAGAAACGAAGTAACTAGTTACTAAGTCATGTGTTACTATAGCCAAACAAAAATCTCCAGGTCAGGAAAATTAGCTGGGCACAAACATTCCTAGTTACCCCTGAAACCCGGACATCCAGGCTCCAAGCTGTATCCAAGAGCACACCCAAGCTGCAGAACTGATTTTTCAGGGGGAATGCAAGTTTCTCTAATGCAGACAAAATCCCAGATCCCTGATCTTAAAAAAAAGGAGCACCTTTCAGTTTGTTTGCCTTTATCCTGTCTATTGCTAACACTAGACACTGATGTAGCCCCCCAAAAAAATTCTTCCTTGGGGAACAGGTGGAACGACAGTATCTGCATGCGCCTTTGTAAGTGGGCTAGCAAACTGTCCAGCGTGCCACCTGCAGCCCATGCTCCAAGGAAACATACTTGACAGCTAATAATAACCAGGCACAGGCATACTCCAGGGAAAGCAATGTGTGAATCCTGGTTCTTTCTCCCATCAGTGGGTCCTTCCTCCTTCCAAGACCATCCTGCTTGTTCGGGGAAATTTTTAACATGAAATTTGCTTGGTATCTCAGGCACTTAGTGCTTTATCTGCTCAAAGCACCATGTTTTCCATCCACTACTCATTCTTTTGTTCAAAGATGGAGAGGTGTGCTGCTGTGTATTGCCATTCATGTTGGTTATGTGTTTGCTTTGAATATATGGATTTTTTTTTTGCTTTCTAAGAAAATTTAAATATAAAAAGACCTTAAATGTAGCAATCTGTTGAAACAGTTTTTATTTGCTTTGTAATGGCACTGTATAAGCATGTGTGTTTTTTACTTCTTTATTTTCTTTGACAGATACAACAGACATGCAAGAGAATGGACACAGAAATATGCAATGTAAACTTTTAAAACTTTTTCATATATACCAGAGTACTGTAAATTCTAGGGTTTTTTCAAATTAGAAGTAAATGGAGCACAGTTTACTGTTTTCAGTGTACCATGAAGCCCTTTTTGATTTTCACCTACATAAATGTGTTTCTGGAAAAAGGAATTAACTACAAAAATTAACCTGAAGACTGTGATGAGAGTATTTATCCTTTTTGTATGCTTTGCAAAAGACATTTATTATGTTTTTAAAAGATACGTGGACATCTGCATCTCCAGCCTACAAGATCCATAATGCAACTGTAGAGCAACCAAAATTATTTTTTCTGAAAACCTAGGTGTTACATAAGATATTCTATGTGTCTTTAAGATGTCAGACCTGTAAGTCTGTGTTTGAATTTCATACTTTGTTAGTTCATTGTATAATTTGTATTTTTTTACTGTATAGACTATATTTTATTTACCATGCAAGTCAATTCATTTTAGATTTTCTGCACAGTATTGAAAAAATACAACTATTGTTAAATAACTGAAGCATTCCCACCCAGAGGAATGCTCTATAAACTGGTAACTTCTTAAAAGAAACTTTGCACTCTAATTTTCAGTATATTCATTATGGGGAAACACATGGTTTTGATTCTGTTGCATACTGTTACTGCAATGTGAATTAATTGCACTGCTCTGTAGAAAGAAATGTAACTAGTTTTGTTCTATTCACAGCTGACTTTTTATCCCGTATAGGCAATATAATCTCTGACCTTTTAACAAAATTGACTTGAAGCTTTTCCATATAAATAAAACATGTTTTTTACTCCTTGTCTTGACTGTTCTTTAAGCCTTGCACAGTCTTTACGTGTGCTTGCTCTGAAAAGATCAAAATACTGTTAGATATGTGAATTACTAGTGTGAGGAACTGGCCTATGTATTTGAAATTGCTATGAACTCTTGCATATATTATACTGTCTATTCAACAATTTTATATCTTTATTCACTGAGACAGATCTTATTTTCAGGATAGAGAAACATCTCTAAGTTTACAGAATAGTCCTGAAACTGAATTATCACAGTAGCTTCCCGCCTTGCCTATATAACAATATTTTGATCTGGTAATTTTGTATACTAAGCTAATGCTTTTCAGCAGTTACATACATACTTCACCATGTATGGTTGGAGAAAAACAGCTTCACATTCTTTATATAGACATTTTAATTTTTTGAAAAAAAATACATTGGGGGGTACTTGATCCTTGCTAAAGGCATTTTAGTTTGTGGCTGCAGTAATTATAATTAAATACAAGTTGTTTGTCTAGGATGTTTTTTGCCATAGACACTATTTGCGCCCTTCTAGAGAAGGGAATGTAGGCCTAGTGCTTGGCTACAAAAGGAACAATAATAACTGGAATATATAGGCATATGATAAGCATCCCAGAAGCTGTTTTCATATTTCTGGGCCTGTAAAAATCTGTTTTAACATCTTACTTTTAAAATTCATGGAAAGTTTTAATGGTCTAGGAAATGTGTGTATGGGCATTTACTCATAAAGGTCATGTAGACTTCTTTACCTCAATGTACACAATCAAAAAATGGAAGCTTTGTGAAAGAAGCACTGAAAATTTAATTACCATTGTATCCCTATCATTGCTTGCTGTGAAATAGACCAGTCTTTGAAAATAGCCAATAAATGTTTCCTTGTGGTAAATAATCACTTCACTATACTTGAAAAAGGGAATGCCATAGCTTGCAAAGCAAAGCAGTTTGCCACATTTCTCTTCATTAATACTTTAAATGGTGGTAAAAGATTCTGATTGTGTGATTTCCCAGATGTTTTTACCCCATCTGTCTTAGATGTTTCTGATAGGTTTGTCCCGGAATAATGAATTTATAGCCCTTTAATATCTGACAATGGACTCTGTGAAATTTTGTAGTTTGATTTGCATGCCTGTTAAGTGAAAGCATTTAATCTTCTTCTGCTTTGCTAAAAGTATATGGAGGCTGGTTTGAAACTGTTTAGATGTTACAGTATTATGCTTTGAAGTATGCATCATACAAAAAGGAATTTACTTACCATAATGCAAGATCATCAGGCTGAGCAAAAGGTACAGATCAGCAAGCTTCTTAAATTTTCCTTCATAGGGCTGATTGTGTAGAAACGTGTTTAAGCTATATTTGTCTCTCCTCGGTGATACTGAAAACTGAAGTTCTTTTGAGACTGGCTTTACCTATTGAACTTTTAGATTAATCTTATTGAATGGTGACAAATGTAAGCAGATAAGAACTACATTAATTGATCTTATTTTGAATCGCAGCTTCAAATAATTAAGGACATTACGAATTTGTTGTTACATATTATATACTTCTTAATCAACTTTGTTTTGTTCTTTTAAGATATCTGTTTTGAAGCTCCCCCCCCCCCCAATATCAGCCATTTGCTCAGTCCTGGTGCTTCCATTATGGTGGCATAAATGTTGTCTTTGCTTCAGTCCCCTCCACCAAATATCAGTTTATACTGTATAATGCCTTAGCGAGGGCACTAACTGAGCCATCCCATTCTCTGTATATTTCTCACTTGGCACTATGGGCATGACTAAAGCAAAGGGATCTCTATACCACCCTGATTCTTGGAAGTGTACTCTTTAGTCATTCTAATAAATGTTAAATAAAGCATACTTTTTAGCTACTTATGATGTGATATTTTTCTGCCTAACTATGTCAGCTGAGGCTTGAATGAAAATAAAGGTTTGATTTGAAACCTGAGTCTGTTACATTTTTTTAATTATTAACTGTACCTTATGAACAATATAAGGAGTGATGGCACTTCAAACTTATAGTACCAGTTTTCCACTACTGGAGACTTGTTAGGATGTCTTCAGAAAACTATCAAGTTCAAATAAAAGATTACATCTCAAGTAGTGACAAATATACTATTACTGAGATCAGTGTCTAAATTGGTTGTAATTCAATAGTGGAGTTGAACAGGCTAGTATTAGATATCTTTCCCCGAAGAAGAAGGACCTTGAGTAAAGTGAAAAAAAAGTTGAATTAGGTCCAATATTTAAAGACACATTAAGGGGCTTGCTGGCTTGGTGCATTAAAAAGGCTGAGTTCAGTGAAAGAAAGGCAGTGCTAGTCATTAAAGAGTAACTGAGTAGCTCCTATTCCAAGTATTACTGCCACAGCACCTTTCTGCTGCTTTCCCTTAAAACACTTGCCTAGCCTCTTTTTCCATCTGCCCCTTTACACGCAGTAACTCTTGGGACCGAAGGTGAGGAAAAGCATAATAAATGAAAGCGTCAGGGATCTTTCCAGTGGCTGTTCATGGGCTGGAATCCCCACCCGAGCCTGCCAGTGTGGCCAACAGTGAACGGCGATGGATGGGATTTGTAGTCCTGCCACAGCTTCAGGGTCCCGAAAATAGAAAGTATTTCGTACAGATTTGAGGGGAAGGATGCGCTCAACAGCGCTAATCCACCAACAAAAGGCGTGGTTACTACCGTCACCCCGGGGCGCCTCATGGAGCTCAGCACCTTTACTTGCCTTAACGGCAGGCTTGGAGCTTCATACCCAGCCTGTCCCTGAGTGCGCATGCGCCATCTCCCCCCCCCCCTCCATTTCCACGAGATAAATGGCTCTTTTGATGGGAGGAAAGGTCCCATCCAAAGCCCGGCCCGCCTACTCTTGTCCCCACCATAGACCTAAGGAGATGAGCGTTCCTAAGGAGACGAGCGAAGTCAATACGTCCTTCTCTCACGCGGGAAGGCAGCGATTGGTGGAACCGCTAAAACTTAGCTCGCTGGCTCCGCCCACCTCTTGAATAATCACGTCTAAGGACTGACGGCGCTGGAGACCTGGCAGCCTTTTTGCGCCTGCGCAGAGTTGCCTTCTTTCCCAAGAGGCTTAACAGGGAAAATCCAAAGGATGAAAAGCATGCGGCGCTTTGAACACCATTGTATTTTAAATTATTATTCAAATGTAATGGTTAGCCTTTAAGTTGCCGCAAAACTTTTGTCCTTTTTTGGATTTTATTCGGATTCTGCCCGATAGGCTTGTGCAGACTTACACTACTAGTTCTTCAAAAACTGTATCCAAAGAGGTGGTTTTAGAAGAAGTTGCCGTGCGAGTCTGGGCAAGCATGTCAAGAAAGACCAAAGGGGGGGGGGAAGAGAGAGAGACAAGTCCACTTCTTCAAGCAAGTGAGGCAAAATGCCAAGTTCACACGGTAAAGCATTCATGCCTGGCTTGAAGAGGGAGTAGCGTGTGGTTGCAATTTCCCACGTGCAGTAATTTATGACATGTTGGTCGTTCACTTTATACAAGGTACCACTGTAATAGTCTTTCCGGTGCCACAGCGTTTTCGTCTGCTCCCCCCCACAGAGGGTGTACAACACATTCGTCCTTAACCTACACGAGCGGTTTCCGAGCGACGGAGCATCGTGGAAGAAAAGCGGAACCGGTGGCAATAGTACAGTACGCATATCAAAATGGGCAAGTTCTCCTCCACACACATACGTATACACACACAACACTCTTCTAGGGCGCTTAACTCCGGCAGGAACCGGAAGTGAGAGCTCGTCCGCAACGCTTCCGTCTCACCTTTTTGGCACAAGCGCCCTCCCTCGCCCCGCCTGCGCCCGCCTGGTTAGCCTTGGGAATTGCCATGCTGCGCGCGGAGGGCGCGCGGGGTCTCTAAGGCTCGCGCGCGAGAGAGGGCGGGCGCGCGAGCTCATCTTCTCCTCCTCCAGCGTGGCCGGTGGCCAGCCGGGGGGCGGGGGGGAGAGGAGGGGGCTTCAAAGGAGGCGTCATGGCGGCCGCGCTGCTGGCTCGGGTCTTTTCGTCTCTGCCTCGGCCGCGGTATCTTCTCAGGTAACCGTTCCCGGGCGGGGGGGGGAGAGAAACTATTCTCCCGTCGCTGTCTCTTTCTGCCCCCCCCTTCTTCCTCACAAGGCTTCGGCCCACGTGCCTTTTTAAAAAAAAAATGTTATCCCCTTGCCGCCCTGGCGCCGACCCACCTGCCTGGCTTTTCCTCCTTCGGACTTGGTCTGGATCGGCCTGGCCTTGGTGGGGCCTTGGGGAGGGGTGGGGTGGGGTGTTTCTGTTGTTCTTTCTAGGTGGGCGTGCAAGGCCATAGCGCGGTGGATATAAGTCACGGTTCAGAGAGAAATAAATAAGCAGGGGGTCGTGGCAGATTAAAATATTTAACCTATTTATTGTTGCAAGGGGGAAGGGTTATGAGCACTATGCATCCGATGCGTGATTTATTTTTTTGTCAGTTCTTTGTTTGTGCTTGAGGGGTATGAATGGGGAGGTTAGTTATGTGCCATTAAGTGGGAACCAATTTAGAACGACACTAATTGAGCTTTTAAGAAAAGTGAGGTTTCGCAAATCACACACACACATAGCACCAGTGAGCTTCCATAGCTGAATGGAGATTTGAACCCTGGTCTCATGCTCTGTAATTCAAATGTAGACCCTAACCTTCACTATGTCCAGAACCGTGGTTGAATGATTATTTCATGGGTAGCCAATGATGCAAAGTGTTTTGGATCCTACCACAAGAGTTTCACCTCTTAGTGAATTACTGTACTGTTCATTAGGCAGAATTGGAAGTGTTGGCCCCACTCTGCCTTGTTACCTCCTAGTGTTATGAAGAAAGCTTTTTTTCACTGTTACTACATTAATAGTGCGTTCTCTAACAGTTTTTGTTTCTGTTAACATGCAGTGCTACTTGCTCCGTGGATAAATGCTTTTCAAAATGCATTAGTTCTGATAGTCGTCCAAAAAGGCCATTGACAGCATACCTTCGCTTCTTTGTGGACAAGCAGCCCTTTTATAGGAAACAGAATCCAGGTAAGTAATTAACAGAAAATATGAAATGCTGATCTTCAAGGACATATCTATATGCAGACCTTTAATTTACTCTAATACACTGATATCTATATCAAGGTCTCTCCATTTTTCCAAAGAATGGCCTCTTGGAATATAATAAAATGCTCCTTTAAAATTAATAAAGATGACCTATAACTGCCTAAATAGTCCTTTTGTATATTTATGGATTGAATGTTGTAACAGGAAAGTATGATAAAAATAGAATGCCCTACTCTATAAACAAATTTTGTAGAGCTAATAAATTGTTTTTAGTTATCTCTACTACCAGTTTTTGGAGGGGAGGTCTTGCACAGAGCTTACCTACAACACCAAGCAAATTTATGGATTATAATTATGAATTAGCAGGATAGTTTTGTTCTTCTTTCTTGTAAATAAGACTAATAACTGATAATTTAGTTAATAACATTCTTGTAAATAAGCCAGGCGCCTGGGCTTCTCTTTCAATCAAGGGCAGCCAAAGGCTGCTCTCTGCAACCCCCACCCCAGAGCTGATTTTGACAGGTCTGATCTGGAGGTAAGTGTTTCCATTGCAAAGCGCTTGGGCTGGGTGAAGATGCATCCGCCCCAGGAGATCCATGGGGCGGATGCATCTTCCCACAACCCAGGCGGTTTGAAAGTCAGGCACACCTCCTTTCTAAACCGCCTGGGCTGCGGGAAGATGCATCCGTCCCAGGGATCTCTGGGATGGATGCATCTTCGCCCAGTTCAGGAAGTTTGGAAGGCAAGTGACGGTGGCGGATTGCCACTGCCACTTTCCTTGCAAGCCTCCTGGGCTGTGCAGAGATCAACAGGTCCGTGCTCTGCTCACCAAATTGGTCGGCAGAGCACGGACCTATTGATTTCCACCCAGCCCGGAAGGCTTGCAAGGGAAGTGGTGGTGGTGATCCACCACCGCCACTTGCCTTGCATGGTGCCCAGGCTGACTCTCTGCTCCACATGACATCTGACTTTGTGGACCAGAGAGCAGCGTCCATAAGTGGAATTATTGGTACCACTGTATCTAGGATAATGAAATCATCTTCTGGGACTTTATTCTCGATTGCTGAAATTACCAGTTTCATTTTTGTCAAGAGAACTGATGTCAACAATGGCAGACAGTTGGACATTAATTACAGTATTTTTCCTTCTATAAGATGCACTTCCACCCCTTAAAAGTAAAGGGAAATGTCTGTCTTATAGAGCAAATACAGTAGTCGCCACTACATACATACCACCCGTTTTCATTTAGAGAGAAGTTACCTGCACGGAGCCTCTCAGTCCCCTGCTTCAGCCTGGATTCCACTATTCTAATCACCTCATTTGCAAAGAGGCCGCCATGGAGCTTCTGTCCTCTTCTACTGCAGCCTGGATTTCCCAGTCCCAATGGCCTCGTTTGCAAAGAGGTCTCCTCCACGGAGCCTTTGCCCTCCCCTTCTGCAGCCTGGATCCCCCAGTCCCAATCACCTCGTTTGTAACCCTCCCCCTTTTCAGCTTGGATTCCACCGTTCCAGTCACCTTGTTTGCAATCATGCCCCTTTGCAGCTTGGATTCCACGGTCTCAATCACCTTGTTTGCAACCTTCCCTTTTTGCAGCTTGTATTCCACAATCCCAATCACCTTGTTTGCAACCCTGCCCCTTTGCAGCTTGGATTCCCCAGTCCCATTCAACTTGTTTGCAAACCTTCCATTTTGCAGCTTGGATTCCCCAGTCCCAATCACTTCGTTTGCAAGCCTCCCCTTTTGCAGTTTGGATTCCCCAGTCTCAATCACCTCATTTGCAAGCCTCCCCTTTTGCTTGGATTCCCCAGTCCCAATCACCTTGTTTGCAACCCTTCCCTTTTGCAGCTTGGATTCTCCAGTCCCAATCAACTTGTTTGCAAACAGGCTTCCATGGAGCCTCTCCCATCCCTGCTGCAGCCAGGATTCCCTAGTCCCAGTCACCTCCTTTGCAAAGAGGTTTCCTCCAGAGTGCCCCTCCTCACCCCTTCGCTTCTGCAGCAAGTATTCTCCAGTCAAAAATCACCTTGTTTGCAAGGAGGTCTCCTTCATGGAGCCTCTGCCCTCCCCTTTTGCAGCCATTATTTCCCACCACCACCACCACCACCACCATGAAACCTTAGGCTAAACATTTTTCTTGTTTTCCTCCTCTAAAAACTAGGTGCATCTTATTGAACAAAAATGTCAGAGTTGTATCATTAAATAATTTTAAACAGTGTTCTCCCCAGCATCCCATAAATATGTAACAATCTATTCTAGATCATAGGAGACTCTCCCTTCTGCTTTGCCAGTAGTCACCAGACTCTCACCATGGTGAAAGTTCCTAAGGATGATATTTTTGTTGGGGTCACTTTTTTCTTTTAAAGAAACTGTTTATAATTATTTTGAAGTTCACATAGATTTCAGTGTAGATGCAAGTACAGTACAGCCAGCTCCTTTCTGTTAAAAAGAAAGATGTTAAAATTCTGACAGTCCTTTTTTTCCTGCCTGAACTTTCCCTGGCTTGCCTGAACTCTTGAGCTTGTTCTCATTCTGACAGACATAATTCCTCAGTTATACATATTTCCACTAGCTGTAAAATTTCATGTAATGCAATAGTATGTGTTTGAATCATAAAGTATGTGATCCTTTTTTATAGGTTGATGTATGCAAAATAGAAGGATTTCTGTTAAATATTTGAAATTGAAACTTCTGCAAAAGGGGGGGGAAGAGATACAGATAATACATATGACTCAATTCAGTTACTACACTTTATAGTCTTTACTGAAATGGCAGATTTTGAGAATTGGCTTAACAGAACAATTTGAGATTTAAGAATGAGAAAGGAGAGTGAATTAAGCTGTTTAACAAGCCAAGAACTGGTAATGATGCATAAGTACTGTATTTACAATTAATATTTTCACTTGCTTCTTGCATGATTTTACAAGCAAGAAGAAATATCCCCGTATTCTAAATCAGTTTTCTTTCAAAGCACAGAGTTTATTTTTAATTTGTTGAAAATTTAACTGGCCAGAATTCTGTGAGCAGTTTATGCTTGCGTTAAGGGAAATTATGTAAATTATGATGAGGAAATTGCAGGGCAATAACAAGGTGCTAGGTGGATGCCTTGAACAGCTCCCCTGGAGCATTCTCAGAAATGTAGTACTGTATTAATGAGTAGCAAATTTTTACCAAGGTTTACAATTTTTCTTTTCCATTTGGCTGGAGCATCTCCTTAAGAATGAGCCATAGATGAAAAGTCAGTCAGGCTGAAAGTATTTGCAGCACTTGGTAGGAACTTTAAAGAACTTAACCAACTTTAATTAATTAATTAATTAATTAATTAAACTTCTACATAGTGTATTCAAAACATACAGCAGAGTGTGTTGCATTTGCCCATTAAAATATCTCCTGTTTAGATTTCCAAGTAATAATGGTGTGTTAAACAGTATTACCAATAAAATCCAGCTTTTTCTGCAGAACAGTTTTGTTAGTCTTGGATTGTTGGACACATCTTATGTATAAATGCTAAAGTAACTTGATTTTGTGGATGCTCATGTAATATTAAAAATATGCGAGAGATTTTATATTATATATATATATTTTTTAATCCTGCAGACTTAGGTGCTTTAGACATAACCAAAAAGATAGCAAGTGCTTGGAAGGAACTACCTGCACCTGCAAAAGAAGTAAGCATGATTATCCTTTTCATATTATTTTTCACTACTAAAAATAACAGTTTTCATGTAGCCTTATTTGAAAGCTTGTGTAGTGAATAGATTGACTGACGAGTAGCCGGGTCACTTGGTTGTTCAAATCCCTGTTCAGTTGTGGAAACTCACTGTATGATAGTCACAGGAAAACATTCCTTGAAAATTAACTTTGAAGTGACTTGATGGCATAAAAATACACTAACTCTTGCTTACCCTGAATAAAGAAGAAATATTTATTGTGTTGAAAAACTTTATATCACTGTAACATGTTTCTTTTTAACATCTAAAACTGTGTGCTTTGCAACAACTATGATTTTATTATAAAATAAAATAAAATTGCAGTTATTTTTATTTCTAGACTTATGAAACAGCTGCAAAAGCTGATATCCAACGATACAAAGAGCAGCTTGCCAAGTTCAAAGCCGAGCTAACACCTGCCCAAGAACAAGCTTTGAAAGAAGAGAAAAGGAGAAAAATAGCAAAAAGAAGAGCGTTCAGAAAAAAAAGGGTTAGTATTTTAAATAGTTCTTTGTTAAAGTGTGCACAAGTTGTTTATAACTTAGATTAACATAGATCTGGACATACCCTGGATCTGGTATTTACCTCCGCGTCAGAGGATTCCTGTCTGAGAGTGCGGGACATTGTGTCCACTCCTGTGTCATGGTCAGACCACCACCTGCTGTCCTTCTCTGTGTCAGTCGCCGCTCCGTCCCGTGGGGACCTCTGGCCATCTGTTTGGGCCCACCCCCGAAGACTCCTGGATCCTGTCCGGTTCCGGGAAGTTCTTGGGGAGCCTCCTGGCGGACTGGATGACGATCTGGTTGACACCATGGTGGATCAATGGTTTGATGAAACCTCCCAGGCTGTTGACCAGATTGCCCCTAGGCGCCTCCTCCGCTGCAGAGCTCGCCCCTCGCCGTGGTACACGGCGGAGCTGCGAGCAATGAAGCAAGAGCGGAAAAGGCTGGAGCGCAGCTGGAGGAAGAACCGGACAGCGATTAGAAAGGCTACAGTTATTGTCCAGTCCAGGCGCTATGTTCGGGCGATCAGGGAGGCTAAAACATCTTATTACTCCCTGAGAATCAGTGAGGCCTCGAAGCGTCAAGCGGAATTGTTCCGTGTGGTTCGCGACCTCACTAATCCTGGGCTGGTAGGGCGTCCTCCTACTGATTTCAGTAGTGAGAATTTTGCAGCCTTTTTCCGATCCAAAATAGAGGCCATCCGTGCCGGTTTTGACTCCTGTTACTCTAGTCTACTCTCGACATCCCCTGACGCTGCACCCCCTCGGTCTCCTCGCATGGTTGAGTTTAGGCCTGTCTCCTCACTTGAGGCCTCCAGGGCTATTGCCCATTGCCAGCACGCGTCCACCCCCCTCTGATCCTTGCCCATCCTGGCTTATGAAAGCCGTTGGTGGGAGAATGCCCGAATGGGCTTCTGTCATCGCCACAGCCTCCTTCAGGGAAGGGATTTTTCCCTCTCGCCTGAATGAGACTATGGTAAAGCCCATTCAGAAAAAACCTGGCTTAGCATCAGGAGATTTGACCAACTACCGCCCGATCGCTAATGTTCCCTTTATGGGCAAGGTAATCGAGAGGGTGGCCGCGATCCGGCTTCAATCATTCTTGGAGGGAGAACGCATCCTTGACCCATTCCAGTCTGGGTTCAGGCTGGGTCGGGGGACTGAGACAGTCTTGGTCGCTCTGCAAGATGACCTCCGGGGGGCCGACGGGTTGCTCTACCCTGTTGGTCCTTCTGGATTTGTCAGTGGCCTTTGATACCGTTGACCACGGTATCCTGCTGGACCGTCTCTCTGAGATTGGGATCGGGGGCACTGTTCACAGTTGGCTCCGGTCCTTTCTCGGGGGCCGCTCCCAGCGTGGGGGGGAGTTGTCTGCTCCTTGGATACTCCCTTGTGGGGTTCCACAGGGGTCTTCCCTCTCTCCCATGCTGTTCAACATCTATGTTAGGCCGCTGGCTGAGGTCATAAGGAGATATGGAGTCTGCTGTCATCAATACGCTGCTGACACACAGCTCTGTCTCTCCTTTTCCACCACTGCAGATGAGGCTGTCCAGACCCTTGATCAGTGCCTGGATGCAGTCATGGAATGGACCAAGGCCAACAGGCTCAAACTCAACCCCGATAAGACTCAGGTCATGTTCTTTGGGACTTCCCCATCTGGCTATGGTGGCCCTTTCCTCACCTTGGAGGGTGTTTCCCTCCGGCCATCGGACACTGTCCGGAATCTGGGCGTAGTCCTGGACCCGGCACTTACCATGGAAGCCCAGGTGGCCGCTGTGTCCAGGACTGCCTTTTTCCATCTCCATCGAATTGCCCAGATTTGTCCATACCTAGATGAGGATTCCCTCAGGACTGTGGTGCAAGCGCTGGTGATCTCGAGACTAGACTATTGTAACACTCTACATGGGGTTGCCCTTGACTCTCCTCCGGCGATTGCAGCGGGTTCAAAATGCGGCGGCCAGACTGGTGGTGGGTGTGCGTCGGTTCGACCACATCACCCCAGTTCTGGCTCGCCTGCATTGGTTGCCCGTTGCGTCCCGAATCAGATTCAAGGTCTTGGTTTTTATTTATAAAACCCTCCATGGCCTAGGACCTGACTACCTGGCAGAGCGGATCGACCAGCGGTCAACATCGGCCCATCTGACTAGGTTGTCGCGGGCGCACATCCTGCGGGAGGCCCGGAGATCATCCACCCGTACCCCGAGCCTTCTCTGTGGCTGGCCCCACTATGTGGAACCATCTCCCCACAGAAGTGCACCTAGCAGAGTCCCTGCCAGCCTTCCGGAAGGCTTTAAAAACTCTCCTTTCCGGGGAGGCGTTTGGTGACTAAATAAAAGGTTGGGTTTTTTGTTCCCCCCCTCCCCGCCATCTGCCATTTTCTGTCGTTTAGTTCTGTTACTTGGTTTAATTGTTTTATTTTAATTGTTGCTACTGTTATATTGCCTTTGTTGTAAACCGCCCGGAGTTCCTTCGGGAAGACGGGCGGTATATAAGCTCAATAAATAAATAAATAAAATATAACATATTTTGTACTAAAGCTGCAGTACAAAATGTGTTGCTTTCATTTTTGATATGCATAAAGAGCGTATGATGTACATGTTTCCTTACATTTTTTAAAAGCACAAGTCAGAGCCCACCATTATTCTATTATTGTTACTTAAAAATATTTTGAGTGACATGGTTGGAATCACAACATACAGTAATTCCTTGAATTCAGCAGGCATTCATTCAGAGAGAGATTTGGAGGAGGCAGGGGAGGGAAACACTAAAAAATCAAGATGGGCACAAAATGAAAAACAAAACACTGTTTCATTATTCTATAACGAGTACCGGTTCAGCAGTTCGTGCCCATCTCTAGTGGGAACTCTTCTGTGAAAACTTTCTCAAAGTAATCCTTCCAGTGCTTTGTTGCCTTTACATGATTGTTGATCAGCTTTCCATTCTCATAACTGACATTGTGAAATCTCTAAATATCCTTGGTCCTTTTGTCGTGGGCTTTCACTAGCTGGTAAATGTCACATTCGCCTTCGTGCATATCACAATTCCTCAAAGTGCACAGATTTCATTGTAGCTTCTGCTTTATTTGCGCAGCATTGTAGTACTTCTGTCAGTTGTCAACTGTCTAGGAAAAACTAGATGGAGCTGCTTTTGCTCATGAACCGCTGCGTCGACTTCATCTGTCCAAAGCCATGTTTGTTTGTGAATCTTTTTACAACCAGGCTTCATCACCCCAAGTTCAGCTTGGGCAGCTGTTTTAATTGCCTGTTTTGCTTTGGCCCACGTACTGTATACTGTTGCAATGGGAGGAAGTTGTATTTGCGAGATGGTTCTTGCCTCTTTTTGTCCTAATTCCCACTACTTGATTCTTGCTGGACCATTGCATTCTGCTCTGTTTTCCCTGGGCGGGTGAATGCAGAGATCACAGATAACTGGCTGGTGTTGGGGAGCTACAGGATAACTTTGTCTCATACAAGATAGCTTTAGCATCAAGTGCTGTTTCAAGGTGTCATCTCTGGATGAGTACAGTGTCAAACTGGGATGAAGTGTTGCCACTGTGATAGGTCACGAGATGCAATGAGCGCTTGCAAAACCATGTATTGGCAAGGAAAAGTTTTTTGAGCCTCAGCAAAGTCAAGGATTCATTCACTGTCTTCATTACAAGTATCGAAACCATGCCTGCTATGAGAGCTGGAGTCATCTGCCCCTGCTCCAATGTGTTTAAATCTCCCACAGTGATTAGTCCTCAGTTGGGATGGCAATAGACTTCTCCTTAAGAAGGTTCCAGAAGAACTCTTTGCTGCTCTTGGGGCAGCAGATCTGCGGTGTGTGATAAAGCAGTACCAATGTCGTTTAGTGTCTTGGGTCTGCCAAAATAGTTTACATTGAACCCATGGCTGATGTCATGGTATTTCCTTCCACACCATCTTATCTTCTGGAGGATGTATATGCCAGCTTGCCACTGTTTGAGTACAGCTACAAGTTCAGTTGCTCTTTCAATTAGTGTGCTGATAATGATAGTTGCAATACGGACTTGGACTCGCTTGCATCTCAACACCACTATGTCAAGAATCCTTGTTCATGTTTCATCCAGACCGTGCTGTGCTTCGGCATGTCACTTCCGAAGTGTATTCTAACAGTGGACAGATTGATTATTTGATGCGACTTTGCTTCAGTTGGCCAACCTGTTGTGGGGGCCTGTCACTGATTTGATCCAAGTTCAGCTCACCTGATCTGAGGCAGGGAGTTTCTAGTGGCACCACACAGAGTCAGAGCTCGCCACCACAGGCTGTGATCCTAGGTAACATGTTAAATATTACCCTATTGAGCAGCTGGCTGATAAACTTCTCTTCAAGGATGAGAGCCCCCAGAGCAGTGCTCCATTTGATATGAGGGACTAACAAAACAAGATAAAAACCAGTCACTGTTTGTTTGTACAAGCAAGACAATGGGTTGCAATAATCTCTCTGGATTTTGTCATATAAGGGTACAGTTGTACCTGTAGATATGAAAATTAATTCTTCAAGATGCTTTTTATCGTGAAAATTTTCATATCATGGATCTGAATGGGGTGCAATGCAACCTGGGAATTGGAAGTCTTCTGCAAGATTTTCGTGTCTCGAGTTTTCCCAAAGGGAATTTTCATATGCCAAGTTTTTGTGGAAGTTTTTTGGAAGACTTCTATTCCCGGGGTGCATTGCGCCCCAGACAGCCGTCCCTTCGGTTCTTGAGTTGTTTGTGTAGGGCAGGTATGTCCAAACTTTGGCCCTCCAGATGTTTTGGACGACAACTTCCACAGTACTTTGCCATTGCAAATACAGGCTTGGAATTCTGGCAGTTGTGGTCCAAAACAGGAGGGCCGAAGTTTCGACATGCCTGGTGTAGGGGCATTTGTTTCTAGGGGTGCCACTGTATATGGGTGTGTTTTGTGATTGAACTTAATTTCAGTTGTAGCAACTGATTGTTGATATCCTGTTGTCTTTATAGCAATTAACTATCCTTGGAAAACCTAAAAGACCCCGTAGCGCCTTCAACATTTTTATGGCTGAACATTTCCAAGAAGCTAAAGGAGTTTCACCTCAGGTAAATTTGGGAGGGGCTAGTTGCTTTAACAGCACAAAGATGTACCTTGTTTTCTGCATTCAGAAATAAAATTGGAAAAAAGAAAGAGCCTCTTGCCCTTTTTTATACCAGCAGTGCAGATTTTAGTAAGAGGTTTTACTGCAAATTTTAAGATATGTGGGAATCTTATGAGTTCTGTCTCTAATCTTGGGTTTCCAGCACTAGGCTGTGGAGTGACTTGCATTACAAGTCTTCAGTGTACATGTTATGAGCCAGTGTGATACAGTGATGCCTCCTAAGACAAATTTAATTCATTCCACGAGTCAATTTGTCTTAAGAAAAATTAGTCCTAAGAAGCATGGTTTCCTATAAGAATGCACTGAAAACCAATTAATCTGTTGATTGATAGGCTTTCAGTGCATTCCTATGGGAAGGCGGTCTAAAAACCCCTTAATCAAGGGACAGCGAAATTACTTGAACATGTCTTAATTGTACCAGACTGTATATTATAAGCCGCCTTGGGTCCTTTTCCATGGAGAAAGGTGAGGTAAAATTCTCTAAAATAAATTAAATAAATAAATAAAGGCTGCCCCCCCCCCCCGGTAGCCGACAGATAGCTGATTTTGACAGCTCAGCGCTGTCAAAATAAAGTGTCTGTCTCGGCTGCATGGAGGAGCCTTTGGCTGCCAGTCATTGAGGGGCAGCCACCTCCTCTTTGCCCACGTCTCTGTGCTGAGACTCGTTCAAAGAGGAGGAAGAGGCGCCGTCTACCCTGCCTTTCCTTCCCTGTAGCATCCGATTGGTGCATGTTACAGGGAAGGGAAGGCAGGATAGAAACCTCCACTACCTCCTCTTTGCTCAGATAGGTGGGCAAAGCAGGGACCCAGTGATCCTCACTTAACCTGGGCTGTTCCCTTGCAAACAGCCCAGGCTGGCCGAGGATCCGTGGTACCTCGTAAGACGAATGGAGCCCATAGGGGAAAATTTGTTTGACGAGTTTTTCTTATTCCCGGAAATTTCATTCGTCTTACGAGTTTTTTGTCTTAAGGGGCATTCGTCTTATGAGGTACCACTGTATAGTGGTTAGAGTATGGATCTAGAACTTAATCTTAGAACTGTGGAGCTAGAAGGGACTCTATCGGGCCCAGGCCCTGTCAGGGAGGCTCAGGGAGGAATCAAGCTTCCAGCCTCTGGTTCTGCAGCCAGATACCTAGGAGACCTGGATTCATATCCTCATCTATCCACAAAACTTACTGGATGATCTTGGAGCATCCATGTTCTCTCAGCCTGAGTTAGCCCCAGAAGTTGTTACTAGTGTAAAGTGGAGAAGAGAACTATAGAGGACACTTTGAATTCATTGTTGAAACAGTAGGATGAAAGTGTAACAAATATCTATAGATTCTTATGAAACAACAATCCATGAAAAAATCTTCAGATTTAAAGAGGAGTAAATACATGACTGTAATACATCCCGGTGCTTTGATGCTATGGGGAAAACCCTCACTCCATTTTGTCAAGCTGAATTGCTCCCCTGTAGCTTCTGTTTGTCTTATGTGAAAAGAATAATAATTCACTAAGTGAATGCATTAAAAATTATATATAGTATTTGGCCATCTGATTCAAATGTGTCTTCCTAGCCACAAAGATTATGAAATCTCCTTTTGAAATTAAAGGTCTTATAAAACTAACTTGCGGGGTACAATATAATTAAATATCTGCTTTTGGCTAAATATTCTTGGTATGTTTTCTTTATCTTGAAGGGAAAGATGAAATATTTATTTGATGAATGGAAAACTATGTCCAGTTCTCAAAAACAGGTACAGTATTGTCAAACAAAATCCAGTTTTAAATGTTAGCAAACTGACCTTCAAGTTGGGAACTGCTATGCATAGCTAGATGCTTTAGCAGCAGAGATCATACATGTGGAATCCAGGTTTGTGGAAGGATTCAGTACATACCATGCATTTAGGGATAGTGAGAGGAGACTGGGCAGTTCGGCTTTTCACAGCTTGTGTCAGACAAGTATAAGGTCCTATCAAGGAGAAAGGTGGGGGTAAACATTTTAAATAAATACAGTGGTGCCCTGGGTTGCAAACGCTTCAGGTTACAAAAAAACTCAGGTTACAAAAAGAAATTGTTGTAAATGGGGATGCCTTGGGTTAAGAAAATTTTCAATGGAATGCTCCAGGTTACATTTTTCCATTAGGCATTGTGAAAAACATGTATCCAGGATGTATTGCATCCCCATAGTTTGAGGAGGAGTTGGAGCTGTTTTTTCATTGAGTTTTGGAGCCATTTTGGACATTTTTTGCAGTGAGTTTTGGACTTTTTGAACTTTTTTGGTGCATTTCTTAAGTGGTAGAAAGGTAGGGAGCTGATCCTTCATTGCTTCCATGCCTGTTCTAGGCATTCTACATTGTGGGGGGAGGGGTATGACTTTTGTTGCTTTTCTTCTGACCTCAGGAACAGATTAATTGGTTTTGAATGCATTCCTATGGGAAAGTGCACTTCACTTTGCATATTTTTCAAGATACAAAATGTCCTGGAGAGCGCATTAATTACTTAAACCGAGGTACCACCGTATTTTAAAATCAAAACAAACTTTTCAGTTTCCCCATGGCTCTTTTTGGGTGGAAAAGCATCAGACAAAGTATGGGTTAGGAGGTTCCTGCAGACTCAGTCATGCAGCTTGAAATAGTGGTTTCATCTGAATGAAGCAGCTTCTTCCTTTAACTGTTTAAAAATTGAGGCAGTACAGTGGATATAAAAAGTTTACACATCCCTGTTAAAATGTCGAGTGTCTGTGATGTAAATAAATGAGACCAAGATAAATCATTGAAGAACTCTGATGCTTTGGAAGCTCTCTGCGGACCATGGCTTCTGTGGTAGAAGGTAACTAAGAAAATGTCAGGAAAGACTTATTAGCACAGCTGATCCTTATTTGGGATTCCTCAGAGGCACTTTAAATGATGGCAGGTGTGTACTGGCTCCTATTTAACATGTGTTTGAATGTGATTTTTTTTACTGCTGAGCATAGCTACATCCCCAGTTATAACAGGGTGTGCACACATATGCCACCATATTTCAGTTTTATATTTTTCCTTCCCCCACCTAAAATATTTCAGTTTGTGGTTCAACTGAGTTCTACAGTTCATACGTCTCATTAAAGGTGGAAAAAGTTCTGAAATTATTTATCTTTGTCTCATTAATTACACCGTGATTCCTGTGGAGGAGGCAGCTGAAGAGGACAAGGTAAAATCTATGAAGCTGAGGCGCCCATCGTTGGCATTTATAGAGAGATGTAAAATCACATACACGTCATTTTAACAGGAGTGTGTAAACTTTTTATATCCACTATATCTTGATTTTTAGATATGACTTAACCAGTGTTTCAGGTGCTGACTTTAATATTTATATTTCAAATACAGATAACCATTTTCAGTCTTAATGTTATTCCCAAATAAGTAAAAATGCATCATTTGTATTTCTAAGCAATGGTACAAGCAAGCTTCCTTTTTAGCATTTCTCTTAACGCCATTTTAACCTAGAAATGAAACTTGCATTGTAGTAAGCATACATTTGGTGTAGATTAATAATGAGCAGTAAAACCAGGATAACTTAGTAAATTCTGGACCTTCGATTTAGCATAGGTTTGCCTGAAATAAAACTGTAACACTTCTATTTTATCTGCAATCCTGACATGCTTTACATATTCTGCACTTCTGTGAAGTAAACATCTTAGTTCAGTTAATATCTTCTGTGATTTTAGGGGATGGTGCTCTCCCTTCCCCAACTTTTTAAATGTTGCTTTTGCAATCAGCTTTTCACTGTGGGTTATTTTTCTGTTGTTTTAAAGGCATATCTACAGCTTGCAGAGGATGATAAAGTTCGTTATAAAAATGAAATGATATTGTGGGAGGCGCATATGAAAGAAATTGGACGTGAAGATCTTATACGTCACAGAAAAGGGCAAATGCAGAGAGGAGAGAGAAGTAAAAAGACTTCAGAAAATAAGTTTGTCATATTAAAGGATTCTCCATTAGGTAAAGTTGTATCACGAGCAAAAAATAAACAAAAAGTAAAGGCAAAGGAATTGGAGGAATAAATTGGAAAATAATGAAATTATATTCCTTTCAGATCTAGGAATATGTTTAAGGAAAAATGCTACATAATGGGTGTTTTACATTTGCAGAAGCTAAAAAAGCAGGAAGAATAAATAAGTATGGAAATTTAATCAGTGATATTGATAACATGAGAGGAAGGTGGATTTTTTTACTTGACTGTAAAATAGATTTCCGTTTGAATGAAAATCATTTTTATTGAAGACCATGATGTGTGTAAAATCATTATTTGTCTCATTTGGAATTAGAATTGACTGTAGGCAACAAATCTGTTTAGTATAAATAATACGTGGAATCATTGGGGAAAGCATGTATATTGCTAATTTCACCCATGTAATTAAAAACTATTGATCTACAATTTTTCATCAGAGCTTTTATGTTTTTATATGTATCTAGCAACATTACTATTTATAATGCACTGAATAAAATAGCAACTTTTATAAAAAAAATAGTTAAATTTACTTTTAATTTCATCCAAATTTGTGTAACAATCAAGTCCTGTCCTGTCTGTCAGTGAAATGGGTTTTCTCTCCATCCCCAGTCTGTTCCATAGATTTGGAGAAATATTCCCAAGCAGATTCTAGGTATGCAGATGAGTAGTTGAGAGTCATTTTGTTATTGGAGATCAGTCATTGGGTTCCTTTTTGCATTGTAAGATACAGTACTTAAAAAAATATAATCTATTATAACTGCACAGTAGTGATGATACTGTGCTGGTAGAGTAAATGATTCTACAAGGCAGTTCTAAAAATGAGGGACAGCCAGACAGAGTATATAATTTGTATGGGCCAGGGAGAATTACAGATCAACAAAAGTGCATAACTATTGTGAAAGGAGTAAAAAAGAAATACTTGCTTCAAAGCAATTGCTTCAAAGCAAGTGATGGAGTGAAAGTTTAGACAGGGACATAAGGCTTATTCAGAGTATTTGTGCAGTTCAAAAACACAGAACAGTAGTGTTTGTTTCATCCCTAAGTGCCTTCAGTAAGCATTGCCTCAGAATATCTGACATAAAATCAGCTCCATGTCAGGGGTAATCTGAACTTTTGATCCTATCAGTCAAGATCCAATTACAGTAGTTCTGGAGGAGAACTTTTTAGCTCGTTTCAGGCCAAACAGGCATTTGAGCTGAGAAAGAGATTCTGTGTCCAGTTGTAATTTTTTTTAAAAAAAGAACATGCAGATGCTGACTTATTTAAGCTGAGAAATTAGTTGTGTTTGCTTTGTGGCTGGCAATAGTCTACCTCAGGGCTGTCCAACTTTGAACAGCCCATGGCCTACCTGACCCTCCCTAATGCCCCCCGCGGTCAACTTTTAGGTGTGCATGCGTATAAGTGTGCATGCACAAATTGCAGGTGGGTGGAGCCTGAAGCCCTTTCCCCCTCGGCCGCCCTGGTGGTGGCGGCGCACCTGTTCACACTGCTGGGCTGTTTGGGGTTTTTTGTGCAGGGGGCAGGGGCGAGAACGGAGCGGGAAGCCTTTCCTCCTCAGCAGTCCTGGCAGTGGCGGCACGCCCATTCCTGCTGCTGGGCTGGGCCTGTTCGGTTTTTCCAGCGGCGCCCTCTCCAGTGCCACCAGACACACCAAGTGGGCCCAGCCCAGCGGCGGGAACAGGTGTGCCGCCACTGCCAAGACAACCGAGGAGGAAAGGGCTTCAGGCTCCGTTCTCCCCTGGTCTGCCACCACCACCACCCCCGCCATGGAAAGCCCTCCCGGACTCATGCAACACTGCCAGCCTGGGCTACCATGCACTTTGTGGTGCACAAGTCGGGGGGAATTTCCCCTCCCAATACGGGGACCTGGCGGGCAACTTCTGATGGCGCCGCGGGCAACTGGTCGCCTGCGGGCAATGTGTTGTGCAGGCCTGGTCTACCATTATGTTAGCAGAGTTTGGGTGTGTGATGAAGGTTAACTCCACACCTGAGATTTTATCTTGCTTGATGTCACTTTGTAAATGGTAGAGAGCACAAAAAGGTATCCTAAGTATAGACAACCTTGACTACTGTTATTGTGTTGTCAATATTCAGGCGGCCCAATGCAATGTAAACTTTGTATCCTTTCCTGCTGGTAGTGCAGATACAATGTTGTCCAGCAGTATCAAGCCATTTCATGGCTTTTTGAATAATGCATACAGAATCACAGTATCCTACATTCAAAGATCTTTTTTTAAAAAAACTGAATTAGTTTTAGGATGTGATTAATATATGTGAAGAGTGAATTACTGCCATCAGAATTTAAGAGCGGGGGAGATGATGTGAGAATACAAAACTATTTCATGAAACTAAATATTTATTTGTTTGTTTTTATATTTATATACCGCCAGATTTTCCTAGATGGGAACTCAGGGCAGTTACCAAGGAATAGCATACAATAAAATGCAGCGACAAATAATAATTGGTATACCACTGTGGTTTTGTTATTTCTTGTGACAAAGCAAGTATAAATAAAGAAGAGAAAATATTAAAATTATAAAGAACAAAAGACTTATATATTGAAGAATTTAACAACTGAAACATTGTTCCTACATTATTTATCTGATTATTTAACTTTTTTAAAAATTAAAGCCCTTTTGTGTTTATATATCCTTATTTTATAGGAGCAGTCACATTATGCCCATATACATTGTGTGTCAGTGCTGTGACACATGGTTTATGTCATCTCACCACAGTAACCAAATCTCTGCTTCACAAAAAGCATTTTTTTTAAAAAAGGGACACATTGAAGGTCAGCCCTTGGCAGTGGCAATGTTATATCAGCAGTGTAACAGGGAGCAAGGCTTGTTTGCCTTGATTAGTAGAAGTCCCTTTTCCTTGAGTTTAAATGGGTATCCCCAAACTTAGTAGAAGTGTTTGGGGATAGTTGTCATTTGTGCCATGGCACGCATAAAGAGTATATGAGTGCTACAGATGTTAAATAACAGGTTTTAGTTGCTAAGTTCTGGGTACAGAAGAGTTTTTCTCTCTCCTGAAGAGTAACACCTCAACAAGATTGTTGTGTCCTGTAAATAGCTAATTACACCTCCCTGCAAATGTAATAAGGCAAAACTGACAGGAGCCAGCAGAAACATTTTCTTTGTTGAATTTTAATGGCAGACACTTCCCAGCAAACCTGCAGGAGTTTTACACGCATAAAAAGGTAAAGGTTCTCCCTGCACATGCGTCAAGTCCATGGCCACGTGGCCAGCATGGCTGCAAGGAAACACTGTTTTACCATCCCACTTTTTACGGCAGTACCTGTACCTATTTATCTACTTGCATTTACATGCTTTGAAACTGCTAGGTTGGCAGGAGCTGTGGTTAACAGCAGGAGCTTGCTCCACTGTGTGGAACCTGGAATTCAAACTGCCGAGCTGCCGACTTTACAGCCAAGAGTTTTCAGAGCCTTAGTCCACTAAGGCACCACTATGGCACCCTCCAAAAAATATGGCAGGCACTACCCAGCAAACGTCCACTGGTTAATCTGCAATAAATGCAAAATCCCAGCTGTTGGAGACACAATATGCCACAGTGCTACTGCAGGAGTTTTACACATACTATACCCTAATTATGATGCACTTAGCTTTCAGGTTTCATTCTCTCTTCTCTTAGAATTCTGACTACTGTCTTCGTTCTCTGATGGAGCGGGCATATGACATTTTATGGTGGCCAATGTTTCTTGCCCTCATGGATTTTCAGGGATGTGCACAGGTTAAAAGGCAATAGGGTGCTTGAGCCCTCCTCCACAAGGCCCAGTTTTTCAGCTACTTGCGGGGGGGGGGGGGGAGGGGGAGGCTAACATTTCAGTCAAAGACTTTCGCGGGTTTATGTGCAGGCAAACGTGTGGAAATCACGAAAAAAAAAAGCCCCTCAGGTCCTGGGGAAGAGGGACCATCACGTGTCGGTGGCGGGCCTGTCGCCTGTCCAGGGAGCTGCCACGAGCCCGGGCACTTTTGCAATTCTTTTCCCGTCCGCCTAGAAACACAAGAGACCCCCACCAAAAAGGAGGCCCACCCGGTGCTCTACCATCTGAACGGGGGAGGGAGGGGGGTCCTCCGCCCGCCCTTGGCTCGCTCTCGGGGCTGGCCGGCGGCTTGTTGCGACGTCTCTCGGCGGCGGCGCCGTAAAGCGGCCGGCGGAGCGGGAAGGGGAGTGGCTGGCGGGAAAAAAGCAGCAGCAACCCAGGGCGCGCGGAGAGGGGAGGGGAGCCCGGCCGGAGCGTGGCGTGGTGCCGGTGGTGGTGCCGCCGGTGGAAGAGAAGGCACAGCCCGCGTAGACAGACGATGGGGCTGCTGGAGCTCTGCCGGGAGGCTTTCGGCGCGGGCGACCTGTACGAGGTGCTGGGCGTGAGGCGGGAGGCGTCGGCGAATGAAATCCGCCGCGGCTACCATAAGGTTTCGCTGCGGGTCCATCCCGACCGTGCTGGCCCGGGCGAGAAAGAGAAGGCCACTGTGCATTTCCAGGTAAGCGGGGTGGGGGTGGGGGTGGGGGGGACACGATGCCTTGGCCGCCAACCCGGCGCCCCCCCCAAAAAAACCCTCCTCCCCCTCCCCCTCCTGGCTTCCCTCTTGGGAAGCCGCCCTTCCTTTTATCTTTTCCGAGGTAGGCAGAAAGCTGACCGGTGGGGTTGCCCCCTTGGTGCCCCCTCCCCGGGAAGAAAGCGCGCCCGGGGTCGTCGGCACCAGCAGCTGGAGTCGAGGGAGGCGCGGGGGGGGGGCGGAGGTGCTGCCGCCACTTAACCTGCCCTCAAGCTGGCCCAAATTTGAGGCGACCCCAAGAATGCATGAGCTTCCCCTCGGACTGACTTTCCACCTGAGGTCGGGGTGTGGGTGGTTGCCTTACTGCAGGCATGTCACGTCTTTGGCCCTCCTGATGTTTTGGACCACACCTCCCAGGATTCCAAAGCCTGTATTTCCAATGGCAAAGGACTGTGGGAGTTGCGGTCCAAAACATTTGGAGGGGCGCAGTTTGGACATGACTGCCTTACTGCTTCGGATGTGCTTTCGGTGTTTATGTTTGCCCCTCGTTTTCTGCGCTGTCTTGTCGGAAGCGACGTACAGTGTAGCGGCCCTACGGATCTGGAAGAGATCTCTTGCTTTTCCCTGCTTGCTCTTTTTATTCTTACTGTAGTGTTTTTGTCTCTATGTGACAAGTTGCTGAAAAACTGCCTTCAGGGTTCTGAACTTCTGACCCTACTGATGTCACCTTTTGCTTTGCTCCTCCCCTGGCCATTGCAATTGTAAGTGATTCTTTGGTCATCCATCTAGGTTTTTCTATTCATTATGTACTACTATACTGTCTATTTGAGTTTCTCCGAGTTATGAACCCCCAAGGAAGGCTCCCCCAGGAAAGTTCTCTCCAGGTGCCTAGAGACACCAAACATGAAGAGAATCTTCTTCTGACTCTCCTCTTCAGTTCATCCAAGTTTGGTGAAGATTGGATTTCACCGCCCCAAGCCATTTGCTAAAGGGCACTTTGGGGGGTGGGGGGCTTTTGAGGGGTATAATTCAGATATCTGAAACCCTGTCTTCACCAAACTTAGAGGAGAGCCATGGGTGGCTTCCCTTCATATTTGGCTTCTCTAGATGCAATGGAGGACATTTTATAGGGTTTTAAATTAAAAAAAAATTATGAATTGAATTCTCAATTCATCAGGGCAAAACGGTAAGTTCTTTTTTGTGATCACAAATCATAATGAATCACCATTTGTTTCTGATTCAACCCTATTTCTATAGTACCATGCTTGAATGAATATAAAGTAGAGATTTCGAGGAAAAGGGAGAAGAAACGAATGGTTGTTTGCAACTAAATCGTCCTCTTTCAGATTCTAGGTAAGGTCTATGCAGTGCTGAGTGACAAGCAACAGCGAGCTCTGTACGATGAGCAGGGGGTAGTGGACGAGGAGTCAACTGTGCTGACCCAGGACCGTAACTGGGAGGAGTACTGGAGACTACTCTTCAAAAAAGTAGGTAAAAAGATCCTCTTCTGCCAGGCAGCTAATGCAGTGGCCCACAGGACAAATAATTTGACATTTTTGCTGCAACTGCAGTATGGGGCAGTATAAAAATTTACCAAAAAATAAATATGAATCCCATAGTTTTTAAGATACCTTAGGACTTTTTGACCAGTCTTGTTCCATTTGACATGGACTGTGCTCTATTGCACTGTGGGGTTTCCCAGACCAAACATAATCCCTATCGAAAATAACAGGTGATTTCTAGTTTATTCCACAGCAAGTTGAGCAACCGCAGAAGCACAATCCACAATTAATATCATATTGGCCTTTCTTTTTCTGTTACATACAAAATACAGCTAATGATTTTTCCCTACTTTTGTTCTCCAGTGAAATTTGCTATTGTGCATTTATAAAATGTTTTTTTTTTTAAAATAAATACAGTTATGTTTCTGGAGACTAGATGTAGTGGCAAAGAGGAAAAATGGCAGAAATCTCATCTTTGGTTAGCATTTCTGTTTTTCCAGTAAGGCACTAGGAATCAATGAATAAATACACATTCTGCCTGTTTCTGGCTGTCTTCTTTTCAATGCACAGCATATTCTTCTGTGAAGGCTGATACACGAACCCAATTTTCCCATTAGTGGAGAATGGGATTTTTTAAAAGTAGCTGTGGATGAAGACAAAGTATCTATATATGTAAGTTCAAATTGAGGGGAGAACATCATTCATGGAATCTTTCTTTTCTTAATTTATTAGATAACTGTAAAAGACATTGAAGATTTTGAGAAGAAGTACAAAGATTCTGCAGAAGAACTAGAGGATATTAAAGGAGCATATGAGGACTTTAAAGGAGACATGGACAAAATTATGGAATCTGTGCTGTGTGCTGATTATACAGATGAACCCAGAATAAGAAAAATTATTCAGCAAGGCATTGACAATGGAGAGCTTCCATCCTATAAAGCCTTTGTAAAAGAGTCTAAGCAAAAGATAACTGCAAGGAAAAGGAGGGTAGGTTTACTGGCAGTACAGTTTAAGGGGGAAATACTGGTATATAATTGAATGAAATTCTTAATGTTTCTCAGTCTGACGTATGTTTTGGTTTTCGCATTGTCTGTCAAATCTTTTCAAATTGACCTTTTCTGAAATTGGATCCAGGCTCTTACTGTCTGTGCTCGCCCAGTTACCTTTTTGTTTCTTTTCTAAAATTCCTAGAGATAGGAAGTAGAAGGACTCCATAGTTACACCCCTCTAGCTGTTCAACCTAAAGGCGATCCCCCAAATACATACAGCATTAGTACTATTACACAACCAAGCAAATACACCAAATTCCAAGCATCTTTTTGGGAGCAGAATCCTAAACATTTTCAATACATCATAATTGCCAATTCTGAAGTGAATCTTTTTTAAAATTCCATTTCATCTTTAGGATACTGATTGCATGAACATCATGTAATGCATAATGGAGTGTTGTTCTTTGCTCTGGGACCGATATCCAGTAACAGCATCCAAACATTTCCAGCAATTAGCTGAAAAGAGCTTAAATACTTCTAAAGGATTTTTAAAGGCCAGGGCATGTCCGTGCAGTGCTTTTCCCAGGACCTTAGGAGTACTTGTATAATTCTACTACAAATCCCAAAGGGCTGGAGGATAAACTATTTACTGCATTGCATGTAGATTCTGCTGTTGTTGGCTGTTGCCTTCAAGGTTCCCTCTTAAGCTGTGTGTGACTTGACTCCTCCCCGTTCACCCACAGTGAATGTTTCTAGCAACCAGTTTCAGTTGCAGCAGAATTGGGGGGGAGGGGTAGAGTCAGGCATGCAGTGGGTGGAGCTCCACCCAGCAGGGCTGAAAATTAGAGTGGGCGTTGGTCACAATAGAATACTCACTTGGGAAACAAGCTTAAATTTAAACAACCATGTTATTATTTCAGGCTGAAAAAGAAGCTAAAGAGGCAGAGAAATCTAGAGAAGAACTTGGTCTTGGAGAAGGGGATGATGACCTAAGAGCACTAATTCAGGTAAGGTTGGAGAAAGATAGGATTTATTGTATCCTTTATTGATTTTAAATTATCTAGACCTCTTGGTATTGAAAATTACTATACAACATTATGATAGCTTGAAAGCTAACATGGATGGATCCTTTCTAAGGATCTGCATTTGAACTATTGTTTACTTTGTAAATTATGTGGAAGATGAGGTGAGTGGTAAGACTGACAAGGTTATAACAATCGAATTGTTAATGAAAGTCCAGAAGAGATTGTGAAGTTATTTAGAGAAATCTCTCCAAACTAGGTACAGAGCCAGCAATATGGCAAAAGATAATTATCTGCAGGCTGGGTTTGATTTAAATGTTAAAAATCATTTTTAAGAGGGATTCAAAAATAATTGATTTTTATTCACTGGGTTTGGCAATGAGCCTGATGTCATATATATAACGCTGGTATCTGAATAGGAAAGTGACCAGAACATAGACTATGCCAGGGAATTCACATCCATATGGTCATAGCAATGTGAAATCTCACTGATCATCAGTGCCTTATATCGGTTTTTATATTTTGGCATTACAGTATGACCTCCTTATCCACTGAATCATTAAAAGCTGATTCACTTATTCAGGGACTGAGGGGGAAAATATTTTAAAAATAATTTGCTAGCCACAAAGGAGGCTATTGTCGCAAACAGTAGCTCCAAAGCCGGCGGTGAAGAGGGTGGCTGGCTGCCATCAACAGCAAAGAAGAAAAAAACAAATGAAAGCTTACTGATGCTGAGCCCTCCCCTCCCCACTACCAATCGTTTGACGGGTGTTGGGGCGAAAGCTTTCGCACCAGCACCCCACCACCACCATTATCCGCAGATAAGAGTTTTTGCTCTTTTCTCCAGGACACCCCACAGATTTCGCTATCCATGGGGGGTCCTGGAACTGATCCTCCGTGGATATGGCAGTCATACAGTAGTCCCCCGCCACAACGCAGTTCATATATTATGGTCTCAATATATTGTGTCTTTTTTCTTGAGAGAAGCAGGCTTCCAAAGAGGTTTTTAACCCTCTCCTGGCACCTCAGCAAACAGAGCTGGGGCTCCTCCTGCTGGCTGTGTTTGCAAAGAGAGGTTTTTAACTAACCCCTATCACCTCATCAAATGCTTCCAAAGAGAAGTTTTTAACCTCCTCCTGACACCTCAGCAGACAAACCTTGAGGTCCTGGCAGCAAGGTCTTCTGAGATGTCAGGAGGGGGTTAAAAACTCTTTGCATGAGGAGCCAGTTCTACATTTCACTTCCAAAGAGAGGTTTTTAATCCCCTCCTGACACCTCAGCAAACAGAGCTGGGGCTGCTCTTGCTGGCTGCGTTTGCAAAGATAGGTTTTTAGCCAACCCTTAACACCTCATCAAACTGACCTTGGGCTGCTGCGCTGCTATGTCCAAAGAGATTTTTTTTAACCCCCTTCTGACACCTCAGCAGACAGACCTTGAGCTCCTGGCAGCAAGGTCTTCTGAGGTGTCAGGAGAGGGTTAAAAACCTCTCTTTGGAAATGCAGCCAGCAGGAGCAGCCCAAGGTCAGTTTACTCAGGCGTCTGCATTTCATGGATTTATCGCAGGTGGATCAGGCACCACACTCCCACAATAATTGGGGGAGTACTGTAATTTATTTCTTTTTAATATTATAAGCCACCATAGGTCCTATTGAACAAAAACAGGGGCACATGTTTAAAAGAAAAAATAAACCAGGAACAGCAAGCTGACTATTCTGTTTGCAGCTGTCCATAGAAAGAGCTATGTTTACTTCCTCATTTTTATGCTTAATACCAATTTAATATTTTATGTTTATTTCACATACATTATTGATGGGTAGTTCAGGGGTTTGGCTGGCGAGCCAGAAGTTTGGAGTTCGAATCCCCACTGTGCCTGCTTGACAGGGGCTGGACTCAGTGATCTACAGGGTCCCTTTCAGCTCTGGAGTTCTAGGATGATAATGATTTGTAAATTTTTATCCCTTTTTAATGATTCTGATAAGCTATTGAGCCTTTTATATAAAAACATAATGAAATGTTTATGGCCTTCTTGATCTAGCTTGTTGTGTGGTTTATTTAACAGATGAGGAATGAAAATCGGAAAAAAGAAATGGATGGCTTTCTGGCTCAAATGGAAGAAAAGTATGGAAGTAAACCCAAAAAAGGAGGAAAGAAAACAGCGTCCAAGAAAGGAAAGAAATGATTAATTTTAACGTACTTTTAAGAACGCCAAGGATTAAAAGATGTTTTCATCTGTATGTTGCAACTGCTATAGGATAGCAGAGGCATCCAGCAAAAAGTATGTAAAATTAAAGATGCCAAGAAACTCCCCGAAGTGCTACAGGATTCTAGGTGATGTCTAACAAGATTGAAGCTGTCAGAAAAGATTGCTATGAACAGTTGAGGTACCACTGGTACAAAAAAACTTTCTGTCCACATCTAAAAAATAGAGCTAACCTGCATTTTTGCAAAATGTTGCTGTTAATGGCAGTAGTGTGTTCAGGCACTTTTTAAAGTGCCTAGCACTCGTAAAACGAGGCAAAATTTGTTTGCTGGGTTTTTAAACACTTGATAAAATAAATAAAGCTAGTTTCTAAAGTTCATGAATAGTTTTTTTTAACATATGGAACTTATGGCTGATGCAGTTTGGGATGATCTTTCCATACAGTTCTGCAAAGGAAAACATTTATAGCATATTATAAGTAATATAATGCAGTTTTAAAACTGCAGAGCTAGAAGGGGCTCCTTGGATCATCAAGTCCAGCTCCTGTAATCTAGCCTAACAGCAAGTACTGTATTCCATTCTCATAGTAGAAAATACATGGGGAAACAAGTGGGAAACGTTGGTGGCACCTAGGAAGGAGGCCAAACAAAGGAGGCATGCAGTAGGCCCAGTAAAACTGTCTTATTGGGGAGAGAAGGAAGCCTGGGGGTAGGGAAAGAGCGTCAGGTAAGAGAGGGCTACGGTAGAGAGAGAAAGATGAGAGAGGGCCAGATGGCCAAGATTAACTGGGAAAGAGAGATGCGGGAGATTCGAGTCATGGGAACTCCAGGAACCAGGAAACAACACAGCCAGGTCAGCCTCAAACAGAGGGAAGAGGTTGCCCCTGCTATCGGTTGCTTCAGACCCACCATTGATGGGCATTTTCTCTAAAATGTTCTCAAGACAGTTGGACTTATTTGTTACAAACCCTGTTACAGAATAAGACCTTAACCCAGGGGTCCTCAACCTAAGGCCCGGGGCCCAGACGCGTTCCCCCAGGGTCTTGAATCCAGGCCCCGGGACCAATTGCAGACCCCCCCAACCTACCCCCTGCTTTGCGAGCAAGCCAGCCTCCGCAGCTGCTGCTAATGCTGAGGCAGTTCAAAGTGGTGGGCTATGTCACTTCCCCCACTCGCTCCACCCACTGCCCAATTGATCAGCACACTGTTTAGTGGGGCAGTTCAAAGTGGGACAGCCACAGCAAGGTCCCCTGCTCCCTCCACCTGCCATCCAGATGGTCGGGGCACCAGCTGCAGCCAAGCAGGGCAATTTAAAATGGGAGTGCTGTGCCAAGATCTCCCACTCACTCCATGGCCCCAAGGCACCGCCCCTGCTCCTCCACCCCACCCACCTGCCTTCCTTGTGTGGTCGCCACTTGCATTATTGTGGTTGTGAGGAAGGAAGGGGGCAGGCGGAGGCAGTGCCAGCCAGCCTTCCGAGCCGGAGCAGCCACAGCAGTGGACTGATGGAGGGATGGACGGCAGGCGATCAAGGGGAAACGGAGCTACTTCCCGCCCACCCAGCCCCCTCCAAGCTGCTGCCTTCCTCTGTGGAGTGAGGGAGGGGAGGAGGGAGCTCAGCCATGGCCAGAGGCTGAGGCCGCCACCGCCACCACCACTGGGTTAGAGACCAGCAAGGAGGAGGTGGCAGAGAAAGAAGGGAAGGGAAGGCCAATGGTGGCTCAGGCTAGTTCCTGGGAGGCTGGTGGGGCTGCATTTATCCCCGGGTGGTGATGGGCGGGAGCACCGCAGCCTGCCTGGGCTTGGTGGCTTTGGGCAGGTCTTCCTGCCTCCCCTCCCTACTTCCCAGCCCTTACTCCCTCCTTCCCTCACTTGGAATGCACCAAGTCAAGCTGGGTCAGGCCAAGAGAGGAGGCAGCTTTCCCTCCGGGGTGCAGTGAGGGCATGATGGCCAGGGCTGTCACTTGCCACCCTTGCCACGGCTGCTGCTCCTCATTCTGAGTGGCTGCCTAGAAGGTGATGAGGGGCCTGAGCTTGCCTGGGCTTCCACTGCCTTCCCGATGCAATGAAGGAAGTAAGGAGAGCCACTCAAGCCGCTGTCACTGTAGGAGGAGGAAGAGGCGCAGCAGAGGGATCCCAGCGGTTGCACCTCAGGGCAGCGATCCGGAGCAGGAGGCATTGCTTGGGCCCCGGAGATGCACTGATCATGGGCTGATAGTGGGGGGGGGCTCCGCCCACTTGCCCCTCCCCCTTTTCCTGCTGTGTCAGTTTTTTTTTTTTTTTTTTTTTTTTGGACTGTAGTTCGGCCCCCAGTGGTGTCTGGGTGATGGTGGACTGGCCCGTTGTTTGAAAACTTTCAGGACCCCTGCCTTAACCCTTTCATTGCATGGAGGAACAGAAATGGTTCATCCCTGTTGACGTGAATCATTTTCTAGATTTAACTGAAATAAATGCTGAGAGTTTGAATCCTGACAATGTGTGCTTACTATACAACCCAAAGAGAGAGTCAGAATGGAAGCTGCCTGAGGCAGGCAGGGAACCCTCACAACTAGGCATATGTGTTCCAACAGTCTGATGGGAACCACAGCATTGTGGTATATTGAGATATTGGAAATTCATGCTCTAATGTCCCTCCACCTTCCACTTCATTCAATAACCTTAAGTAGTCTTCTGTAACCAAATCTATCTCACAAGTATGTTGCAATGTTAAAATGGAAGGGTGTGAAACCTCTATGATATATTAACTTCAGCTCCTGGGAGGAAAAGCAGTCTGAAAAAATAATTCAGTAAATACAGTATTCTGAAGACTTGTTTTGAGATGCTCCCCTCTACTAAATACAAGAGCTAGGCCTTAGCCTTGATATTTTAGTACAATTCAAATGCAGTTTAGAAAATATTGTTTATTGAGTATAAAAATGTGTCCATGTTATAATTTAATATGAATCTGCTCCCTTTTACAACTTTCACATGGTATCTACAATATAATGCAAAATTATCTTTAATCTACATTGCTTCATACATTTGCAGTCTGGCACTTTGACTAGTAATACCTAAAACTAATTGGTAAGTTAATAAAATTACAACAGATGTAATATTCAGCCTCAGCTATGCCTTTTCTATTTAACAATCTCTCTAGGCAGATCTATAAATATAGTGTTCTCTCTCTCCACAAGAAGAGAACTCTATAACAGCCTGATCGCTGTACAGAAACCAGTATAAAATAGTTACTAAACATCTTGCTTTACTTAAAAACAAGGGAAACTAAAAATACTTAAGTCCCTTGCAGTCTTCATGTAATGACTGGCTCAAGCTGTATGGATTTCATTGGTAAATAATGAAAACCTGTATTTAAATGCATTAACAAAAATAAGTATGCTATAAGCTTTTAATCTTGGCTTCTTTCAGGCATCTTCTGTATGCTTTTGAACTCTGTAGACAGTTTGTACTGACAATCTCTTAACCTTTTATATCATTAGAGAAGTTACTACAGATGCCTTCTGAACAAATCTTAATGCTATCAAATGGATATTGACATTCAGTACCAATAACTGGTAAATCAACTGGATGTTGCAATATTATGACTGGTCTTAAGACACTTATGCTTTGTAGTGGTATGGTGGGCAACAGAATGCTAGAACTTGGTAGAATTCTAGTATACAAGCTTTCAGTTTCCCATAGACTAGACCACAGTTGATCTACAAGAGAGAGAGAGAAATCCAACACAGTCTTGTAGAATCTTTGGCAGTTGGCTAAATTGATACAAAAATAAGATTTTTCTGTAAAGAAGGATTTGGAGTTCTTCTGTAAACAGGTTTAGTATTGCTACTGTTGAATACTGACTGATGTCCAAAGTTTTTGTAGGTGCTCATTCATCTGGGATGTGGTTGACATCTTCTCATATAACACTCTACAGACCCTGTCTGCTTCTTGATCCACCTCGGCTGTGAGTTCTCACAGAACCATGTAAATGAAGACCTACTAAGCAAAAACCAGACAAGTCTCTGAAATATAATACTCCAAAGTTGATTTCATGCATTTGGAAAAGTTAACTGTTACTTACCAATGCTTCTGTTTCACATTAAACAGGTTAAGGGTGATTCAAAAAAGGCACCCATTACAGTTTCTAAGAACGTAACATGGGATCTTTCATAGAGACACGCTTCTAAAGGAGATAGATTTTCAACACTGAAAGTCCAGGGATATGGGAAGGGCCACTCCCAGTAGTTACATCCTCTGTCTGTGTCTGGAGATACTGGTGTAGGAAATCATGCTACCCGCCCTTCCCCTCTTGCACCATTACCCAAATACTGTGGAAGTGACCAAAGAACCAGCAACTATTTGGTTCTGGCAACACAGACATCCAATCTCAATATCAATATTTAGTGAGAAACTCCCTGCTCTGGTATTACAAATTAAAGTGTGAAACTTCCCTTTGCAGAAAGTTGCCTTTTTGGTGGGCCCACAAAGGTGAATTTTTTTTTTAACTCTGAGGACCTCGGGGTGGGGGGTGGGGGAATGCTGCACAGCCAATTAAAATGTCCATTCACCCTAACAAACCCAAACATGGATGTAACACCACCTCCACTTTCAAAAACCTGGCATGTATTGTATCAGTGGTGCAACCTATTTTAAAAGATGAATCATAGAGCAATTGAAAGTGTCCAGGAACCACAAATCACCTGTTTTTGCAGTGATGAGAGCATCAGAAGGGCTTGGAGGCACAAAAAGAGCCTGCAGGGTAGTGGCGGCGGCAACTCCAGTAGCGGAAGCAGGAGGAACTATGAATCCACTCCTGGTTTTAGACTGTACTTTACCAAAATCATTCAAGGTGCTAATAAGAGCAGTCTAGCAATTATTTTATAAATAGCAATGGTAAATACATCTCCAGAAACATGATTTTATGTATGGTGAGAAGTATATTCCTTTAGTGATAGGAGTAATCACTAACCATAACTTTTTGTATTAGTCACACTGATGATCAGAAGGCGGCATCTGGGATGTAGAACTCTAGGGCTCCTTCATGGGAAGCACATTATCAGCTTCAAACTGGTATGACAGGGGGCAGATTCACCAGTGAAGTCCCACCCCATGGTATGTAGGATGTCAATGTAGGAAGGGGACTATATTTCCCCTATGGGTTTGGATGTCAAAGAAAAGGGACAGGAACGCAACATGTGCATGGAATATCAAGTATGTGTGGAAGCTCTGTCCAACTCTTTCTGATCCCAGTACTTCAGATATACTTTTACTTAGCAGTAAGAGTACGATTAAAGAAAACAAAAGTGTCATTCTCACAATTTAAGATTATCTGACAAATTCTGCATTACCACAGAATAGCAAGATTAAAGACAAAAACATACACTAGTGGGAACGTCTGAGAAGAGTACCCTAAATGGCTTTTCTAACCCTGAAGCATCTCCTCCAGTATTTTGGATTACTTGTGATTACTTTTGGAGATGCTAAAAGATAAACTGGTGGGAATATTGATGGCAATTGCAATACTGATAGTAATTCAGATGTGATTGCTATCCCTGAAAACAGTAAAATGGGATTTAGTGGTAACTAACTTATGCTGCACTGACTGAACAGCTATAACTGAAATCAACATGGACAGGTACGCTACCCAAGAAGCATGAGAAATGATCAACACCTCCATTTCAAAAAGGATGCCAAATATTTTATGTAAGTAAATAGCTGACACAGGGCTTCCAAAAGTCTTGCCTCTTACTTCTTACCCAGTGGAGGGTTTTCTTCTTTGTCCTCCTCATCCTCATTGAGGAAATGACCAAGAGGCAGGTGGTGGAAAGAACTAATATAGGAAGAGCTAGATATCCCTAAACTGACTCCCATCACTCCTATGTTAATAGAATCTGTAGAGTAACAAAGATCACAGTATTACAATTTGCTGTCTATTAACGCTTGGCATACAAAAACTCATTTTAGACAGTAAGTGTTCACTTTTGCACATACCTGTTGCAGAAGGTCCTTTATTATTTCTTGGTTGATTAGCATAATCAATAACAGTGCAAGAACGACGGTATTGGGAGTCTGGCTAAAAGTAGAAATAAAATTATTATATAATTACATTTGGGCTGCATAAAAAAACAGCCAAAACTTCCTTTTTCAAAAAAGGAAAGAGTATAGGTGTTGCATTGATGAAACCAAAGGGCCTCTTCAGATTAGATACAAGCAATTTCTAGTTGATATTCAGCATAATGAAACACATAACTATGCGCTATTCAGTAAATGCTGATACTTTCCAGACTTTTCCATTCTCTTCCTCTGGGGGCATTCTGGGACTGTGCAGCTTGCCTAAGGCCACACAGACTGGTTTTTCTCAGTGGGGAAATGTACTCCCAACCTCTGGCTATGCAGCCAGATAACTAAACAAATGAGCTTATATAGCCAGCTAAAGCAGTATACAAATCTAATACAATTTTAGTATAACAGATATAACACCTACAAGAATTACCATTACAGACAATGAAACTATTTGAAGCAATGAACAAGCATAAACTAATTAAAATAATTAAAAACACTTGAACCAATTAAACCACCTATCCTATATCATATAAAAAGCCTTTGTTCAGTCCACAGTTCCTATATCTGTAACGAATACCTAGGTTTTCACTTGGCATCAGAACGAGATCAAAGTTGATGCCAATCAGGCTTCCATGTGGAAGGCATTCCACAATGCAAGTTATACAATACCTACCTATCTAGGTCTAGAATAAAACACTAACAACTTACCCAAAATGAATGTGATGTGTTGGGTCTGGAAAAACTATCAGGTAGTAAAAATCTCTCCTGTAATGGTTGATGGTTGATTTCATCTGCTATTGCACTGTGAGCCCGGCTAGAACTCCCCCGGGATTTCTGCAGGATAGAAAAAAAAGAGAAGAGGACTGGTTTTAAAACAAACATTACCCTTAAAAGAGCTGCAAAAGCTTGAAAGACTAAGGCTCTAATCTCTGTGTTGTAATATTAATCATAAAATCCACTGGTGGAATAATAATAGTATGGGTTAAAAGGGCTCTGTTGTCCAGCAGCCCAGTTCCACCTCTGGAAAACCCACAGGTGGAGAGATCCCATTATGGGGGTCCCGCTGGCAGTGCCTACTGTGTGAACCCAGAATGGGACATTCAGTGGATGGATGTGGAAATATTTCGACCTCATGATGTGAAAGTTGCTGTTTCTTCCGAAGAGAGTTGTGGGGTGGTGCTTGTCAACTATGCTAGCTTGGGGCTTACACAGCTCCCCCCTGAGCTTTTCATGGGGGGGGGGGTAGGTAAAAAAAGCACAGCCACCTCTTATGACCAAGCCATCACAAGTTAGCAGGACGTGGAATGAGGCAGTAAATCCATGGCTTTATTCCTTCTCTGATCACACAGAGCTGGACCATAAAACAGCAGACACTTGTACAGGTTATTCATTTGCTGGGGGGGGGGGGGGGGGGAGGGAAGAAGAGATAAACTATTTCTTTTCTCCCAGTTAACATACTGCATGATACAGGCAACAATATTTTGCTTCCAGGTTGAAGACGTACAAGGAGGTCAACCCACACATAAACTCGTAAGTTCTAGATCGAGACTGGGCAACAATAGCCCTTCCATGTTTTTGGTCTACAATGATCACTAGGCCTAAAAATCGCAGCCAATAGGGAGGGACTAGAGAACTATAGCCCCAAAACACCTGGAGGACCACATTTGTCCCACACATATACTCACACTTTAGCATTTATGCCTTTCCATTTTAAAATCTATTGCAATCACTTGCAAGAGAGCCTTGTAGTCAATTCTTTTTTTAAAAAAAATCTTTCAGCCACTTCTTACTTTGTTACAGTGAGTCCCTCAACACAGGGCTTATATGATCTTTGGCCATTCCGAGACCTGGACTACTGCAACAGAGCCGATGGCTTACCATTTGCTTTTGGGGTCCCAAATGTTCTGTCACATCTATAGCACTAATGGGAGGCAGGAGGTTGTTTCGGCTTAGTGGCATTGGGGAAGAGGATGACAGTTGCTCACTGGCAGCAGAGCTGGGGAAACAACACCAGCAATTACTGACATGGTCCATCTGGCTCACAGTGTGAGCTTACATTTTTTAAAAAATTGAGGGGCTACATACATGCGCGTTGGTTCAACCGTTGAGTTCTGGACTGTAGGTTAAAGAGAATGGAGCTAAAATGGAAAGCTCCACACTGGATGAAACTTCACCATAGAGGAGCTGGAGAAATTGAATGTGCATTTCTCCATGCCCCCCTCTCCCCAAGTTTGAAAGATACTTAAAAGCTTTATGCAACATGTAATGCAAAGACTGTTGAAAAGGGAAAGACAGCCTTGCTTTTAGAGGATTTCTATAAACATTCCTCCTCAGGGGTGCTGTGCTGGAAAGCGCTCCTTCAGAAGTCCAGAAACATTACAACACTCAAGTACAGAGTAGTACGGGGAGGTGCTTTGTTCATGATCAATGATCTCACAGGCACGAACAACAGATCATCATGATAAACGACCACAGAAACATTTTTATATTACAGAAGAATATTACAGAAACATTTAATAATTTGGAAAGAGAGAGTCTAGTCCAGGGATGGTGAACCTTTTAGGGACTGAGTGCCCAAACTATGATTCAAAAAACCACTATTTTTTCACAAAGTGCCAATACAGCCATTTAATCTGAGTACAGGTGGCTGTGAAGGGGTGATGCCGGGTGCCCACAGAAAGGGCTCCGAGTGCCACCTTTGGCACCTGTGCCATAGGTTGGCCAACACTCGTCTAGTCTCTATACTTTTTAAAAAGTCTTATTTGACTGCCTCCTTTGCTCATGCCACCCCAGATTTCCAGGTTTCACTCTGCAAACATATAACTTTGCAGATAAATTACAAAAATAATGGCAAACCAACATACAGCCGGGTGCCCCTGAGGACTTCATCCATAGGCCTTGGTGTCCCTGAGCGAGAATGGCTGGGGTTGATGGGATGCAGGGTACGTGGCGGCGGGTTCCGTCTTCTAGCGGACTGTGCAGAATAGGACAGAGAAGATGTACTGAGCTCGAGTGGGCGATTTGGCCGAGCTCGGGTTGACAGGAGAGAACTGGAGCCTGGTCTCATGAGCAATTTGTCATCCACATCTCTGACACCAAGAGGGAAAAATACAAGAGCAACATGAAATAGAAAATGCAGCTAGGGATGCCGCTGAAATATGATGTGCTGCTACACCAAGACCATGAATAAGACAAGGTGTATTTTATCCTTTCTATTTTTTTTTACAGACATCAAAGAGAACATGGTAACCAGCACCTATTATATGACACAGACCTCTGTACAATATAATTTTACAATGCACAATGAAACCTTTACGGTGATTAGCACAAGTGTTCCTGATTTCAGTGCCAATTCTCAAAAGGCTAAAAAGAACCAAATGGCTGCATAGCATGAATCAATTCAAAACTGGCTTGGAGAAACATCACGCTCAGGGCTCTGTTCCTATCATAGTGTGTCAGCTGCATTTTGGTCCTCATATGGATTTATTATTACAGTGCAATCCATATGGAGTTCAAAACTGTTTGGTAAAGTTAGCCCAGCAAATGTCTTGCTTGATAACAAGAGAGATCAGAGAGAACATAATGTCTCGCTCACTAGAATTGGGCTTTTCCCTCATACTTTGCTTTCTTGATCACTGATATGTCAGAGGTGCACTGCCACCTAAGAAATGCCATTTGCAGTGATACAGAGCAGGCCTTCCCGCACCCCTATGGATGCTCCATAACTCTCTACAGTATTTATAGGGTCGTGAAGATATGCCGTATATACTCGAGTATAAGTCGACCCAAGTATAAGTTGGGGGCCCTAATTTAAACCCCCAAAACTGGGAAAATTTATTGACTCAAGTATAAGCCTAGGGTGGGAAATGCAGCAGGGCCTGGCAACTCCTCCTTTGTGAGCTGGGTATGTGTGTGATGTTTAAAATGACTTTTAGCCACCGAGGCAAGTGCTTGAGTTGGTGGCTAAAAGTCATTTTAAACATGGGGGGGGCAGGAGAAGTGGTTCACAATGTTTAAAATGACTTTTAGCCACCGACCCAAACTTGCCTCAGTGGCTAAAAGTATTGACCCGAATATAAGCTGAGGACCCCTTTTTTCAGCCCAAAATTAGGGCTGAAAAACTAGGCTTATATTCAAGTATATACAGTATTTCATTTTTCATACTACTGGTCTCTTCTGCTGTTATGTTTTAATCTTTTCCTCTGTATTTGAAGCAATGTTTCCATGGTTTTATTCAACCATAGGATAGGTAACGCCACTAATTAAATTTATTTTGCTATCTTTAATAACATTTATTATAGCTGTCTCCTAAAACCATGATTCTGAATCAGGTGTACAAAGCAATGCACCTGACATCCATATTTGGTTTAACCTATCTCTGTAGAAGTCTTAAAATTAAGCCTGCATAACCACTTAGCTGGCTAAAAATGTGCAAAAATTTGCTGCTCTCCATAGGACACAAGACTGCAAGAGAGCATTATTTAAAACTCAGTTACTGAATAGCTTTCAAATGACAGCTCAGTTGGAACAAGTTTGCCAGCGTTAACATGGACCTGAAAAGAAAAGGCTGATATCCTTACAATATTTTGTCCATTAGAGGCAAGTTTCTTTGGTGTAAAGGAATCCCATGAATCACCATCAAGCCATTGAAATTGCGTTGTGCACTCCCACTTGTCCCTTGAGAAAGCTGTACCTGCAGGTTAAATTGAATTAAATCCAACTTCAGAAGTATAGATATTAATTTTTCAGTGCTGCAGTGGATTACTTTCTGAAAATTCAGCAGCAAATACAACAATGTCTTTAGCACTTTTAGGAAAAACTTAATATTTCTTCGGAAAGTTTACAAGTAACATAAAAGAAGTCATTCGTGGCCTTATTGTCAGGATACTTTCAACACACTTTGCAGTACAGGCTCTTTGTTATATAACAGAACTTCAAAATCAATATACTAATTTACATGAAGTAATTAAGTTATTTAAATTTCATATAAATTAGCTGTCATGGATTTTCGGTCTGTTTGGCTGTGTTCTGGAAGTTTTTCTTCCTGACATTTCGCCAGTCACTGTGGCTGACATCTTCAGAGGGCAAGGAGCTCAGGGAACTAGGAGTTCTCTCTGTGCTCTGTGGTGCAAAAATGTGCTGCTGAGCACAGAGAGAACTCCTAGTTCCCTGAGCTCCTTGCCCTGTGAAGATGCCGGCCACAGAGACTGGTGAAACGTCAGGAAGAAAAACTTCCAGAACATGGCCAAACAGCACAAAAAATCATCACAGCTATCAGATCCTGGCTGTGAAAGCCTGTGAGAATACATTCATATAAATTAATTTGGACAAATTATTTCCAGCTCTGTCATCATTTTAGCTCACCCATATGTAGCTATTATATTATGTGTGGTTACATTTTGCTTCCTTTTAAGTAGAACCAATTGGCATCTCCATCCAAAATACATTTTAATGGAACTAGGACACACCAAAATAATTGCAATTACACAACACTGAGTCTGCTATATTGATTTATATGAATGTTGGATTTTTAAAACATTTTTGTCAAGTGGAGGCTAAGAATCAAGAAGAGGTTCCCTCATTCCCACACAGATTCATACCAACATGAACACTTGTGCAAGACTATCAAGAGATGAGATATCTAGATTGATTAATAACTCCCTTTTAGAACTAATACTCTACTCAGGCAAAAAAGGGTAACTTCCTCTCCTCTCTTGTTTCTGGCAGACTTCCCTCCATCTTTTCACTACGTTCCCCCTAAAATAGTCTAGAACAGTTTCTGTGTGCTGGCCACATCCAAATACATCCTTGGATAGAAATACTTATTCTATAGAGCAGAAGCTTTTCTCAAAGGCATATAAGTAACATTAAAAATGAAAGTTTGAAAAGGCCTAGCATGTGGAAAGTCCTTTGCATGCAGCCAATATGTGCATGCCCAATCTACAGTTCTAGAAGAAGTTAAGCCTAGTCAGTTGTCTAAAAGTACATTGTACCAACAGGCAAAGAAAGGACTGCACTAACCCCTCATGTCAAAGTTCTGTCACACTTTCACACAAGGAGGGCAACAGCCTGAGAGGGAGCCCTTTGGACACCCAAGACTCCTCATGTAAGTCAGGACTCTTATTTTCTAGGGTTCCAACTCACTTGCAGGTCCTTCAAGGATACAGAGATTCTGCTTTTCAGACCCACCACCCTTCAAATATTGAGGGCACCAAAACAAGCAAATGAGGAGATGGTGCTAACCTGTTGATATGCCTTTGAACAACTGGACGGGTCTTTTAATGTAAGCACAACTCTCACTTAGGTTTCTTAGACTAATTAACAAATATATTCAAGATCACAGCTTGAACTTGTAAACCTAGACTGTAACCTAGATGTGTATGACTATTTTAAATGTTCGAAAGTAAAAAAAAAAGTTAATATAATGTTTGAAAAGAATAAAGAGTACACTATAATCTAGAGTTGGCCTTTTTTTGAAAATACCGGTACTTCTCTTTTAATTAATGACTTTTCCCACCATATGAACGAGTTTAGAAGGAAGATGGTGGTCTTCTCCTACATTTCTGCCTACTCTGACAAAATGTCAACAACCCATTCCACCCCAATCACCCACTGCTATATCCGTACTGGGAAGACAGAGCTATACCCAATCCATCATACATACTTCTCGTGTTTTTCTCTTCTTTTTGGTTTTGCGGCCACACCTGCATTTTGAGTGCTATACATACAATAAGGTATACATGAGGAAAATTGAGGATTATATAGGAAAGTGGAAGGGAAAGAAATAATAGGGGAAAGAAAACTGAATTAAAACAGATAAAACCTGACGGAATCTTTAGCATTTGTACCACTGTCAACCATGGGCCCTCTAGTTATTGTCCCCACTGCCTGGGGGTCTTTTTTGTGTACTTATGTGCACTAGGTATGTGTACACAACCCCCCATTGCATTTCCGTCTTGACCATAACAAAAACGGTCACAATGGGTGTACAAAGAAAATAATCTTAACATAAAAAACTAAAGAACACATAACTGACTTTAGGAGGAAGAGTGATGTACACTTACCACTGTACATAAATGGAGAGGGGGTGGAAAGGGTTGGTAGTTTTAAATTTCTGGGCATTCATATTTCAGAGGACCTCTTATGAAGAAGGCACAGAAGAGTACTTCAATACTTCCTGAGAATGCTCAGGAAATCTATCTCAGCATTTACTCCTGTCTTACTATGACAATACCATAGAGAGGGTTCTAACATATGGCATTCTTGCATGGTATGGGTGCAGCTCTGAAGTAGATAACAAAGTCCTACAGAAAATTATTAAAATTGCCCAAAATACCACTGGGCCTCAGCCACCAACCCTGGATGACATCTTTGCATCTTGTTATCTGACAAAGTCAACTAATTTTCTCAGAGACCCTTCCCATCTGACTTATAATTTCTTCGAACTGTTGCCTTCTGGCAGAAGATATAGAGTACACTAACTAAAACTCAGAACACACACCTTTTGAATAACTGTTATCCCAAGCCATAATAGCACTTAATAATGAACCATTAGTAGTGAGTTGTTGAACTCACACTCGGTCTGTGTGTGGATCTCTGTATGTCTTGGGGGGGGCATTTTGGTGGGTGGGTTTGTTTTAGAAATAGCTATAAGAATGTGTTTTGGAATGGTCTCTGGGTGTTTTTGCAAATTTCATTGCATGTGTATATTATGTATATATGTACAATGACAATAAATTGAAATTGAATTGAGCAAAAGGGTGGATGCACACATGCACACCTTTGAAGGAACCTAGACAGTCAAGTATGTAGTCACACAGAGAGCACAAAGAAGAAGAACAAATGCATGGTTTAAACACAGAGACACTTAATGAAGACATTTTGCTCTTCATTGTTTTTCTGTCCACAGACATAAATAAATGTCAGTATCTCTTGTGGCTGTTAATCAAACCCTTCTGTAGCTCTAAATAAGAAAACATGTACCAGTAACCCAATTCTAACATAACTTCAAAATCTTCAATGTTTTATTTAAAAGATTTGGAAAACAAGGAGAGACAGATTTTTATAAGAATAGAATGCCAAAATAGAAGTTTCTCAAGAACTGTCCTAGTCAAGCCACTACAATGTCTAATTTCTAATCAACACGACTACCTTTCTTTGCCTAACAGCCATCTCAGACCAACCAAAAGGACATTGATTCTTACACTGACTGCATTTGAAGTGATTGAGGGCATCTTGGCTTGTGGCATTCGAGGCAACAACAATGGCAATGGCTCAAACTGCATAAAGGGGCTTCCAGAGTCTGTCCGACTTGATTCTACAGCTATGACATTCTTCTCATCATCTGCCAACGACAGGATAAAGAGATCAGGAAATACTACGTGCTTGATTTTGCTATAAACAAAAAACAACAAAAACAAAAACAACCTTTACATTGCAGAACTGGAAGGGACCATGTGGATCACTGAATGCATCCCTTGTCAAGAAGGCACCGTGGGGAATTGAACTCCCAACCTTGAAAGATATTTTAAGCTTTTTAAAATGTTAAACTTAAACCTTTGCTTCAAACTGTACGTGAGTAAAGAGCAACTTGTCCTCTAATTTTGATCCCTGCTGTGTGTGGCCCTGTTCCATATACATGTGCATGTGCAAGTTACATGCCCACGTAACAACACCCCTCCAAAGCATGTTCCGTTGTGACTGAAACAAAAATGGTCACAACGGATGCACAAGGGTGGGAAACCCATGCACAGTAGGGCCTGGAGGTGATGGCATGTGCACCTTATTTAATTTTACTTATTTACTTATTTTTATTTCTATACCACCTTCTTAGTGTAAATTGCACTACCCAGGGCAAGTTACAAAATAGCGGGCACCTTGGTAAACAGTATGCTTCAAGAGTATTTAGTATTTTCATATGTGGTGGGAATGTGAAAAGACACCAAAATTTTGGAAATCTATTTTAAAATAACTAAGTGATATTTTTGAAAGGAATATAGAACCCAATTCAGAAATAGCTTTGTTATCAATATTTGCTAAGACAGACTATGACTTCAAAACTAGAGAATTGATAATTAATTTCTTGACAGTGACTAGATTAATAATAGCTAGGAGTCTGAAAGCCAAACATGAATTATATATGGATGAATGATATAATGACATATGGAGTATTGCCTTAAATGATAAATTGACATGCAATTTAAAGATTAAGAAAGGAGAGTTAAAAAGAGATATGTTTTATGATATATGAGGTAGGTTTATTGAATATGTGCTTGTAAGAGACAAAGGGAAAGCTCCAGTGCAACAATCAATTCAGTTCTGGAGGGAAGGATAATAAAGATTAGGATTTTTCAAGAGCTCCCACTGGTGGAGTGGAGCACTGTTGTTTTGCATTTTGTGCTTTGGTATTTTGTTTTAGTTTGTATCATGTTCTGTTGGTTTTATATTATTATTTTTTAAAAGTATTTAACTCACCAGTGTAAAGTATAATTAAGTGGTTGTTTTGAAGGAACAGGTTTGGGGCACACCGGTTGTCCAGATAACACTTCATCTCTGAAGCTTACCTGACACTGGCCCTTCCCAATGTCTACAGATCAGCTGCTCCATGTAGCCCAAAACTTCACTCCATACATCATCAAACACATAAGAAAGAACAGCATCCCTCATACAGTAGAATGGTGAGATTGGCGGGAAACCTAATTTCCGTCTATCAGGTGAAAGAGCCATTTTCCATTCATGCAGCTCTTCTTCCCTTTGAAATAGAGAAGTAAAGATTACAGCCCTGTTTGAACTTTCTACCATGACAAATTAAGGGTTTGATTGAATCCTCTGCAATTTCCTTTGGGAAAGATTAAGAGAATATGAGCTAAATCCAACATTAGTTTTGCCTTTAAAAGACTCATTGAAATAAATTGGATTTCTTAATCACAGCTAAATTAAGCTTCACTGACTCCAGTGGGTCTACTTTTGGGTGGACTAGCATTACATTTCATCATACACCTCCGTTGTTCAGACCAATACAGCTAACAGAGCAGTAACAAGTTGCTATTAAAAAAATACAAAATTTTATACAAATGCTTTCTGGTGAACAATAAGGCAGTCATACGTTTAAACATTTACAGCGCACTACTGGGCTTTCCTGGACAACAGAAATTAATAGAGTGGTACCTCGACTTACATTTTTAATCCATTCCGAATGCATCTTTGGAACTCGAACAATTCATATGTTGAACAACAGTTTCCCATAGGAATGCATTGAAAACCAATTAATCTGTTCCAGAGGGAATGGATTAATAGGTTTTCAATGCTTTGATATGGGAAGGCTGTCCCAGACAGCTGACTTTGACAGGCCTGACCTGTCAAAATTAGTTGGGGGGATTTGAGGAGAGAATGCATTTATTGAGGGAGAAGCCCGGGCACCCGGCAAGGCAAGTGCTTACCCGGGGTAAGTGCCTACTTGGAGGTAAGCGCTTCCGTTTCAAACTGCCCAGGCTGCCCGAAGTTGCATCGTTCCCTGGGAATGATGCAACTTTGGACAACCTGAGTGGTTTGGAAGGAAGTCACAACAGCCACCTTCTCCTTCTTCTTGGTTGTTTCGATCTCTTTTGCAGAAATTGAAGCAACCAAGAAGGAGGAGGTGGTGGCGATGGGCAGCAAATGCTGCTCTCTGCTCCACACGACAAGTGACTTTGACAGGTCAGCTGTCATGCAGAGCAGGAGCACAGAGCAGCATTCGTAAGTCGAATGATTCAGTTGTCGGAGCAACCATAAGTCAAGGTGCCCTTTAACACTATTTTCACCAGTCATCTAAATCCTGAGTTTTAAGTATGTTCTTACAAAACAGATTAAGCAAACATTCAATACCTACACCTCTCTGCAGTCAAATGCTAAATACTCCTCCATGATGCCTTCACAGATGATCACCCCATCTCCACTCTCCCAGAAACACAATTCAGGGGATTCAGAAGCATGATCTTTATGAGCAGGATTAACAGAGAAAGCGATTTTTTTGCCTAGGATGCTAAACCTGAAGAAAAAATTATTTTCTTTTCTCAAATGGCAAAAATCAAGAAATTTTAAGACATAGGCTGAAATCCAGCAGTATATCACAACCAGAATACAGTAAAACCTTGGTTTACGAGTGTTTTGCAAGACACACAAACATTCTAAATTTTGCCTTGATCAACGATCAATGTCCTGCAATACAAGCACTGGAGTAGGTCACATGATTGCAAATGAGCCAATGGTGACCCTCTCTCTTTCTTCCTGTTGGATTGTGGGTGACTGTCGAGAATCAGGCAAGCCTCAAAAGCAGAGGGAGGAGAGAGGGAGGGAAGTCTCCCTTGCACCAACCACAAACATTTTAAAAGGTGAATACAGGTTACTTTTTAAAAAAAAATTCTTTATATTTTATTTAATTTGCATTCAACATCCGTTCTTATTTTTCAAACCATTTCTAATCATGGGGAAGCTAGTCAAAAGTGTATAGGGCTACAAATTGCCTTTTATTATTGTCACATTAAAACACATAGCTAAATCCAGTTAGTGCCAAGCAGAGCAGATTCCGCAGCCAGGTACGAAACCATAGTGTGGACATGGATTTCTAGCCAACTTCTTTTGTGAGTTTTGGCATTTTGTGTGTACAATATTGGTCTATGGGGCCCCAGAACAAATCATCTGAGTTTCTATTATTTCTTATGGGGAAATTTGCTTTGATATATGAGTGCTTTGGTTTACAGGCATGTTTCTAGAACAAATTATGCTAGTAAACTAAAGTATTACTGTATGTGCAGTGGGGAATTTTTTTGCCTCAATAACCATGAAAGTTCCAATGATTTAACTGCCCTATTCTAGTTTTGTCTTTCTACCGCATTTCAGCCACAGTCATGTTATATATATCAACAGTACAGTATCATAAGATAAACTATTATTTATTTATGAGAAGCACTTTTGAACTGCTAGGAACAGTAAGTATAAAACACATTAGACAAAGGTACATTTAATCTCTATGTCAATGGCTGAAATCCTGTTGCTTAGCATAGTGAACTCTACATTATGTCCACTAAGTCAACTCCTCCACTATGCAGACTCATTACACAGGAAGCTGGAAGCATTTGAAATGTGGATATACAGATGCATTCTGAAGATACCTTGGACAGCCAGAGTCACTAATGTGGGCATAGTACAGTGCATGGATAAAAAGCTAGAAATTTGCAATACCATAAAGAAAAGAAAATTACAATATTTTGGTCATATAATGTGCAATAACAGACACCATCTACTGCAAAATAGATGGGAAGAGTGGCTCAGGACAGAGAAGAACATTCTGGCTTAAGAATTTAAGCCAATGGTTCACAGTGGGCACAGCTTCTCTATTTAGAATAGCTTTAGGGGGGAAATTATGCTACTGATCCCCAACGTTCTACGAGGACATGGCACTTAAAGAAAAAGAATTTCTCCATAACTTCCTCTGATTCAAATGGGGCTACTCTAAGCAACAGGATTTTAGCCAAGGAATTAAAATGTGAATATCTTACATTTATACTGGGTACCCCAAGTATAGTTCTATAAATGGACTGTAATATACAGAAGCCTAAGCTAAAAAAGTTTGTGGTACTTCTTAGGGTTTGGGAAACTTGTGTCATAAGACTACCAAGAACATCAAAGAAAGGAGCCATTGCTCTATAAGCAGCCAACTGACCCACTCATACTTATTTGACTGAAATCGCAGATAGGGAAAAAGCAGTTCACAGCCCAATAGGGGCAGGCAGACACTAAGAAAAAGACGTCTTTTTCACTCTTGGTTCTTTAGAACCAGGCCAATACCTCAAATCCTTGTTATGCATATGAACAATGTACAAAAACAATTAGTAAAGCTAAAGCTACTGAAACTTTTGAAAAACATGGCTGGTGCACTAAGGCATAATACTTTTCACAAATGCAGTTGTTACAGAGGAAGAATTTTGACTCCCAGTGAAAATAAGTAAAAGGTGATAGTTTGACTATTTAAAAGGTGTTCATTTTATGCTTTTCCACTAGGCATCACTGTAAGCAGCAATTGTTACAATACTTGGGCAGAATCAAAATCTACTGATACTTACTCACTAGGATCCTTCTCTTGCACTGGGCTCATTTCTGATGGCTCCAAGTTGCTGCAGCTTGAACTAGAATACCACCCATAGCCTTCATCTGTAGGAATCACTAATTGCTTTCCTACAATCCTATTATTTAAGAGAAAATTATTTAGAAATAATTTAAACTCAGATAAACTTATCAGAAGTATGCCTAAACCACAAAAGAAGTTGCAGTGCATTCAACAACTACACTCACAGAAATAATTCATGTGTGGGGGAGGACACTATAACTCCACAGCCACGGCCATGCCTAAAGATCAATCCGTGCTGAATTGTTGCCTGATTCTGAATGATGCCCAAACCTAGGCATTTCTGCAGCATAAATATCAACATAAAATTATGATCTCTAATACTGTTTAGATCTTGCATTTTGTATACAACTGGACTGCAGTATCCATGGGGAAGGATCCGTTCCAAGTCCCGTGACCGGGGATGCCAAAAAACATGAAAGTATCAAACACTATACTGTACACTGCATACCGTAATGTCTGCCTCCTTCTAGTGGCCCTGAAGGCATTGAAATGGTCAACTTGCCCACAAACATATCACTCTAATTCAGCCACAAGGTCAGAGAGTCATAAGACCCTTTAAGCTCACTACACATAGTACAGCATGGGGAAAATTGTCAATGCTATGGAAGAGAACCATGATACAGAGAGAGATGGGGAAAGAGAGGGAGAGAGAGAGAAAGAAAATTGTTTATGCATTGTATATATTTGGGGCCATAAGAGTTCTATACAGATTTTGAGCTACACAAGGATCCAGCACCTCCAAACCCAACACTGATGAAGGAAGACGTATACTAGAATTACCCATTAAAATGACTCACTCAGAAATTAGAAGTAAAATAAGTTATTTTAAAATAAATCATAACACATATTAACATTAATCACTTGTGAAGAACGCTAGAACCACAATCTTGATGTTATAAAAATGAATCACTATTCAGTACTATGAAATACCAAACACAGACACAAAATTAAGATACCTGAGATGGGGGAAGCTTGTCATCCATTGTTGGCACTCTTCCTCTAAGCCTTCAACAAACACACTTGTTTTTTGTTCATACAGGAGCTCATCAATGTGTCTGAATATCTGCTGAACCTGTCGTGTAGCAGCTTTATCAAATTCCTTGGGGGGAAAGGGGGAAAAAATAAAAGGTGGGGAAACACTAGCTTTCCTGTGGAGCAATGGGTGGAAAAGCAGTACTTCCTGCTGGAGTGCCATCTGCCCCTCCCATGGACGATTACTCCCTGTGGTGGGAGTTGCACCGAAAATGGGAAAAGGAACAAGCAAGGTGGGCTAAGGAAAGGAAAAGATAGATGATAAAATGAAAAGAGGAACCCCTGATTGGAGAGGGGGGAAAGGGGGGAAGTTTTGAACAAGGGGTGACAGAAGTTGGTGAAGGTTATATAAAGAAGGAGGTGAGAATTTTACCACCAGATTGGGAATGGATTTGGTTAGAAAACTCAGATACCCAGAAATGGGAGGATTTAATGGTGCCTAAAGAAGAAGCCGAAAGCAGAAGAGCCCTTAGGGAGGGGTCTTCTTACTGGGGAGAAAGAGAAGCCTGGATTACCGAAAGAAAGTAAGAGAAATAAAGAAACAGATAGAGCAAGAAAAGAGGATACAAGGAAGGGTGAAATACGAAAGGAGAACCCTAGCCTTATAGGAAGGGAAATAAGAGTGGAACCAGAGAGGAGAGGCATGAGAGGTGAGTCAAAAGAATGTAGATGAAACCCAGATGAGAATCGGAGCAATGCCCCGAAGGATCACCGGTCACTACAGATTTAAGTTTATATTTGAACCCTCTGAAAGTTGTCATTCCTATTGAAGGTACAGTACCAACAACCTTTTCCTAACCCCAGTTGAATTACCACGTTATCAAAGTTAAAACCAACCCCTTGCTATTTCTTGATGACTCAGAAAATAAACAACCCTTGTTTGAACCTAACCAGAGTCGTTTATTGCAAGAAGAACAGGAAGGCGTCGGGTATGTAAATAAACCCTCACATTTCTAAACAGTTATTTTGTTTTAGAATTCTGAAGTATCTTCAGAAATCTTTCTTCCTAGATATAAAGGCTTACACCCCATGAACCCATTATTGCAGATAACTTGGTCAGCACCTTTCCTGATGAACTGCTTTGCAGGACAGAATCAAGAAAAAATATTATTATTAAATCTTTACTAATAGTTACATCTTTTAATAGTAAACTCAAATGGTAGGTGCCAATAGAACTGTAGCTGCAACCAAGATAACTGAGAAGCAAGAGGTGGTGAGAACCTAAGAAGGAATCATATAAGCATGCAGTTTGAAGACCATCATGTTCAACGCAGGGATAATATAAGACCATCATGTTCAATACAGGGATATAAATAAAAGCAGGTGTGACAAATGGTTGTCCATTTTTTCTTGAATGCCTCTATAGTGTTGGAGCACACACCACCTCCCAAGATAATTGGCTCCTTTGTTGTACTGCTCTAACAGTTAAGAATTTTTTCCTGATATTAAACCAAAATCTGTCTTCCTGTAACTTGAGCTCATTATTATATGTCCAGAACTTTGGGATTATTGAGAACCAATCTTGCCCCTCCTCTAGTCTACATGACTGCCTTTCCAGTATTTGAAAAGTGCTATCATATCTTCTCTCAGTATTTTTTTTCTCAAGGCTAAACACGTCCAGTTCTTTCCCTCTTTCCCACTAGGGCTGGGTTTCGAGTTCCCTGAACATCCTTGTTGCCCTCCTCTGAATGTGTTCCCATTTGTGGGCATCGTTCTTAAAGTGTGGTGTCCAGAATTGGACACAGTTGGTTTCTGAAGAAGAATCAGACAAAAAATTATACCAGATGTGCAGGTATGCATACACACATATTCTAAGTAGCTGAAATATTTCAAGGCTTAAACAGGCCTGTAAAGAGATTCATACAGTTCTGAGTTTGTCAAGACCATTGGGGGAAAATATCTGAACTATGAGAATCAAAGTGGATCCTGTTCAAATATTTTTTAAATTTAAACTAGAAGGCTATAACCTACTCACATCATAGCCCCAAGAAAAGACCGAGCTGTCTTCTGTGGAGGTGCCTGTGCAGCTCTGACTAGCTGACCATGAGTTCTCATTGTCCACTGAAGTGACTGACTGGTAGTTGGAATCTTTTGTACTTTCAGACTCACTGAAATGCAGTATTAAGAAGATAGGAAAACAAAAGGGAAATTAAGACCAAGGCATATGTACACTGATGAGTTAAACATTTTGAAATACTAGAGCTGGTATTACCTAGAACAGTGATGGCAAACCTTTTAGAGACCGAGTGCCCAAACTGCAATTCAAAATCCATTCACAAAGTGCCAATACAGCAATTTAACCTGAATACAGGTGGCCGTGAAGGGGCGATGTCGGGTGCCCACAGAAAAGGCACCGAGTGCCACCTTTGGCACCCATGCCATAGGTTCACCAACACTAACCTAGAACATTTTAGTTTCCATTGAGGCACTCTATATTTCAAACAATGTAAATCTTCATCTTAAGGTAAATGTCAAATACTCACATGAAAGGTCTAGAGGTTCAGATATAAAATGCTGCAATTTATTAGAGGTACACCAAATGTATGACCACTGCAAACTTTGCTAAGTTATGAAATGATGAACTTAATTCCTAAAAGACTGCAGCCGATCATTATAATATTATTAGGTAAAAATGAATGCATGTGAACATCATTTAAGATGTCATTTTATCCTAAAGCAGCTAAAATAGACGGAAAATGTAATTATAGTATTTTTCTATGTATAAGACTATATTTTTCTCAAAAATTGTTAGACCAAAAATTGAGGGTCATCTTATACATGGAAGTAAGCCAAGGAGAGCACCTTGTGGTTGTGAAAGTGTAATTTTGGGTTGGAAAAGTTGTGTTCATCTTATGCATGGGAGTGTCTTATAGATAAAAAAATATGGTATACAGTAATCCCCCACCTATCGCAGGGGTTAGGGACCCAACCCAACCCGCGATAATGGAAAATACATGACATGCGGATTCTGGGTTGGGCTGGGACTGGGGGGGCTCTCTGGGGGCTCCTACACTTACCTGAGGCCTGGCACTGCCCTGAACAGGCCTCCAACAGGCTTCCTGGGCCTGTCAGAGGCCCCAGAAGTGGTTTCTGGTGATCCGGAAGTCACTTCCGGTTTGCCAGCACTTGTGGAGCCTCCAACAGGCCCAGGAAGCATGTCGGAGGCCCGTTTGGGGCAGTGCCAGACCAGGCGTAAAGTGCAGGAAGCCTCAAACAGGCCCAAGCAGCTTACCCCAGGGGCCCTTGCCTTTCATATACTGTGGTCCCATGATATACCTGTACTGCAGTATATGAACTGCGAAATGACGGCAGACCACTGTATAACAAAGAGAGAATCTGAAAGGAAACAGAGTTTGTAGCTATCAGTATGCCTCTGTTCTGAAATAATGGCTGATATCCTGCTTGTGTAACCCCCCACCCCCACTCCCAACAAGGCCCTGAGGTTATCATGAAATCCCTTTCATGATGGGGAAGCCATTGGGAACCATGGAATGGGGGAGGAATTGTTTAGAATTCCTTTCCCTAGCTACTAACAACTATTGTCCCTCCCCACTTGTTCTTAACTTACTCTCAATCTTTGTCTTTATGAGCGATGCTATTGATTTAATTATTGATGTAATTATGTTCTAGTTTGTAATACTGTATTATTTTCACTTTGTATTATTTTTATTGTATATTGTATTGGGTGTCTTATGTTGAATTGTTGAAAACTGCCCAGAGTGGCCTTGTGTCCAGATGGGCAGTATATAAATCAAATAAATAAATAAATAAATAAATAAATAAATAAATAAATAAATAAA
>JAHTLZ010003518.1:15820226-15849567 GCA_023846285.1 Phrynocephalus versicolor
AAATAAATAAATAAATAAATAAATAAATAAATAAATAAATAAATAAATAAATAAACCTTTACAATATGACACAGAACTTTCCAAGAATTATATTTTCCATTTACTCTCATCTAATAAAAATTAGACATAATTGTACTAGCCCATTACCTTGAAATATCTTTCTGACTTTCAGTAGATGGATAACTGTCATCCAGTGAATCTGGCAGGGGATGATTTTCTAAGGTATTTTTCAGTCCTCGTCTGAAAAATTTAAAAACTAAAATGAGCTGGCTGATAGAAATGAATTGCAACTGCAGAGATTATCTGAATCCCCAGTGTGGTGCAATGAACACAACAAAAGACTATGACTCTGGAGAGCAGGTGTCAAATCACTGCTCAGCCATGGAAAATCACTTGCTCTTAGTCAGTTCTGATCTGAAAAGACAGGACACAAACACACACATAGATACACACGCACACACACACAAAGATTATCTAATGCCTATTGCCAAAAAACAATCAGTATTAAAAATTATTGGAAAATGTACACTGGGCAAGATTGAAAAGTGGACTACTGTTGGAAGTTACTTCTCCACTGCAGCCTGTTATGAATCTCCAAAACTGGTTCTAGACATCTGGAAAAATTCCTTTGAATCTAGTTTTCAGGTGGAACAAAGGACTGCTAGAAGAAGGGAGGAGAAAAGAATTATCCTATTGCTGTGCCAGTGTAACGTTTGACTTAGGCCATCGCCATTAACAGAAATAATGAGTTTTCAATACATCCAGACTTCTGTCACACCAGAAGAAATGAAAATGTGTATTAATCAGTGATCAAAATAGAACTTAGGTCATCTACAACCATTATTCCTAGGTTTTTTTTCTACTATAAGATCTGTAAAGAGAAGTCTCCATAGACAGACAATTTGTCAGTTCTACGTTCTTCAGCACAGATCATTTAGCACGGAACAAACAAGTTCCTATATGCAGATACTCATCCTAAAATGTGGCTTGGTGTTCCACATTGTAAACAGCAAACGAAACAGATGTTCAGTGTTTGGAACCGAATCACTGTTAGAGCCACCACCACTGTCATTCCTCACCCAGCACAAAGTTTCTATGGCTGAGGAGGGCTTTAAAACCAAATTTCCTAAGCCTAGTTCAACATACCAATACACCACACTGGTTCTCAGCATGTAATTAATTGCCAAAACATTTTTTATCAATTTTATGGATTAATTTAAACATTATTATGTAATGCATATCTGATTGTTATGTACATTTTGCTACTTATATTTATTTTAGTTTGGTCTTCAACTGTAAATAAAGATAACTAACTAACATGAGCAAATCTTTGGCCCACCAACAGCAACGTTTCTTACATTGTAGTCCCTTCCTTTTAGTTAGAAGCAAAACAAGATGAGGAGCCATATAGCCATCACAAAAAACAAATGCATAAGTAGAACAAGTGATACCTTTTAGCCACAGCTCATTCAAAATGTGCTAGTTTTTCTCAAAAAAGGCTTGTATAGACTTCTTGCCAGTTTCAATATGAAAATGTTGGCTAGTTTTCCCGAACTGTTAACACATACTTTGCTATAACCACATAACCATAACAGTCAATTTCACTGTACACAGGTTGTACACTGTCAATGAAGATTATATTATATTATATTATATTATATTATATTATATTATATTATATTATATTATATTATATTATATTAACCACCTCTCCTGTAGTGCACTTGTCTTTACATGCTGTCAAGTCACTTCTGACTGATAGCAATCCTAATAAAAATTTGAGGCATATGAGATGAAGGAATGGCACCCTTTACTGAGTTTCAACGGCTGAGCATAGGTTTGAACCCAGGTCTCTGCAAGTCCTGGTCTGACACTCTACTTCTACACTGATTCCCTTCCCACGACAGTTGATTTGTGCAGGAAGTCCAAAGAATTGTTAAAGAATCTAAAATCAGTTTTAGAAGATGTAGCCAGGGTAATCTGTGCTAGCAGTGCAGGCAAAAACAAAACAAAACAAAAAATAAAGAAGATAAATACATTGTACACCTTAAAGACAAGGGCTATATTAAGTGAGCTTTGTGGACAAATCTCTCATGTCTGAAGTGGGCTTGTCTTCCAAAGCTTGCAATATCATATACCCGGTAGTCTTGAAAGTGCTACAATGTCTCTATCCTCTTCTTTTATACAGTATATGTGTGTGCTATATATATATTCCCCACCTCCCATTTGTGCTGGGTTTTTTTTTTTGACCTGACAATCGCATCAAATTCAACTCCAGACCATGGCCTTAAAACCGGTAGATGAACTGCTCTCTTTTCCACCCCAGCCTTTGATTTATTCCTCTGAGCACATGAACGACAACAACAGCAACAATAAAAAGATGAGTATCTGAGAATAGTCGATGTCTTATGAAGCCCATCATCATCAGCCAGCAGCAGCAGCAGCGAGAGAGAGTCCGAAGGCGAAGGCGAAGGCGAGAGAGCCTCTTCTTCCTCGCAATCACGACACAGGGGTGGCTTTATTTATTTATTTATTTATTTTTGCCGCCTCGCGGGCAGACCCCTTGTCTGGTGGTTTATTTTTTGGGGGGGGGCGTAATCAGGAGGGGGGGACAGCGTGGGGAGGAAACAGGGAGCTGGGGAAGAGGCAGCCGGGTGGTGGTGGCGGTGGCAGCATCTTCTCTTTCGGGTACCACAACTCCCAGCGTCCGCTAGCCTGGGGGTTCTGGGCGTTGTAGTGCAAAGGAGGACCTTTCCCTCACTCACACATTCGGAGGGCGGGCAGTCCCGCAGCCTCTTCCTCCTCCTCCTCCTCCTCTCGGGCGTCCCCAAAGGAAGGTCGCAGGGAAGGGCTGGGCGAAGGGGCAGGAACCGCGAGAGTGAGATGGGGGGTGAGAGGGACTCGGCGCCTTAATCCCCCCCCCCGCCCGCTACGCTACCCTCCTCCTCCTCCTCCTCCTCCTCCTCCTCCTCCTCCTCCTCCTCCTCCTCCACTTCCACTCACATCCCCAGGGCGTCGGGGGGCACCGGCTTCCGCGTATATCGCGAGATCATCCTCTGCCCTCAGCGACCCATCTCGGCTCCGGTCGGCGGCGTCATCGCGACTGCTATTGCTGCTGCTGCACCTACTGTCGCTGCCGCCGCCGCCGCCGCCGGCTGGCCGGCTCGGCCTTTGGCCGCCATGGCGACGCCCCGCCCCCTTCCTCTCCCGACTGGCCCACCCACCGGAAGTCCTCATGGGTCTGGGGGGTTGAAGGGGGGCGCGCTCTTGGCGATGGGGTTGCAGGGCGCATGCGCGGCAGGGCCTTACGGAGGCTGCCGTTCTGAGGCCGCAGCGCCTTCGGTGAGTTTTGGCTGCCCGGAGGAGGTTTAAGGGAGGAGGCCCAGTGGCGGAGAGATGCCCCTGAGGCGTGGGAGGCAGAGGTCGCTCTTGTGGCAATACAGTAACCCGGCCGGAAGACCGCAGGAAGGCTTGCCTGGGGCTGGGTGCACGTGTGTTTTGTGCTTGTGCCGTCGAGTTATGAACTCCCTTATACAGTGTGTGTGTTGTGTCGTTATACTCGTGACCGACCCTTTGTGACCCCATGCCCATGGAGTTTTCTTGGCAGGAATACTGGAGTGGCCTGCCAGTTCCTACTCCAGGCGCCTACAGCACCTGGTATTCCCTGGTGGTCCCCCATCCAAGTACTAACCAGGGCCAACCCTGCTTAGCTTCCGAAATCAGGCATGATTGGATGTGCCTAGTAGGGCATGCGAACCCCCCCCCCCCAAAAAAAATAGGGCTTTCTAGGTGTGATATTAAAGGAGTGGTGGGTTGTTGTTTTGCCAGTTCCACTCTTCCAGGGAGGTTTCCATGGCCAAGTGGGGATTCAAAAACCCTGTGCTCCAGAGTGCAGGCTGAGAATGCTGTGACTAAGTGGGGTTTTATTTCCCAGTCTAAAATGTAGCTGCTTTCCTGGATGAAACTTATTTTGAATTGGCTGGGTTTTGGTTATCAGGAAATGGTGGTGGTGCTCAGGATTGGGGTTTTATTCTTCTCAGGAAGAAACGTGCACAGGATTGGGGTTTTTCCTGAAAACTTCGTGACAGCTGCACTGTAATGGATAGCTAGCTGTACCCAGGTAAGAAAAGGTTATGTCATTAAAGAAAGGTTCAAAAATCGTGCTAAAGTTTGGATCATCCCTGATGATGAGCCACGGAGTGTGCAGCGTCTGGGAGCTGAAGTCCATACCTGGAGATGCTCTATTTTTTGACTTTATTTATTTATTTATTTATCTATTAATATTATTTATTTGTTTCTTATATTTTTATACCGCCCATCTTCCAAAATGGAACTCTGGGTGGTTTAGAGTTAATAAATAGTAATAGTAAATAAATTTAAATAAAAATAAAATAGTAAATAAAAATAAAATATGGCATTTAAGCCTCTTCACAGTATTGCTGGCATTTAAGCCTCTTCACAGTATTGCCAAATTCAGACAGGAAGTATTGCTTTGGATCTATTTCAGCAATCACAACCAGAGCAATCTTACCAACACTGGAAAAATAGAAGCTACTTGACAGAGACCAGAAAGGTATGGGTAGGAACATACTGTGTCCAAGATGGTACGGTCTACCAACGATGTTGTTTAATATTGGCTTCAATAGTACACCATATCCCTGCAGCATGCTAAACAGTCTGTGTAGTCAGCATTTTTTATTCACATTCCTCCTGATCAATGAGAAGTCCTTGGGAATGGAACTGGTAAAACCATCACTTAAATATCTACCATAGCTTGGGAACCCAGTTAGGGTCACCATAAGTCAGATGTGACTTGATGGCACATGTTACATATACAGATTCTAACACCCTGCCTACTGATATATAATGATTTAGAAGTAAATACAGACCTTTGCTTAGTAAAATGAAGTCGCATCAGTCAATGTAACAACTACTAAATGTGATTAGTGGAACTAGAATCATTTTTAATTTTGTAACATCGGAAGAAAGATAATTCAGTTAGATGGCAAAGTGTCCATAATGAAGTACTGTATTCTCTTGCAACTTAGATTCTGTCTGTTAACAATTTTGAAAACAGGCCTTGCATGCTGACTTGGTAAAAATGTAATTTCACAATTTTGTTGACATTTCTACTATGTCTATTGGAGAAAGAGTTTTTATATATGCCAACGGTTTTGAACTATTTCTTCCCAAAGGTTACTTCCTTAAATATAGAATGGAGAAGGCGTTGAACTTTGCAGTTGAGGAAGATGCAGTGAAATACCAGCTGTTCTTGACAAATGAACCGGATGATCCTGAACATTATGAAGAATTTTTTCAGCAATACATTGAAAGGATACTGGCACACCTTGCACCCATACTGGTTTCCTACATCTGGCAGTACCAACCATTTAATCTAAAGTACAAACCTGGCAAAGGTAAAACTATGGTCTTTGTTTTCATTAGGCTTTGACACCTTTGAATTTGGATCATCCAGTTCTGTGAGAATTGGTAGAATAGAAATGGGCAGTTAGTGGTCCTCCAGATCCTGAATGGAGACTCTCATCATCCCTTACCACTAGCTACAAACTGATGTTGAAGTTCAGCAGCACCTGGAGGGTGTCTTGTCCTTCCTGTCGAATATTCAGCAGTGATTGTATATCAGGATACCGGGAATTAACTGTGAGCAGCATTATAGAAGTTATTCATCCCAAATGTTCATATTTCTGCAAACACAGAACTGTATGTTCATATTTCTGCAAACACAGAACTGTGTGTATCTTTCAGAACAAGGATTCAGGCTATATATAGTAGTCAGCATATTCTGGCATGTCTTTGATGGCTTAACATGTCCCCCCCCCCTCTAGTTTTGATGCCACAGTAAGCTTTTAAATATCATGGCCTACATCATGTTGCAAATCCTAACTAGAATCCCTATTCATGAGGAACCAGTGCTCATACAAATCTCATCAATTTAATGGGTCTTTTCGAGTTGGTATTCCTGATAAGATTCTGATTTATAGACAGTACTTAAATGTTTCATACACACCATGCATTTAGATGTGTAGCAATGTGAACAAACTGATTATTCAGGAAACCGAGGCTTCTCTTACTATCTCAGCCATTAACTTGTTTGATTTAATTACTTCAATGTCAAATCCTAGAATAAAATACAGAATACAGTAAAATTGACTATTACTACAAATGAATAGTTTATTATTTTTATAATTCCCCATGTTTACATGGCAGATATATAGAGGTTTGATAGGTCCCAGCCCAAAGGGGCTTACAGTTTTAAAAATCGAAGCAAGTGAAAGAGGAGGAATAAAGGCAGGGGTACATATGGAAACAGTTTGAAGTTTTTTTTATTTACATATACTTTGGTTTTGTTGCAATATGGGATTGGAACTTAGGGCTATTTCAAATGCTTTCTAGGAAATGGCTTAACAGTAGTGTCATCTGTCTCTTCTCTTTCTCCAGAAGATGTTCCTGCTCATATTGATGGACTCACCAAATTTGGGGATAATATTGAAGATGAATGGTTTATTGTGTATCTCATAAAGGAAATTACAAAGGAATTTCCAGAGTTTGTTGCTAGGTACACATAACTACAGTCTTTATATATGGTATATCCAAATTTGAATGCAGCTTAGCTCAATTATTGCTTGTAATAATAACAGTTGAGGCTGAGTTTGTGCACAGTCAGGATCCAGTAGAGTTGTTCTGCCACAAAACAGCTTGTATTATGGGCACTAGCTAAGGCGTTATTTGCCAGCCAACTGCAGCCCTCTTTCATAATTTGTTCTAGAGCACGTTCTCTGACAATCTAGAGATCTGCAGGAGGAGAAGGAAGTCCTGGAACTCTAACTGATAGATGCTTCCACAATGATGGAGTCAGGCATCTAAATATAATAGAGTATATTTCATTTTTGAGAGCTTTCATTTACACTAGTGCAGGGGTGCCCAAACTTTTTGTAAGGAGGGCCAGATTTGGTAGCTGAGAATGTGTCAGGGGCCGGTTGCTCCCCGACCCTGCCACCCCACTGTAAGCCCCCACCCACTGACCCATAAGCCCCACCCACTGACCCCTTGCAACCCCACCTGCAGGAAGGAAGGCGGGGACCGAGGGAGGGAGGGAGGTGGAAACCAAGAGAGGAAGGAAGGAAGGAAGGTGGGGAACAAGGAAGGGAGGGAGGAAGGAAGGAAGGTGGGGACCAAGGGAGGAAGGAAGGAAGGAAGGTGGGGAACAAGGGAGGGAGGAAAGAAGGAAGGTGGGGACAAAATGAAGCACAGGGAGCCGTGGCCACAGGTCGCCCCTTGGAAGAGGCGATCTGTGCAACCTTGCACCCCCCCCAAGCTCCCCAGCGGCTCACCCGCCAGCCCACCCCAAAGCTCCTTGGCGGTGGCAGAGGCCCGCTGGCCTGCCCACCCCCACACATTACCCTGTGGTGCTGGTGGTGGCAGACCGCCCAGCTTCCCAAGTTTCCCAGTGGTGTCAGTGTTGGCAGAAGATTTTTAAAAAAAAAAACATGGGGTGAAAGAGGGGGAGAGACGGGCCGGCCAGCCGCGGCCCACTCAGAATGGCCTGACGGGCTGGATTTGGCCCCCGGGCCGGACTTTGGGCAGGTCTGCACTAGTGCAACATAATCCTGTTCTTGGTGGATGAGATTAAGATTGGTATGCTATTTGATCACCTGACTAAATTGTAATATTAGCTTTCACATATGCAAAACATACCTAGAGCTAAATCAGAGTGAAAAGTTCCATGTCGATGAGATCTATTTCCATTTGAATAGGGTGGATGATAATGATGGTGAATTCCTACTAATAGAAGCAGCTGATTTCCTTCCAAAGTGGTTGAATCCTGAAAATAGCACTAATCGGGTAAGAAAATGTAAGAATAATAGCAACTGAAATGCTACTCACTCTGAGCAATATGTGCTTGGTGCGTATCTCTCTTTCTCTTAAAGATAAAGGTTTTCCCCGCACATGCGTGTTAGTCGTGTCCGACTCTAGGGGCAGTGCTCGTCTCTGTTTTCAAGCCAAAGAGCCAGTGTTGTGCAAGTCCATGGCCATGTAGCTGGCATGGCTGAATGCATTTCTGCACACGGAACACTGTTTAGCTCCCCACTTTTTATGGCAGTACCTGTTTATCTACTTGCATTTACTTGCTTTCGAACTGCTAGGTTGGCAGGAGCTGGAGTTGACAATGGGAGCTCATTCTGCTGCCTGGCACCTGGGATTTGAACTGCCTAGCTGCCAACTTTTCAGTCAACAGTTTCAGCACTCTAGCCCACTGAGCCACCACGCCCATTCTATTTCTCTTAGCTGTATATTAATTAGCTGTCTTGATAGTGCAGTGGTTTAGATATCTTGCTGCTGAGCCAGAGATTGGAAATTTCATTCTCAACTGCTCCTTCTGGGATTGGGGTCATCCTGTGTGGCTTTTAGCAAGCAGCATAGTTCTCATTAAAAGAAGGGAATTATAAGCCACTTCTGAGTATTCTCAATTTAGAAAATCCTGGAATGGGCCACCAAAAGTGGACTTAAACCTGACAGCATGGAATTATTTAAATCAGTTTTCTAAAATGAGTACCATTTTCTTCTTTGCCACCCTAGAATGTTTTGTCCATTAGATGGCTTCAAATCCTTTCTTATTTGTGACTATTAACCTGCTTTGAAGAGTTTTTAAATTACTATGTTTGAAATCTTAGATTGTCTCACAGTTTTTTATACACTGTAGTACAGTAAACCATATTTTTGTCAGGTGTTCTTTCACCATGGTGAATTGTGCATAATTCCATTGCCTAAGACATCTGAAGAGAGGATGTTACTGCCTGCCGCCAGTCCTACAATTCCTCAAGCACTAAAGTTATTTTCCAACTATTCTGGGCACTTTGTAGCTTCAAAACCAATTAGAACGGCTATATATAAACGCATCAATGGGTGAGTAACCCAGTCCTTGTTAAATATTTCAGTTTTCACTGATTTTCTAAAGATCTGTAGGAATCTGTAATTTCTGGTGGAAATTTATTCCACAGTGAGGATGCTACTACAGAAAAAGCTCAGCTTCTGGTATTTGTTTTCCTTATTTTGTCTTTCAGTAGATGTACATATATTAAACCAGTAAATGCAGTGATAAGCAAGATGAGGAGTAATTAACTGAAATTGAATCCTGGGAGGACCAAAACGTTTTGGATGTACAGATCCTGGATTGGAAGAATCTGTGTGTGTGTGTGTGTGTGTGTGTGTGTGTGTGTGTGTTGCGTCGTTACACTTATGACCAACCCTTCGTGACCCCATGCCCATGGAGTTTTCTTGGCAGGAATACTGGAGTGGTTTGCCAGTTACTACTCCAGGCGCCTACAGCACCTGGTATTCCTTGGTGGTCTCCCATCCAAGTACTAACCATGGCCGACCCTGCTTAGCTTCCAAAATCAGGTGAGATCGGATGTGTTTAGGGCACCCTCTCCTAAAGATTCTGCTGTCTTTGATAGAATAGATAGGTGGTGCCATCATTGCCTTTGCTTGGACTTCCTCTCTTAATTATGCATGTTGTTGCCATTTTTTGCCATAGGTATCCTGAGAGAATCCAGGCTTTCCTTCACCGAGCTCACTGTTACATTCCAGCAGGCATTGCAGTGGTGCTGAAACAGCGACCCATGTTAGTGTCTGCAGCAGTCCACGCTTTTTATCTGAGAGACCCCATTGACTTAAAAGCCTGTCGGGTTTTCAAAACCTTCCCACCAGAAACACGTGTAATGACTTCAGTAAGTGATGGTTTCATTTGGAGCTAGTTGTGTCACTCTACCAGTCATGTTATTACAGACACATATTTGACACACACACTCAATATTAAATACGTGTGTGCTGTGTATTCAGTACTGGAATAGACTGCATAGATATTCTGTCTTGTTGCTTGGTAATTCATATTATTGCAGATTTCTCTCTCTCTCTCTCTCTCTCTCTCTCTCTCTCTCTCTCTCTGTTACTTCATGACATTCACTTGTGCTGTATGGAGAATCCAGGTACCCTACAAATAAACCCATTGACAATTAGCTTCTGTGAGAAGTTTTGCTTAAATTCAGGTGAAACCAATATTTTCCGTTATGCTTCAACTGGACAGATAAATTGTAGGGGAAAAACAATGTAAAAACCTACAAAGTAACCATCATTTGGAATTCATCTTGTCCTGTGATGCAGATCAGCAGCTTTTAATTGGTTGTTTAAATTATATTTCCTTAAGGTATGTTGATGCCACTCAAGATGATGTCCCCAATTTTAAGTAATTTTTCTTTTTAGAATGTGGAAGGGGCTGGAATAAATGAGCAGAATTTTACCTACAACCTGGCTGTCACCAGTATTTTATCATGCCAGATGGCTGGAGGAGCTAACTGTGCTCTGGCTTAAATGTATTAAATTTTATATCAATTGCATCTAAATGCATCTGACAAAACAACCTGACAGTTACAAAAGTTCATGACTTGTAAGATATGATAATCCCACAATATATACTGTTTCTTGGTTAAGCTGCATTTCCCTCCAGAGTTTTGCAAAGCTTGAAATACTAGTAATAAGCAAAAGTAAATGTGCATTATTGTGAGCAAGTGCATATTTAATATAATGCTTGTTATATTCCTCAGGTTACTCTTACACGGTGTCTGTATGCACAGTTAGTTCAACAGACTTTTGTACCAGACAGACGAAGTGGATACTCATTGCCTTCTCGTTCACATCCACAGTACAAAGCATATGAACTAGGCATGAAATTGGTAAAGATCTCCTTTAACTCTTTATATTTCCCGTATTAGACCTTAGTTTGACTAAGATGATTCACTTGAAGGTATAATTTATTGACAATGCACATAGATTTGTTTGTAGGTCTTGTTGTTTGTTGACTGAAAGACACAGCCTTGTCTTTCAATCAACAAACAATCTTTTGTACATGTTTGTACATTTTAACGTGTTACCTCCTGCTCAGTTCTTTACAGCAGGAGAACAATTTTAATGCCCTGTAGTGCTCTTCCAGATCTCATTACAGTCTTTAGGAGGATAAGTGAGAGTAAAATGAAAACAACCTATATATTCCCCATCTAACTAAATGTATGTAGTTTGCAGCAAGGTCGTGCAGTTAATTAGAATTTCAGTCCTAAATTTCCCTTGTTTGTTTACTGAGCATATGCTTTAAGTTATTTCATATAAATATTATACACCAAAAGATTGTTCTAACAAGTTACTGTATCAAGCCCCAATGGTAATGGGATTACTCCACCCGTTTCTTTATTCCTATATCTCACAGGCTCATGGCTTTGAAATTTTGTGCTCAAAATGCAACCCAATTCCCCATGGTTCCCAGGAACACATTTCTAAAGTTCCAATGTGGGATAACTTTCTCAACAGCCTGAAGAAAAACAATTATTTTAAGGTGAGATGTTTTGAACGATTTCCAAACCACTTAAACAGCTTAACCCAGCGGTGTACTGATGGTGTATGCAAATGTAATTTTGGGAGTTGTTTATAAAATGATACGAGTTTTTTCCCCCCAGCCAGAATCATATATAGAATGGAAGGAGGAAAAGTAGCTTCTATCTTATGATGGAAGAGCAAAATGAAACAATTCCTTAGGATAATTTATCCTGGTATGCTTTAGGATGATTGTAGATTATCACTACTAAAAACTCAACTTAATCATATTTCCGACATAATCAGTATATTCCTTAGGCAGGGAAATAAATGATTTATATTTCTCTTTGGAGTTTCAGCACTTCCCCATGAAATATACAAATATGTGCACATTTCCTGTATGTACAAATCACATGTGCTCGTAGCACATGTGCTCATTTGCACTCAAAAGCCAGCATGAAAGGGGTGTTTTGCCAATGGAACAATTCAACAGAATAGAGGAAAAACCAAGCTCAGTCACTCCCTGTCCATCCCAAAAATGGCCCTGGAGAGGTGGGAGAGGCTCAGCATCAGATTTTGGATGGCAAGGGGAGGAAGAAACTTTTGCTGGTGGATATCTGCTACAGGAATGGTGCTTTGAGCTTAAAAATGCATTTCAGCACTTGTTTTTGTCATTAGCATTTATGTACACTAAGGATACTACTATATCTTGATGAAGCAATGCTCTTGTCTTCCACTAACATCTTGAATGCATCAGACTTGAGTAAAAATTAAGAGTGATGGCTATAATTACATTTATGACAAGCATTCAAACAATGACACAACCACTAGTTCATCCAAAAGTTGGGGTTTTTTAAAAATGTTTTTCACTTCAACTGTAATATACTGTTCATACCAGTTGCAATATTTTGCACAGTAGCTCAGAACTACCTATCCAGGTTCCTGTGACATAATAAACAGTTAGCAAGAACTTGGATGTGTAGTTCTGTACAACTCTGCAATGTATTGCAACTGGTATTAATGGTATTTTATCCTTAATATATATACGGTAATATGCATATGTGTATTGTATGTTTCAGTGGCAACTTTGACACTTGCGTACTCAAAACATGGCTAACCGAAGAACAAAGAGCTTTTTGCATGCTGTGTCAGGAATTCAGGGTTTGAGATAAAACATTTGAGGGAAAAGCTTCACATGACCTGAAAGAGAGTTGATAACACTTTTTCATCATAAAACGATAAAGGATAAAATGAGGGAGGGGAAGTTTTGTTCAGCACCCAGAGCTGCATAGAGGGAAGGTGGGCTTAAGGAATGTAAAAAACAAATAAGTGGTTTCCCAGTGCTGTGTATCTATAGGAAACAAATGGGACAGTGGAGGGGGGAAATATAGTATTCTGAAATGCATAACTAACTAGAACACTAGGCAGGAACCGTCCATAGGGCAACATTATCTCACTTTGGCATTACAGTATGTATAATGGGTCAATCATACTGTAGTAATTCATTTTCTCAGTTTAGAACGCTGCTCAATATTGTTGTTGTTGCACATTTGCTTTTCTTCCATTGTGTTTTTTGTTAATACCTAAAAGCAACTTCTTTACATTGAATGATGTTGCTCAACAGCTGTTTCAGTTCAAGGAGCTTTTGCCACATTCCAGATTTTTTACTGGTAGATCTCCTGTAGAGCTGCATAGAATGTGGCTGAAAAGTCTTCTTCTGGCTCTGTCCTGTTGACTGCAAATACTCTGCTTAGTTGAGTGCAGTAGTTGTTGCGTCATAATTGGTAATGAGTATGACAGCGCTGATATCAAAATTAATAAAGATCATACATAGGACACACACACTGTGTGAATTTTCAGGAGAATAATTAAAGCAATGGGGGGAAATGAAATGACCTGTTTGTATATCTTAAAGGGTGAACTGGAAGGTTCTGCTCAATATCAGGATTGGTTGTGTATGGCAGAAAACTATTTCCAGCAGAGTGTAATCAACCCACAAAGGTGAGAATGTTGAATTTTGAACTCATTTGTGCATCCTTTCTTTTAATATTGTTTATTTTGGTTCATTTATATGCTACAAAAGGTTATTTTTCAATGTGGTTTATTATATAAAATCATCCTTAGTTTATTTAATCTTGCTGAGCATAAATGAACAAAATAAAGAAATTCTGTTATCCCATGTTTGTTAATAAATCTAAATTGTGATGACAGTGTATCACAGAGTTTTGATTTGGAATATTGTATTTCTGTAACCATTTGCCTGGAAATACAGCCTGTTAAACTCATACATAAGATTGCTGTGCAAAAGTGTTTGAGTTGTGTTTAGCTTAGTTTACAAACACTAGAACAAAAAACAAAACAAAACAAAAAAGCACAGCTTCATATAAACATTGATATGTATTTAAAGATGAAGTATGGAGTGTTACTGTGTTTAACCTTCCACTGAGATTTCTAGATTTCCACACATGTACACAGAAAAAGTATGGCTACAAACGTACCAGCCTTTTAACACATATATAGTGTATACAGTTTTACTGGTATGTTATTTACATAGAGAATACTGTAAATACGAAGAGCAGTTCTTTCTACTGTTAAGGTTGTAAAAACATGTTTACTGTTGAAATGTCAGTGGTGACAATGAAAAAAACTTTTGTTCAAATCATGTTATTAAAATTATTTTTGAGGGTTGTGTTTTCTTCTTTGGTAGTTCAGGTGTGGAGAGCCCAGGTGAGGAAATTTTGACCATATTAAAAGGAACTACCTTTAAACTTGAAGATTTTCAGAAAGAAACAGACAGTCTTCCTCCAGAGGATGGTAAGAAATAAAGTGTCAGAGAATCAAATGGGTGTCCTCCAGTTTTTTTGCCCACCAAACTATACCCCATGATGGCCTTACACATTCTGCGAAATGTAGATGCAGGTGCATTTCTTAGCACTTTCAGTATACAATATGATGTTTAGTTTTGTTACTAAAATAAGCAAAATGCATGGAAAATTGGCCTTAAAATGTCACACGGTGTGGCTATGTCTGCTCTGAAGCAAATACCACTGACTTCAAAAGGGCTTCCTGTCAAGTGTGGAGCATGCGCGTAGGATGGCAGCCCAAATTTTGCTTGTTATATGCCGTCTGGTTGACTCCCAGATTATTGCAACTCGGGTAGGGTCTTCAGAGGATGTGAAATATTTAGCACATTACTTATCCATTACTATCACTCAGTGAGTTTCCACAGCTGAGCAGCATGTGAACCCTAAACTCCAAAATCCTCTGCTCACTACATCACACCAGCAAATTACGGTATGTTGTCGACATATTCATGTACTCTCTGTTAATAGGCTGTGGGTTTTATGTTGGAAGGAAATGGGAGAATAAATGATATACTATCTTGCATTATTTTCTATTACTCTGTGTAGAAAGTACACTGCTTCCCCATCTGTTCTTCCTTATACAGATTTTTGATAAGTCCTTGACTTGGGCTTATCATTACACAGGTCCTTTATTAACCTAGATAAAATAAAGCAGAGTATACAGTACTGTCTTAGACATCCTTCAGAGCTCAGATTTAATCAGGGTGCCTGGCTTTTTCCTAGTTTCAGCGTGCACATGCAATTAGCAGATGTAACAGCTAATTAAAGTGCTGAAGGAAATTTATGTAGGAGGGGAGGAAGCATGTGATTTCACACACCTCGTCTTTCAGCCTTGAATAACACTGTGCTAAGTCTGTTGTGTTAGAAATTCAATAATACTACTGTCACATAATGACATGAAGTCTAGAGAAGTCTGTTATGGCATTTGAACAAGTGGAGGAATTGTTTTCTGGGTAGGAAAACAAAGCACACACAAGGTTCAGCGTCAAGGAGTGAGCAGAAATAAAGTTATAATTTTTTTTTAATTTTAAAAATGGAATGATGGTGTTTTGCTTTTTAAACTCAAAGAATGGGGTTTTGTGCCCTTTCCTGCAATCTCCACAAAGCCTGAACAGTTTGTCAGACCTATTCACTTTTAGGGCCACATGTCACGACATTGTCACATCTTAACATGTACAGCCAAATCCAGTAATAAGCCACAGCTAGAAGATGCCCACTGAATCACTGGGGAATCTGTTGTTTCAACTCCTTGGTAAGTTCCATTGCTTTAGTGCAGGGGTCCTCAAAGTTTTCAAACAGCGGGCCGGTCCACCACCACCCAGACACCACTGGGGGCCGGATCACAGTCCAAAAGCAGCTGCGGAGGCTGGCTTGCTCACAAAACGGGGGGTAGGTGGGGGGGTTGCAACTGGTCCCAGGGGCCGGATTCAGGACCTTGGGGGGGCCGCATCCGGCCCCGGGGCCTTAGGTTGAGGACCCCTGCTTTAGTGAGTCTGCTGCTACTGTGACTTCCTACTGAATTTCATTTATCATGTGCTGTTATTACTTTTGACTTACTGTAACCCTAGCAGGGGTTTTTTAAGATACAGTATAAAGTAACATATCTTATTCCAGATGACAGTTGGCTGGAGATTTCTCCAGACACCCTGGATCAGCTCCTTAAAGATGCATCAGGCACAAACAAGCCCGTTTCTACTTTAAATGAAGAAGAACAGAACTATGATTTGGCTGAGGTCACTGAAAGTATGAAGGCTTTTATGTCTAAAGTCTCAACACATGAAGGAGCAGAGCTCCCATGGTAAGATTTTTTTTAAAATACAGTATATTAATGCATGCCTGTGTATAGGAAATAATATCTCTTCTGTTTAATTTAGTAGCTAATTCATCTTTCCAAGAAGTCGTAACAACATTTGAGAGATTTAGACTACTGGGTGTTGTTAAATTCTGCTGATTTATTCCACAGTCTTGTGCTACTGAAAAACATTTGTAAGCATTTGTAACTTTATAACCAGGGCTTCTGAGGGCAGGTAATTGCATGCTAATTAGTAAAGAGTTGGGATGCACCCCAGTTATGCATTTAGTTCTGTGGCAATGCATGCAGGCCTCACACCTTATCAGTTAGCCACCATTGGCAGTGGGAAGTGACAGAGATTCTAGCCTTCAACGAAACCTTTTATTATTTTGCTAAATTTGATTAGGCTCATTCTGAAGCTCTTGCATACTGCTTAAGAAAGACCAGAAAATCTCCAGAAGTGTCTTGTTAGAAGAGGAATGGGCTGAATAGACTTAATTTTGACCACCCAAACTAGTGTTCATCACTAACCAGGCAGTACAGACAAGTAATTAATCAAGGAGGAAGGAGAAATTATACTAGAATTAAAGATGGCAGAGAATAGAATAAGTATAGAGAGAATAATGTCGGGGCTTATTTGTCATGGGTTAAGCCTGAACAAATTGTATATAAAGGCTGGGAACATGTGTTTGCTATTGTTAAGACCTTTGTATATATATTTGTGTTTTCATCAGACAATATTGTAAGGACTAAAAGTGTTTAGTTTGTTTTTTTAATATCTTCCAAGAAAAACATTAATATTACCTACAATTTATTATGAAGACATCCTAGCAGAGTACAGTGTTGCTGAGTGTGTGTCTGCTCCGAAGCTCAGGACAATCCTATGCACTTACTCACAGAATCCTTCTTTTTAGAAGTAACTCATTCTCTTAATATTTTGGACCAGCAGGGGGTTGTTACAGCTACTATAACCCCCTCTACAAAAGTAACATGTTCCCATACTTCATGACTGGGGCAGCTATGGGAAAACAGATGAAAGGGCATACCGGTTCATTTAAGTGGCCAGTTCTATTCATTTATTCTCTCTGTGCTTTTGTGCAGAGTGTGACTGTCCTGGTGTTTGTGGATTTCAATGGGTTCACAAATACCAGCACACTTTCAACAAAAAAGAAAAAAGTAAAGATGGACAAAACCTGCCTCCCAATACTGAAAAGTGCAGTCTGCAAAAAGTCAATAACCAATACCCAGCCACAAGTAGCAGTTCTCATAATAGAACACCTAATGACAGCTCTGAACAGATCATCCACTCAGAGGACAGCAAAAACCTTATAACAGGAAACACCCAAATCACAAGTAACCCTTAATCTCCTGAAAAGGCAAAAAACTTTTTTTTACCATCCCACAGCTATAAATACCCAACAGACTCACATGCTGTGCCAGAGCAGAGAGAAATTTAGCTCCCTGTGCTCCCACCCCCTGAAGATGTCGGCCAGAGACTGGCAAAACAATAGGAAGAGGAAAAACCTCCAGAACACAGCCAAAGAGCCCAAAAAAACCCACAATGACCATTGTTTATTACATTTTGAACTCTTTTAACCTGTTGTTTGCATGCCTTTTAACTCTCAGCAGCTGCTACCGGTCTTCCAGAATTGTCATCTCTTAAATCTTTCTCTCTTTGGGGTTTCTAATCTTCCCCACTCTTTCCCTTATAGGTTGTTCTCTTTCACCTTCTTGGTATGCTCCTCCATCTCTTACTCTTGATGTGTTGCTTTCCTATTGACATGAATTACTTATTGGATTTCCCCATTAGTCCCATTTCTCCCTCTTTCTTTTCTGTTTACTTTATAATGTACTACCAGATTATTTAAGGTCTCTGTGTGAACCTCCTTCCTTTCCCTCCACTCATCTTTCTAAGAGCGTTTACAGGAATTTTGTGGGAAGAGAGAAGAGCTTCATAGTGACATGTTAACAGAATTCACACACCTAGCATATGCTACTGCAACATAGTGTGTTTATCAGTGTATATTAAATTCAGAATCCAGGGACCATTATCCTCAAACATATTTCTGTACCTTATCTCCTTATTTCAATTCCCCAAAATCTTTGAAGCTTAATCTGATAATCTGATCTTTTGCCCAAGAAACCTCACGTCACAACTCTTTATAGTGCTTTTTTTTGTTTGTTTTGTTCTGAATTGAGATACACACAGAGTTCCACTCCTGGTAAAGAGAGCATTCTTAGTTCCTGCAAACAGAAAGGGTAAGATGACTTTTGCCAGTTCTCCCAAACGTCTTCCTCACCCCACATCTTGTCTGGAATGTTTGATGGCATTTGAGGTAATAGGGTTGAGGCAAAAGTCTTGGGAATAACATACAGGAAAGGAAAACTGGCAAAAAGTGTTCCCCTTCATTTTCATGAAGCCTTTGCTGGAACCCAGCCCCTTTGAAGGCCTCAGTTTGCAGAAGTGGATGCAATGCAACATATTCTTCTCAAATGCCAGTACCAGGTACAGTAAATATAATGTATGCTTTTTCTCTTTCAGGTCTTCCACTGATTCCCGTATTACTTTTGATGCCGATTCATTTACAGCAGCCATAGACAAAATATTGGGTGAGTTTACAGAGATGGACAGAGGCTAGCAGGTGTGCCTTGCCATCCAACACACTTTCTTTTCTATCTCTACCTTTTCCTAATGGTTAGCAGTAGATCGATTTCTTAATTATTCAACTATATTGTTCTGTCTTTTCTACATTTCTTCTAGGGGCAAGATCAGAGGAACAGAGCTCAGAAGAACTGGACTCTGATGATTTAGAAGAGGAAGAGGAATTTGAATTCCTAGGTAGTGATGAAGAGTCTGATCTAAAAGATGATAGTCAAGGTGAAACAGGACTGCAGAACAAAACAAGTGGAAGCCTTAAAGCATATATGCAAGAAATGGATCATGAATTGGCATCCACCAATATTGGGAAAAGCTTTAAAAATCAGCCCCAAATGGTATGTTTGACATAGACATTTTTTTGTTTGTTTCCAGTAGGGAAGGGAAGAGAGATGTCATTGTAGTCATTTGCACTAAATTCACATTCACATTGCTTGTAAAATATATTTTTCTCTTGGTTGGTAAGCAGTGCTTATGACTATATGTACAGTGCATAGTACTTTTTAACTTTAAAGTAAACAAAACAACCTGAATTTTCCCTTTTAACATTTATGGCAGGTTGGGTCTGCAAATGCTTTCTCATCTGAAACCCCTGGGGGTGGCCTGGAAGAAGACTCTGGTGCAGAGGACTCGGACACGACACCAGTGGATGTAGATATGAACCTAGTGACTAACCTACTAGAATCATATAACGCTCAAGCTGGACTAGCAGGACCTGCATCTAACCTTCTGCAGAGCATGGGAATACAGCTGCCTGAAAATGCAGACAACAAACCTCACTAGCTGTTAACAGGTGGAATTATTTAGTCTCCAGGCCCTACTGGGTAAAACAGTAGCCCTCAAAGTAGATTGGGTGGAATAATTAAGCTTGAAAGGTTTTCTCTTCTCGGGCAGCACTGTGTGTCAGCAGTTTTGTATATATGTGGAGCTAAGGGGTTTTTTCCAAACAAAAATTAACCTTGTGAAAACGGTCTTAAAATAGGTCCATGTACAAAAATTGGGTTGTCTTGAGATATGCACTTTTGCAAATAGTTGCTCAAATATTTTTATATACATTAAACATCTACAAACCAGGTATGTGGTTTTCTTTATTTCAGATTTCTTTTCCCTTGATATTATAACTTAGTAGCAACTGATGAAGGGGGCACAGAGAATCCCAGTGCATTTTCATTTAAAAGTATGATGGTGTTAGTGAGGGGGAATAAAAGGGATAGAAGGCTCGGAGGAGGAGGTAGAGTACAGGATGGGGTGGTTGGATATGGAACACCTGAGAACAAATCAGATGGTTCATATGGAACTCCCCTTGAGGAGCTACAGAAAAGGCAATGGTGTACGCCTCCAAAATCATCCTATTGAGGAAAGAGGGAAGGGACCGTAGTCCAACTTGTAGAACCGGCAGGCACAGAATGGAGTGGTTCCTTGAAGGTAGAACCCCGGAGAGCGCGAAGGACATCCCCAGGAGGAAGAGTGAGGAAGACACCTGTGTTGTGGGAGACTTTGTGCTGGTGGGGACAACTCTCCACAATCCCACCCACAAGGAGAGATTTGGGAGACCAACCACCACTAAAGTCTGGAACTATGTTGGATGTTACCTCCACGTTTTGGGAGTTTGAACCATTTGAAATAATTGGTAAGAAACCAAATGTTTGTAATAAAAGTTTGAGCATCAAGGGTCTTGGACTCTTCTGTCAAAAGCGAAACAAAGGAATCCACTGACATTAAAGAGGGACATCCTGGCTTCATTGTGGAAAGTTTTCTGTGTGTCCTTTCAAGAAGCACCTTCCGTTCCTTAGCACTTCAAAAGAAAGAACTGTATCACAGTTTTCCTTGCATTAAACTGGCACATTAGAAGTTAGGCTACTGCTAGTAACAGGTTCAGCTTCACATTACCCAAAAGGACATGCTGCTTTCTTAACCAGATTTGAGTTCTGTCTAAATTATATGCCTAAAACCTGTTACCTTCATCTGCAATATTAACACTTTGATTTAATTTTTCCAAAGACTGCTGTCATATCTCTCAGCTGTGAAACTGAGCAAGTCTAATTTCAAACCACTGACTCGATGTAAAACGTGGGAGAACCGTACTGTGAGACGGCTGTTTTCTCTCTCCTTTTTTTCTGAATAACTTGATGAAAAATACATTTTTCTTGGCTTGGGTTATAACTCACATTTCATTTTATCTAGTTCTCTGTGCCTTCCACTTGATCCGATAGCCCTTAGTGTTAAAGTGCCACTCTTTTCTAATTAATTTTATACAGTAAGAGGATTTGGATTTGAATGTTGTCCTTACATAGCTGATGTTTGGTGGTGGTTTTCAATAAAAAAATTGCAGCAGAAGAATATGATTTTAACTATAGTCATTAAGTGCATTTATTTATTTATTTATTTATTTATTTATTAACCCCACCTTTCTCCTTGGAAAAGGACCCAAGGCGGCTTATGGTAATGAAAAACCCAAGTGCTACAGTCATATAGGCTTGGGTCCTATGAAACAGATCACAGAGAGAAAGCTTCCTATCCTTCTTCCCCTCTGCCATTTGAAAAGCATTTCTGGGGGGAATTGGGATGGAATTTGAGGGGCAGAGAGGAATGCTTTAAGAAATAATAGGAAGACAAACAGCCTTCTGTGGAATTTAATTTGGGAATCCAAGCCATAAGATTTTTGAAATGCCAAAAAAGGAAATGGAAACTTAAGAACTTTTGGTTTCTCTTGGAAGGCTAACTGGGTAGTGAGTCACGTTTCTCTCGCCCACCCAGCCTATAAATTACAGAATGTGGAGTGCAGAACTTCAGGGTACTATGTTTCTCCCATTGTAGGTGCCTCAACAGGTCAGCTGGTTATCATGGGGAAGCATCAGCTATCCATATTGTCAGCAGTAGTTTTACATATTCCTCTTAAAAATAGGCAGGATGGCAGAGATTCAGATGCTGTATTATGTTCTTCTTTGGAATTACTCTACCATCCATATTGCTTTCCTTTGTGCCTGGAAGAACAGAGAGGCTGTTCTAGATTGTCATAAATATTACTGCTTTGAATATACAGTATAAAATTTCCTTTTCCGCATACATTCTTTGGCAAAGCATTTCAGGCTCTTTTATTTTGGATATCATTAAAGGCCCTGGTGTCATAATCCATGTGCAAAGCAGTTTATAAAAACCTAACGGAAAGAGCATAGATCCCAGACATCTACTAGGGAAGGTCCAACTCCACCCTGCAGTTGAAAATGGAACGCCTCCCTGGAGTGAAAAGAGTTGTGTAACAAACAGAAGTATTGCAGCTGCTTATTAAGTACTCTCAAGATAAATACTTGCATGTCCCCTACATCCTTGCCAACGTCAATATATCAATTGTGCAATTAAAATGATTCATGCTCAAGTCAAAACATACTCTTTCAGCCTGAAGCAGTTCCAAACAGTTCTCTGACTGAACTTTTACTTGAAAGATGGATCGTTGTTTTCATCTAAGAGTACCAGTCCCCTAATCAGATATAGCCACAGATCAATTTCCATTTCAGGGAAGGTAGCTGTTGAACTTTCCCGTACTTTCTTGAGGAAAATATAATTGCTGTGCTCTTTGTCTGACATACGCAGGCTACCCCACTGAATATGACTGCTGGGCAAACTGATTGTGCTTCAATCTGAAAAGCCATTTAAATTGAGGATTTTGCATTCTTTACTTTAAAATGTAGGATTCTTTAAATTTCTTCAATCGTTGCAGAAGCCCAATCAATCCTCCTTTCTCAGGTGCAGTAAACATGGCCATCTTCCTTTATCTGGCGACAAGAGGATAAGTGAGCAGTTTAAAAATGAAAGCCAAAAAGTCTTGTATTTCAACAGAAACACACTCATTGAGACAAACAGGTGAATTATAGATAGTCATACTGAAATAGCTGTCTAAAACCTGTTGGCTTGATCTGAAACCTCCAAGTAGTAAAAGGCCCATCCTATGTGCCAATGATTAGCAAGCTAAACTTCTGACAAGCAAGTCCTTGCAAAATATTTCAGGAGAAAACAACGAGGCAAGAAGTTACATCATTGCTACCTCAATCAACTTTGCATTTCTGAGAAAAGCAGCATGGAATTTGTTCTGCCATCACTGGCTATACATAGGGGATACTTCGTTTTTGCGCTACTGCCTAGATAATCTAGCATTCTCACAGTATTTAATGCTATTACAGCCACAGCTTTGATTCCTGCTGACCCAGTTTTACTCTGGCTCTCATTACTGGAAGAGGAGAGTGAAATTTAATTCCTAATTAATGTCACTTACCTAATCTGGGTGGGGTGCAGAGAGCATCTTATAAATGGACTTCATTATCTGTACCAACTTAATGGGCTTTCCCGACTACTCTGGGTTTGGTTTACAAAGTTACCTTAGCCCTCTATACAGCCATCTTGGCAGCAGTGCCATGAATTTCAGTGAAAAAACAGACCTCAGAGAATTCCTAGCTATATTTTAACAAGGCAAAATTATAGACTGAATGTAATTAAACTGTATGTTTTTAAACATATGATTAAAATGCCTCCAGCACAGGTTGAGCTGTATAAATAGCTTGTGGATCAACCAAGCGGCTAGCCTGAACGCATGGATCTTGACAACCTTACTCTCAGACCATACTTCCAAATCTCTTCCCAAAACAACCACGGCTGAGCATTCCAACATTGGATGGAATAAATATACAGTGAATATTCCCATATGGAGAAATCTGGGTTATCAAGTTCAATTCTATGGTAATGGGCAAACTGAAACAACCCTCTTTCTAAACTGAAATAGATTTCTCATTAATGCCATTAATAATAATCCTAGCTTCACCCAAACTTCCTCTAGCAAAATTTGTTTTGCCTAGTTGGGGGACACAGGAAACAGCAACCCAGACAATGACATATGGCAGTGTCTGCTGTCCCAAAACCGTGATGGACATACATTCATGTAGAAGCTGACAGGACATTCTTTTGCTTAGGCCAGTGGTTCCCAACTTTGGGTAACCCAGGTGGTTCTTGGACTGCAACTCCCCAAAATCCCACCCAGCACAGCTGGTGCCAGAGGCTTCTGGGAAGTGCAGTCCAAGAACACTTAGACTACCCATGGTAGGGAACCACTGGTTTAGGAAAAAGTGTTAAGTTGTGTAAGCATGACTTTGTCTACCAATAAATGGCCAGCAGAAAAATAAGCATGGGTGGCTATGATTATTCAAATAGGGATACCTACTTGAATTAATAAAATCAATTAGAAATGGATACCATCCCCCAGCTGATTTTTTTTACCTGTTACGGGACTGCTGAATTATTGTTGTCACTTAAGAGGCTACAACGCCCTGTTTCTTAATCCACTCCTGGATCAACCGGTGTGCTATAGCTTGCCTGGGGGGCACTGAAAAGCCAACGCTGTCATACTTTTCTTTAGAAAGTTTCGGATTCCTTCCAAGAGCCTTCACCACCTCCTCGCGGCTGAACCACCTGGCAGCTTCCAGCTCTTGTTTATTGATGCTAATCTGCAAATGACAATTATTCCAGCCAAACCAATTAATAGGAACAACAACAAACAAACAAACAAACAAACAAACAGTAGTAGTAGTAGTAGCCTGCAGTGTTTTAAGCAGTGCTTATACTGGAACTGGCGTCCAATAGCATCAGGAGGGTTATAGGTTCCCCATCTCTCTCTTTAGTTAAACCGAGTCAACCAAGTTCAGTCTAGTACCTCGGAATACAGATCGAGGTGCCAAACACAGGAGCGATTCCCAGCTCTGCCCAACTGCTTACCTCACTCTGTTGTGGATCGACCACAGCATGGCAAGCAATCATCAGTGTGCTGTGTGGGAATGGCCAGTGCTGCGAAGCAGAATACTCCAGCGATGTCAACTCCAGACCCACCTCTTCTGCCACTTCCCGCCGGACTGTCTCTTCCAGACTTTCACCTGGGAGCAAAATGTATTGTTAAGGACAGCACACCTAGTAGGGAGAATACCAGGCTTTTAGGTTTGGGGTGGGGTGGGGTGGGGATAATGAGGCAAATGTGAAAATTACTCTCAAATGCATTCTAAAATCGAAGTGTAAGCCTTTTAATGGACCAAAGCACACTTAAAATGGGATTTGAATAGTAGGCAATAGATCAGTTAAATATTCTCATTTGCCCATCTTTTCTAGCACGGTCCGACGTCCTATGAAGCAATGAGCTAAGAATCTGGTGGCACCACCCACTCAGCCCAACTGCCATCTTAAAAACTGGCCTGAATGCACAGTGGTTAAATTACAGTGCCACAGCCATGATTCTGCTCACAATTTGAGTTCGATCCTGTTCTCACTTACGTGGCTCTGAGTTGACTCAGTCTGCCACCCTTCCAAGGGAGGTAAATTGAACAGCAAGCTCCCTGGGGGTGCAATATCTATTATATTATACTGTATTAGATTTCATCTCTACTTGTAAGTTGTCTACCCTGCCATGCCTCACGCTGTGTGGTAAAGTTCATCATTCAAACGTGAGGCGTGCCGTGAAGTTTCCTTACCCACATCACAGAAGCCAGACAGCGCACTGTACATCTCTTGAGGAAACGATGCTTGTCGCACAAGGAGGCATCGATTCCCATCAGAGACCAAAGTAATAACCACTGGGGACATCTGAAAATGGCAAAAGGCACAACAAACTGCACATATGTGACTAACGTATCAAGTACAAGGCAGCACTGCTAACCAGAACATCAGAAAAAAACTGAATGTGTGAAAACCTCTAAAACAGCTCCCTGTCGCAGGATCTTAGGGGCAGTCTCTGCAGGCAAATAATGGGAAGCAAAACCCAAGATCCTGCTCTCTGAGTCCGTTTTAGTGGTTCTCCTGTCTCTGCCTCTCACAACAGGCGCCCACTCAGAGGCAGTGCCTGGAGGAGACAGCACAGAGGCAGTGCCTGGATTGAGATGTACAAAATAATGCAGGGCATGAGTAAAGTGGACAGAGGGAAGCTCTTCTCCCTCTCACAAAATACCAGAACTAGGGGGACATCAACTCAAATTGAGGGTTAGGAGAGTAAGAACAGACAAAAGAAAATATTTTTTCACCCAGCGCATTGTTAGTCTGTGGAACTCCCTGCCACAGGATGTGGTGATGGCATCTGGCCTGGGTGCCTTCAAAAGGGGATTGGGCAGATTCCTGGAGGAAAAGTCCATCACAGGTTACAGACCATGATGGAGATGTGTAATCTCTAGGCTCTAGGTACTTCAAGGGCCAGATGCAGGGGAGCGCTATCAGGAGACAGAGATCTAGTCTCATGCGCTCCCAAACACATCTGGTGGGGCCACTGTGAGATACAGGAAGCTGGTCTAGATGGGCCTTTGGCCTGATCCAGCATGGCTCTTCTTATGTTCTTATGGCAGGGAAGCCCAGGCGCTGCCTCCAAGTGGGTGCCCGGCAGAGGAGGCGAGGCTTGGAAGCACCAAACAGCAGTTCGGCTGAAAGATGAACCAGTGGTTCGTGCCCATCTCTCATTACAACGCCCACCATTCCCTGCCGTTGCAGTGCTGGCCGGGGCAGATGGGAACTGTAGCTCAGATTTGGAACCCTGGTGACAGGAGACGCTCTATTCCTCTTAGAAGCTCACCTGCGGATAGTAGATGATGCCATTATTGGGACCAATCCGTTTGCTTCCCGCCAAGTTCTTCACTGTGGGCTCCCCAGTTTTGCTACAGTACTTGTTATTCTCATGCCAGCGGAGAAGAGCCTGAGCCTACGGACAGAGATGGATATTTTTCTAAAAAGGGACGTAATCTTTTTATAAATACATTGCCCCCTTGAGAACAATAAATAATTTTGCCCTTCCAACTTATAAGCGACAGGCTCTTTTTGTGGAAGGCACAACAAGGGAACTTGAGCCGGGTGCTCCAACCCACTGACCTATCCAGATGCCAACTTAATCTACAGGATGTGAAAATCAAACTCACTCAGCTTCTAACAAGAGGGTTAAATGGAACGGGAAACTTTTATACATGCGGCACAACGCTCTCACACATGCTGCATTTCCAGCAACACTGAGAGTCACTTCCCAGGATTCGCCTCTCAGCTTCACAGTTGAAAAAGGTGCTGGAATTGCCACATCCACTTAAATTAATCCCCCACCTATTGCAGGGGTTAGGGAGCCAACCTGACACGCAATAATTGAAAATCCGTGATATGCGGATGCTGGGCTGGATTGGGACTGGGGGGCCCTCTCTGGGGCCTCCTACACTTACCCGAGGCCTGGCACTGCTTTGAACAGGCCTCCAATGGGATTCCTGGGCCTGTCATTCACCCCAGAAGTGGTTCCCAGTGATCCAGAAGTCACTTCTGGTTCACCAGAAACCACTTCTGGGGCCTTCGACAGCCCTAGGAAGCCTGTCAGATGCCTATTTGGGGAAGTTGGTCTGAGGTAAGTGCAGGAGGCCTCAAATAGGCCCAAGCAGCTTGCCCCAGGGGGGCTTGCATTTCATATACTGTGGTCCCGCAATATACCGGGACACCAGTATATGAACTGCGAAATGGCGGGGGATGACTGTACCTGCTACATTCGCTAATTGTTCCTTAATGCCCAGAGTGGCCCCGGAATACATGGGAAGTATACAAATTGAATAAATAAGTAAAGAAATTCATTACTACAGCCTTTAGTTAAATGAGTTAAATTCCCACAGTTAATTTCATGTATTTTCCACTGACTATTCAACGTAGAGCTAACTTCAAGTAAACCCAGTCTTTTTTTTTAAATGGGCACTTGTTGCTATTTCTTCAGGAACCAGGGGATAGAATTTGTCGAGCTTTGTACTGATTTCAGTCACGTTTGTCCCCACCCCCACCCCAGTTTCTGGCATGTGTGATCTCCTGTATCAGCCCCAAAGGGCAGTGGTGGGCATGACCTACTATGCACTATCTTTTAAAAATAATTGCAAGTGACATAGTGCTACACAGATACAGCCACAAAAATAATTGCAAGTGACATAGTACTGCAAATACAGCCACCTGTGAAACTACAGTGCTTATCTGAGAGGACTTGCTCAGTAGGCAGTGATTTACCCTTCCCTTCTTCTGGGGGCACACTTGAACTGGGCTCTTTGCCAAAGGTCATACCGACTGGCTCAGCCCCTTGAAAGCATGGTGGGGGGATTGAATTCCCAACCTCTGGACCCACAGTCAGATACCTCACTGAGTTATCCAACCAGCTGCAGCAGGATACCTTAGAGCAGTGGTGGCGAACCTTCGGCACTCCAGATGTTTTGGACCACAACTCCCACAGTCCTTTGTCATTGGCAGTACAGGCTTGGAACTCTGGGAGTTGTGGTCCAAAACATCTGGAGTGCCAAAGGTTCACCACCCCTGCCTTAGAGTCACTTTCTATCCCAGGAGCTTACTAAAACCAATGCAAACTCAGCTTTATCCTTCTTTTACCTTATTCCACATTCCAAGCCTTAGAACTTCCTTGTGACTTGTCTTCATAAGCCCTCTGGGCACACTTTTGGCTAAGCCGTCAATATCAATTCACAGAGGGATGAAATAATATGGGCAACATACATTCTTTTGCTGACAACAGTCAACCTACTCTGATCATGGTTTCTAGACTGGATGGGCAAAAGTTCAGTGAGCCTAAGCAAAGAAGGCTGGAGGAGGAGGAGAATAAACAAAGGAAGAGGGGAATTCAAACTAAGAAAGAAAATAAATTGATATGGCCAGGAACTACACAAGAAAGAGGATGGGATTCAGATATGGATTTGAAAGAATTGTCAGTGTTTATCTGTAGGCTTTTTTTTTTACACCACAATTAAAATCTTACATAAGCAGCTGTGTTCCCTTTCAGTTCATACCGTGGATATCAAAGATGCATCTTCTTCTTCTAACTGGAAGAAAGCTTTTCGTATTTCTCCAAATGATCCATTAAGTTCAGATTCAATGGCCGTTTGTTCCAAAGATCCTGGAATTCAACACATCTGTGGGAATCAGACACTTCAGTTAATACCCCCACCCCACACCCTTTGATTTGTACCAACAGCACAGATTTAGTCAGGTAGCTCATGTCACTATTTCTATCATAGTGGAAGCAACTGGCTATAACTGATGGGGGTTAAGATTAAAAATCTATTCGGATCCCTTTCCATTCCATTGTTCAATGACTCTAGCATTGAAGCTTGTTAATCTGGTTAAATGAACCATCAAAAACTACTAGAAATTACATTAATGACCCTAACAAGTGTTCCCTTTGTTACAGAAATTGCAAGTCAATGGCCCACAATAATTCGGAAAGAAAATGCCCCTTCTCCCCATTTGCAGTTAGAAATAAATTTATGCATGAGAGAGAGAACAGAAGTGCAGCCAGATTTAATTAGCTTCAAGGGAGACCCTTCTTTCTTTCCCATCAACTAGAAATGTCTTTGGTTAGGACATAGGGCAGAGACTTTCCAGTGGTTGCTCCTAAGCTGTGCCCCCTTCCTTGTTGCCCTTCTACTAGCAGAACAATATATCAGCTATTACACACACATATATCTTATCCACCCTGTGGCGCAGTGGTTAAATGCCTGTACTGCAGGTAAAACTGTGTTCACGACCTGGGGTTCAAGCCCAGGTAGCAGGCTCATGGTTGACTCATCCTTCCATCCTTCCGAGGTCAGTAAAATGAGTACCCAGCGCTGCGGGGGGGGG
>JAHTLZ010003518.1:15849577-15910519 GCA_023846285.1 Phrynocephalus versicolor
AAGCATGGGATAGACTATGCAGTGCAACAGGCAATGGCTTGAAAGACCTGGGAAAGGGCATGGAAAAGGTAAATTCTCCTCGAAAATACTATTAGAGCCACTGAGAGTTAACTCTGATTTGATAGCTCAAGCAATTAACAAGGCATTTGCAGGAAGGAAATGTAGTTTCAAGGGCCTGTACGCACTAGCATACAGATATGATACGGTGTATCAGTGTTGGCGAACCTATGGCACCGGTGCCAAAGGTGGCACTCGGAGCCCTTTGGGCACCCGACATCGCCCCTTCACAGCCACCTTTACTCAGGTTAAATGGCTGTATTGGCACTTTTGTGAAAAAAAATAGTGGGTTTTGCATCGCAGTTTGGGCACTCAGTCTCTAAAAGGTTCACCATCACTGCGATATATAAATCACTGATGGCATAGTTTGGATTTGGGGGGGAGAGACCTCATCCATAGGTGCTTCTATTTAGAACTATCCATCCTTCCCCTTTAAGAGCTGCTGTGCACCTTTGTAGTCCAAGCAGTAGAGCATGCACTGTTTAGCCTGTTTAGCTGGGAAATAACAGTCTCCATCAGCCTCAGCTTCCTATTGCCATTGTAGCTGCAGGGAGGGAAAATTGGGAAAGAATGCAGCAAAGGAAGCAGGGAAGGTGAAAAGAAGAAAATGGAACAGCATTGAAAAAGGGAACAAAGAGCACTGGAAAAAAATTACTTCCCCTGACCCTCCACAGATGATCAGGGGAAGCACTTAATTGACAATTGATAGGCCTATAAAGGGCCATTTGGTGTTTGACTAGGAGGAGCACAGCAAATGATCCATCACCTCCTCCTCCCAAGCTCATCAGATCCTCTGTGGCCTGATCCAGCCCACAACTGCCAATCCGGACAGGTCCTAAGTTTGCTGGAATTTCTGTGTTAAAGATCACTAACCGCCTTTCTTCACTCCACATTATCCATTTAAAACTAATCCAAACTACCCACCCACACAACTGCTTGAGAGCAAGCAATGAACTCCATCTTTAACACGCTACAGACACGGATGAGCTTCTCACAAAAACAAAACCTTCATTAGGAGGAAAAATGCTGTAATAAAGAAACTAATTACCTGCAGCATGTATCTTTGGGGGTGAGAGCATTTCTTCCTTTCGCTGCAAGAAGGGGGAGAGGTTGTAAAATAGAAGGAAAGCTCCTGAGTTATAGGCCTGCCGACAAGCATCATCATCCTCTTTAAGATCAAACATGTATCTGCAGTTTGAAAAGAATCAGAAAAAGCACAAAGTGGCCAAGCCTAGGAGTGCCATCTGCTCTCCATGGTGAGAGCATTAATGACTGCAGCAGAAGATAGCAGAGATATGTATCTGCCAAGAAACAAGTCCCAGCGAATTCACTGAGTTTGGCTTTCCAGGAAGTGGATACAGGATTATAGTCTATAACAGGCATGTCCAAACTTCGGTCCTCCAGATGTTTTGGACCACAACTCCCACAGTTCTTTGCCATTTCAAATACATGTTTGGAATTCTGGGAGTTGTGGTCCAAAACATCAGGAGGGCCAAAGTTTGGACATGCCTGGCCTATAATATTTTGCAATACAATCTCAATTATGTCCTGTTTTCCTTCCAATGAGTTGTGCAAATAGTTTTTCTTCCTCTTGTCTTATCCTCACAACCACTGTGTGAAATATGTCAGGGAGAATGAAATTAAGTGATGTATAGTAATAATGTATATAATAATGTATTGGAAATAATATATTGTAGGTAACCTTTCCTGCAATATGCGACTTTTTAATGTAGTAAAAGTAAAATAAGAACAATTCTCAAGTAAGCTAACTTGATCATTCAGGAAAACTAGGAAAAATATTCCCATTTTAATTCTAAACTAGGACCGTAAAGAAGCAACAATCCAACAAAAATGTAGGACAAAGGCATTCAAAGAGAAATAGATCATGGTTATTGGTCATTTCCCTGGCTCTGAATTATTCTATTGATTCTTCAGCATATTTTCTGGCTGAAGTCACACTCAAACTCATTCAGTTTACATCTGATAAGACATGCATATAATAATCTATCTTAGAATTGCAGAGCTGGAAGGGACCTTATGGATCACTGAGTCTAGCCTTTGCCAAGGAGACAATGGGGAATCAAATTCCCAACCTCATAAAAAGCATGGGACACCTTGGTTGAAATCCTGCTGGTGTAACGACACCTGCAGAAGTCTTGCTATGTCATCCGTAGGGAGTAATGTTTGAAAACTAAATACTTCTGTCTCACTGCTCCCATCAAAGCCCTTTCATTGTGTGGAAGCCACAGTAGCTGCAGGACCGGAAGAGAAAGTATTTAATTTTAGGGTTCATACAAGAATGGTAAGGGTAGTGGTCTGGAAGTAGAGTTTAATTTCTAAAAAAGATCTGCTCCTGTTGATGTTGTTGGCTTTCTATGGACATAGAGATTTCCCTGAATGATGGACTACCTGATACATGACTTTTCAGATGGATTATCATATATGATTGCATTGGCTGACTTCATAAGTACACCTCTTCCATGTTAGTTTCCATCCCTCATTATGGAATTCCCCCCTCTTTTGTTTGTGTGCTCTTTTTAGTTTTAATTGCGTTTTAATGTGATAAGATGCCTTTTCTATTTCCCTGTTGTTAAGCTTGAATATGTCTTACATATTCTGGGCTGTATATTTTCCCTCATTATTGTAAGCCGCCTTGGGTCCTTTTCTTAGGGGAAAGGTATGCAAAACAAACAAATAAATAGTTCTACCAAAAGCATTTTGTATTATTAGAGATATGTAATAAACTGTACTGTACTGAAACATTAGATAATCAACACTGCATAAATTTAAACTCATGTTTTACTCAAAATGATTTTTTTCCTCCAGATTTTGAAGAGACATGCAGAAATCCAACTTTCTGTTTTAATACTATTTGACTATTGCTCAACACCTGCAATGAAAAGCAAGGTGACTCTTAATTAACAACAATAAGCAAGCAGTTAAAGCAGCAAAATGTTGCTACAATTTAAGTTTAATTCTTGATTTATCCTAGTAGCACACAGATTTGAAAAAACTGGATTTAAAAGGCTAATCCCAATGAGCCAAGATCTTACCTCATCCTCCTGACGTAGGATGAATGGAACCTCCAAAACAGGGAAGAGGTTTTTCTATATCCTTGGTGACCCATCAGAGATATTGCCATCTTCTGTGCAACAGCTGAAATAGTGTAAAAATACATGCATTCAATGTCTGAAAGCTGTTTCCGCTGTGTTGAGAAAAAGGCTGAGAATTCATGTAGTTTGACAACTGGGATAAGAAAAGAAACTGGACTTTGATCTAAATATGCAGTTGGCTCAAGGAACAGTCTCCTTTGCTATTTTCTCTCTCTCTCATTTCCCCCATTTTCATCCTGTACAGTATTCAGATTTTATGTTTTCCTCCTTTATCCACTAGAGGATATAAACTTTCCAAACGAATGAACATGATACTTCATTTTAACAAAAGAGCTGTCATTTTCAGGTTCCTTGCTCAGAGAATTGGAATGTCTTTATATAACCAGTTGGTAAGCATTAGCATTCTTTTCCTTTCCCCCCTCCTCCCTCAGTAACTTCCAACAGTAAAATGCTGGTGAAAACAGGTAAAGATATTTTGCTAAGACCCAACTAACTATGTATTAGGAATTCAACAAAGCCAAGTCCAGGCCCTTTCCCTCGTGAATTCGTTTACACGTTTAAGACTTCAAAACTGTAAATTATAAATCTTTTAAAGTTAGTAGTGCAGCATAACCTTTATTTTTAATGGATTGTTATAGTGGGTTCTTCCGCCCTGCTTTTTTGCACAGCTGCCTCAGAGGATGCGAAGCACAACGTTATTACAATATAATTTATTACAGTCAGCGAGCAGAGAGAAGCCTTTTAACCGTTCGAAATACAGGAAGGGAAGAAACACGTTAGTAGTGAATTTTAGGTCGACAACTAGGGGTGTCATGTCACCTCTAGGAAGGTCCCACACTATGTTTAAAAAGAAAAAAAAATAACTTTTTCTGTCGTTACGCTAATGGTCACGATTCAAGTACATAATTCCTAAAGAAGCCCGTTCCAGTAGTTAACTAATCAAGGATAAGGTATTAGGAACCTTATATTTACTGCTCTCCACTGCATCGTCCCATATGCTTCCGAACCATTTAAAATCCCTTCAGGGTTTTTAGGCAATAGTCAGAAAAGACTAGATCGATGGCCTCTTTCCACTTACTGCTTTCCAAGGGACCGTTTCCAGCAGCGGAAGGAAGAAGCATGCAGTCACAACACCGCCGCCAACAGCGAGAGAGACGGATCTTCTGCTCTGCCGCTGTGAAAGGAAACTAGATTGCCCATAATGACCCCGTCCCCCTAAAGGGCCTGTGGGAAATGTAGTTCCACAAGCGTGCGCCTCTGAACAGTTTAAAGCAGAAGAAAGCAAAATTTCAAGTATTTCAAGTGCTAACGTTGTTGGGCGACCGTAGCTTTTAGTTTTCTTTTGACGTGCGATGATTGGAGCTGAGAAGCAATTTTTCAAAATTCTCTTCTTGTTAACAAAAAGAGAGGGAGGGAGGGAGGGGAGAGAGAAGAAACTCCAACAGGATTGAGGATGGAATTGGAGGACAAGCATCCAATCGTGTTTGATGGCTCCAGCGGTGTGAGAGCATGTATTAATCTTAAAAGTGTGTCAAGATGGCAGAATTCCACTCTACCCTTAGTCTAGCAACCAAGCCAAAAGAAAAGTGAAAAATGCAATGCACTCACATCTATGTGAACATGTGCAAACACAGATACATTCCTGACACCAGCACAAGATACAGGCAATGAACCAGCTCTGGAGAGATCTTTTGCTTTCCCTTGCTTTTTTGTAATTTTCCCTTCCTATTCCTGATTGGGAATCTGTATAGGAATCAGTGTGCTGGTATCAGGATATAGATGGTCAGATATAAGAAGAGGTGTGAATTGCAAAAGGTGTTCTTCAAGGTAGTATTCTCTCTCCTCTACTTTTTTAATATTTATTCAGAAAAAATGTTCCGGGATGCTCTCAAAGGAAAGAACCAAGGTGTGAAAGTGAACGGAGTTTTTGTTAATAACATAAGATACACTGACAACACTGTCTTGCTTGCAACAAGTCTGGCAGATTTGCAAGGATTATTGGATTCTGTTGCTGCCAAAAGCAGGGCCATAGGATTGTGACTTAACATGAAGACAACAGAATGGATGGTTATCAGTAAAAAAACAAAATGGTTCACAGAACATTCTCCAGATTGGCAGTGATATAACTGAGATATAATTGAGATGTTTTGTCAAAGATAACTGGGATCCTTCATGTGAAATTCATTGTAGAATTGAACAAGCTAGAAATTCCTTCCAGAAAATGAGGAAAGTCTTGACAAACCGGGATTTATTTATCAGACTTCATACTTGAATACTTTGGTCCTATGTATTCAGCATACTTCTCTATGGTGTTGAAACTTGGTCCCTTACAGACACATTATGCAGGAAGCTGGAAGGATTCGAACTGTGGACATACAGAAGAATTCTGAAGACACTTTGGACAGCCAGAGTCACTAAACGTGGCCATGAATAAAAAGTTAGAAACTATCAATGCTGTGAAGAGAAGAAAATTGTAGTATTTTGAACACATAATATGCAATAAGAAATACCATCTGCTGCAAGTTATCCTTCAAAGAAAAACATATGGGAAGTGTGGCCTGGGGCATAGAAGAACATTCTGACTTAAGAACTTAAACCAATGGTCCACAGTGAGCACAGCTTCTCTGTTTAGAATAGCTTTAGATAGAAACCAGGTCAGGCTACTGATCACCAGTCTTCAATGAGGGTATGGCACTTGAAGAAGAATGAAGAAGATACCAATCAACAAAGGCACAGCCCATTCAGAAGGATCCCTCCTTGGTGTAGCCTTTGCAGGGGATGTCAAGGGGAAGAGGAACAGGGAAGTCCCACTTAACCAGCTCTGTTGCATATTCCCTAAATTTGGACAAAACCCATTTTCTAAAATCATTTAACAGTCTTAATTTGAAGTTTATCAAATTAACTAAAATAAAATTCTGAATACATTGAACACAAACATCCTATTACATAAAATCATAGACCCATAGAGTTGGAAGGGGCCTATAAGGTAAAGTCCAATCCCCACTCAGTGTAGGAATCCAAATAAAAGTATATCTGACAGATGGTTGTCTAATTTTCTTTTAAATGCCTCCAGAGTTGGAGCACTCATCACCTCCTGGGGTAGTTGGTTCCATTGCCGTACTGCTCTAACAGTTAAGAGGTCTTCTTTGATATTCAGCCTAAATCTGGGTTCTCTTATTATGTGTCCTGCATTCTGGAATGACTGAGAATAGATCCTTCCCCTGCTCCATCTGATGGTCTTCCAAGTATTTGAACAGTGCTATCATATCTCCCTTCAGTTTTCTTTTCTCTAGGCTAGTTCTTTCAGTCTGTCTTCATAGGGTTTGGTGTCAATTCCTCTGATCATCTTCGTCACCCTACTCTGCTGTTGGAATTCTCCTTAAAGTATGAATTGGACATAGTACTCAAGATGAGGGCTGACCAATGCTAAATAAAGATGGATTAGTACCTCACAAGACCTGGAAACTATGCCTCTGTTAACGCAGCATTTGCCTTTTCTGAAGCTGCGTCATACTGTTGGCTCATATTCAGCTTGCAATCTACAACAACTCTAAGATCCTTCTTGTTTATAGTGCTACTAAATCAAGTATACCCCATATTGTAACTGTGTATTTGGTCTCTTTTCTGTAGCTGCAGAATTTTGCACATTCCTGTTAAATGCCATTCTGTTGTTTTAGCCCAGTCCTCAAGCCTATCAAGATATTTTTGAATTTTGTTTTTGTCTTCCAGGATATTGACTACCGCACCTAATTTTATGTCATCTATATGTTTGATAAATACTCCCTGCACTTCCTCTTTTATGTTATTGATAAAAAATATTGAAGAATAGCAGGCCCAGGACAGAGCATTGGAGTATTCATTCCATTTGTTACTTCCGTCCAGTTTGAGAAGGAGCCATTGATAAACACTCTGAGTATGATCTTGTAACCAACTGTGTATCCTTCTAACCGTTGTTCTACCCACCCCACTTCTAGTGAGCTTGCTAATCAGAATATCAAGAGGCACTTTATCAAAGCCTTTGCTGAAGTCCAGAAATATTACATATACAGCATTCCCACCATTTTTCATGAGAGTTACCTGATCAAAAATTAGATAAGAGGAAGGGGAGTTGGAGTTTACACATTGCAAATTCTATGTTTATTGCCCTCTCAACTGCTTTTACCTACATTTGGGGGGGTAGAATAAATGTGCTAACATCTTTCCACTTTCAGTGCAAAGGAATTTGAGATATTTTAGGGAAAAACAATCAGCATTCTCCTGTTTTTTCTTTGCTTTAAACTGCTGTCCCATCAACTGTTCTGTTTAACAGTAATATGGTCCCAAAATGAATCACATAATTACATATAATATGTAATTTTACCCCAGTAAGGATTCTTAGAGCTTGAGACTAATCTTGATGTCAGCATGTTAAAGGAAAATAATTGCATTAACAAATCATGACATTATGTTGGTGTTGCCATATGTAGTTACTGTATTTATTTTCTAATAAAAGTGCATCTGCAAAAAGATCATGGTGTCGCTAAAGCCACTTTAACTAAGAAAAATAGCAAGTAGAGCATCTCTGGACCCTTGCATTAACCTTCTGTGTAGTTCATATAAGGAGGGAAGGGTAGCAAGTTTTATTCATTCATTCATTCATTTTATCTCACCTTTCTTCTTAAAAAGGACCCAAGGCAGTTTACATCTTTAAAAGACAGTATTTAAAGCGAACAACAATGAATATACAAATATGAAAAGGATCAAGAAAATAGCATAAAGAAAGAAAGAATCCCGAAGCAGTTTAAAGCCTACCTACAGTTTACTTTGCCAGGTGAGCGCAGTTTTATATGGATTACATATTCCCTGCAGATGGCTGTGATGGGATCGTAGATATTGAGGTATGAACAATTTAAATGTATAAAGTATTGGCAATAAGATTATTATGAACATTGGCTGTTCACCAAACTGCTGCTTATAACACAAACAGCCAGAAGCTAAGTAAAGCAATTAAAACATGCAGTGAGGTAAGAAGCCAGTTCAAATCTCTGATGATAGACAGGGATGTCCTAATGGATTATAAATCAGCAGCCTCTTGCTCTGATCACTGATTTGGTCCAAGCTGATCTAATCTGAATGGAAGATAATGCTATGATTCCCTACTGAGAACAGAACTAATTTGAACCTAATGGCTCATGCTGGTTGAATGAAATTTCACAGAATTGTGAAATAAAAAGCTTACTGTACAAGACAGTGAAACAGAATCTTTCATCTCTACCACTAGTTTACATACAAATTAGCTTGTTTCAGTCAATATACCTTTCATCCTATGAATACAAACCTATCCTTGCAGATGGCTGCTATTATTTTGTTAGACAAATCTCTGGTTAGAAGCAGAATGGTGAAGATGTCTCATCCGTGGGAGGTAATTGTTAGGTGATGATTTTCAGATAACCGGGAAATGTGTTCCAGTTACATAACACACCTTTCCCAGTTTGTCTCTGTATGGAAGTCAATACTGATCTTATCAAATAAAGAATTGTTTCAATCCAAAAGCATGATTTTTATGAATTTCATCCACGTGTAATTTTTTGCTTCATATTAAGTTGGTGGCATGGACTTCCTAAAATGTTATGGTGATATTTTAAAAGTGTCATGCTCAAAATTCAGGTGGGTTGCCCCAACCCCCAAATAGTGTTTGAGTAATTTTTACACAACAGAAGGCAAACAAAGTCTGGGAGATGCTCGTTCATGTCCTCACTAAGCTAGGAGACGTGGGGGAGGGGCTCTCAACCTAGCCTACCTCAAAGGAGTGCATTTTTAAAAAAAAAAGTAGGGGGAAAGGAAACCTGCATTTAACTCCTTTGCAGGTATGTATCTAAGAAAGTGAAGGAAATGAATGGAACAAAATGGTCTTGAGAATGGTCATTTTTCCATAGGTTAGACTTGGTAGTTTTCATATCACCTCTTCTAACTCGATTATTCTATGATTCTGTTGCATTTCTATGACTAAAGAATGTGGCTGATTAATAATAACAAATTAAATAAAGAGCCACTGAGGGAGACAGTATGTTTGCTATTAGAAGGATGTACAACAACCATTGGTTAAGCTTGAGTGTTTTCCTGAGCTTCTCAAACACAGCAAACACTATTAAATTAACCCACTGGGCTAATGGGATTAAAAGAGAAAATGGCTCACATAAATCTCCCCCATTACAAAAGAGAAAAAAGCCCAGAGTAGTGTCTGCAATAAAGGAAATGTCCTCCTTGCTTAGGACAAAGATTGATCTAACTTTCATCTCTTAACATATAAGGTCTCTAACTCAGTTTACTTGAAAAGTGCTTTTGTAAGCTATTAGGGAAGGACAGTGATTTATACGGCATAACACTAAATATGTCTGTAGAGATTCTCAGAACACTATATACACTTCATATTCATAACTAGATCCTATCATAAGATCTTGTACCACTACTCTTTTTTCTGTCACTTGGTACTGAATGAGTTTGGGGCTTACCACAATTTATGGGAAGTTTGTTTTTAAAGTCTTCTTCCTTTTCCTCTTCTTAAATCAGCTCCTAGTTAAGAAAGTTTTCAAAAACCTTTTAAAAGCTTTAAGAGCAAAGCAAAGTGTTCTGCTTATATACCACCCCATAATGCTTAAATCACTCTCTAGACAGTTTGCAATTTATTTGCGCAGGCTACACATCCCTCCCCACCCCAACCCCCCGTGAGCTGGGTATTCATTTTACTAACCTCAGAAGAACAGAGGGCTGAGTCAACCATGAGCCAGCTACCTATCTGGAATTGAACCCAAGGTCATGAGCGTGATTTTAGTTGCAGCACAGCAGTTTAACCACTGGTCCACAAAAAACACTCCAAAAATTATATTCTCTGCTGGATTTATTTGTGTCCATTGTGGATTAGTGCCAAAATGAAAAGCTTAGTCTCTGTGGGGCAATATGGAACTTCCTTGAAGAAGGAGAAAAATGTGAGTTTACATATGCTCATTCATGACTTCAAAGCCTCAAGACCAAACTTGCTTTTGTATGGTGAGGTTCTAATAATATCTGTACAGAAGAATTCCAAGGGTTGGATAAATGACACAGAGAAGCTGGCTGCAGAGATATGGTGCGGCAAGTTGTCAGTCATCACTGTCTGGATCGCACTAATAACGTGTCATGATTTTGAAAAGACACCAGACAGCCTACTATTTTTTGAAAGTCTGTCTATGTACTGGAAGCAAAATAGTAAGTGAAACATTTTCTGTCTGCTACAGTGCAATAAAAAAATTATTGCACTGAAATAAAAATTTCAGTTGGAAATTAAGAAACATCCAAAGACCTAGTATATAGCTGAAGAAAAAGTAGGAAAAGGCCCATTACATACATAAGAGAAGCTGGAAACGCAAAGTGTCTAGCTTCTTTAATTGTGTCTTTCTCCTTATATATTCTGTTTTTATATTCTTGGGTTGGGTGTGGTGTGGGTGTGGTTGCAATGTTTATTTTGCCATTGGAAACCGCTCAGAGAACTGGCATTGCCACTAGATAGTATGGTATGGTAAAATAAATAAATAAAGTCCTGATGTTGCTGCTGTCTCCTTACTTTCAAGTAAACCAGGCAACCTAACTCGTGAATCAACAGGGTAAAAGTACTAATTAATTTTAAAGGAATTACTGTACAGTAGTAGTGAATTTGAGCCATGAATGGCTCAATTCCAACAAAAAAGCAGCTAAAACTGTTGGATTTTTTTCCATGTATGCAAATTTTGCTTTTTAATATATTTCATTTTTTTAAAATCCACCAGCAGGGCCACAACTTGATGGGGGCGGGGCACTTGGGGCATGCACTCCAGGTACCTTGCGGGCTCCCCGCTCCTTGCCCAAATAGTATTTGTACCGTACTCTGTAGTTCACACCCACCCACCATGTCTGCCCCTAGGGTGATGCAGATTCTAGCTGTGGGCCTCTCAGCCAGAGCTCCTGGTTGCTTGGTTCTGACTCTGAGTGCATAAAACAATGTTACTGTAGCAAAGACTTTGTGCTACATCCATGCTCAATTTGGTGCACCTCCAAGGTCCAGTTTTATAGTTACAGTATAGTTTTTTTGTTTGGGTTACTGTATCCCTGTTTTTTGAATTGGTTTAAAGAACAGTGAGTGCTCCCATGAGCACAATGAAAGGACAAGACTGGGAGAAAGTAACTCCATGCAATGAGGGAAGTGAATCATACTGCAACTGCAGAGATACAGCCTAACCACTTGTGAACTGCTGCCTCACCATCAGACCTATCCCAAAGGGGTTGGAAAGATTGAAAAGTGGCCAGCGAACAAGTTTCATGATGTACTATTTGAAATCTTCAAATCCATTTTGTTGTTGTGGTGGTCGCCGTCGCTGCTGCTGCTATTTAATCCAATGCCAATAAATCCCATGAGATTCCAAAGGTGCCCGCAGGAATTTTATTCCAGAGGGACCAACAATCCCTTCCCTAGTGGTTGGTTTAGGACAGGCATGTCCAAACTTCCGCCCTCCAGATGTTTTGGACAGCAACTCCCACAGTCTGGGAGTTAAAGTCCAAAACATCAGGAAGGCCGAAGTTTGGACATGCCTGGTTTAGGATAATTCATACACCCAGTCCCTGCCAGTGCAAAACAAGGGGTCGGAGTGTATCCTTTTAAAACAATAGATCCCGCAAACTCATCATGTTCGCCGACTGTCGTTGGGGATGGTGCGTCTCAGTCGGCTCCCACGCCGCCTGGCCCCTGTTGCTGATCATCCTCATCCTCATCATCGCGGAAGTCCCCGGCAGCAGCCAGCACTGAACGTAGGCATCAGCCGCCCCGCTGTCTGGCAGGCAGCGTGAAACTGATGAGCCAACACCGCACCACCCTCTAGACACCCTTCGTCTTATACCCCGTTCACGTCCGCGCGCGGGGTCGGGGGGGGGGTCTTCCTTCCAGAAATTAAATGCGCATCGACGACGTCCCTTCATCATTTGCAACCTTTGGCCCAAGGCGGCCATTCCCGCATCCTTACAAGGGCGCTCCTCCATTCAAGGGCGGGGCGGGGGGAAAGAAGGGGTTCATTTGCTCGCGCACACATTCTGAGGGGAGGAGAAGCGTGTGTGTGTGTGTGTGTGTGTGTGTGAAAGAGAGAGATGGGGAGCGAGAGGGAGAGAGAAAGAGAATTAACTGTTTATGCATTGTACATATTTGGGGCCATAAGAGTTCTATACAGATTTTGAGCTACACAAGGGTCCAGCACCTCCAAACCCAACACTGATGAAGGAAGACGTACACTAGAATTACCCATTAAAATGACTCACTCAGAAATTAGAAGTAAAATAAGTTATTTTAAAATAAATCATAAGACATACTAACATTAACCACTTGTGTGTGTGTGTGTGTGTGTGTGTGTTGAGGGGGGGCGGCGTTTGGAGCGCTTGCGCGTGGCCCGGGAGGGGGGGGGTCGCCTCGCCTGGCTGGCTGGCTGGCTCGCTCGCTCGCTGTGACCGGCCTCACGTCGTGCCGCCGAGCTCCCAGGCTTCTTCCCATTGCCGGGTGGAGAGAGAGGGGTCCGCCTCCCGGAGGCCGGTCGTGGGCGGGCTCCCCCGGCCCGTATAAGCAAGCATTCCGAAAGGGGCCTTGCTTGGGCTGTGGAAGGTCGGCGGCGGCGGCGGCAGCAGGACGAAGCGGCCGAAAGAGAGGGAGGGAGAAAGGGAGAGAGAGCGAGAGCGAGAGAGCAGCTTTTTCTCGGAGGTAGGTTGGGAGGTGGCTTGGAGGTCTCCTGCGAGGTGGAGGGAGAGGGCGCGAACGCGAGGAGGGGGCCGAGAAGGGAAAGGAAGGGGCGGCGAAGGTGGCGCTCCCGCCTCCATTCGAGGTCTTTCCTCGCTGACCAGCAGAGGAAGGGGCTTTTCCTGGCATCATCCCCCCCCCCCGCTTGCCTCGTTCTCCTCCTCCTCGCCCCACCAGCCCAAGTTCAGTGCAGGCTTGCTGCGTTGCGCCTTCCCCCCCCCCCCCTGCAGCGCGTCGAGAAACTTAGCCCCGTGTGGATCCAGGGCGCCGCACTTTTAAACTATCCCCCCCCCGTTCCTCCACCCACTTTTTAACCTTCCCCAAAGGCTCCTCCTGGCCTGGCTGCGTCGATCCCGGCAAGGGACGTGCTTCAGCCCTGGTGCTTTTCTCCTATCTCCAACAAGCCCCGGGCCCGGGGGATTTCCTCCCTTCCACCACTGGTTTGGGACCGGGAAGAAGAGGAGGAGGAGGAGGAGAGAGGAGCCGAGGCTTGATAGGATCTCGGCTTTTCGACCAAGAAAATATAGATAGATAGATAGATAGATATAGATATAGATATAGATATAGATATAGATATAGATATAGATAAACTTTCTTCCCCTTTCCCGGAAACGAAAGTGGTGCTGCCGAGCGACTTGGCCGAGGTTGAAGCCCGTTCAGTCTTGTCGGAGGCGTGCAGAGATTTGTGGTTTTTTTGTTTCCCCCTGTTTCTGCCCCAGGGAGAAATAAGTGGAAGGCTGACGTGGAAATGGGTCGCGCTTCTACACGTAGTCGAGATCTTCTCCATCCATTGAGGACAGGGTTGCTGTTTTTTTCCCCTGTGTAAATCACTCGCCTGGAGAAATCTGATACTTTCCTCCCCTCCATCCAACATCTTCAATTCTGCATCTCAGGCTCGGTTACGTTTGTTCCACATCCATGTTTTCATCCTACGACGGTGCATGCAAGGCCTTAATATTAAATGAGATTCAGTGTGGATCTTACTGAACTAGACGATAAGCCCCTCCTCTCGACGGTTGCCGAGCTTGAGTTTTAAAGTTCAGCCAAGTTTTCGGGGCCTTGCTTAAAACAAACGAGGCACGACAGTTCCTCCTAGTTTTAAAATGGGTTGAGCTGGGTTGGTTTGCTGGTGGAGACCTGCTCAGCGAGCCATGCCGGCTCTGGGTTTCACTCCCCTCCCGTTCCGAGTGTAAATTGATCTCCCTGCAAATAAGAGGGAACAAAAACACCAGAATGGACCAAAGAGCCAATGCGAAGGAGGGCAGTTTGTACAGAAATTTAAGTGCTTTTTTTCCTTCTCCAGCAGCAGCACTTTTTATTAGTGTCCCCTTGGAAGGAATTTTAAGAAGTGTCCATTAAGTGAGTGGGGGAGGGTGAAATACGTGGCAGTGGCTTTCTTTCATCAACCTTTTGCTCTCTTCCCAAACTTCTGGAAAGAAGCTGTTTCTGCTGACTCTTACTCATGCTCTCTAAGCATGAAGAGAATGCCATTTTTTAAAATAAACAGCTCACCCAGATATGAAAAATCTGAGGTTTTGTAGATGTGGAGTTGTGTAAGTTCCTTTTTTGGCAGGGGGGGGTGAAGGGTGAACTTGGTGTATGCTCGAAAATATTTAATGTACTGTATGTTTAAAAGTTTGAATTGTTTTTGTTTCCTGAAAATTCTGTGTTGCATCATATTTGGATGATACAGGCACATTTTTGTAATCTGTTGATTTTGTTGAAGATGAAACTTGGGCAGCAAAACAAAAGTGAGGTAGAAGCATAAGAAACACAAAAAAAAACAAACAGATCCTAGGTCCTGTATCAGTTTATTTGCTGTTCATAGATTCCTTTAGCTGTTAACATTGGGTCAACCTGATAAAGGTAAATGTAGAATGTTTTCCTTATGTTTAAAAAAAAACACCCACTTTAAAGATAACTTATAGCTGAAATGATGCCATGTTCACTATAAAGGCTCTAATCCATTGCTCAATTACTTGAAAGTTAAAACTGCTTTGAGCTGAATGGGACTTACTTCCGAGTAAACGGTATATAGGACTGCCGGCTGCTCTCCTGTTCCACAGTGGAAAGTGGCCGCTCCTGAAGTTTATTGGATTGTAAAAGTAGGCAAGTTGGGAAGACCCCCTACACACCCCCTGCTTACTCTGGCACATAGACGGTACTTCCTTCTTGAACTGTAAGAAACCACAAATCTTTGTTAGAAAAAGACATCCAATGCAAACAACGTACGGCTCTCTAGGAAAGCAACCAAGCAAAGAAGACATAAGAGTTTGTTCCATTTGGGATGTCCCTGCTGCCAGGATCTTATCTCACCAATAAACCTTTAGAATAGATTAGGAGAGGAAAGGGTATTTCACAGTTAGTTCCATACAGTAGGTCTATGTTTCCTTCGCCTCCCAGAGGACCCACAGACCGTAATTGCTCTGAGGATTTTTAGTGTTTAACAATCTAGTTCTGATTTTAATTTAGATTCCTTGTAAACTGCCATGAAATAGTTTGAATCCTTAAAGCCAAGGGATGATTGTAACAATTAGTACATAAATAATAATGAGGAACTGGGTTACCACAGGGTTTAATATTTTGCGGAATACAAGAAGGAGAAAATGCACTGACCTACTGTGCTTCCCCACAAATTCTCTTTGCTCAGTTTGGAAAAGTTTGAAGCTAGAGGGCTTCAAAGCGTCTTGAAACAAGTGTCATCAAGTGCTTTCTGACTTGATCCTTTTGACAGGATTTTCTAGATATAGAGCTCTTAGAAAGCAAAAAAAAAAAAAAAGTGTTCTGCTTATATATACCACCCCATACATACCACTTCAAGTAGTCTCTGGACGGTTTACAGTTTAATTACAGTATGAAGGCTACACATTGCCTCCCCCCAGCAAGCTGGGTACTCATTTTACTGACCTCGGAAGGATGGAAGGCTGATTGAACCTTGAGCCTGCTGCCTGGGATTGAACCCCAGGTTGTGAGTAGAGATGGGCACGACTCAGCGAAATTTTCAATGAAAACGAAAATTTTCCCGAAAACGAAAACAAAACGAAAAATTTTGCCGTGTTTTTCGTTTTCATTATGACAGACACATCACAATGAAAAGAATGCTAACGAAAACAAAAAAATTTCATTTTTGTTTTGTTTTTTTGTTTCGTTTCGTAACGAAAACGAAAATGAAAAATGCGCAAAACCCCCCGAAAGATGAAAATGAACCGAAACGGACCCCTTAACGAAAAACGAAATTTTTTTTGGAGTCGTGCCCATCTCTAGTTGTGAGCACAATTTTAGCTGCAGTACAGGCATTTAACCACTGCGCCATGAGGTTTCCCATTCCGTTCTTTTGGAAGCATCTTAAGGCTGCAGCTTGCCCAAGGTTACACAGTCTGGTTCTTCTCCCGGAAGACACAGCAGGGAATTCAAATCCCAAACCTCTGGCTCCCTATCCAGATACCTAACTGAGAGTATGGCTACATTAGAGTGGTCTAGTCTGGGTTGGTTTGGATTAGTGGGATTTACCTTGTTCCTTCCATTCATTTGGATCATTCCAGTAACCTTTGTAAATTGCGTTCTAGACATGTTGGAGTTATATTGGTCCATTTGGTCACAGTGTATTCCCACCCCCTTCTTGCTCTTCATTCCTGCCTTCACTTCTTCAATAGTTGTTAGCCGTTTTGGAAAGTGCCAGTTTCCATTTGCTTGTGGGTGGGCATTAATGCTTGGTTTTTATGCACACAAAGGGTGTCTCTATGTGAAGTGGCATGTTTCATCTCTGCATTCCCCCCCTTCTCTTAAAAAAAAAAAAAACAGTTTGCTGAAAGTGCCATAGCACTTACTTGATGTCACCTATCCAGTTGCAGAAAAAGTAAAAGTATTCCCCCCCCCCAAAATGAACATTTAGCACAAAAATGCTTTATTTTTTAATTCCCAAATAAGATGGAAGGTGCCATCAGTAGTCCTGGTCAGGCAACATCTATGTCTACACATCACCGCTTACATGTATGTAAAATACATCCTCAACTCCACACTGGAGTGATCTAGGCAACCACGGAGCAAAACCAAATGAAACCAAACCCACAACTTTGTTTGTTTGTGCCAATCTGAGTCATTCCAGATAAATAGGATGCTCCAACCCTAAACCAGTCTGGGATGGAGGGATGGGTGGGAGCACTCCCATTAATTTTGTGTAGTTGACGGTTTCTAGGATGTTCCCAGCTGTTCCAGCAGAGTAGAATAAATGCCTGTGTAGCTAGCCTCTCACTGAGCTATTCCATCAGCTTACATTGTGCCAAAATGGCCAGAATCCATCTGGCATGTGACAAGGAATCCAAGTGGCTACATGTTAACTAGTATCAGTTCATCACTGTGATTTGTACCATTGAACAGTTATGCTGGCATAAATAACTAGCAAGGTTCTGATTGGCTTCCTATCCAGATCATTGAAGATAAAATGCTCAGATGGAGTTTTTCAGCTTGCAGTTAGGAGAAGCAAGTCCAGCTGTGGACAGAAGCAAGCATGGTTAGTTGTCCTTGAAGGGAGGTGTCCAAGGACACAGAAGCAGTAGCCTAGAAGCGGAGATGTAAAATGCATATATTATATGATCTTAAGGTGCAAAGATGGTTGGTAGTAAAGCCTATATACTGTATATTGTATGGGGTACAGCAGGTTATTGGTGATGGATGAAATGATGATGGATCTCATCATGGATGATGAGATGATGATGCTATGATAATGCTGACTATGGTGTATGCTGCTGCTGTTAATAATGAAGAAATGATGGCTGATGTACTCAAGGGAAAAGGTATTGCTAATGAACTATAAATACTGTAAATAGACTGCACAAAAACCAGTAACAAGTCTGTCTTATTTTTCTCTAACCTGGACATCACTGCTTTCTCTGCTACGGGTGCATTTGAGCTCCTTGACAAACATTAGTGATTGTCCAGACTTCTTACTTTGCTTTTGCTAGCAACTAATCAGAGGTTTGGTCATCATCAAACAGCATTGAAGTCAAAGAGTGCTAGAATCCAGGGTTATTATTGTGACTATAAGTTGGACATGATTTGATGGTGAGAACACACATACATTGCCTAGATCTTTGCATACTTGATCCCTGCACTATTTATGGATGTTTTTAGAAACATCTAAAAACACAAATAAATCTTTGATACTTTGATGAGTAACAAGTTGGATTTTGCATTAATGTTGCTGATCTGTAGTCCACTTTCTTGGATGCAGTCAGATTATATGGTTCACGAAAATGTGCTGAATAAAATTTACTGTTCTTTAAAGTACTACAGAATCCTATGGGCAGTTAATGTTGACATAATGGTCTTGCAGGCTGATGTCAATCTCCGCTGCCTCTTTTACACATGCTTTCATACATTTTTGACATGGTCGAGGTATATTCACTTGAATACTACTTTTTAAATTTGTTTTTTAAGTGAATTTCTGATGTTAGCTGTGTGATTGGGATCCACATGAATCCTGGTCTTGAGAAAGCTGGCCATATTATAGTCTTTATCATAAAAATCTAATTTCTGGTTGTTAAATCGATAGAAGTTACACAGACACAAAGCTGGACTTTCAAAGGATATGTAATTTCCAAAATACCTAAGATAATGAATTCATAAGTTTAAGAGTGAAGGACATACTGGGAGCCCTAGCCTGACCTGCAGAAGGATGATCCACCTTTCTAATGCTGGAAAAGATGGGAAATGCCTAGCCTCTTGGTATTTTCTTGATGCCAGTGGTGCTTCTGGCAAACAGGAGTCCATTAGAGCTAAAATAGTGGACAGTAGAAGAGGAAGTTCTGCTGCTTTAAAGTGGAACTGAAAGTGATATATAACAGAGGTCCTGTAATCAGTGGGGAAGTACAGAGGGCAAGTCAAAAAGACATGGGTGCATAACAATAGGTAATGAAGTGCTCAATGTGGAATGAACCAAGGTAAGCCAGAGATGTTACCAAGGCCAGTGGGATAGAAGAACTGAAGCCACTGATTGGAAAGCTAGCTCTCCCTGAATTTTCAGTCTGTATGAGTATCATAAAAAGCAGGTATTTTGATTATCTCAAGAAAAGTTAGCATAGCTCTTTCTGCTAGAATTAACTTTCCAGTTCTCTTCTGTATGGACTTTTTAAAAGTATGTGGGCATGTTAGAGGATGAAAAACATAACAATGTTCCTTAGACACTAACTGTAGATTTAGTAGAATAACTCAATTGATTTTAAGCTATTCTTTTAAATCTCAATGGGTGACTTCTGTAGTCAAGAGCTGCTAGACAGTTTTCTGATTCAAGTCTCAGAGCATCTGTACAGTTGCAGCTATACTTCTGATGTTGCAAAAGATAGTGGAAATTATTGAATCACATTTTAAAAACATTGTGAGACAGATTACTGTAATAATATGCTGGACAAAAGAAAAGGACATGTCCAGAATTTTGTAGTATTGGATTTTAAAAGAATACTTATACACTGCCTTTCTCCAAGTAATATAGAGAATTGAATAAAACAAAGTTAAAAACTAAATAATAAATAAAAGAAACACTAATCATAACTGATTACTAGGAATATTTTTATTTTAATGGGATGAAGGTCAGTTTCTTTTGATGCCAGTTAGTTTCCCCCAAATTGGTTTTTATTATTGGCTTGGAGGAGTGCATAGTGAAATTGTTCCTATTTTACTGAACAGGATAAAAGCTCTCATGGCAAAGGGTGGTTTTATGTTGTTGCTCATTTTGTTTTGTTTTCCCCATGAGTTAATCCAAGAAGGATTTGCTGTAGTTGTGAAAGTCACTTAGTTGTTCTGGGGTGAGGGGTACCTACTGTCAAACATTCCATTCTTTGTACACTATGAGAACTTTCCACTTGTCTTAAAAGAAGAGTGTGTGTTGTGCCATTATAATCGTGACTGACTCTTTGTGACTCCATGTCCATGGAGTTTTCTTGGCAGGAATGCCGGAGTGGTTTGCTGGTCTCCCATCCAAGTACTAACCAGGGCTGACCTTGCTTAGCTTCCGAAATCAGGCGAGATTGGATGTGCTTAGGGCATCTATCTGATTATATACCGGTATGTCTGTAGGAACTGATTGTTAGAAGGTGTGATCATGAAAATAATGCTTTGATTGTTGGGAAACATGCACCTCAGAATGCTGGACCACAGCACCCATCAGCTCAAGCCACCAGGGCCAACAGTGAGGAATGACAAGTCTTGAGGGCTAGACATTTGACAAACCTGCAGTCTGTTCTCTTTTCTTTGTATGTTTCAGGGCTTTCCACTGTAGTTTCTTTTCCTCCTGCAAATGCCAAGAGACCAAGAGGCAGGGTATGTTCAAAGTGGTGTGGGCTGTTCTTCTGACAGTTTGGTAGGCCATTTCAAACAGCCTGTTTCACCATTAACTGCAGCAAACTTAAGTATGGTTCCTATCTTCCAGATATTGCAGGCAAGAAAGGTTTGTTTGATTTGGTTTGGTTTGCATACAGCAACCATCTAACCCTAGGTCTACTCTGGGCAGACCACATGAAAGCTACAGGTATTTCAGAAGGGTACCTTTTTGGAGTTGTCTAATCTTAGTAATCATTCATTATGCAATTGTACTTGAACCATGGAGCATACAAATGAGACATTCATGTGAAAACAGGTTAGCTCTTCGTTTTAAGCTAGCATAATGACTGCAGTTGATAATTTTTAGAAAAGTGATATTTTCATGAATTGATATGAGAACTGAACTTGGCTAGGCTTTTCTTGACTGTTTTCCTTGATGGGTTTAAACAGAAACAGTTGAGGTGCCCACTTCACTAGCAAACACCACAGATGTGGACATGATGGAGCTCAAGCATGATCCCTTTGAAATGGAAGTGAGGAAGAACTTTAAAGGGTGGGCCAGATCCCTCTGAAATCCTTTCCCTTTGGCCTATATGACAACACTGGCTCTCTAGCTGAAGTGCCAGCTCTTCAGATGGCACATTTTCTTTGGTCTCCTGTTGTCTTCCTCACATGTAGAAGATGCAGTCAGAACAAAGCCTGGTGTACATAGCCAGTACTTGGAGAGTTGGCTAAAGCTGGTGCAGTATGTGTAAAGTGCATTAAGGTCTCTCCTGCATTCTCTTGTGTGCTTGGCTGCCCAATTAGTAAGGCTTCTGGGATGGTAAATTTTAAAAGTGCCTATATTAGTCTCAGTCTTGTATCAGAGATGGCTTTAGGTTTCCTCTTTTCTGCCAAGCTGTGCTTCGCAGATGGGAAGGTGGACGGTGTCAGAGACGGAAACGCTAGTGCAAAAAAGTTAGCTGTTCAGTTAAAAGTGAGGCCCAAAATCTAATGCAGTTGAGCTGAAGCTGGAGGGTGGAAAGTTTTAACAGTTAAAAGGAAGCTGAATGGCCATTCAAGTTTAAGTCAAGTGACCACAATAAAGCTTTGCCAGAAGAGAGTAAAAAAATCCCTCCCATTAGTCTACTCCTCTATGTCGATCCCTATTTTGAACTTAGGGAAGAAGGAAATAGCTGTGTAAAGTTTTGGAAAACCCATTTCCCACCACCCATGCAAAAACCTGTCCTTCTATCCCAATCTCTCAAGATCTCTCTTCCCCCCACCCCTGCTTTTAATTTACTGTCACACATACAAGCAGCCTACAAAATGGTGTCCAGCGTGGACTACAAGACCCTCCCTGTCCTGATAATCACCACACCCTTCCAAGTTCTGTGCTTACACTGAGGCGCCACCCTCAATGTTTAGTGAGGCCTGTTTCCAAGAAAAGTGTTCCCAGGACTGCAATTGCTTTACAGGACAAGCTAATGTGGATTCACTGAGAAACAAAGCTCAGTGTGTGTTTACTCCAATTTTGAGTGACTTGTCACTAGATAACTGACTAGAAAGTTCCCGTATGTGTGGAAGCCAGACCCAGACCTAGGGTACATGTGAAATCCTCTTCATATTCCCTATTTCTCTGAAAGGTGACTCTCTTCAAGGGAGTGAGTCTATCTGCAAACATTGTTTTTCACACTCTGCCATCATCAGCAGGAGGGTACGATGTGGTAGTATAACAAAAACCCATTTACCTTCCGGCTTATTACTGTTAAATAATCAATTGTACTAGTTAAGTATAAAATTCAACTGGAGTGACCTTCCTGTTATCTTAAAAAAACTAACTTAAAATTAGAGATGGGCACAACTTAGCGGTATTTCCGTTTCCGTTTCCGTTACTCGGTTCCGTTACTCTACGGAAACGGTAACGGGAATTACTCCGCCAGACTTCGAGCTCGAACCGACGAACGAACAATTTGGTCTGATTTGTCGTGCTCGTTACTTGCATCGCGCGATCGCGCGCGATGCCAAGCGGCACAGAAAAAAAGTTTTTAAAAGTTAAAAAACCCGGTTCCCGGCCAAAAAGCAGGCGGAAATATGCCTGCCGTGCCTCAGGGCCCCTACCAGAGGGGTGGTTTCTGGAGGTCCCCACCCGGCCTCCCCCCCTCCGTCCTGGGATGCTCTGGTGGTGGGACTCGCCCGCCGCAAAAAGCCCAGTCTCGCCGCCGGCCGCCAAAGCACAAGCAAGCGGCACGGGCGGCACAGGAAAAAACTTTTTTAAACTCTCCCAGGTCTCCCCCCACCCATTCCCGGGCCAAAAAGCAGGCAGAAAAATGCCTGCTTGACTAAGGGCGCAGGGCACCTACCGGAGGGATTGTTTCTGGAGGGGTGGTCCCGCCTCCCCCCCATCCTGGGCAGCCGGACTCGAGTTGCCATGCCATGCGGTGCGGGCGGGGGATCCAAAATGGGGCGGCGAACGCAATATTGTTTTTGAAATCGTGGTCCAAAAACACACAAGCACAACAGAAACATGCAGAAATTTATAAACTGCCAGATTTTTCACAGTAGCAGTGGGTTTTTTCTTGCAACAAAATGTCTCTCCTCTCCTCCTCTGTCCTCCATTGATTTTATTTTATTTTATTTTTTTTACACCTGCGCAGTGCGCAATGATGGGCTGGCCCAGTGGCCTGGCCAGCCATGTGGGAGGGGACGACCATGCAAATTTTTGGAGCCATCCCACCAATCGCATGGCCACTTGGCCACGGAGACTTCTGGGATGTGCCAAAAAGCCCCCTAAAACCTGCCCTAGCCCCCTAACCCCCTAACCCTAATCCTTGACTCCTTACCCATACGTCACAGACTGTCTTCTTAGTGGGTCAGAGAGGCACCCAGAGGTGCAACCCAATAGCCCACCGTAACCTTACCTGTCATTAGCCTAACCCTAGCCCTTACACTAACCCACCTTAGCCCATAGCCAGATCTACTTGCATTGCACTACACACGCAAGTACGATTCCCTTCTTTGTGGGACATGGCAGGTGCGACACACTGATGGTTCGTACCAGAGGACCAGGTGCTTGTCTCACTGCCTGCAAATGGTATGCATAGCCATATAGTTATGCATGCCATTTTGCAGCAACAGCAGGTGAGGAGGGGAGACCCCCATGTTGAGGGGTCTCTTGGAGCCTGCTGCTGCTGTCCCTTCCTAGTGGGTGAGGATAGGAGGCACCCATGGGTGCCTCCAGGAGCCCACTTTCCCTTTATGGCGGGCCAGAGGAGGCACCCACCCCACAGAGGTGCCTCCAGGAGCCCGCTACCCCCCCAAAACCAGTATAACGATAACGAAAAAACGGAAAAATGAACTGACTAATTTTTGCGAATTTTCGCGAAAAACGGAAACGAGCCGACACGGGCTGCCTCCGACACACGACAACTCGAAAACGTCATTTTCCTGAGTCGTGCCCATCACTACTTAAAATACTTTGGCTGAAACGTTGTTATGCAGCTCTGTCATCATAAAATACTTTGGTGATTTTGGGGTGCATGCAGCTTTTGTGTATGAGTTGTGTGCACCTGAAAATCACCAGAGAGAGGCTATAATCAACAATGAATGGCCACTGCTGCTGACATCATTCACCGTTGTGCAGGCAGAGCTGTGCAACAGCATTTCCGGCCACCCCCAGTAGAATCAAAGCCATGCTCCTTTTGTATTCTCTTCATTTGCAGTAATCCACATTCCCTTTATACTTTCTTCCTCTCTGTAGCAATGACCTGCTAGCAGTTCCTAGCATTTTTATTACTGATTGGGCTGGCTGGAGTTGCAGCCCAACAACATCAGAAGGCTGTACTTCATATACTTCTGTTTACATGTTGTTGTTTTTTTACTGTCTTCATTTTCAGAGGGAAGACATGTCATACAGTATTTGACAGTTGTGGGAAAATATTCTACAGCACATTTATTTAGCACTGCTACATTGAACACTCTGGAGGGGAAATACTACTTTTTAATGCTTGCTATGTCACAAAGACATTTTGGTTTGCAGTTAATAGGAGTTTATATGCGTGTAAAGGAACAAGTGATGTCTACATGTGGATAGTTTTATTTACATGGACATAGTCCCACATCCTATGTGCTGTTCTAAAATGCTTTTAGCTAGTAAAACCATTTGCTGTGCTATATATAAAGTGTCAACCTTATTTTTTCTTTTAGCTGTGCATTAAACTGAAAGAATACAATGGTGCTCACAGACTCCTGGTGTCTTCTAGTCCTTTGTGCTGTACTGCCTTCTTCTTATACCTATACAGATTTCTTTACTTCTATTGGTAAGTAGTGCAGTTGAGTAGAACTATTCAGTAATGACAACAAGAGGCATATTTAGTTGCTTTACTAATAAGTTTTATTAGATGCCCTAGTGATGCTAAAAGGAAATGCTGCTGAACCAGAGCCAGTGCTAAAACCTTGAATTTCAGTTAAAAATGTCAGCAAACAACTCTAAAGCGTGGAAACAAAAAGTTCTGAAGAAGCTGTGAAAAGTTATTAAAGAACCCTCAAATAGCTGTTGTGAATTTTTTGGGCTGTTTGGCCATGTTCTGGAAGTTTTTCTTCCTTACACTGACCCCTCAAATAAATCAGCTTTTCAAAATATAACTAGCTACTTCAGTTAATCATGTTGGGAAATTAATTTATTGTAAACAAAGGACTACTTGTGGTTTATAACATTCATATATTAAGGTCTTTCATCATTAGCTGAATATGGGGTTGTGTCATTCCCGTCTCATAAAGATGGTTATGTGTCTAAAGGGTGTGCAGCTGGGGTCCTTCAGATGATGTAGGGTTACAGCTTTAATACTCCCTTACCCTTCGCTATATAGCCTAGGGCAGTGATGGCAAACCTTTTAGAGACTGAGTGCCCAAACTGCGATTCAAAACCCACTAATTTGTTTTGCAAAGTGTCAATAGAGCAATTTAACCTGAATACGGGTGGCTGTGAAGGGGCGATGTCGGGTGCCCACAGAGAAGGCTCCGAGTGCCACCTTTTGCACCCGTGCCAGGGGTTCGCCAACACTGGCCTAGGGCCAGATCTGTTATTAGCAATATAGGTAGGTGGCACCATCTCATGCCCACTCTTCCCTGAGGCGTGCACACAAGCCTACCATGGAAAAGAAGGAGGATATAGCATACCCCCAAAAGAAAGGAAAAACATATGCTTTGGCTATGGGGGGGGGAATAAAATGAGCAGGACTGGGAGGTATCACTGCTCCCCACCCCCGACATTCAATAGATTCAACTCTGGATTTCAGTGCCCTCAGAATTGTGCTGCCCCGGGGCAAACCTCCAGCTGCTCTAACCTAATTAAAGCCCTGCCTTAGCAGACCAATATTGTTTGGAGGATTATAGTTGCCCACCCAAATCTAACTTGTCTTTGCAAATAAATACTAAAACCACCTACAACATGTAATCCAAGCCAAACAGAGTGAAATAATTTTGTAGCATTTGCAAGCTATGAGTATGTTGAAACATACTGATTCCTGACATTTTGTTTTTACCTTCACCAACACTGGTAACCTACTGGCATCATGTTCCTATTACCTGGAAAAGCTAATGAAGATTGGCTTCATATTTCCACATCAGATATAGATTTCTCAGATGTTAGACAGTGCAAAGGAACTGCAAACTCCATGTACATTTATGCTTATCCGTTTTTTAAAAACTGCATTGCTAAGATTTCATAATAGTGACTGTGTATGTAATGCTTATATTAAAATGTTTTTAGGGCACATGACAGATTTAATTAATACTGAGAAAGATCTGGTGACTTCATTGAAAGACTATATCAAGGCCGAAGAAAGCAAGCTGGAACAGATTAAAAAGTAGGTAGTAGCTTGAATGTTCATATTCTAACTCCACCTTAAATACATAAAAACTGCCCTTAGGCTAAATGATACACAGCTTTTGTTGGAGTGAAAATAAATATGGTATGTTTGCAAGTTGCTACCTGTAAGTGATTAGAGACAAACATAGTTATATCTTCATAAATTTTACTTTCTTACTGGCTTAAACTGCTTCAGATTTTGGAGGGAAAGCATATTAATATTTTATCAAGTATATTTAAATATTTTGAATCATGGGGAGGGAAAGAATAATAATACAACATTAGTTGTATTTCATGTCAGTTAACAATGTCAATTAACAATGTAGTTGTGCGAATGGCTGATAATGATGTAGTTAAAAAAATCAGCTTGTGTTTTTCCTCTCTAGATGGGCAGAGAAATTGGATAAGTTGACCAACACTGCAACAAAAGATCCAGAAGGATTCTTGGGACATCCTGTGAATGCCTTCAAGTTAATGAAGCGACTTAATACCGAGTGGAGTGAGCTGGAAAATCTAGTCCTGAAGGATATGTCCGATGGTACGTTTTTTAAAAGCTTGGGTAGGCTTGGATATTGAGCATTTGGTGTAAAAATTGTCTGTGATTTAGAAATCACAGATTCCTTTCGCTTTTGAGTACAAAACACTCTTTCGAGTGCAAAGCACTCTTTTTCAAAGCAGGTCCCAAAATTTCAAACATGGCAAAATATATTCTTTGCCAGGAGGTTATTCTTAAAGTTCTTGGCTAGATGACGTACACCAGGCAAGCAGTGTTCTTAGAGGCAGGACGTCAGAGGGCAGTTGTAAAAGCTGCTTAATTATTGGGTTTCACATTCCTATTCTTCAAACAAAGGAATACTGTATCCCCGTTCTTCAAAAAAAAAAAAAGCTTACAATGTTTTTTATTTTTATTAGTGGCCTATAAAGGTATCACCTGTAGCCTAGTTTTGCATTTGTGTTTTGTGGTGGCCATGTAGCTCAACACCTTCTTTTGCTTTGTAGGAATTCCCAAGAAATTCCTAATGTCGTACTGCAGAGTTAGTTGTTGTTGTACCAGCAGTAAAACTGGTTAGTGATGTGCTGTCAATGAATATCAGGGTTGAAGTTATGGTGTTGGTGTCAGATATGAATGGAATTGTAATGCTGCATCTATTTATGATAAAAATGAGAGAAAGTGATTACCAAGCACATCTGTGGAACCACAGGTGCTTTTATACAATATGGCAAGTCTCCACATGCTACAGTGACCGAGAAGGTACTCTATAATGATTACTGATGAACTCAAAAACTCTCTTACCTAATTACAAAACAACGATGTGAAGCAGTTTCCTATTTTACTTTATTAAATCAAAATTTTATTCAGTATCAAATGTAGTAGATAAAATTGACATTTATCCAGTGACTTCCTGGATAAATGACACACTCAGCCATAATTGCAAAAGCAGAAGAAGGTGAGTAAGGTTAGCAAAGTACAAAGTGTGCTGCTTATATACCACCCCATGGGTGGTTTACAAGTAATTAGGTAGGCTACACATCTCTCCCCATCACCAAGCGAGCTGGGTACTCATTCTACCAACCTTGGAAGGCTGGAAGGCTGGGTGAATTTTGAGCCTGCTACCTAGAACTGAACTCTGGGTCATGAGCACAGTTACTGCTGCACTACAGCAGTTTAACTAGTGTGCCACAAGGCTACAGAAAGGGGGAAAAGAGGAAAAAAGATATATGAGATCCATATGATAGGTGATGCAAAGTCAGTGGCAGCGTAACTGAGATCCAAAGCAGCTGAAGAATATAAAGAACCTCGCTCTTTTTTTTAATCTTTAGGATTTATTTCCAACATGACTATTCAACGCCAATATTTTCCTAATGATGAAGATCAAACTGGTGCTGCCAAAGCTCTCTTACGGCTCCAGGATACATATAATTTAGATACAGACACACTTTCGAGGGGAAATCTTCCAGGTAAGGTTTTGATAAAAGCTGTAAGTATAAGGGCAAGGCTTAATAACTTTGCAGAAAATATGTCTGTTAATTAGTAATTGAGAAAGAGAAATGGTTCACACATAATAGAGTTTGTTGCTGTACAAACCAACTCTACACTTCCACAGTCCACTCTTCACTTTCTTTCTCCTCTCCTTGGATGGTGTAATTTTTACTTACAGTCTTCCACAGCAGCATAAAGCATAGCTTGTTGTTACATTTATACTGCATTTTGTGCTTTTTCTCCAGATTACATAACATAATTGTCTTGTAGCTATTTGATGATACTTATTTTCTGCTTTCCAAACCCAGCACTAGGACTCAGAACACCAAACTCTGGGCTCATGTACTGAAGGTGTTCCCTAGATCTTTTTTAAATAAGTGAAATTCATTTCCCTTTTAACTTTGCTTTACAGCCAGTGAATTCTTGTGTGGTGGAACATTCCCTTTAGCCTGCCAGTTAACTTTGTAGCACCAATGTAGCAATAATCACTGTGTGTGTACACGTGTCACACTAGTACCTCTAAATTAGGATGTGTTGGTTTCTAAAAGGGCAAACATGTAGTGGAACACTTTTTCTCAACAAATAATATTAGTGATTTTTAGAATTTACTGGAAGTATACGGATTGGAGTTTTTGGAGTACAACTTTGAATATTCTCCAGACAGCATGTCCAGCACTGCTTGTGCAATTCTGGGACCTGCAGTCCAAAAACACAATTCTCCATCTGCTTCTAAAATTCCTATAGTAATAAGTATTTTTAGATGTAGATTCTAAATAGAGAATCTAAATAAATTCTAAATACGGTAGATGTAAATACACTACTTGCAAGTAATCAGTGCATCTCTAGATTATAATTAGGCGCTCCCTGCCCCCACCATTCCATCCTTACAGCTCATCTGTTCCTAACAGAATCTAAAACTGTTGTTAAGTCAGATTTTGCTATTTCAGGATTGGTGTTTGAAGGTTCTCAAGTAAATTGTAGTCTGTACAAAATAAGCAGCTTTGTTTAGCTTTCATTAGCATTGTTTATACTAACTTGTTTCACTCTGTGCCATGTCATTAAAAATCTATTCAAAAGTCTGTCACTGGACTTCCAGGAGGAATGGGAGGAGGACAATACAGGAGTATTTGAAGATTTTTGGTTTCTTGTTCCTTTCAGGAGTGAAGCATAAGACATTTCTTACAGCTGAAGATTGCTTTGAGTTGGGTAAGATTGCATATACAGAAGCAGACTATTACCACACAGAACTGTGGATGGAGCAGGCCCTGAAACAGCTGGATGATGGAGAGGTTTCATCTTCCATCGACAAGGTTTCTGTTCTAGATTACCTGAGTTATGCTGTCTATCAGCAGGGAGACCTTGACAAAGCAATGATACTTACAAAGCGGCTACTTGAGCTAGGTATGTGTTGGTCATATATATTTCCAGTTTGCTGTAATTGAAGGAACATGTCCTTTGCTTTATGATGTGAGATACTGTGTTTTCGATCCTCAAGTAAGTTACCTTAATGAAGATCATGGAAAAAGTTTTCCTTCTTCCTCTTCACACCAGCTACCCGTGTGCCACAAAAGGTCTCCCAGAGAACTGGAGAAGAATTCATAAACAATATGAAATGAGGTGCAAGCAGCTGTTGCAGTCAGAATTGTCCAAAGTTAGATATGTTATTTTAAAACAGAGAAATTCATGGATTGAAAGTTATCCATTATCTCTTCCCCAACAGGAACTGACTCTACCTCATTGCATGTTGTTGAAGGAGATCCTTGAATCGCATGAGCCTTCTTAAGTAGACGTTACCTGGAAACGTACTTCATCTGTTCTCTGCTATAGCTTTTGCAGTGTCAACATTTACATGCAATATTATATAGGAGGCAATAGGATCAAGATAACTCAGGTTTAACCCAATTATTCCACTTAGGGACAGATGTGAGGGGGCTGGCCAGTTGACAGGCCTTAGGATGCTTGTGGCAATACATAATGCTGTGGTGCTGTATAAAATCCTGTTGTCAGCCTAAATAGCAGGAGCTGTGGTCCAAGTGCAGGATGATGAAGAACTCTCTTAAACCAGCAGTTCAAATCAGATTTTTGCTTTTCACATGCAGGAAAGTGTGGTTGCAAATAGAGATTGCCAGCATGTTACACTCTGTGTCAAATTTAAAATGGATCGGCTTTGCCTTGTTTAATTTGGAGAATGCCTGCTACACATCCCAAATAAATTTGATTTAAATTGGATTTTTTTTTCAAATAAGTCGGTCCCACTATGCTCTTGCTGTTCTCCTGAAATTGGCCACAATACAGTTTCCCAGAGGTGTGCCAGAACTGGTGTAATTATCCTTGGGGAATTGTGTCAGCGTAAGACTTTAGTGTAGGTATTGGCTGTTTTATGCTGAGTCGCATAACATCTCAACTTCCAGCAACTCACTAAGAATATTTATGCCAGCCTAAAAGCTCAATAGGATTTATTGCACAAGTTCCCATCTTATTATCTGGGAGTCCAGATAAGATTTTCTTCCATTTTTAATCCTCTTGTGCTTTCCCAATACATCTTCTTTCCACACTGGAAAAGGAAAAAAATCATTAAGGAGGAAAAGATAAAATAGGTGTACAATGTCTTTTTAGAAGCACCCACAATTGCACTTGAATGCTGCAAGGATCTAGTTGCACTCTATTCCTATTCACCCTCCTGTCTTTCAAAACTAGTAATGCAGCGGGTGTGGTATGATGTGCTCCTGGTAACAATGGTCTTCCCATGCCATGCTCCCTCTGTTGAGACTGGGAGTTATCAATGAGAATCCTCAGAACCCTTGCTTCCACCTACCTGTTGCTTCATTCCGTTTGGAGGAGAGGAGGGACAAGGAGAGAGACTTAAGAAAATCATTGTGCAGACATTTCACATTCTAACTGCTGAATAGATCCGTGGCTTAGGTCTCTGGCTGTGCAGCTAGAGGTTGGGAGTTCAGTTTGCCACTATGTTTCCTTGAAAGGGGCTGGACTCTGCCTTTTTCTTTTAATTAGGCATTTGTCTTTTTCTTTATCAATGAGAATACGAATGTGTTCCCAATGGATTAGATGGTGCTGATTCTAATTTGATTTACCGGTATGTGTTTGAAACAAATGTGTACCATTTGAATCAAAATTATCTGTATTTTTCCATCTACTGTGGTACCTCTACTTACGAGTTTAATCAGTTCTGAATGCATGCTTATGAGTCAAACAACTTAAGTAGAGCAGACTGCATCTAAAATTTGTAAGGCAGCAGTTAAAACGCCAACAGTTTTCTTCTCTTAAGTCAAATTGCTCATAAGTAGAGTCACTCATAAGTAGAGGTACCACTGTACAAGACACCCCCATGTATAAGACCACCCCCACTTTCCAACCCAAAATTACAGTTTAGCAACCACATGGCTCTTTCCTCAGCTTGCTTCCGTGTATAAGACAACCCTCAAATTTTAGCCTGACAATTTTAGACCAAAATACAGTCTTATACCAGTGATGGCGAACCTTTTAGAGACCGAGTGCCCAAACTGCGATTCAAAACCCACTAATTTTTCACCAAGTGCCAGTATAGCAATTTAACCTGAATACAGGTGGCTGTAAAGGGGCAACGTCGGGTGCCCACAGAAAGGGCTCTGAGTGCCACCTTTGGCACCTGTGCCATAGATTCACCAACACTGTCTTATGCACTGAAAAATACTGTAAAAGTTATTGGGCAAATTAGCCTTCCACAAAAGGCCTTCATGGTGGTAACAGTTTCTGTACATTCCCTTTTTTCCTTCCCCGCATCCTTTTTGTTTGCAATAGATCCAGAGCACCAGCGAGCAAATGGCAATCTAAAATACTTTGAATATATCATGTCTAAAGAAAAAGAAAAAGAAGCAAACAAGTCTGTTACTGAAACAGATGAGCAGCCTAAAAAAGAAAACAAGGCAAAAAGAAAAGGACCTTCCAAGGATTATCTGCCAGAAAGACAGAAATATGAAATGTTGTGCCGTGGTGAGGGTCTCAAAATGGTAATGAATCTTCTTGTACTTGTGAAAGTTTCTTAACATATTACAAAAAGTTATTTTAAGCATATTTTACATAGTATTGTAACCCAGTTGTAGTTAAGTGATATAATCAGGAACTTGAATTTTGGATGCTAGAGATGCTAGCAACTAGGCTCTTACATTTATATCTGGTTGTTGTGCCTTCCAGTTAATCAGTTCTGTGTACAGTCATATCTGGAGGTTGTTAATTCCAATTAATCAGTTTTGCATAAAAAGTTGCTCTGAAACTGAACACATCTTTAATTTTTAAAAATCAGATTTTCACTAGCATTGGGTCATCTGTCTTTGTTCGTGGAAAATAATACATTTCTTCTGCATAGAAAGCTAATCCTTAATCTGTGTTCAGGAGTAAGATTAGAAATTGCTTTTAATTGGAAAAATGGTAATGAATATTCACGAGTCGATTACTAGTTAAGTAGAAAAAAAGTATGGTTTTTAACTTTGATAGGAAAATGAGTTGTCTAAATATGTAAGCAAAGAAACACTCAAGCCCATATGGTTTTTAAATCTATGACATCCATTTATTAATCATGTTAATAATAATAATGCAGCTTATTCTGAACATTGGCACATAGAAATGTATAGAAACATCTCCTGAATTGAAGATCGAATTTCAGTAATAGTTACCTGCTTATTCTTCCCTCTAATGACCTATTCTCCGTTCATAGTATTGAAAGCTTTCTTCTGTATTTGATTGATGCTTTATTTTACAATATTAGTTTTAACAAACGAACTAGTTGTAATAGCACTTGCTATAATTACTGTAATTTTAAAAATTGCTTAAAATACATAATAAGACCCCAGTGCTAATGCTGTGTATTAATTTCTTGCCACATATGCATGTCTTCATTTATAAATGTCTAACTCTTCTCCCTGTTGTCTTTCAGACTCCAAGAAGACAAAAAAAACTTTTTTGCCGCTATTATGATGGGAACAGGAATCCCAGGTACATATTGGGACCCGTCAAACAAGAGGATGAGTGGGACCGCCCTCGGATTGTTCGTTTTGTTGAAATAATTTCGGATGAAGAGATAGAAATTGTCAAAGAGCTTGCAAAACCAAGGGTAAGGAACCTAACTTGTTCATGTCCTTTAATTGCAGAAGCTGCTGTGCCTAACTCCTGCTGCATGATGTCAGGCCTTGCCTTTAGAAATTGTGTGATGAACTGTCCTCTCTGTGCATTGTAGAGCGCAGGCAAGTTAGAAGATTTCAGTGTTGGAGGTCCCAGGTTCAACATGATTGAACTTTGTTTTTTACAATAATAGGGTGAGCCACTGCCTATCAACCTAGGCAGTTCTGGGCTAGCCCAACATATAATCTGGCCTAGTTTCTTATGCACCATTCCCCCAACATTTAAAGGTTGAACCTGCACATGTTTTATTCTAGAAGAGAATCTTGAAAAGCTATTTTATAGTACTTGTTGCACTACACGCGAATTTCCCTTTGATGAAGGTATTCCTACCACCACAATTTTAATTGTTTTCTATATTTTCCCCCAAAGCTAACTTAAAAGAATAGGTTGGTAATACACCATGGCATTAGACTGCCATGAACTTTCTTATTATTTGGTAGCAAAGACATCCTCATGTAGTTTGTAATCAGAAGAAAGTTCAGGTTAATCCACACATTTTGTTGATACTCCAGTATGTTGGAATAGAATTAAGTAAGTCTGTTTACATTACTGATTCTTGAGCAACACTATTTCGTCCCATGTCTATTTAGAAAAAAAGGGGAAAAAAGAACTGATTTATTGTTGTAACTTGTTACCAAAAAAGTGATTATTTACAGTACGTAAATGTGAATATTTGATTTTCTGGGAAGTGCTAGTATCCAGGTGAAACTTGAAAAATTAGAATATCATACAAACGTTCATTTATTTCAGTAAGTCAACTCAAAATGTGAAACTAATATGTGACCCATTACATGCAAAGTGAGATATGTCAAGCCTTACTTTGGTATAATTGTGATGATTATGGCATACAGTTTACGAAAACCCCAAATTCACAATCTCAGACCATTAAAATATTACATGACATCAATAACACAAGGATTGGAAACAGAACAGTATTGAACCTCTGAAATGTATAAGCATGCATATATTTAGTACTTGGTTGGGTCCATTTTGCATCAATTACTACCTGAATGTGGATGCTATCAGCTTGTGGCACTGCTGAGGTGTCATGGAAGACCAGGATGCTTCAATAGCGGCCTTCAGCTCCACTGTGTTGTTTGGTCAGATGTCCTCATCTTTCTCTTGGCAATGCCCCATAGATTTTCTATGGGGTTCAGGTCAGGCAAGTTTGCTGGCCAATCAAGCACAGTAATCCCATGGTCACTGAGCCAGGTTTGGTACTTTTGGCATTGTGGGCAGGGGCCAAGTCCTGCTGGAAAATGAAGTCAGCATCCCCATAAAGCTCGTCTGTGGAAGGAAGCATGAAGTGCTCCAAAATCTCCTGGTAGATGACTGCATTGACCCTGAACTTAATGAAGCACAGTGGACCAACACCAGTAGATGCCATGATTCCCCAAATCAACACAGACTGTGGAAACTTCACACTGGACTTCAAGCATTGTGCATTGTGTGTCTCTCCATTCTTCCTCCAGACTCTGGGTCCTTGGTTCCCAAATGAGATGCAAAAGTTGCTCTCATCAGAAAAGAGGACTTTGGACCACTAAGCAAGAGTGTTCAGGAATGGCTTGACAAGAGGAATACGACATTTGAAGCCCGTGTCCAGGATCCCTCTGTGTGTGTTGGCTCTTGATGCACTAACTCCAGCCTCAGTCCACTCCTTGTGAAAGTCCCCAACACTTTTGAATGGCCTTTTCCTGACAATCCTCTCCAGGCTGCGGTCATCCCTGCTGCTTGTGTACCTTTTTCTTCCACACTTTTCTCTTCCACATAACTTTCTATTGATGTGCTTTGATACAGCACTTTGAGAACATCCAATTTCTTTTGCAATCTGTACCTTTTGGGGCCTTCCCTCCATACGGAGCGTGTCAGTGATGGTTTTCTGCACAATTGCCAGGTCAGTAGTTTTTCCATGATTGTGATTCCTACTGAACCAGCCTGGGAGACCATTGAAAAGCTCAGAAACCCTTTGCAGGTGTTATGGATTCATTAGCTGGTTAGAGTGGGACACTTTGAGCCTAGAATATTGAAACTTTTCACACTATTCTAATTGTCTGTGATTGTGGATTTGGGGTTTTCATAAGCTGTACACTATAATCATCACAATTATACCAAAGTAATGTTTGACATATCTCATTTTGCATGTAAGCAAATATACAGGTGAAACTCGTATGTCAGTTTCACCCTTTGAGTTGACTTGCTGAAATAAATGAACATTTGCACGATATTCTAATTTTTCGAGTTTCACCTGTAAATAATTCCTGCTACTGTTAGGCTGTTATAGGCCTCCTTTTTTAGCAGGAAGTTTAGAATTGGGGAGGGGGTTCTTCCCAATTCAGATAGAGGGGCATAGGCCATGTGCTTCCTGCCTTTGAAGACTCCCCCATCCCAACCATATGCTGAGCCAAGATAATGACAACTGGAGTTCCCTTAGTAGGGAAACATGATAGGTTGATGAAAAGGTTCTACTAGGATGTAGAGGAACACTGCTCATTTCACAGAGGGATGGGATGGACGGCTGCCATATTAGAAGTAGCTTTCATGTTTTGTTCCACACAGAATAACTTCTGTCATACTGGTAGCAGTGCCTAGGTTTTTTATTTATTTACCTATTTTACCTATTTTTATTTAGTCCAGCAAGGAGCCTAGATTTTAGCTCCACATCCCTTTACTAGGAAATGTCTCAGTGATGGTTCATCTGAATGTTTCTGATTCATTGATTGAAGAGGTACTTGGAAGTCACAGCGTACAACTCACACCCGTGTTCTGTCACACTTCTTCATTTCTTTGAGACATGAACGAGAATTCCCCAAGGGGTCAGCCACATAAGATGCGTGGCTGCAGCTTGTGCTCCCAGCCTATGTTGGCATCAAGGGGCGGCAGGGAGATACATTAGCTAGAAGTGACTTGCCAGTTGGTTATTCCTATCTTAAGCCATGCACAAGTATATCTGTGCTGACAAAAACACGACATAGCAGTAAAGCAGCCAAGTACATACAGTAACCTGTCAAGTTTGATCTTATTGATGCAAGCAAGCAAAGCAAATGGCCTCATCCAGCTTCATTCTTTATTTTTGATTTTTAACCACGGTTGCAATAACACCTAGGAGTAGCCTGCTGCTTCAGGCTATGTGCAGGTGAGTGTCCCATTCTTGTATCTGTATGTTACAAATATTAGTATCAGCCTTGCAGAGAGTTTCACTATTGCTCACAATATTAACTTTATTGCTGCATGTACTGCCTTAAGGGAAATGAGCACACTGCACCACCATAGGATTCTGAATGGTCGGATTGATGTGATGCAATATATACATTGTAATTCAACTATTCTGATTGGTTCGCTTCACAGCTGAGGCGAGCCACCATTTCAAACCCCATAACGGGAGTCTTGGAGACTGCACATTACAGAATTAGCAAAAGGTAAGACTTCACATGCCATATAATTGTGTCCCCACAATGGGTGTCTTTGTGGTGCCCATTTTGGGAGAAAGTGGCCAGAAAAGATACTAGATTAAACTTTTCTGGTCTTTTCCTTACTATTTGCTGGGACAAAAGTTTTCTGATGAGTTTCGCAGAAATTTCTTTTAGCCAGAAGTTCTGTTCTTGTTTGCTTACTTAGGAGATCGTCTTTTGCAACATCTGTTGATGCAATTTCTTTTTAAAGTGAGGCAGAGATCTCTATTTTGTTTTTTCCCGTGCCACTCTTCTCCATAAAAAAATTGAAAAATATTTTAGTTAATCCATAAAATTGTCCTATAGGGCTATAATTGGCATGCATTTCTTTGCCAGTAGGTTCAACTCCCTGCTTCCTCTGTATAAGGAAACCACATATATGCTGTTTTGGCAAGACCCCCCATCTTGGCTGTGTGTCTTAAAGGATGAACTGCTTCTGTATATCAATTATAACACAAACTGCCTGTCTGTCTTACTTAACTTTGTTTAGCTGAAACCAAGCACATGGTTGCGACATCTGTCTGTAATGTGATGGGCATCTGTATGCTGCTTGAAGCTGAAAACTTTTCTCTCTTACTCCATAATGCTAAACAAGTTTCTTAGTACCACAATAGTTATTCAAAGCAATGAGTTTATAACCATATTAGTAATAAGAAAGAATAATTCAGTCTACAATCTATCCTACTTTTACGTGTGGCTCCTCACGCTGGGAAAACAGATCCTGTCTGTGCTGTTTTTGCTACAGCCTCAGAGGCTTGCAACCAGATTGCTGTTCCCTCGCCACAATATTAGTATTCAGGATAGTGCACCTGATAGGTTATTCCACTTAATTCTTAAAAGATGTATCTGATGCAGATTGGGCTCCCAACACCAAGAATTTTCATCACAAGAATGTGATGCAGCAAGAATTTTCATCACAAGAATGTGATGCAGATTGGACTCCCAACACCAACCTCTTGCCCATTGTATTTCATAGCTTAGCTCATGTTTCAAATGGTTGCTTCTCTAAAAATCCAGCCCTCTGTCTATTAAGACTACATTAATTCCAACCAGCTGGAGTAGTGCAGACACAACTAAACTTTCTGGTTGGGAGTTTTTGGCTGTGGCATCCTATTTATTTTTAAAAATTAAATTCCTGCAGAAGCTAAAGTGCATTCTTGGTATATAATGTGAACCAAGACATGGCTTTATTTATATGAAATTTCAGACAAGTTTAAATGTCTATCTATGTAATAATGAAAATATTTCAAAAGCATTTGGCATATGAACTCCAACGGTGAAAAAAAAACATAACGGAAGGGCAAAGACAAAAAGAACATTTAACTTCTGGATACCAAGAGGTTTTCTGTGAAACTCGGCATACAAGTGGCTTGCGTAAACTTTCCATTTGGAGGGAGAAAAAGTGAAAGGACAATCTAACCAAAATTGATTCGACCAATTGAGTTGAATTGGGGAGTAAAAGTAGCAGTGGCTACTGTAATGTTTTTAAACATTCCTTCTGACCTAAGCATTACATTCCATCCAGACCAATCAGAACCCTTCTGATTGCCTGTGGCTTGGCCCAGAAGCTTGCTACTAGAGTAAGCCCTTGTCCTTTCTCTTTTTTTTTGTAGCTGAGCCGAGCTACTGTGCATGACCCTCAGACTGGGAAACTGACCACAGCCCATTACAGAGTCTCTAAGAGGTAAGGGGACATGGGTATATCTCAACTGCTGCAGAATTTCCATTTTGTAACAGCTTCCATTCTGCCTGGTGTACGATGCTGCTGTACGTATTTTTCCTCTTCATTAAATTATAGGGAATAATCTATGCTTGGAATGAGCACTAACTTCTCATTGCATTGTAAATCTGAATCGCTTGAATTTTTAAGCTCATGGTTGAGACAAGTTAAAGTAGTGCATGTCAAGTTTGGACTTAATTCTCTCCCTTAAACTTTTGTGCATGGCCCTTATTCTCTGTCTACATAATCCTAGTAATACTAATATGTAAAATTATTTCATCTTAAACAGAATCTGTGTGAACTATGCAACATATCCTGAGCGTGGTTCTACTGTATCATCATAGTAGCTCTTGTTCATTTTAAACCGTTCTCATTTTAAACACAAGATTCTGTGATAACAGTAATAGGCAAAGATAATAGCATATCCCTAGTTTTTTTTTTTAGGTAATCAGTATATTAAACATGGTTGTTATTTATTTCTGCCTGCCGGTTGAAAAATGTGTAATGATTAAAAGGTACCATCTGTGCCAAAAAAATGTAGCCATTCATTTTACAATGAAATTTCAATTACCATGAAAAGATTTATCTGTCTTTATTAAAGTATGGCTTTCGACTTCCTATACCTAAATTTGACTGATTGTTTGGACTACAGCAGATCCAGAGTAAATCAATGAAATTTACATAGTATTTGCTTACCAAGTAACCATTGATTTGCTAGAGCTACCCTAATTGGGACTAACAGTTCGATTTGGGCCCCAGCTTTGTACTCTGCAAAAAGATGGCATAGGAACTCCAAGTAGTCTCTGCCTATGTATGGATCACAAAATGTGAAATGTGGGCTTGAATTGTCTAATAGATCTAATCTGATGCCAGATTGTCTAATCTGATTGTCTAATCAGAATTTGACTGATGTCAGTCACCAAATCTGGAAAAGAGGTTTTGGAGTTTTTGGATCAAACGGGTGCCTTAAGCTCCTTATGTGGCTGGGTACAGAGTAGAATGGTACCAATAAATGTTACTTGGTAAGCAAATAAATGGTTACTTGGTAAGCAAATAAATGTGTTGTGAACCAGATTTTGATGCAAAGTCCATTTTTTTTTTAAAAAAAATCAACCCTTTAAATAGTAAGTGACCTATTCAGTCTCACATTGCGTTGGAGAATAGATTCAGTGAGACAGAGAGAGACCAGGATGTCAGGAGTTTGTGACATTCAGATTTCTGCAATAGGAGGAGGAGGAGGAGGAGGAGGAGGAGGAGGAGGAGGAGGAGGAGGAGAAAATGTCTCCTGGTGCCACATTAGTCTTCTGTGTCACCTTATGTTATTTCTGAGTCGTGGCAAAAAATAAAATACTTCAGCTGTTAGGAACATGTGCATCCTTTCTTTCATCTGTAGCCAGTCTTTGCCTGCTTCTTGTGGTAGACACAAAGCCATAGCTGTGGTCTACCTCCTGTTCCTTGCTCTCTCTCTCTCTCTTTCTCTCCCCCCACCCCCGGTCCTCTGCCCACTTCAGGTCTAATTTGCTAAAATCGTGCATTTGTAGGCAGTTGTTCTATGTGGAAAGTAAAACTAGGTGAGATCTGAATTTTGACTCTGCAGTTCAAATCGTTTTGGCTTCTTAATGTGGCTCCTTTGAGCAGCTCCATACTTGTAGCAAACACATAGCAGTACCAACCGGCAAGAATTTTTGAAGCTGGAAACTAGACTGGCAAAGAAAAAAAATGTGTGCCCTTCTCCAGGAGGCTGGAATGATTTCCAACCAAAAACATTTTTACAGGGAAAACTAAAATACTGCCTCTTGTATTTTCAAGAGAAGCCCGCTTCCTCCTTCCAAGCATTCCAAACGCTCTTTCCAAGCTAACACATTTCTATATTATGCTATGCCTCTGCTTATGAGGAGAACTACTGTTTATGCTGAAGTACGTGGCAGGCTGTATAAAGTGGCCTTTAGCCAGGAGCGGGAAGCAATACTGTGAGCCAAGACATGTGCACGTAATTCTAGCAGCACAGCTTTCAGAAGACTACTGCCCAGGATGTAGATTTGTAAGAAAGCCCATTGCTCTAAACTACAGCTTTCTCGGTGGGGGAAAAAAACACCCTCCTTTCCCCGCAGAGAACTTTAAAAATTATAGGTAAGAATCTTTGTTAGACAAATATATCTTTTGACCACACATTAGCAATTATGACAGCCCTTCTTCAATATTGGGGCTTTTAAAAGTTGCAGTAGAGCAACGTGGATTCCTTTTAGGAATGAAAATGAATGTTAACGATTGGTGCAATGGAAGGAAAAGTAAATATATCTTCCTTGGACAAATCATTTATTTCATGAAAGATATTGCTGGGCCTGTAAAAATTAACTTCAGGCACTTAAATGGAAAATTCTAACATTTTTAGCAGTAGTGACAGTCCTTTAGAGATTTCAGAGAAGGTGAACTCTTGAAAGTTATACATAATTCCTGCAAAATTATTTTTACTTCATTACGATATTGAGAAGAAATGAAGCATGTTGACAGCTGAGCTTCACGGGAAAGGAAATAGGATGTTGTCCAATATCCAGATCAGATATCTGCCCCCTCCCACCAACCCTCTCTATTACAGATGCAAACTTTGTGGATCATAACATGTTGGCTAATTTGAAGTAAGAAAGAAAGAAAGAAAGAAAGAGAAAGAAAGAAAGAAAGAAAGAAAGAAAGAACAAAGCAAAGTGTGCTGCTTATATGCCTCCCCATAGCAGTCTCTGGGTGGTTTACACATAATTATGCAGGCTACACATTGTTCCCCAAACCCCCACTGCAAGGTGAGTATGCATTTCACCAGCCTCAGAAGAATGGAAGGCTGGGTGAACCTTGATCTGGCTACCTGGAATTGAACCCCCAGGTCATGAGCACAGTTACAGCTGCAGTGTAGCGTTTTAACCACTGTGCCACAACATTGAATGAATTAATGCCTGTACAGTTCCTTGTGTATCATTAAAAAATTAAATAAAAAGGAAGGCTTAGGTAGGATTACAATGAACACAACTAGAAGGGGGAGACTTCTATGAGATGATGTGCTCTTGAGGATAGCCTGGGCTGGATACGGTTTTGGACTGTAACTTTAGACTACAAAGGGACATGCTGGTTTGGGAATTCTGTAAATTGTAGTCAAAACATTTATCCTTTCCAAGCTGTGAGTAATATCCACTATTTTGAATTGAACTGAGAATCAAAGTAATACCCAAAGAATAAAATGGTTTTTAAATTTTTTTTATCTGTTTCATTTGACATTTTTGTCTCCTTTCTTTCTTACACTAAAAATTGCTCTAAGACTTTTGAGTTTGTTCCTAAAGTTTCCTATTTACTAACATACTAATCATTGCAAAATGCTCACCTGTACTTTCCCCATACGCTTTGAGATTCTGTAACCTGTGTTTGTCACATTTCCCTGGTTTTCATTAGGGATTTATTGTGATCCTTTTGAAAGGAGTACAATAAATCTACTGTTGTCATCACTTTGAAAGCCGGGCACTGAATCTACGTGGAAGGTGAAATTTCATGATTTCAGACCTCAAATATATTATATATTTCTCCCTGATATTTGTGGTCATTTGATAATGATAATGGCTTTTTGTTGTTAAAATGTCTAAATGTTGGGTGGTCCTTCCTCATCATGGTATGTAAACTCTGATCCTTGGTCATTAGTGCTGATAAAACAGCAAACAGACATTTTTAACAGGAAAACAATTGCTAGCATGCAACTGTTAGGATGCTTGTGCTATTAAACAAGTACATGGCAAGTATCAATATTGTCACACTTGTCCATGTTGAAAAGAAACTATATTTGCTGTCAGGACCTGACCCAACCCACGATAATTGAAAATCAAGATATGCGGATGCTGGGTCGGGTCTGGACTGGGGGGAGCTGTCTGGGGGCCCCTACACTTACCTGAGGCCTGGAGCTACCCCAAATGGACCTACAATGGCCTCCCCGGGCCTGTTGGAGGCCCCAGGAGTGCTTTCCAGTAATCTGGAAGTCACTTCCGGTTCACTAGAAAGCACTTTTGGGCCTCTGATAGGCCCAGGAAGGCCACCAGAGTCCCGTTCGGGGCAGTGCCAGTCCTGGGATATGTACAGGAGGCCTGAAGCAGGCCCATCCAGTTTACCCCAGGGGAACTTGCCTTTCATATACTGCGGTTCCACGATACACTGTACTGGGACTGCGGTATATGAACCACAAAAGGGGGTGGGGAACACTGTAATAAGTATTTGTCCCATTGAGTATAGGTGAGGAATAACTGCAATAACAAAAATTCAGGTTGGAATGGGAAAAGGTAGAAGGAGAATGAGCACTTAAAATGTGCTTGCTTAAGAAATTGTGAAAACATTGGTCAAAGAGACAGACTCTTCATAAGTTCTTCAGTATCAGGCATGAATAACAACAATCTTGTTCTTTCCTCTCATTTACTGTAAGTCTGTAATACTTCTGGACATTGTTTTTAAACTAGGGTAGCCTATGCATATCTTTAAACAGTCCTCCCATGCCCGTCCCTAGTTTTGAGAGTGATCTGTAAGGTTATTTTTAAAATGGCCACACTCCTAATCACTCATTATAGTCCTACTGAAGGGTCATTAGAATAGTTTCATAACAACAAGTGGTATGTTACATGTAGACTTGGAGCCAAGATTCAGATACAGTATCTGTTCATGCAAATGCCAAAGGGTGGGTTGATTGATTTTCACTTCCAGTTTTTTATTTGTTTTTTAAAATTGTAAACAGGAGGTATAAATGTAGGGTATAAATATTTTGATGAGTATGATAACGGGGAAACCTTTTGTTAGCATAAGTGCATATCTTCTACTTAAAAGCCATTAGCAGTTACTTGAAATTCATGTGCAGGATTGACTTGAGACATCATTATTTGAGTTGGTTGTGAACTTCTGAATTTTCATGCAGTGGCCCAACTATCTATCAAACAAACTTGCACAATAGATACTTCTGTCAGCTCTCTAGTGCAGAGCTGGGAATTCGAAGTGCCATCATAACATGGAAAAGCTTATTTATTTGCCTGGCTGAGCCCATACATCTGAATTCAGGTACACCATGAAGTCTATAAGAAAGTCAAATACAGAATTGTGTACAGCCAGGCTCACTGCTTTGACCAGAGACATGATTCTTAAAACTAGGGAATAGGATAGAGAAATGATATTTGTTCTGCTCCAGACAAAATTAATGGCTTGTTCAACTAAAGCAGCAATTAGCAAATGAACCACAGTGCACCTACTGCTGGGGCTTTAGTGTACTCAAAACACCTGTCCTCAGGAGTGTGTCAGAAGTTGTATGCAGGAAATAGGGTGTGTACCACAGTATACATAAAGTACATTCTTGCACTCAGAGCTGTCCAGAAGTACCATCATGTATTGTTGTAGTATTATATATGTGATATTCTTCTTCATGTGCACTTTGTCTAAGACTTGTTTATGCAACTTAAATCTGAGTGTATAGCAGCCAAAGGAGATTGCTTTGCATATGGTTCAGTTTTATCATATGTGCACATGGGACTAAAAGTATTCAGTGTTAAGTTATTAGACTCCATTCTACATTTAGGCTCAACGCTGGCCTGTAGACTGCTTTGTCCAGTTCAAAGTAGTTGATTATTAGGCTTGCAAGCTGATTCTTCATATTGTTCAAGAATAACACCCCACGTTTCATATTTAGTGCCTGGTTGTCTGGTTATGAACATCCTGTAGTGGCGCGTATTAATACAAGAATACAGGATTTAACAGGACTCGATGTGTCTACAGCAGAAGAGCTGCAGGTGAGTGAATACAACAAATATTATCATGTGACCAGCAATGTGAACTATGATGTGAGAGCATCAACAAACCCACACACGACATAATGCTAATTTTACACTGGCTTAAATATATGTTAGAAAATTGTGTTTTTAGAGACAAGAGATTACAAGAGCTCTTGCTCTCTCTGTTCTAAAATGACAGCTAGCATTTCAGAAAAGGACAGGGCAGATCAGCATGCTCTAAATATGTGACTTGAGCTATCACTCTATTTTTAAACATTGAAGCCCTTCTGGAGATAGCTTAGATGCAGGCATGCCCAAACTTCGACCCTCCAGATGTTTTGGACCACAACTCCCACAGTCCTTTGTTATTGGCAATCTAAGCTTAGAATTCTGGGACTTGTTCAAAACATCAGGAGGGCCGAAGTTTGGACATGCCTGGCTTAGAGCAATAGTGTCTTGTACTCTCTTACTCTGTACGGTACTTTGGAATTGCAATGGCAGGGCACGAGTTAAACAGACATCTACAGCATTGCTGCTTTGCTCTTCTCCATAGGTTATTTTTCGTTAGCTGTACATATTTAAAAAGCATCTTTACATGTGCTTATATGTGGAATGCAGTTGGCTCCCGATATTTAGCATCTAGTCAAAACAGATGCTTTTAAAGAATTTAGAATTTCTACCCAAGTATGAACAGAATTAAGAAAACTAAAGTAAAAGGTTAAATATAGAAAAGAAATGTCTGTGAAGATTCTCAGTCACCCAGGTGATGTTATCTAGAAGTTGAATTGTAGCAACATGTCAGACTGACAAAGCTGCTTGGATAAGTAGTGAAATGTTTCAGTCTCTCAAGAAAAGACGTCCAGTAGCCATGACTCAGCTTCCAGATATGGAAAAGATAGTTAGTGAAATCTCTCATATTCAGTGTTCTGCTTATATACCGCCCCATACCACTACAAGTAGTCTCTCGGGCGGTTTACAATTTTAATTACAGTGTGCAGGCTACACATTGCCCCACCCCAGCAAGCTGGGTACTCATTTTACCGGCCTCAGAAGGATGGAAGGCTGAGTGAACCTTGAGCCTGCTACCAGGGATTGAACCCAGGTCGTGAACACAGTTTTACCTGCAGTACAGGCATTTAACCACTGCGCCACGAGGCTCCTTTGTTCAAATGCTATTGTGTGTGGTTATAAGGCAATTGAAATGTTGGGTTTAGACTATTGCTTAACATTGCTTTTCCTTGGAAAGAATAGGCTCAAATCTGGGGCCCTAACTAAAAAGTGAACAATATCGAGTCCTATCAAGTTGAAAGGATTATGATCTGTGAATGCTTAAGCTTTTCCACCCTCTCTTAGGAAGACGTCAGTGTAAACACGAATCCTACTTAATCTCTCATCATGAATGGTTTACTGGATATTTGTGCTTCTTCTACTTTAGGTAGCCAACTACGGCGTAGGAGGCCAGTACGAGCCTCATTTTGATTTTGGAAGGGTAAGTCTTTCTCTGTTCTGCTTTTTATGCTTCACATGTACTGTGCTTTTTTTTTCCAGGTAGCAAATTATGGAGTGGGAGGACAGTATGAGCCCCACTATGACTTTGCACGGGCAAGTAAAAAAGATGTGTGAAGAAAAATCTTCCCAAGCCTAGGCTTTAGGGCCTGTGGCCTAAATATTAATATCTGCATTAAATTCAGTCTTCTAATCTGTATGAATGGGTAATGCCTTCTAAACCATCATCTGACTAGTAAAATTACGAAGAATGACAAGAAATAACAGCAGAACATTAAACATGAATGTAAATAGGTAAAGGAAAGGGTTTGAAGTGTTGCTTTGTAGAATCTGAGTTGTGACAAATTGGCTAGTGCATTTGGAGTAATGATGAAGGACTTCACATATTTGAAATAAAATGCTTTGGTGTTGGTTTTGGTCCAATGACGGTTGGATTGCTTGGGATATTTTTGCATATTTTCAATTCCGTAAAACCATAACATATTATGCTTCTGTTTTAAGCAGTTGAACAGACCAGAGGAGCTGAGAATGCCAGGCTCTCAGAGTCTGCTTGCATTTACATCAATGCAAACAATCTAGGCTTTTAAAATTCATCTTAATATAAAGATACAAATAACAGGGAAACTGAACTCAGATGGTGGTTTACAGGGCATTTATGTGTTAAGTAACACCTGTTAACATTTTTCTTGAAGCAGATCCACCATATATTAATCTAAAAATCATGACTTAACATAAAATCATGACTTCCTCCCCAGTTCAAAATTAAATACATTTTGATTTGCATATATGTTGCAAGTTAATCAGTTTTGTCTACTTGCATGAATTTGACTGAAATAATGTTTTTGCACCAAAATCTTTGTTTATATGCTATGTCTGTGCTGTCACATGCAGGAAGTCTCACTGTCCTAGGGGCCTATTTCCAGAAAGCAAATTTTCCAAATATAGATGGATTTAAATTTGTAAAATGACATTTATGTCCTATCCAGTAATGAAATATCTTGAGGTGGCTTAGTATAAACGAGAAATAATACAGTATCCAACTAAAGCCTAAAGTCCAGTAGAGAAGCTAAAGCCAATATGGTAAAATTTAAAACAGCATCAGAAAATTCAGAAATCTTTAACCCTTAAAATGATAAGATGTATAGATTCCCAAAGGATTTTGAGATGAAAAATAAAACTTTTAAGTGAACCCAATGAAAAAACTGAACAAACCTCCAACGTCATTTCACTTGGTGCAAAACCAAGCAAGACTATAAAGCAGGGGTGCCCAAACTTTTTGTAAGGAGGGCCAGATTTGGTGCCTGAGAATGTGTCAGGGGCCGGTTGCTCCCTGACCCTGCCACCCCACTGCAAGCCCCACCCACTGACCCCTTGCAACCCCACCCGCAGGAAGGAAGGCGGGGACCAAGGGAAGGAAGGAGGAAGGTGGAAACCAAGAGAGGAAGGAAGGAAGGTGGGGACCAAAGGAAGCACAGGGAGCCTGTTTAAAAAAACATGGGGCGAATCAGGGGGAGGGAAGGGTGGGCCAGCCAGCTGCGGGCCACTCAGAATGGCCTGACGGCCGGATTTGGCCCCCGGGCTGGACTTTGGCCAGGCCTGCTATAAAGGGTCAGAATAGCGAGTGTTTTGGGGAGGGTGTACCATCCACTCCAGTTAATTTGGGGAGAACATCTACAGAAGAGCTGTGAAGATTTTTGGGGTCTGAAATCTATGCTTTGGAGAAAATGGCCATTCAGGTACCTTGATCCCCAGATGTTGAAGATTAAAATGAGACCTTTTTTGTGGAAAAGGACTGGAAGCCAATTTCCTGTGTGGGTAGAACTGCTACAGACTTACGAAGGATGTGCATATGAAAGTAATTAGGGTTGCCCAGTATTATACAGTTTCAGTTGTAATTCTAGGGACGAAGAGAATTGTACTTTTGTTGGCATAGAAAGTTCAGTCTGCCAACTTGAACTGAGCCAGGATACGATTCTTCATTGCCTCGTTCTCTTAAATGCTCCCTCCACCACCACAAAAATAGAAAAGTTATTAGAGCTTGCTCTGCCTAAGGAGAGGATTTACACTGAATAGCTGTCTAATTCCATAATTATGATTGCAGCTGATCCTTCATAGACTTTGAGAAGTCCGAGTAATGTAACTGATAATGGCAAGCAGTGACTGTTACGGTAGAATGGCGATTGCTTCAGATGACTTAACATTTTAATTCAATGTAGAATTCAAATCTAGCCCCCGCTGGTGAATCCCATAAGTCCAGGTATTGCTACATTATAAAAATTTGGACAGAACACTTTAAAAATGTTGGTGGGAGCCCAGATAGCATCAAATGTTGCAAAATAGCAAAGGGGGAAAATTACTGATTCAGTAAAAGGGTAACTGATGTTCCATTTTATTTACTTTCTATTCTCTCTTTGCAAAGAATGACCCCTCCCCCCATGTCAGCAAATGGGTAGTACATTTAGGAAATTGGTATTTCTCCCCAGTAAGTAATGGCCAGGTAGACTCCTGGATAACAGAAGCATGTTTCCCTTCTTAAATATTTCATGTACAAAATGATAAAAACCTGAAATGACTGATTTTGTAATGGATGTGTCTCTAACTTCAAAATAAAGTGTTCTTTAAGGGAACTCTTACTAATTTTCTCTTCTGTCTCATGAATTTCAAAAATAAGTTTGTTTGTAAACGTCCTAACAATGAGGAGGCACTGGATGCTGTGTTTGCCTGGCTTGTACATTAATTTCATGTATATATATATATATTTTCAACACAGAAAGATGAGCCAGATGCCTTTAAAGAACTTGGTACAGGCAATCGAATTGCTACTTGGCTATTTTATGTAAGTAAGATTAATTTGAATCCCAACCTCATTAAAATGTCAACTGGAGTTTCAATCAGCAAGAAAAACAATTAGAGCTACTAAAACACACAGAGTTTCCTGTTGTGCTGATCTGTTTAGTAGCCCATAGGGTTTATGGGGTTGCCAGGGGTTTATTTATTTGGTATGTACTGTATACAGTACATACGTGTCCCTAAAGCTGGACGTTCTCCCAGATCAGGTTACCTATGCTGTTAAGTTTACAATCAAAGAGAGAGAGAAGAGGGTGGAAAAGAAATTAAAGATAAATTGACACAAGGGCGTGAACTGTTTTGAGGGAGTATATTTGATGGATTCTTCATTATTTACACATTAGGACTTGGAAAGTGGATAACAGCAAAGGAAGAAAATATTCTTACTAGATATACAGGTAGCAAAAATGAAAATTTTTGAGGCCTACAATACTGCACTTGTTAAAATGGAGTCTGAGGGAGCAGCTGTAGTTACCTGCAACACTTGTGCCATGTTTGTGATCTTGCCAAAGCACATGGAGAACTACACTTGCAACAAGTGCAGGATAGTTGCACTACTAGAAGAGAAGATAGAGCAGCTAGAAGCCCACATATCTAACCATCAACAAATCAAGGAGCTTGAGCTGTTCTTTGACAGAGCGGTGCAGACTATCCTGGACAAAGAAAAGACAGGGCACAGTTCTGAGGAAGAAGTCATTTAACTAACTCAGAAGCTAGATGCATGGAGGAAAGTGACTTGAGGTAGAATTAAATAAAATACATGTTAAAAGAGAGGATGTTTTAGGTTTAATTGATAAATTGAACATCAACAAGTCACCGGACCCAGATGGCATCCACCCAAGGGTTATTAAGGAATTGAGAAATGAAATTGCAGATCTCTTAATGGTAATATGCAACTTGTCTCTTAAAACGGCCACAGTGCCGGAGGACTGGAGGATAGCTGATGTCACACCAATTTTTAAAAAAGGTATGGGGGGGGAACCCGGGAAACTTCAGGCTGGTTAGCCTTACGTCTGTCCCAGGGAAGATGATGGAAAACCTCATCCAAGAGAAAAATCTTAAAACACATCGAAGAACAAGCCTTGCTGAGAGAAAATCAGCATGGCTGGTGCTTTTCAATCTGTTTATAAACGACCTGGATATGGGGATAAGCAGTGAGGTGGCCAAGTTTGCAGATGACATGAAAGTTTTCCATGTGATAAAAAACAGAGAAGATTGTGAAGAGCAGCAGAAGGATCTCTCCAAACTGGGAGAATGGGCTGCAAATTGGCAAATGCATTTCAATGTACGAAAATGTAAAGTAATCCATATTGTAGATGCAGGGGAGTAGTATGAAGAGACAGATATCTAGTCCTGTGCGCTCTCAGAGTCATTTGGTGGGGCCACTGTAAGATACAGGAAGCTGGACTAGATGAGCCTTTGGTCTAATCCAGCATGGCTCTTCTTATGTTCTTATGAATAAATCAAATGTCTTTCCTAACCTAGGAATATTGAAGCAGGATAAGTTCAGGTGCCTGTCTTATCTACTATTGTGTTGGTACAGTGCACAATCAGGTGCCTATGAGAAATTCACAAGCACCACAGAAGTGCAGTAGCACCTTCCCAGTCATATTTCCCGGGATGTGATACTGAGAGGTGTGCTGCTTCCCATACTAGAGATCATCGTGACCAGTATCCATAGATATTCCATGCTTTTTTTCTGCTCCCCCTTTAAGGTCATTTATTACTGATGGCCATAACTAAATCTTGTGGACTGCAGTTCCATATTTTAGTGGTGAATAGCACGAGGTCCCACCCTGTTTACTAATTAAACAGGATCTCAAACTTTATTCAGTTGTTACCTAAATATATAGAGTCAAAGCACATTCATCTGAACTCATGAGAAAGGGGTTCACCTTTTTCAACACATGGAAGCTACAATTTGTAGAAATGGGTGCTGCTCCGTTCTGGTAGCCAGTCTCTCCAGGTGAACACTTTAAACTTTGGTCTGATGCATATTTAAAAAGGCAAGTGGCAAATAGTTTTTTTTTTACCAAGAGTGTTTAAAACCCTAATTCAGTATCAGTTCAGTCATAAAATCTCATTTTCTAAACTATAAAGTGCAACCTCGAGATGGCCAAGTTGTATCTCACATCTTTTCTTTTTCAGATGAGTGATGTATCAGCAGGGGGAGCAACTGTATTCCCTGAAGTAGGAGCTAGTGTTTGGCCTAGAAAGGTAAGTAAAAAGTATGTCTGTTAGCTAGCTGATTACATATGTCTCTCTGCTATGACTTCCAGTTAAAAACAATGGTGATATTGTTCTATAAGTGGAAGCCGATATAAAATACTCCAGATTTTTCCAACAAGCTAATGCCTGCTGATGCAATGCGCTTGTAGTGCTGGCAGAACTGTAATCGCCATTACAAAAGTCCATATCCTTTTTCCCTGGATCTCAAATAATGAATTCAATTGTAGATAGATGGAGTAGGAGTCAATAACATACATGGTTGTTCAGCCAACAGCTGTTTCCTTCAGATTTGGGATTTCTTGGCCAACTACACTCCTCCTCATTTTTCTCACATGAGCTTTAGTACAATGGACAAAATCCTGCTGCTTAGATTAGTAAATTGCACTGCAGTACGCCCATTGAATCAGTGGGGTTTCTTTCAGTGAATATACTCCTCTGTAGTTTGCATTGATTTAGATGGGTCTTCTCTAGCTGTGAACAACAGGATTTGGGGTTCAGAGTATTTAAAGTTCTTGTTGCATCAGAACACAGTGTTTTAAGCTCTGTCCATGGTCCTGGTTTACAAACCAGCATCATGTCATGATCGCAGTTCTGTTTTATAGCCATCTGGCAAAATATTTTCACAAGATACTTGATGTTACAGGGAGCAATGGCTTAACAAACACTAGAGATACTGTATTAAGGTGCATAAAAGGAGTCTAGAAAACAACATATGTTTTCAGTCCAGTAAACCACTTTTTATTGGGCCATGGCTGTTACTTCAATAACCAATTGGTGCTCACAGTTGAATTTGTTTCACAAAATTACAGCTATTTGTGTGTGTGTGTGTGTGTGTGTGTGTGTGTGTGTGTGTGTATACACACACATGTGCGCGCACACACCCTGTGGAATGCCTTTTCATACTCCATTGGTCATTAAGTTTTAGTCTATGGACAAGTAGCCTCTGATGTATCCTAAAACATACCAGGCTCTTAATAGTTGGGCAGAACTGAGGTTGGAGCTGTTGCATTTCTCCCTTTTGGGGGTGTTTATTGGCAAGAAAGAATGTAAAAACAAAACAAAACACCATACTACACTGAATCCCATTGCAAGCAATGGAAGGAGATTAAAATATGTCAGCAGCATGTCTGGTTGCTAAAAGAATGGTCTGGGAAGACTGTATAGTATTCAAAGCTTCGTTTTTCTTTCCCTCTAGAACATCATGTCATTCCTCTTTTCCTTCTTTCTTGAGCTCACTTCAGGAAGGAAAATTCTTCCTTTTCAGGGCTGACCTCTTCCTTCTCAGAGACAGCCTATATGTGATTACATTTGAGACATTATTCTAGGACAGCAGGGTTGTGTCCTTCCATTCATTCATTCAGTTCACTAGCTTTGTTCTTCAACTCATGTCCAGAATCCGTAAATGTTTTTCAAAATGGCATTTAACTTTTTGCTAACTAAAAGGTAGTAGGCTGTCTCTAAGGATTTATTTTTCACTTAATGAGTCTGTACTGCAGAAACAAAAGTCTTGCAAGCGTATTTTAAGGATGGAGTCACGAAGAGTCGGTCACGACTGTAACGACATAACATACACACACATAACCCATCCATCAGTACTAAAATTATGTACGGATTTTAAAAGATACACAGTAAGAAGCTTTTACTACTTAGACTCTAAGGCAGTGTATTAGATTAATATTTCCTTCTGTTTTACCAGGGAACAGCTGTGTTTTGGTACAACCTGTTTCCAAGCGGGGAAGGTGACTATAGTACAAGGCATGCTGCTTGTCCAGTACTAGTTGGAAACAAATGGGGTATGTATGAAATTTGAGATGCAAGTCTTGTGCCATATTTTAAAAATGCATACAATAGGTACAGCCCCCAAACAAGTGTCAATAGAAAGTGGCACTGAGGGAAGTACCTCCTAGAACACTGAGATGGGCAGGTGGAGATAAAACTGATAATGGATACAAGGAAGTCGGGTTATCAAGCTACCACATTACTTCAGCGTGTGAGCCCACGAGATTCACCAATGCATTTTAGATACAGAATGCATGCATGGGTATTGGAACTTCCTCATTTTTCATGAGTAAATGTGAAGCAAATCTTTATGTACAGTTATCCCCTGCTATATTGCAGTTCATATACTGTGGTCCCGGTGTACTGTGGGACCACAGTATACGAAGGCAAGGGCTCCTTGGGGAAGCTGTCTGGGCCTGTTTGGGGCCTCCTGCACTTGCCCTAGGCCTGACACTGCCCTGGGCGGGCCTCCAATTGGCTTCCTGGGCCTGTCAGAGGCCCCAGAAGTGATTTCCATTGAACCAGAAGTGGCGTCTGAAAAAAAGGAAGTGACTTCCAGTTTGCCGGAAACTACTTCTGGGGCCTCCGACAGGTCCAGGAAGCCTGCCTGAGGCCTGCTCAGGACAGCGCCAGGCCTGGGGTAAGTGCAGGAGGCCCCAAACTGGCCCTCCAGTCCCGACCTGACCTAGCATCTGCATAGCACATATTTCCCTTTATCGTGGGTCGGATTGGGTCCGTAACTCCCATGGTAAATGGGGGATTACTGTAAAAGTTTCCAGTTACAATTCAGAAAATAACAATTTCAGCATGTAAAAAGTCTATAAATAAATACTCACTAAATTGAACAAGGTTTGAGCGACCTTATATGCTAATGTGGTTTCTTTCTGCCCCTCTTTTTTTGTAGTATCCAATAAGTGGATTCACGAACGTGGACAAGAGTTCCGAAGACCATGTTCCTTATCGGAGTTAGACTGATAGAGACCTTTCCTTCTCCTTTGGTGCAAACTACATGCCCCTTCTACATGGCCTTTATTAATACCAACTGTTTACACTAACACTCCTCGACAGCTCTTGTCTTCAGTACCAACCAGTGCTTTATCCATCGACAAAATACCTTATCTACAGAAAAACACCCTTGCTAATATACCCATTTAATTTTTTTACAGAGATATTATATTTGATTTCTGATATCTGTGAGTCGTCATGGCCAAATATACATATATATATATCAAAATTTCTGTAGAAAAATCATAAACTTCTGCTGGTGGTAACATAGATATGCACAAACTGTTTTTTTTTTTTTTTTGGTCCAGGACTTTGCTTGGAGATGTGATGCATCTCTTCTCCTCTATTTCCTTTTAGAAAGCTTGAGCACTGATGCAAAGCTGTGGGCAGGGGCTGCAAGCCTCATTGGATTGACCTCAATAGCAAAACTTCCCACTGAATGCAAAGATTGTGGTTTGTGTGCATGGCCTGCAACATCTAATCCGGGATGGAAACTGTAGATCCCTGGATGGCTTTCCATCCCCTTGTGTCACAGAAATGCTGACACAGATGGTCTGCCTTTTCTTTCCTTGGGTGTGTCTCCCAGATTAAGTCTGGTTTGCTAACCCTAAGAAAGAAAGCTAGGCTTTGTCCACATATAGGTGGCTTGAACTGTATTGTAGTACTATATTTTTGCACCTGGGTTGATTGCAGCTTGAAAAAAGAAAAGGTTACTTGTTTTCCAGGTTGGATTAATAATTTTACCATATAGTGTTTTAGTTTCAAACTCCCCCCAAAAATGCTTGCTGCTTTTTCTTGGTTTGTAATTAGTTTCAACTCCTTGAATCTACAGAGGCAAGATCACCATTGGCCTAAACATGGAATTGTGCCTTAGACTGAGAATCTTTTTGTATGAAATGATTTATATGATGTGTAAATACACACTTCCATTCCCAACATGCAAACCCTGTTTCACAATGGAGATGTTTTCAGACAAAGATGATATATTTATAATACTAAATCTTTTGAAAGCTTTTTGTGTTGTCCTTTTCACTGTGTTGTAGACTCATATTTGCTGTTTATGTTATTAGCCCTTCAAGGAAACAGGGCCTGTATTCACACAGGATGTTAATTTGAACTCGTCAGCATACAAAGTTCTGAAGAAGTCGCTCCCTCTGATCTTCTCTTCATGTAACCCTTGTGTGTTAGGATTTTTAGTTTTAGATTTTTGGAGAGAAGTCTTTAGTAAGGAGGTTTGGCAAGCCTAGGATTTCTCGATTATTATGTGTCCTATACAGCCAAGATGCAACCTTTTAGAGTTGTCTGGACAAACAATTGGGGACCCACTATTGAACTAGATTACTGGCAAAGATGCAAGTTCTCATCCACCTGAACCTATTCAGTTATGAGACCTAGCTGGACCATAGGATTCCTGTAGGAGAATTAAATGCTAGCTTGTCTTTCTGGACTCATGGTAAGAGGGACACTTGCTTTCACAAAATAGTAAATACTTGAGTGCTTTAATTTAGTGACATTTATAAATGTAATGCCCACAGAGAAACAAGACGCAAAGAAGATGGGCAGAAACCCTCACAAAACATTAAGAGCTTCACTTTTACATACTTGAAACTTTGGTGACAACAAACACTATACAAAAAGATTGCTCATTGCCCTGTCCTTGGCTGAAAGTGAGTCCTCCCACCTTCACAGGTGAAATTATAGGTGGGTATTGAAAACTAGTTCAGTTGACCACGTGGCCTTCTGTTTCTTTCCTCTAGCATTTCAAGCAAGGTGCTTACTTTTTTAAAATGTTAAAAATTCTCCATGACTCTGTATATAACTCAGATTTATATACTGTATATATTAAAAAGCACTTCAAAACAAAACAATATAAAACCACTCAATGAACTGGAGACGGATCTACCTATCAGAACCATGCATTTGTGGCTTTTGCTACATCCTTTCTGCTCTATTTCAATTTGTTTCCACACTGAACCTTGCACAGGAAAAGAGGTCAAGCTCAGTATACATTAGCACTTAAACCTCACTTCAGTTATATTCAGTACATTGAGGGCACCTGCCTGCAGAATGGCCTAATTTTCACCCTTCATTTTTCTAGAGGAGAAATGTTTCCGCTCATAGTAAATTTAAAGCCAAAGCTGGCTTGCACTACAGCTGCTTGTTGTATTTTGGTTTGTTAGGAATTCATGCCTCTCCTATCATCATGCTTTGTAGCATGTATGCCATTTTCTAGTAAGCTGCACAAAAATGAGTACAGGAATAAAAAGGTACAAGAGCTGAAATGAAAAACATATTTACTGATGGAACCATCAGACCTTGACATTTTCAAGGGTTACTGGCACATTGGCTGAAATCCAGTAGTAAACTGCAACTAGAGTAAGCCCAACTAATCAGGGTAAGTCAGTACCTCTGTAAGTTCCATTGAATCAGTGGACCTACTCGAACTGTTTAATGCAATTTCAGCCACTGAATGCATCTTAAAACAAAAAGCATGAGAAAGCTTCCAGTTAAAACCTTGGAAGGAAGTTGTAGCTAAAATTTCAATTCAGAATGAACATAAAGACCTGCGTTATGCCATTTTGTGAATGCTGGTTCATCCATCTCAGCACCATATTTATTAGCTGGAAGATTTTTTTTTCCAGAGATACCCAGTGGGATTTTTCTTTGACCTTCCTAAAGAGCTTGGAAAAAATATCTTTTCAACTACAAGTCTCAGAATCCTCCAGCAAACTCTTTGAAGGTTCACCTCTAGGGTGACCTTGAGTTAGGAATAACAGAAGCACCACTGATTCTGGCTTTGGAAAAAGAGTTACTAAAGTGAATCTTGACAGCCCTATGTCTGAATTCTTAAGTGATGGAAATACAGTGGACCCTTGTATAACAAACAGCTTGTATAACAAAATTTGTACAACATAAAATTTTTTGGAGATGGAGGAAATTTGCTTAACATAATTGCCTATGGGGAAAATCCGTACAGCATTAAAATGGGATCACTCCGTTTTCAATGCATTCTTATGGGAATTTGTATAAAGGAAAAATTGCTTAACATAATTTCATTTGGAATGAATTAATTCCTTTATACAAGGTACCACTGTAATATAATAGTTTCAACAAGTGGTACCCAACCTTGGGTAAACCAGGTGTTCTTGGACTGCAGTTCCTAGAAGCCTTCACCACTGGATGAAATGAATCATGGGTAGGCCAGGTTCAGCCTCAGGACTCCATTCAGCACCAGAGGGCTGTTTTCAGATCTTTCTAGGTCCCATCATTCTGGCAACAAAGGTGAACTGCTATTCTTAGAAAGCAATTCACCATTCAAGTAGATAATGGCCTCTCTCCCACCAACGTCTGATATGCCCAAATTAAAACTCTTTCAAAACTGAAGGACTTTTAACCATTTCCACTCAGACTGACTATGTCAGATGGTTTCAGGCAAGTTTCCGTCTAAGGTATGTGTAAGCACACCTCTGCCTCCCTCCTCACAGGGCTTTTCCTCCCTTGTGCACCCATTGCAGCTCTTTTTTTTGGGGGGGGGGTGTCACAACAGAACCCACCCAGTGGGAATCACGTATATGGACGGAGCAGGTTCCTGTGCAGCAGAGACAAACATTATTAGAGGACACATTGGTTACAGGGGTTGAAAATGTGCACCCCAGGCCCACAAAAGTTGCCCATACTGATCTAAGTAGCCCACCATAATAGTAGCTAATCTTGAGACCTACAGGCTGAAACACCATATGGATTGTTTTGTATCAAATCGTTTTAAGATCTTGTATCTTGATGAGACATAAAACAAAAACTGAATGAATGGGCCTTGGGTTTATACTAGTCTCCCTTCTGTCAGGCTCACAAAGAATACATGCTGCAGTTAAATCTCAATTAAGTGAAAACAAAAGGCAAACAGAATCTCAACACAGTTGTGACTGAAAGAAGTAGAGTGCATAAGCTCAAGATCCACCTAATGTGAACGTTAAGCATTCTCTTTGGGCCAGGTCAGTGTGTGCCATGGTGATTCAAATGCTTAAATGGAAGAATCAGGTTTCAGTTTGCACTTATACAATATGCAGTTGTGAAATGCATTTTAAAGCTAGGGTGTTGGCAATTCAACGCCATAGAACAGTATTGGCAAACCTGTGGCCAAAGGTGGCACACAGTCCTATCTGTGAGCACATGATATTGTCCCCTCACAGCCATGGCACTTCCCCCTCTACTTGGAACACGCCACTGTGCTCCATGCAGAGAGCTAGGCAAAGGGGAGGCACCGGCTTGTGGGCACGTTAGTAGACCCAGTTTACTCTCCAGCCACGCCACTCTGGGCATCCCAAAAGCAGCATGTCTGGAGAATAAATGGGGGCTACGCAGGATCCCACAACCCCCTGCCTCCCCTTTGCCCAGCTCTCTTCACAGAGCCATTTTGAGACCGCTGTGGCCATGGGAAATTCAAAAGCCTGCTCCTCGATTCTCGCTTTTCTGAGGGGTAGCACCCAAAGCTTTTGTAACCCAGGGTACCATTGTATTCAGGTTAAATTGCTGTATTGGCACATTGTGAGAAGTAAATGGGTTTTGAATTGCAGTTTGGGCACTTAGTCTCTAAAAGGTTTGCCATCACTGCCATAGAACTGAAGCATTTCTGCTTATTTTGATATCACAGCTTTTAGGGCCTGTCATTTTCAGATGTAACACAGCAGCTCCATCATTGCACAGTGTTGTTTCAGAAAGGCTTGAATGAATTGAGAAAGAAGATTGCAAGAGAAATAGTTGCAACAAAGAGCCTCTTATATGATGCTACAGAAAACAATCCATCTTCAATCAGAGGACTCTAGCCTTAACATCCTCGCTGAAATTAAGTGCAGATGAGCAGTGCATTCAGGTCCCTCGTTAGGTATTTAAAATGTTCTATATTACAGCTGCTCTTGAGTACTCTTTATTGTGCTTAAACTGCTGTTAAATACTTAGTCAAGCAATTTCCCCCTCTGTACTTTAAGAAAAAGAAACTTTATTGAGAACTGATTTAAAAAATAAGACTGTAGCAGCTTTCATATCTTGAATGAATCGTGCTGCCAGAATGCTCTTGAGAGAATGTAATGTAATGTAATGGTAGCCTCCCAACCCCACCCTTGGCTCCAGCAGGCTTCCCTACTCACTTTTACACAGATTGTGTGAGATCGATCATATGGCTGGTTGCTCGACCAGTGGCCTGCCAAAGGAGGAACTGTAGTGCAAATTGCTGTTAATCACATGATATTTCTTAATAGGATTTTGGCTTTGGTGATTTAAGCAATGGTACTGGTTAATGCCTTTTTCTCAGAAGCTGAAATGCAACCGTAGTTTTTCTCTCATTGGTGAATTTCGCTATGGTAATGTAGTGGAAATATATTACAACTGCCACAATCTTCCTAAAGACCCCTTACCCAACAAAGCCTAAACAGGGCTTTTCAGAGCATTTTGAATTCTGTGCTTTCACCTTTTCTGTGACCTTATGCCAATAGTGAAGTGTATTGAATTGTCTTCTGTAGCTCAGCATTTCAACACTTCATGGCCAGGGTGGGTGGGTGGAAAGCGTTTCACATTTTAAAGTTGTTGTTTAGAAAGCTGTAAAGCAAAGTTGAAGCCATCTCGATCTAGGAATAACTGAGCTCAGTCCTGTGCGTACTGGAATTTGGTTTGCAACCTCACATAATGTCTGTGGTTTGTATGACTGGGAGGAACTTTTCTTGGCTGGGATGATTCTATTTATTCTGCACTAACCAAACATTCCTTTCAGCCTGTGAATTCAAAGGGAGCCCCACTTCACCGCTGAGTGTTCTTTTCCCTCTGTTTTCTCGGTTTGAGGCAATTTTTTGTTTACTGTTGATCTGTTCAGTTGGTTGCTAAGCATGTGTGTGGGAAAGAAAGCAGCGCACCAAAGTCTATAATTGCAAGCAACAGTAAGTAAAGTAACTTTTTAAATTCTCTTACAAAGTGAGTTACTGTGACTGTAAAGTGTCAATTGATGAAAAAGGTGTGGACTCTGGGGAACTAATAGCTAGTTTCCTTTATGAGTCTTTGTACATAGGGAGAGAGCATAGAGAGAGAAAGGAACTTTAGCAGAAATTCAAAATTCCGCAACAGTATGTCTGCTCAGAATAGGTGGGCATTCTAATGTGGTGTTGCTATACTGTATTTGCTTTTTGCTTGCTACATGGAATCATTGCAGTTTGGCAGAAAATACACAATAATCTGGTTTCTCCATAAGGTTCCCTTCACACCTGGATGTTTTTTCAACAAACAGAGGACTGCAATGGGCCATTCGAAAAAGAGCACTGCAATGGGCCATTCGAAAAAAAAAAGTAGTATTTAAAGGGTTAAATTTGGCCTGATGATTAGATATATGATCGTCTTTGAATTATTGTAAGCCACTTTGGGTCCTTTTGAGGAGAAAGGCAGGGTAAAATATTTTAAATAAATAAATAAACAAAATAAATAAACAGCACTTGGAAGGCATAATTGCAGTATATATTAGAAAAGTTTCTTCATCAGTCCATATGTCCCAGAAACCCATGCTGGTTGCTGGGAAATTCTGGGAGTTACAGACCCAAAATCCCTAATCTGGTATCTCCTTCTTTAAAAAAAAACAAGCAAGCAAACAAAAACCCCACCTCAGAATAACAAAAAATAAGAAACTAGATTTGGGAATCTGGGTTTGCTGTATGTGATCTACTATTAATTTGGTTGTATTAAGCTTTATCTGTGAGTAGATATGATTACATGTTGACAAGTCAGTTGAAACTCTTTCCAGAAATTTCTAACTTCCTGAACAAAAATCAGCTCAAGCAGCACGGAGTGTAATTAGATTTCCTGCACAACTGAACTGTGACTGATAGAGAAGGCCTTGGAGCTAGAATGCTTAAGAACTAGAATGTTTTGATGATGGATTGGATTTTAAAGGTTGTATTTTAGGTTTTTTTTGCTGGAGAAGGGCCAGTACAAGACGGGAGATTACACCAGCCAATGGAGGGATAAGTATACCATAAGGAGACTCATATTTTAAGAGGATTTTCTGGAGCATATTCTTTCATGTGTCATTTCTGCAGTTTTATGCCTCATGTGTTAGTCAATGCCAATAAAGCACTTCCCAAAAAGATTGCTTTTACAATGGAAACACCCACCATTTGGTTTGGAAAATATGTTGGAATCCTAGGAGGCATTACAAGACCATAGAAGTCAGGCACTTGGGATGATCCTGGTTATGCTCCTCCTGTTATGAAGAGAATCATGTTCTCATTTAAATTAAGTTAAACGTAATGTGGTACTGTACTCTCCTTTTTATGTGAATGCCTCCTTTTCAGGAAAACACACACACACACACACACACACACACACACACACACACACACACA
>JAHTLZ010003518.1:15915529-15978422 GCA_023846285.1 Phrynocephalus versicolor
TATCATTAGTTCCTACATGGACCAAAAGAAAGGGATTAGAATCAGTGGGCATGGTGAGTCTTGTCAGACTCTCTTTTACATGCCAAATCTTGGCTCCAGGGAGACAGCAGTCCTTTTGATTCATTTTGTAAGGCCTGCAGATGACCACTTCTGTACCACTAAGGAAGGAGTCTCCAACCACCGCCACTCACCTCCTATGAGGCTTGGTAAGTGCCCCTTGTTGTGCTGTTGGATTCGGATTCCTCTGTGCAGGGTCTTCAAGCTGACCTTGCTGTTCTTGGTGATAAGGGAGAGAGGTTGGAATCTGTTGTGCAGTTGCAAGCTGTCTGTCTGTTTCCTAGTTCTTCCCTTTCTGGATGTGACATTCCTCCAAGTATCTTCCTCCTGTATTTGTGAAATGCCCTCATCCTGACTGAGATTTTCCCTGTCACCAGTGTTGACAAAGTTTTTCTCTGCTTCCTGCAACAAACCCCCCCCCCCAACGTTGAAAAGATTGAAAACACAGGCCTCCAGCTGCTTGACCTTGTCCTCCAAGAGGGCCACCAGCTTTTACTTTGAGCATGTGTATCTTGGTTTGGCAAGAAAAACTGAACATGCCACAGATGTTGGAAGTAGCTACATCTGCCCCCTGACCCTCCATCCAGACTAATTGGTCAATTACTTGAACATGGAAGAAAGAAAGAAAAGATAATGGAAAAACCAATCCTCTCAGTATTCTCTGCTACCTTCAATATTGGTAAATTATCAGTGAATCCACCTTTCCTTTTTTTTTTTTTAGCATTGCTGCTGGCAATACTAAGATACAGCCAAACCTCCAAGCCCAGGTGCTCTCAGGAATTTCCAGGCAGTCTGAAAACTCCTCCCCCAAGCAGCCTCTTTAAATCCTACAAGTCTACCTCTTCATGTGCACATAAAGCCTGGGCATCTTCTATGGAGGAGTAAAGTCATGTCCCTGCAATTAAAAAAAAAGATCAAGGACCAAAACAGTCTCTCTTCCTCTTATTTATTTCAAAGTGGGATGGTGCTGTTATAACAAAAACCCTGTAACAAAATTGTGTGGTAAGCAGAGATAACAGAAGAAGGGGAAAATAAAGGGTTAACTCTGGCAGAGACCTGCCGCTAATTGGATAATCAGTAACCTGTTCTCAGGGGAATGTTGTTCACACTTTAAATCTACCTTGCCAAAGAAACAGCTTTCTTTTTATTCATTTATTTGTCTTTAGAATTGGGGATAGCACTGAATAGGAGAATGAATAACAACGATAAAAAGGCCCTAACAGAGGCAATAGAAGAAGAGAAGGGCATGCATGCACACATGTATGTGCGCCCCTCCTTTGAAGTGACATCTGGAATTATGCATGTCAGAAGCTAAACTAAGACTGAACAATTAACACGAGGAAAAAACAAAAAACAAAACCAGTAGTCCCTGGTGGTGATTGAAAAAGGTCTGCTTTAACATTGAAAAGGGCCAGATTGGTTCACAATGATTTTTATGCCACATGGATGCATAAAAAAGAGATTGCAATTCACTGGGCTGTCAGTGGGCCAAAATGGTGTGGCCAGCCTCTTAAACTGCAAGGATCAGCATTAGTATCACTGTAGAAATTTTTTTCTTTTGCTTCACCTACCTTATAGGGTTGTTGTGAACATGTAGTCCTTATTTGATGCTCCTTACATTTTGAAGGAAGGAGGGAGGACACAGATACCCCTATACACCTAATTATCTGAGACTGACTAGAAAAAGTAACTTAAGACCAATGCAGCACAATATTCCACTCTTGCTCTTTGGGAAAGGCATGTGACACAACAGAAAAAGTACATGGACTATGGTCCATTTCTGAATTAATGGGAGGAGAGAATGACCACACCACATTTTGTTCTTATTACTGTTCAGTGCTAAGAGGATGGGCATGCCACAAAAATGTCCATTTTTGAGATGGACATGTTTTGGGGTTTGGACTACATCTCCCAGCTTGCTCCAACTAGCATGGCCCTGGTTGCACAATCGGGGAGTTCTTTAAAAGGGAGGGGAAGAGCACCATTTCCAAGCTCTGTTGTTAGCAGTCTGGGGCTTTTAATTCCATCCATGTAAAGCAGAAATGTGGATCTAAACAAAGATTTGGAACGTGGCACAGATGCAATTTTAACCCAGAACTTTTCTATTCACAGAGAAAAGAGGTAATTCATTTGATCCTTGTAGCAAAGCAAGGTGGAAAACAGGACTCTTGAACTTGCTTTCCTCTATCTCAGCGTTTTCTGATAACCCATCCTCAAACAAAGCAAAAAGAAAACAGGCATTCATCAACTTGCTCTGTATAGGTTCCAATCAATCTGATAACAGCTTAAAATGGCAATATATTAATAAACAGGGAGATAAGAAGGGGTGTTTCACATAGTTTATGAAGAGCAAAGCCTTTACAGTACTCTTTTTTCATGTTTTCTTCAACCTTTAGTCTGGAAAAAAGGCGCTTGAGGGGGGATATGATTGAGACATACAAAATAATGCAGGGTATGAGTAAAGTGGATAGAGGGAAGCTCTTCTCCCTCTCCCAAAATACCAGAACTAGGGGACATACACTCAAATTGAGGGCTGGGAGAGTAAAAACTGACAAAAGAAAATATTTTTTCACCCAGCGCCTTGTAAGTCTATGGAATTCCCTGCCACACAATGTGGTGATGGCATCTGACCTGGATGCCTTCAAAAGGGGATTGGACAGATTCCTGGAGGAAAAGTCCATCACAGGTTACAAACCATGATGGAGATGTGTAGTCTCCAGGCTTTAAACCAGAGTACTTCAAGGGCCAGATGCAGGAGAGTGGTATCAGGAGACAGATATCTAGTCTCATCCGCTCCCAAGCACATCTGGTGGGGCCGCTGTGAGATACAGGAAGCTGGACTAGATGGGCCTTTGGCCTGATCCAGCATGGCTCTTCTTATGTTCTTATGTTCTTTCATGAGGCATTGCAAAATGCAACAGCTCAGAAATTCAGGTCAGTCCATTAAAAGATTATCATCTTGGCTCTGACCTGGTGGACCTGCAGAAACAAAAGAGACATAGCAAAGGTTTTCCTCTTTGTTTAGAGACACTAATGCACAGTTTAAAATACACAGGGGCAACATGCAGGCCTCCAGATGTTATTGGCTGGCAACTCCAGTCACAGCTCAGAAATACCATTTAAAAAAATAAGTTAATTAAAACAAAAACAGACTATGGACACACACAAAATTAATACTCTACAATACAGCCTTAAGTATTTGCAAAAAAAAAAATGCCTTGCTTACCATTACCAAAATAATTTAAACTAGACACCTCCACTGGGATAATTGGAGAAATAGTGTAACATTTACTCATTTAGGATGCCCTGCTTCCCTTCTAGAACAGAATTAAATATTGTGAAGGTGCAAATGTCTTTCTTTTCATTAATCCATGCTCAACAAATGATATTCCCAATGGCATTAACATTATTATTGCTTACCACCTCCCCTTTTCACTTATATAACACAAGTTAATTTATCATTACACTCCAAACAGCTTTATACTAACTGCTTAATTGAAAATCATTTTTATTTTTCCAATTATTCACTACCATAATCAGAAACACCTTTGCCTTGTTTGGGTTTAATTTTAATTTGGGAAATCATTATTTCCCAAATTTCAATATCCATATTTAGTTGTATGCTTGGGCCTGGCCGCATGATTGAACAAGGGCTCGCGAATGCAACTATCCTCTCATTAAGGACCAGCAGTTTGAAAATTGTCACCAAGTTGCATGTGATTCCCTTATGGAAACATAGATTTGTAGCAGTATGATTCTGGCCAAAATCCACATTACCTGTCCCCCTTACATGCCTTGTTCTTCTGGACTTAACGATACAAGGCCAGCCTCCAGTGACATTACCTGGGTCCACCCCTTGGTTTCAAACCTGGAGCCAAGAAGGAGAACCTACTGACCTGACAAGGCTGCTTATAATTTTCTTTCCTTGGGAAAATGTCCTACTCAGCTCAGTGTGGGCCTGCTTTACAAATGTCTAGAATCACACAGTCTTTCTCTTTTTAAAGGTGCAATAAGTTTCTTTGGTGTTGTAGTGCTAACACAAACAAATAAGGTCAGTGTCCTCCAGACAACAACTAACAGGTACTTCAAGCAGCTTCCTGAAACAAGCTGCATAAAATGCAGCATTTCCAAACAACAACAACCTAGAGATAAGGTGATAAGCATTAATCTCATACATGCAAGGTTTTTTTTTTTAAAAAAATCAGAGTACAATTGGGGAAAGAAATAAAAATACAATCCTCAATGTTACGCCTTAGCTGCCTGTGTCACCTCCAGCCTTTGTGTCATGTGGTTGGAAAAATGCTTCAAATTTGCTTGTTTTAGAAGTAAAGCAACTCCTGCACTCTTTGACCACATAGTCACTGGCAGATTGAAGTAGAACTGCTTTTAGCAAAATAAGAAATTCACCAAAATGCAATATTTAGGGGAAACAGGGACAAACCTAGAGAGCCTTAAATATTGGGCAACATTCTCTGTTTATTGAGTTACACTTGGACCAAAGTGTCTGAACTTTGTGCTCCCTGGTTTTGGTGACCTAATCTCTATTACCTGAACAACGTTTAAAGTCCACTGCAGGGAGGGCTGTACACATGCTGTGCACTCAAAACAGTTCAGTCCTCCTCACCCTCTCCTCACTCTCCCATCAGAGATCCTCATCACCTTTTACTTCTTTTTGCTGGGGTGCAAATTTGTTGGGTCGGCCTTCAGAATGGAGTTCACCCTCTGTGCATTAATCTTGTGCATCTCCCTGGCCATAGGACAAGGAACAGAAGATCCAATACAAGACCACCCCACTCAACAACCTGTACTTCCAGAGGAAAACTCCTTCTCTGACTGGGGAATTGGGGCCATCCGGGGTAGCTTTGAAACCGTTAATGGCTATTTAGATTTTGTCTCTGAGCTGCTAGGAGGGAAGAATGGGGTCTGTCAATACAGATGTCGATATGGTAAGTTCTTCTGTAGCTTCTTTGTCTTCTCATCATTGGGCCGAGCTTGTTTTGTAGGGTGGTTGGTTCTGTCTGTTGTTACAGTATTATATGCTGTCACGTCACTTGGATTCATGACCTCCAAAAGGACACATCATTAACTTCTTGCTCAGGTCTTATAAACTAAAGCTATGGTTTCCTTTATCATCAATTTATTTCATATTTGAACTTCCTCTCTTCCTGCTACGTTCAGCTTCTATTATTATTATTTTTTTCCAGTGAGTCTGGTTTTTCCTGATATGAGCCAAGTATGATAAATGTGGTATAGTCATCTGAGCTTCAACTTGATTTGACTTTATTTGATCTAGAACACACCTATTTCCGGTTCCAGCAATCCAGGGCAATTATAAAGCTCTTCTCCAACACCACCAAGCATGGGTCATCTTTCCTGACTGTTATTAAACTAACAGACAATTAATCATAGAACGGCACAATGTTACAAGAATAAACAGGCTGAATCTGTAAAGCTCTCCTTCGACATTGCATCCATTGCCTTTGGCAAATTCAAATTATGGCTTGCCATTTTCATATCGGGACTCCACACTCCTTTTTCTTATTAAATCTCAAATATTGAACTATCACACTGCTGCAATGCGTCTCAGGGCCTTTTTACACGACCCCTAAGATCCGCTGGTCCCTTAAATTCGGACCAGAGATCTTGGGGGTTGTTGCTGCGCCCCCACCCCCTCCGGAGAGAAAAAAAGGAACAAAAGAAGGCAGCCTTACTCCTGCAGGGCTTTTTTACACGACCCCTAAATTCCTGCTCTTAAAGGGGCGGGAGGCAAAAAACAACAACAAAAAGAAGCAAGGAGAGCCACGCAGATTCGGATCAAGATCTTTCACCCTTCAAGAGCAGGTACCTGAAAGGTGCGCTGGGATGCGCTTAGGTGGGCGGGGTCGCACTTAATTGTCTGCAAACTCTGGAGCTGGTGGGGAAACATTTTAAAGCTCTGGAGCTTGCAGCCATTTGTGGCGGAGTTTAGGGGTCGTGTATAAACGCCCTTAGTTACTCCCAAACCTAGAAGAATTACTTTATTGAACTTAGTACAGTACAGTGGTACCTTGTATAAAGGAATTAATTTGTTCCAAATGAAATTATGTTAAGCAAATTTTCCTTTATACAAATTTCGAATAGGAATGCATTGAAAACAGAGTGATCCCATTTTTATGTTGTACGGATTCTCCCCATAGGCGATTCTGTTAAGCAAATTTCCCCTATCTCCGGAATTTTTTACGTTGTACAAATGTTATGTTATACAAACCGTTTGTTATAGAAGGGTCCACTGTACTTACAATCCCCAATCTATAGTATAATGTCAGTGGGTTTGATTGCAGGCAGTTTCTGAAGCAGCCCTTTAAGAGAAAGCATAGAAAATATGTTTCAATTATTTTTCTTTTGTAACCGATGCAGTAGATTAATGATAGTGGGAAGCAGGGGCACTGTCCCATTGGTCTGCTGAGAAGCAGAGGAACTACTGTAATTGCTTTTCCTGAGATGGCTCCCTTCTTAAGCTCCTTCTTCACAGTATTGGCAGGAATCATGTGTGAAGCTTTGAACATGATTAGATCACTCTTGTGAAGCCCAGCCCTTCCAAAACAGCCCCCCCCCCACACGCTTTCTCCCTGCTACGCGTCTAGTGGAAAAAAGTCTCCAGCGCCCCATTTCACTGACCACAATGGAAATACATTCTCATTATTCCTATAAATACCTTCTCGCCAAAATCTTTATTAGGATCAACCACCAATATGCATGGAGGCAGTAACAACATGCTTGCAGATAACCTGCAACAAATATTTTTTTTACTGTAGGCTCTCTGGAAAGAGGTGTGAAACTGCCTGTTTTATACCTTGTGTTTTAACGTGCTTCCTTGCATTAAACCAGGATGTGGGGGAGGCCTTGGTTCACCCACCAGCCACAGATTGGAAGTACCTGACTACTACTGACCCCAGTGTTTTGACACATGGCAAAAACAGAACCACAGGAGCTGCCCACTCCACCCCCCAATCCTTGCAAGAAAGATGCTGCCATCCAGCCAGTGGTGAAGTAGTCTGGAAGCATCCTCCAACATTGGCCATGGGGGGAGGGGGAGGACTCCAGTAGCCACATTCTTACCACGTGCTGAGCAGGCAAGGACTCTGTGGTCCCAACCCTGGCACTTTCAGTAGCTGGGAAGGCTTCCAGCCCTGGCTGGCTGGCTGGCTGGCTGGCTGGTGACAGAAGCTCTGGTGTCCTTTGAAGAAATGTGCCTTGGCATCATTTTTAAACTGCACCAGAGCATGTGTTGTGCACATGGACAGTAGCTGGAAATCCCCTCTGCCTGTTTGTTTTTACCCAATGTGTAGTTCCTGTCTCAGTGGTGGGCAGGATATTTTGAGACCTCCAGATCTCTTAGGCAGCCAAGATATTGCAATAAACATGTGAAGAAGGCTGGCCCGATTGGTGAAACCATGCAGTCGGTCAGCCTGGTCAAAGTCTTAAGAGTGGAGGGAGGAAGAGACATGACTCTGTCTTTCAAATGGGGATAAAGTTCTACTCCCACCCCCACCCCCAGGTTTATGCCATGCAAACAAGCAGGGGGGTTGTCTTGTCCACCTTAGTGTTCAGATTAAGTGTCTTCAAGGGAAACCAAAATAAAAGGCAAAAAGAAGGAGGGAGGGAGGGAGGGCCAAGCCTCAGCTTCATCCTGGACAGTGTGCTCCCCACACCTGTGCGGTGAACAGGCTGTGTAGCTAGGAAGAAAGGGAGAGAGATGGGTTGATGGGGTGGTTCTAGGGCAGGCATGTCCAAACTTCAGCCCTCCTGATGTTTTGGACCACAACTCCCAGAATTCTAAGCTTAGAATGCCAGTGGCAAAGGACTGTGGGAGTTGCTGTCCAAAACATCTGGATGGCCAAAGTTTGGACATGCCTGATGTAGGGGCTTGGGCTCTCATGCATGATGGGGAGCAAATGGGGATGGGGAAGAATGACTTTTAATTTAATAGGTGTTGTGAGTTTTTCAGGCTGTTTTTCTTCCTGATGTTTCCTGTGCTCCCCAAAGAGAGAAACTCCTAGTTCCCCAAGCCCCTTGCCCTCTGAAGATGCCAGCCACAGAGTCTGGCGAAACATCAGGAAGAAAAACTTCCAGAACAGGTCCAAATAGCCCGAAAAACTCACAACAGCTATCAGATCCCATCCGTGAAAGCCTTCGAGAATACAATGACTTTTAATTTAGCTTGCTAAACAACGGATTTTAAAATCAACCCTATGCCATTTGGGACAAATGGCAGCAAAATAAACCAAATCTTCAAAAATGGCCAAATCTTCACTCACAAAGCCATGGGGTTCAATAGCAGAAAACACCAGATCAAGCCTTAAGTCATTTGGAAGGTGGAGGGAAATGGTGTCATCTGAGACAACTGGATGTTGGTTTGTTTGTTGAGAATAAACGCTCTGCTTCTATGTGCCTCTATGATGACTGTTTGTTGTCATGTAGATTTCCATTTATATAGGATTGACAGGAGTGTGTGTATGTATAATTACTAGAGGGAGGATCACACAGCCATATACCTTGCATTTTGGACTCTTGTGGTGCAGTCCAGTGTGATTTATTTCCTGGTAGTCACACAACACAATATAACAGAAATAGTGCTTCAGCCTGACCCTGATCGGTGTGATCAGATAGGCATCTCTCTCTCCATTTGATTGAGCCCTAAGCCTCTGTTCTTGAAAATATAAGATCTGATGAGGTTGGTTGATGCAGAGCACTCCTTGTCTGGAGAGGGCTTCATTTACTGCACGGGTGCCCAAACTTTTTGTAAGGAGGGCCAGATTTGGTGGCTGAGAATGTGTCAGGGGCCGGTTGCTCCCTGACCCTGCCACCCCACTGCAACCCCCACACACTGACCCATGAGCCCCACCCACTGACCCCTTGCAACCCCACCTGCAGGAAGGAAGGCAGGGACCAAGGGAAGGAGGGAGGGAGGAAGGTGGAAACCAAGAAGGGAAGGGAAGAAGGTGGGGTCCAAGGGAGAGAGGAAGGAAGGAAGTCCTAAATCCCAGCACCACAAGCTTCTGCTCACCAGCCGGCTGGCCCGCCCAGTCCTTCAAGCTTCCCGGCAGTGTCAGTGTTGGCAGAAGATTTAAAAAAAAACATGGGGCGAAGGAGGGGGAGGGAGGGGTGGGCCAGGCAGACGCGGGCCACTCAGAATGGCCAGACGGGGCAGATTTGGCCCCCGGGCCGGACTTTGGGCAGGCCTGATTTATTGTATGTTCTTCACATTGTTCCTTTCTAATATGCCGGCGGAAAGATGAAGAGAAGGAAACATAGTTCATCTCTTGAGAGGCAAAAATGTCTTGGCCAAAAACCTGTTGATATTTTCAGTGTTCACAGGGCCAGTTGTGTGGTGGGTTTTCCTCTCCAGCAGGCTTCTAGCCTATAAATTTTCTCACAATTGTCTACACGCATGATCTCACAACCAGTGTGAGTTTGGAAATACAAGCTGTTGGAGCGAACATGTTTATTATTCTTCTTACACAACCAAGTATGTAAATACGATTCTGTCTTTTGTGTCTGTTTCCTCTCATTCTGCTGAGACTTACAGCTATGTATTTTGCTTTTACACTGTGTCGCACACTTCATTAGTCCCTGAAATTGGTACTAATGGAGTCTCCTGAAGCTGTTAATCAACTCTCTCTTCATTACCCAACCCCTAAAGTGACTGATTCTTCCTGACTTTTGTGGGTAACAAATTCCTCCAGACTTTCTTAAATGCCAAGTCAGGGGCACAGGAATTAAGGACAAGATTCCTTTGAAGTCTGATTTATCAAAATACCGCTTCAAATGTTTGTCTATAACACTTTCCTCTCTAATAGCAGACTATAATGTCTGCCAGTGTTCTTAGTGTTCTTAGTGATAACTGTCTTGAAATCATAGGATCAGATACCCATAAAAGAAACCATCCTGATATGTAAGGTAGACCCACATAAACTTTCAAGCATGTCTACCCATCCCTGGTGGTAAAAATGCACAGATCAATGGAATGACTTACAGTTTATTGCCATGGGTATCAAAGGGGCAGTCTATGCTTACTCCTAAATAATTTATTTATTATTTTGGTGTCCACAAAGAGAACATTTTGATGTGTTTCTTTGCACACATCGAATAATAATTTTTTTTTACATTGGCAGTGGTGTAAATAACAGAAGCAAGTTGTTCACAACATTCCTCTCTGCACACATCTGTGTGACAAAGAACAGAAACAGTGATTTACAATTTGCTGCTGATGTTTACACCCTTGCTCTTACAGAGCTCCAGCAAAACAGTAGGATCCCGGGCACTGTGTTGTAGTGTGTCACATGCTGTGCCTGCAAATTACATTAACCTATTGCTATACCGTATATGCCACTAACATGCTGCTACAACCTCCCCTTGGAAATATTCTTACATTGCTTTGTGACTTTTGAGGCATTTCTGTCACCTGGGGAGGGCACCTCACACTGCCAATTGCTCCCATTGGAGACTCTGATGACATGACCTGTGACACAGCCAAAGAGATTAGGGCACCTTACTCCTCTTGTGCCCTTTGCTCTGCTGATTTGTAGTTTGGCAGCCAGTGGAGTTTCCAACAGATGGCTATTTATACCTGGACAGGAAGGTTACATACAGGTTATGAGGATACCTCAAGGTAGGTAAGGCTGTATCTGGACTCTCTGTTCTATTTTGTTATTTCAGTATATAATTAGAAAATTGACTCTTAGGCTCACTTGCCAAGTAATAAAATAAAATAAACAATGAAATAAAATAGAATAAAATGAAATAAATACTTAGGTTCTATGCTGTGCACTAAGCCATTTAGCACAAAAGCCCTTGCCAGGGTCTGCATCTAATCAGAAATCCAGGATTGCTAGGGGAAAGCAAGAGTCTTCCTACTATTTGGCAGGGTTATATGAAGAAGCATTTCACCATGGTTGTCAGGGAAAAGGCTATGGGTCCAGGTGGAGTCTCTGTTTTACAATGCAAAAAATTGCTCTTTCAGCCCTCAGCACTTCATGTCCCAAGTAGAGATGGGCACAAATTGAAAAAAAATGGTGTTTTGTTTTGTTTTGTTTTGTTTCGTTAAGGAGTTTGGTTTGTTTGTTTTATCTTTCATGATTATTTGCGAAAAAATTCATTTTGTTGTTTTGTTAATTCATTTTTTGTTTTTACCCACTTTTTTCCCAGCGCCCAAGGCGCAGCCCCTGGGGGGCCGCCTAAGCACAGCCTCCTTATCTCCCCTCCCGATCGGCCCCGTGATAAAGGGCCGCAGGAGGGAGGTGCAAGGGGCAGCGGCTTTGGAGCTGCGCTGCTCTGGCTGCCTAAGTGCGGCCTTCTTCTCTCCCCTCCCGATCGGCTCCGCAATAATGGGCCAAGGGAGGGAGGCGCAAGGGAGGGCAGCTTTGAAGCCGCACTACTCTGGCTGCCTAAACGCAGCCTGCTTCTTACCTCTCCTCCTGGGGCTGGGCTGAGGCTCAAGCCCACCACGTTCCTCAATGGCACCAATGAGGTGCGTGCTCCCTCCGTGCAGCTCGGTGGGAAAAGACCACCAGACCAGCCCCAGGTAGGAGACATCTCTGCCCCTCCATTAACGAAACGAACCTAACCAAACCAATTTTTCTCGGTTCGTTTCATTTCGTGTTAAATTTGCCCCTAGGTTCGTTATTCATTTTGTTAGGTAACGAAATGAATAACGAATAACGAAACAAAAAATTCATTTCATACCCATCTCTAGTCCCAAGGATCTTGAGCAGCTCATGTTTTTTCTGTCTCGACATATCTGGATTCTGCTTGTATCTGTTTCCACAATCTCCTGGATCAGAAGCACTTCCAGTCCCATTCCCTAGTTTTGACCCGAAAACCTCAAGAAATAGGATGGGGCAACCCTTTGTAAGTACCAAATAACCTCATATGAATTTAACACACCTACTTCTCCTTTTAATTCCATGCTACTGTTGCACGTGTCAAACATCATAGGAACTACAGGCATAAACTGAATACTCATCTAGTTGCAGATGGTGCACACTTACACTCCATTGCTTTGAATAAGGTGGTTTCCTAAATATTGTTTCCTAAATATGCCCATTTCATATCCAGAACAGGGCTTGAACCACATGTTGCAGATAAACCACAGTAGGGTTTTTGCTGCTGGAGATCTTTAAATTGGGGCAAAAATTGGAGCAAAAACAAATATCCTAATCACTAGCCTGCTTTAATATGGCAAAAACGAAACCACCACCTACACTCCTCACCCCTGGACAAGAACAGTACTTGCTGGCCAGTTCTAAAGTAGCTGGAAAGCCTCCCAGCACCGGCCACCTGGCAACATTATTTTTGCTTGGCAGGCCAGCTAAAGCCACTCCATTAAAAATCATCATCATCATCATCAAATAAGCCTGAAATGGAAGTCTTAAAACTGGATGTCAAGTTTCAGGTGTTAGGGAATAGAACGCGCGCGCGCGCGCGCACACACACACACACACACACACACACACACACACACACACACACACACAAACTCTCTCTCTCTCTCTCTCTCTCTCTCTCTCCTTTGTAGGTCTTAGAGGTCTTTAATTAGTTGCTCAGCTGGGTTTAATCAATTTCATAAAAGGCTTTGAATGGGTTGGCAGCCCGAATTTGAACGGATCAGGTTTTTATCTGCCTTCTTTGAACTAGATTTCATACGAATGTATGCCTTTGGATATTGTTATAATATTTCAGAATGGGGAAGGTTTGAAAATAAACTAAAATGAAACCCTAAACACAAGCACAAATACGTGGACCCGTGGTTAGCCATCCTTAGAGCACAGCAATTGAAAACCCTGAAACTTAAGCATGTGTGACTACAGTCAAGTTATCCCAGGCTAGAGTGTTCTGCATATGGTCATTTCAAAGCACAATATGCTATTCAGCCCAGTCCTTGCATCAACATGTAAGTACTGGGTAGTTTTAGAACAAGAAACCACACTGTACTGTACCTCAAAGTGACCCTATTTAGCCCTTTCCTACCTCTTTGCCTCCATTACTTGCCTGTAGTTTGCTGTGTGTCCTCGTGGAAGGCAGGGAAGGGAGGACCTGGGATCTATCTATCTATCTATCTATCTGTCTGTCTGTCTGTCTGTCTGTCTGTCTGTCTGTCTGTCTGTCTGTCTGTCTGTCTGTCTGTCTGTCTGTCTGTCTGTCTGTAAGTGACTTATGACTTCATTGGCTTGCCACATATGTGGCATAGCACTGAATTGTTTGGGGAAATCCCTACGAATGATCCAGAAACCAGACTAAAACAGAGTGATCCTATTCTTTAAAAAACCAGTAGTCCTGCCAGTTAAAAAAAATGAAAAATGTGAATAGCTATGGGAAAGGATTGAGTTGATTCGTACATTGTGAAGTTGTTGAAAAACAGATCAAACTTGACTGTGCCCAAAGCAGTTTAAATAGCCAGACAAAGTGTCTTCTGGTTGTACCCGCAGTCAATGTTTAACTTAAGTTTCATCAGTCTCAAGTCTGCTCTAAGTATGACATGGACTGAATCCAATCCTTTGGCTGGACTCCTGTTAGCAGAGTTGTGGAGTTATAAGGCTAATCCACTCATCAGCCACAATGTTAATCTTTAATTTTAGGTTCCCTGTCTCCCCTTCTTAGGTCCCTAGGGATCCTTTTTGACCTGAGGGGGCCTCAGGATTGTGGAGGATTCTTTAACATCTGATAATTGCTACCATCAGTGACAATTTTTGGATATTAAAGGCTTCCTCCCACCTCCATCCTAAGGCTCCCAGAGGCTTTCCCAAGTTGAAAGGAACCACTAGGGGCCTTGGAACAGAGGAGCAAATAGGGAATTTGAAAGATTAATGTTCATAATTGATGACATCATCTGCCTTTATGCTTATAGAGGATTTTAGCCAATACATACTATAGAGGTCATTATCCCAAAAAAGGAAACTTAATATTTGCCTGTTCTAGCCAGTGTCTTTTTGCTCAACTGATCACACAACTGGTGGCATGACCAGGCTGTCACACAAGGTGTACGGAACTGGACATGCAATGGGGAGACTGCAAGGGTCGGAGTGGGAACACTTCTGTAATCAGGTAATACAACAGGATACTGGCCTGGAGAGTATGTCAGGAAATGGTGGGCTCCTCGTTACACTATTTGTCATCTCCTTTGACTGACATTCAGGTAGGCAGTGAAAGCGAGGGAGAATAATCTGAAAAGTTACTTCTTGTGATGGTCTCTACAGCACTCTCCGAATTGTACCATAGTCTATAAAAAACCTGTTATTCTCCCTTAGTGTCCTTCACTGTTAACCTCCCCTTGGCAAATATGTGGAACTGGTATAGAAAAAAAAAACTACCAAAGCCTATGATAAAGCAATTTCATTTAGAAACAAAACAATTAACTACAGCATGCCCTATTGACAGGCATGTTGCCTCTAACCATATCACAAATTATGTTTCTCATCACTTCTTTCCAGGTTTTATATTCTTTTTGCTGATGCAAATAAGAGCTTATTTCCCCGACATGAAGGCAATTGCTCTACTTAATCTATCCTAACTCAATAAACAATGAAAAAGACCGTTTATGCTTGCAACTGGTATTTATCCTCTCTGTACACAACTGCTTTTTCAAAAGCCAGCTGTGCTTCAGAGGCCAAGCCAAAACAACAAAAACCAAACACCAGACATTCAAATGCTCCTTGAGTGCTACAACTATCGAATATTATGTTTCTCCAAATTTCTTTTCTCTCTGCCACCCCAACCCTAACAAAAGCAGTGTCGCTGATCTCTCTCTCTGGGACTTGCTGAATTTTCTGAGATGTGCATCATTTGCAGCTTCAGGCATTGCCAGGGAGAAGAACCGCATTACAGTATTTGATTAGCAGTGTGGAATGCTATTTCATATACTTGGCGGTATTTTATAAGTGACACATAATAATAACAATGTGCCATCAAGTCAATTCTGACCTACAGAGATCCTTTTCAGGGGGTTCCAGATAGAGTGGTTTACCACTGCCTTCTTCTGGGGGAGCCCTGGGATTGGCAAATTTGCCCATGGCCACACAGGATGGCTTTACTCATGGGAGACATGGGGGGTGGAAATCAAACTCCCCACACCTAGCTTAACAGCCAGATGCCTAAAATACATGCATTTGATTACAGACAGTTGACATCATAAGAAATCCCACATTTGACATCTGAAAGGGGAACAGTCAAGGTGGCAACACCTGAAGTATTCAAATGTCTGATTTGGGTTTGAAACATGTTTATCTACATTCCACTTGTGAAAATATGTATTCAACACGTTCATGATTGTGTTGCTATTTGTTCCAAATCAGTGTTGGCGAACCTATGCCACGGATGCCAAAGGTGGAACTTGGAGCCCTTTCTGTGGGCACCCGACAGTGCCCCTTCACAGCCACCTGTATTCAGGTTAAATTGCGGTATTGACACTTTGTGAAAAATTAGTGGGTTCTGAATTGCAGTTGGGCACTCAGTCTCTAAAAGCTTCACCGTCACTGTTCTAAGGGCCTTTTCACACGACCCCTAAAATCCGCTGGCCACTTAAATTCGTACCAGGGATCTTGGGGGTTCGTTGCTCTTCCTGCGTCCCCACCCCTCCGCACTTCCTTGCTCCTGTCTGCGTGAGGGGAGGGAGGAAGAAAGAGGGGGGAAAATGCAGGCTCACCTCCGAAGCTGCCTGGAGCCCTGCCGTCGTCCTGATTCCTTCTCTTCTGTTTGTTTGTTTTTTGCCTCCCGCCCCTTCTCTTAAAGAGGCGGGAGGCAAAACAAACAAACAGAAGCAAGGAGAGCCCCGCACTCACCAAATTAAATCCGGATCTGGGGATTTTCACCCTCCGAGAGCAGGTACATGAAAAGTGTGCTGGGATGCGCTTAGGTGGGCGTGGTCACACTTAATTTCCTGCAAACTCTGGAGCTGGTGGGGAAACGATTGTAAGCTCCGGAGCTGGCAGCCATTTGCTGCGGAGTTTAGGGGTCGTGTACAAATACCTTAAGTGAAGCAAAATTTAATTGTGACGCAGAAAAAGGGTCTTTTACACCCAATAAACATATGCTTCACAGATGTATTCAGAGGCTGAGGAGTTTTCCCACAGAAGCAACTTTTCCAAGTGCTTATTTTTACTTTTTAGCCAAATACCTTTCCCAGCTTTCAATATCCTAATGCTACATTTTGTACATCAGTTCCCCCCCCCTAAAAAAAACTATGTGCAATAAATGAGTTCTAACTCCCCTTTTTGCTTGTCTTATAGGGAAAGCTCCAACGCCCAGACCAAATTACAAGTCTCCAGAGCCCAACGGCTGTAGCTCCTATTTCTTGGGTCTAAAGGTACCAGAAAGTGTATGTACTGCTAACAACCAATTTCCTGATGGAGTAATTAACTAACCCAACTGCCCTGAGTGGTTTGGAATAAGTGCTTGGCTTTGCTGGCGATGTTGTGATTGCTTATGTCTATTTGGGTGGCTGGAAAGGGGGAGCTTGCTGGTCAAATATTTGCCCAGATAATCTCTCAGTTCATGCCATCCAACATAAGCTGCCTGCCTGTCCATGCCAAAGGGGACGCCTGGCGGTTCATGGCAAGCAAAACAGGTCCTGGTTCCTCGGACTCCTGCCCGTATCATTTACTCTTTGATTGACTACTCACCAGAGCGTTTAGCTTCCAACTGTCAGTTGCTGCTGCAGTAATGGATGCATCCTCTAGCGAGGAGTTGTGCGTAGAGATGCAGAGGATAAGACTCCAGTCATCTTAATAAGGGTTGAAAGGCAATCATGTGCCCGAGGAGCAATAGGTTACAATGGAGGAATATTTCCATGAAGCCACATAGCACTTAGAAAGACACAACTCTTGGAAAAATTGCTGTTTTGGGCTATCATTCCCAGTTTCCCCCAACCAGTTGCCAGGTGGGGGATTCTGTCCAAAACAGCAATGCTTCCAAAAACTGGGCCTGGTCAGGATGCATTAATAGATCTCTGGACTCGCAATTTGTACCATTGTCTGAAATGAATTTTGCTCCTGGCATTTCAAAATGTATGAAAAACATATAAACACTCATGTCCTCATGTTTCTCCAGTCCTCGTTTTGTAAATGTGAAATGTGGGAGGCCAGTGGAAATTCCTCCCTGTATTGCCTTATATTTTACAGGCATTTCTTTATTTTTCTGTTATAGGTATCTCGCAAGATATACTCCATTGTGTGCAGAATATTCTTTAATGATATTGGCAGAGGGGCAACTAGAAATATTGGCATCTGTGGCAAACAGCCTTGTCTGCTCTCCCCCATCCCATGCTAAAGGATGGGTGCAACCCTCTACCAAGCAAAAGGAGGCACAAAATGTGATGTTTCCCAAACACAAGAAACTTTTCTTAGAGTGGGGTATGGGGGAGTGGAAAAGTGAATAGAGCCAAGTGATGTTGCCATCTACTTTCCTAATAAACATCAGTAGATTTACCCATATTTTCCCATCTATAAGATGGCCCCATGTAAGATGGCCCTCACTTTTCCAACCCAAAATTACAGTGATTCCCTCGGCTTACTTCCATGTATAAGACGACACTCAATTTTTAGTCTAACAATTTTAGACAGGTTCGTTATTCCCTTGGCTTACTTCCATGTATAAGACGACACTCAATTTTTAGCCTAACAGTTTTAGACAAAAAATAGTCTTGTACATGGAAAAAAGCTGTACAAATATAGTCTTATACATGGAAAAAAGCTGTACATCTGTACATTCCCTAAATGTTGACACTTGAGAACAAAGCCCTGGTTATTCTAGGCATTTGACTCACTCCTCTAGTTATAGCCCAGGTCGTTGCTCCTTTATAAATGATCAAACAAAGGGAAAGTGTTTATGTCCTACCAGAAGATAGTACGAATTCATTGTAAGAAAGCTGGAGTTGCTGCTTCCTTGATTCATTTATTTTAGGTCATTTATAGCAGTGCAGAGTATGAGGAGTGATGGACAGTTGCTTCTGTAATTACTGTTAGTTTCTTGTACCACTACCATTAAGAGCCAAATGTCAGCAAATATCATTGGTTCCCAAGACTCAACTTGAAGGGGTAGTATGGGCCTAGCTTTTGTTCAATCTTGCTGCATATATCGTCTTTTCAACTGGACTAGATGGACTGTCAGCTTCGCAATGTGCAGTTTACTCTTTTGCAATAAAACATTCCAAAGAATGGTGTGGAGAGTTAAAGTGTGAAGCAAAAATATATGATGGTAACCAGATCCTTCCTTCCCTGTACAGCTGGATTTGGGTATCCCAGCCATGACCAAGTGCTGCAACCAGCTGGATGCATGTTACGACACCTGTGGTGCCAACAAATACCGCTGTGATGCCAAGTTCCGCTGGTGTTTGCAGTCCATCTGCTCAGACCTTAAACGGAGCCTTGGCTTTGTCTCTAAGGTAGAAGGTGAGTTTTCTACTCATGCAGACTTCACAGAGACTGACTGGGAACAGAGAATCATGAGGGTCACTTTTTATGGCTGAGAATTTCCTCAGCAAGCCAGTTATTTATTGACCCCTTCAAAAATTATATTCTGTGGTAATGTGGGAAATACAAACTAAAATGGCCGCTGACTGCCAGATGATGCTAATTCAGGTGATATATTAACAGGAGCAGGAAAGATTGATGAGGACACTCTCGGGAACCTGCCCCATATTTGGGGCATCCAAATGTTGTTGGGCTACAAATCCCATCAGCCCCAAAAAACCATATTGGCTGGGGCCATGAGAGTTGGTGCTGGAGTCCAGTAAGTAGCACCTGGAAGGCCAAGATTCCTTGTCCTTTTCTGGGAAGAAAAGGTTTATGAAAAGCCTGAGTATCCAACAGGGGAAGCCAAAACAACACCCACTTCTTGAAATATGCAGAGTGCCCTGTATAGTAAGATAAAGGGGTTCAGCTTCATTAGGGAGGGATATAATTCTGATGGAGAGAGCATTTACTCCATATAGAGTTGTTTTCAACCAGTGCTGTTGTCTGGTGTTTCTCTCCCACACATCATTTACCTCTCTCTGGTTCAAGCTACAGTAATTAGATGGTGACGAGGATCAGTAATTCATTTTTCAAGTGTAACAATTAAGATAAATGAGAAAGTTTATACTTCAGAGCTGATGAAGCAGACTCACTGCAAATTCCTGAAAGATATAATTCTCCACCTAGGTTTCCTGTTTCATTAGAAAGACCAAAGGTGGGTTTAGTAATTAAAGATTTATTCCTTTTGCTTAAAAAAAGGGGGGGGGAAGAAAAGAAGAAGAAGAAACCAATCATCCCTGCAGACTCGGCAAAGATCTCATCTAAGTTTTCCCTGTCCATCCTCCAGACACTTGATCATTCCAGAGTGTCTCATCTAACCTCCTGCCCTGATTTCCTCTCAGGATGGGAGACAGCAGTGGTAGCTACCAACAAGTCCTGTGTGCAAGATAATGTATCCAGAGTTAATATCATTACATGAGGCTACCCCATATAAGGTTCCCTTGTACCAGTTCCAGTCACCATTCCATCTTACTCTATATACTGATGGATACAGGTTTCCAGGATTTAATACAATCTTTTATTGCCAACCTGTTGGGACATATCACAGATTCTACCTGAGGACATCTTCCTGGAGACCCAGTGCCTTCCCATAAACCCCAGCGCCTCCTGCTGTCATGGGGCTGTCTATAGCTGGTACAACATTACTTTTTTGGGGTACACCATAGAGGCCTCGGGAAGATCATCTTTTGAGTTTGGGAAGAGCTAACTGCAAAGGGTGGAGTCAGAAAAGTGCCACAGTTAACTCACACTGTGTGGCCAAATGCCACAGAGTCCTCATTCATCACCAATGCTCTCAATAGGACTTTGAACTTTTGTTTTTAACTTGCCCCACCTCTCATCTTTGCTAGCCGCCAAAAACTTACACATTCCATTTTTATTTGATGTAACATGAAAGCTGTTGTTCTTATTGTTTTTAAAAGGCATACCTGACCTGAATGGCATTTTTGCCATTCCCACATTGCTTTATGGAATATGATTTTTAAACAGAATTTAACAGAATTTGAATATATCTTGCAAGGGGGCTAGATTGAAATAAGTTAGTATGTTGTGTTTTGTCTGCTATATCTATTTGCTAAAACAAGACAAGACTGGCAGGCCTTGAAAATATTTGCTAGATTCCTCAGTATGTACTATGAGACCCATCAACATAAAATACAGTACTTTCAAGATAAAAATATGTCTCATTTAATTAAAGCCATTTCCCTTCTTACACTTTCACTCTGTTTCATGCCCAATGTGCTCATCAAATTTATTCCTTAAAGAAGAGATACTCATTAGAATCACCTTCCTTTCTCTTTCCTCACTTTTAAGTATTTCTGTGGTAGAAAATGTTCTCTCTTACTTATATGAAGTGCAATATACATTTATGGGACTATATATTTCATAATTGTATTGCCAAAAAGTCCCTTTCCAGGCTGGTGCTAATAGTTAATAAAAGTGAGTACAGTATAGTTATAAATACTGGATAGAAATAGGAAGTAAGAGAAAGCATCAAAGACAAGGCCATTTTTCATTGATCGTTGCAGGAGAAAGAACAGGGATAAAGCATAAGAGAATGGTTTATATAAACTCTTCCCCAAGGCTTCCTGGTTTAAGGAAATGAAGAATCAAAACTATTTTAATGGCATGGGCTCCAGCCAATCAGTGCTGCGTAAAGCGGACTTCTTTTACAGACAGAACAGATTTTCTTGAAAATTTCCCATCTAAAGATCCTGCAGGGAGATTAAAAATATGTGATCCCTTCTAATATTTTCGCTCCTTCTGTATCGTTATAGCATGCGAATCAATAGCAGATACGGTGTTCCGAACTGTCAGGACGCTAGGCTGCCGACCCTTCATGAACAGCCAGAGAAGTGCCTGCATTTGTAATGAAGAAGAACGAGATGAATTGTGAGATGAGCAGCAAGCTGCCTGACTGCAATCACTCTGGCTTCCCACATCTCTTGATCAGAAGAGACCCGGTTTTCTTCTGCCCTTGACATGGGTGTGATTTTACAGCGTTTGTAATGGCATGGGCAGGGGAGCAGCACATCGCAACACAGGTGCCTTCATTGTGGGTTTGTAAGGCGAGACTGATTGAGAAATTAATGCAAAGCAGGTGGTTGCCTTGGCTTGATCCTCTTGCCCGTTCCCGTCTGTTGACTTCTCCCCGCTTCTCTGAGCATCTCTTTGACTTACTGCCCACCCTCAGTGAAGATTGGCGGAGATGTGTGCAAACATCCCAGACATGACAAAGGATGCAGGGATGGTGGGATGACACCGACAATCATACATCTCTGCAGCAAATATGTGCACCACACGGAGCCTCCGCTTTCACCTGCCACTGCCTTCTGCCATCGCTTTTCAAATGGTGCGAAGCCATGCAAACCCCACGCAAATGGGGAAGCAGTCGGTGGAGCACAGACTGCTGATGAGCGTGCAGGAATTTAGCCCTAAGGCGAAGGAATTGGAGGGATGGCAAGAGGATGTTATTTTCTGGTTTTATAATAGTAATTAATTGCATTGCCCTTGCTTAAGACATTCTTCCACTGAGAGGAAGAACATATACGCAACGCATACCCCCTTTATAACAAGGAAAGAAGCACACCTTCTAAACAGTGGCACTTGTGAATCCTTTATTTAATTACATATGTAGTTCAAGATAACATCAGCAGTTGCCAGTAACCTTTATGAGTCTAAGTTCTAGCAACTTATAATTACTTATATTTTACAACTTCATGTGGTAAAACTAAACATATTTGTATAATAATTTTTGTTATTCCAAAACGCATCTCTTAGATGCTCCAGCTGACAAAATTCTTTTTCTCAATAGATCTCGCAGTAACCATACTTCATCCTCCGACTCTAGATTATCTGAAATTCTCCCAGGTGTCCTAGCATGGCAGTAACAATGTTTGTATTATCCAGCAGTTTCACAGTGTACATGTCTTGCATCACTGACCCAGTTCCATCATGCACAATTAAATCATATTTTCCTCCTGTTTCCTATGGTAGGGTATCCTGAGATCAAGGTGTTCCTCCCTGTAGAACATGGCTGTTCAGCTACACTAAAACCTCTACTTATGAATTTTATCCATTCTGAGCACATGCTCATACTTTTTTAAAAAATTGTAAGTAGAGCAGCAGTTTTCCATTGGAATGCATTGAAAATCAATTAATCCGTTTTGGAGGGAACATATTTCAATGCATCATGGCCCTTGAACTGCCCTCCTCAACTGAGACAGTGGGCTGGCAAACCCAGAACTTTGCTGCAGCAGTGGTGGTCCTTGGGATGGGGAAGGGAGGGAGGGAGAACTTATCCCCTCACTTTTTAAATTGATGGCTGATGGGCTACTTTTGAACCCTTCGCGGGCTACCGGTAGACTGCGGTCTACCTGTTGGGCAGGCCTGCTCTATAGCAGGGCTGTTCAACTTTGAACAGGCCAAGATCTACTTTTTCCGGCCCTAAGTGCCTGAGGGCTACTACACTAAAACCTCTACTTACGAATTTTATTTGTTCCAATTCCAAGCACATGCTCATAAGTAAAAACTTTTGTAAGTAGAGTAGCGGTTTCCCATAGGAATGCAGCAGCGCTTTCCCATAGGAATGCATTGAAAACTAATTAATCTGTTCTGGAGGGAACAGATTTCAATGCACCATGGTCCTTGAACTGCCCCGCTCGGCTGAGACAGTGTGCTGGCAGACCCAGAACTTTGCTGGGGCAGTTGTGGTCCTTGGGGTGGGGGAGGTAGAGCTGGAGAACTTATCCCCTCAGATTTTTTATTGATGGCTGGTGGGCTACTTTTGAACCCTTCGCGGGCTACCAGTAGCCCACAGTCTACTTGTTGTGCAGGCCTGCTGTAGAATGAAAGTATGGGAGAGTCCTGTCACATTATCATTTTACTCTCATGGAGTTGTAAAGGACAACGGGACAAGAACAATTTATTCAGAGCAATGCAGAAAGTAAATGTCCATGAATCCAATGGCAGAAGGAAAGGGACACAAGAAAAATGTCAGCCTTCACCAATGAGCTTTCTTCCATGGGCTTTCTACTAACATTCACTGTCAAGTTAAAATATGCACAGTTTTCACCATCATAAGCACCAGCCACTGTATCCAAAAGATGTGTGTTTTTTTCAATTGTGTGTTACACATTTCTTGAATTAGTTCTGGGAGGTAGCACAGGCAAGGTTTTAGGGTGGAGTCTCCTCAAGAGCTCCACAGAAAGGACAGAAAGGAGCACAAAAGAGACTGTGGAATTTAAAGAGAAACAGCATAAATTATGGGCCTTCAGGTAAATTCCCAAATCACTGAAACTACAAGATTTACTGAAGAGGGAAGGGTGACCGAATGGCTCAACTCCTTCTAGAAGAAATTCAGGAACACCTTTGCAGACTAATCCTACCACTCTCCTTGGATACATGGCCTTTTTTTTCTAGGTGGGGTGAAGTCAGCTACAATGATGCTTAGATTCCTCAACACAAGGCAGTAACATTTTGATCCGATGAATCCTGTGACCCATTAAAGGTCACCACAGTGATCCAACACCATTTGGATACAGACTGCATCTTTTTCGATTTCAGAAAGGTAGATTACAGTATAAGCTTTCAGAAAGGAAAAGAAAGTGGACTTTTTTGACTGCTAGTCGGACACCACGTTCATAAAGTGGAGCTACTCCCCCATGTCAATTCTAATTGGGCCACCTATCAGGATACGATTAGTCAGGTGACCAGTTTCCTCTTCCTCCATCTCCGCCCACCTGCGCATCCGTCTGCGGCAGCCTTGGGCACATCGCGACCTCTCATCTGTTATTCCACACACAAGGACGCGGCAGTGTAGGAAGACCTCCTGTGAAAAAAATAAATATACATATTAAATGTGACAGTGTATTTGCCACCTCTGCATTTCTCCTTTGAAGAGCTAACAATAAATGCTGAGATTAGAGGGAACAATTGTGACAGAAGTGGGTGGAAGCATATCAGAGACATCTGATATAGATCTGATAAGTTGAGTCATGGCAACCGGACATATTTTCTTGTGAGATCGAAACGTTTCACTCCTCATCCAAGCAGCTCCATCAGTCTGAGAAAAAAGTTGGTGGAAGGCTTGCAATTTGCAGTTTATCTTGGTTTCACACCACCCTGGTCTGAATAGGCTTGTTAGATGTACAACAGGGTGTGTGAAAGTCACACGTATGTAAACTTTCCCAACCCCCATTAAGTATGGGTCATCAGGTAGAGGCTTTCCTAGTGTGAAGTGCTTATGATTTGTCTTGGGATTGGTGAATTGGGATAGGTGGAAGACCGACTGCACCTTTGTTGAGAGAGGGATTTTTAACACAAACATGAATGGCTTCCTTGACCTGTCTCTCAAACCACCCATCTCTGTTTAATATATGTACATCCTCAACTTTGAATGAGTGTCCTTTTCCCTTCAAATGAAGGTGCACCTCTGATTCCGCTCCTGAGCTGTTGCCCCTACCTGTGCTGGGCCATCCTCCTATTTAGTGGCTGTTTGGTTTCTCCAGTGTAGCACTCTGCACACTTCTCACTGCACTGGACCGCATATACTATACTGCTCCTCTTGTGCTTTGATGTCAGGTCTTTCATGTGGATGAGTCTCTGCTTTAGTGTGTTTGTGGGTTTGAAGTAAGCAGGTGTTTACCAAAATCTCCACAGGCACATATCAGAGACAGTTCTACCACGAAGCACAACAATGCAGTTACCACAGGGGGCATCTGCCTCCTTTGGGTTCCCTCAGCAGGCCCTATCAGTGCCATCATCAGTTTCAAAACAGGAATACACTGTCAATCTGATCAGGTTCTGTACATGGAATGGGAGGGTATGTGTCAATTCCGGTCTTGCTTTGGACAGAGAAATGCTTTGGACATAGGCACGGAAGCAAGAACTTCTTTCATCATGTCTTGTCTCTCATCCACAAGGAATCTGAAGGCTCATTTGGGGAAATGCTGGCACCAATGAATTATATGCTGGATATTGAAACTGAGAGAAGCAACTTTATGTGGTTGGAATGTGCTGTCCTCTGAGGATTGTTCTGCATCTGTGTTGACTTTAGTTCTTGATATGGCATTGTTAATATTTCTTGCCATAGAATTGTTACCTTTAATATCTTCTCCTCTGGAGAAGAAAAGTCAGCCTGACAAGGCTGCACTGTGTTTTGTTTCGTTTGTTTGTTTTACATGCATACACGCAAACAGAGACTACATATTTATTTAGCAGGGACTTCTCCTCCAGAATGCCTGATCAATCTGCATATATAAATTAAATCTAGAACTTATTAAGAACCACATGGCACTTAAATTTGTTTTATTAAATATGAAAAACAAAACACCCAAGCTGCAAAGTTTTGCTCAAGGTAGCTTAAATATCACCAGGTTGTGTGTAATGTTAGATGTGCAACACTATTACCCTATTTTTTGAGGGGACAGTTTTTAAAATGAATCTGATTATTCATTGTTTTCAAATATGATTTTATTATTTTATTGGAAGCCATTCAATTGCTGAAGAGTAGCTTGTAAATATTTTAAGCCAATTACTGAACGGAATAAATAAAACAGAAGAGTCAAAAAGAGAGAGAGAAAGAGAGAATGCTAAGCAAGAGAGCGTAGGAATAAATGACTGGGAAAAGAAAGGTAAAAGACATGTTAGCATGTATAAATGGAATATTGCATCATATCGTCCTACATTGTACACACAAGATACACATGGTGGGGGAAGGTGAGGAGGAGGACGTAATGGGAATAGGAAGGAAAAAAGAAAGAGAGCAAAGGAGACTTTAGGAAGAGATTCTCAAGATTTCAAGGTGCTGTTTTACAAACTCATTCCCAAAGATAACTCTTGAACTCTTTTTTGATTGGTTGTTTTCTTGGTCATGCTGTGAGATGTCACTTTTCTGGAGTCCAACTAGCTGGGGGATTCTGGGAGTGGTAATCCAAAGGGGGTAGTATTTCCAAATTCTGGAGCCACACCCAACAAAAGAAAGGAGTGGGTCGAAACACATGCTTCTCTGCTTTCATCTCCCAGAGGATGATAAGATGTGGAAGGGACACATTTCATGTTGGCCATAATAACAGCAACTTTGTTTTGTGGGGGTAGTTAGGAGAGACTATTCAGTCTGTGCTTTTGCTCACCTTGTTGTCTTTACCCACAAATTTGAACACTGGGACCTGGAAATGCTTGGCAAGATGATCCTTTGACGTGTATTGCTTCACAGACTCGTCTGAAAGACATCTGGAAAAAGAGAGAATGAAAGACATTAATGGTTTATACAGGCAGTGGGGGGGGAGCAAACATATCCCAATGAGAACAGGAAATGGAGATTGTCTATTAATGTCTTTGACCCTGATGGCATGCTATCCACCAGCAAAGAGGGGAAAACAGGACAGGACAATAGGATTGCCAGAAATGTTGAAAACCCCAAAGCGACAAAGAGAGACATTTGTCGGAATGCAGCCACTTAATCTCTTTTCACACACCCACAACTGCTCCTCCTGCTTGCCAAGGGGTCTGTGGACATATTGCAACCTTATCCTCACTTCACCCTTTGAGCTCTGGTATACAGATAATATGGAGCTGACTCAAGCACATATTAGAGTTTCTTTAAGGCAGGAGAAGTTTGGGGGATACCACCCTGGTTGTTCCTCCTTGTTGAAGTTGCAAAATTATCAGAAAAGGGTAAATAGGGAGCTCATAGATCTAATTCTCCAAAAATGCGATCAGACAGGCATTTAGCCCAGTGTTTGGCATGCTAAGGGGTTAATTCATTGTTCTTTCCAGCAATCACAAAAGATACTAACTGGAACCTGTCCAAGTATTCATACCAGCATCTTTGGCTCTTTTCACACGACCCCTAAGATCCGCTGGCCACTTAAATTCGGACCAGAGATCTTGGGGGTTCATTCCTCTTCCTGCGTCCCCACCCCTCCGCACTTCCTTGATCCTGTCTGCGTGAGGGGAGGGAGAAAAAAGGGGACAAAAAATGCAGGCTCACCTCCGTTTGCCGGTCCAAGCCTCCCCAAGCCCCGTTGTCGTCCTTCCTTCTCTTAAAGGGGCAGGAGGCAAAACAACAACAACAACAAACAGAAGCGAGGAGAGCTGGGCACTCACTCCTTTACAAGTGGATGTGAGATTTTTCACCCTCCAAGAGCAGGTACCTGAAAAGTGCACTGGGACGCGCTTAGGTGGGCATGGCTGCACTTAATTTTCTGTAAACTCCGGAGCTGGTGGGGAAACAATTTTAAGCTCCGGAGCTGGGAGCCATTTGCGGCGGAGTTTAGGGGTCGTGTACAAATACCCTTTCTGAGTCACTGCCAAGGGCTTCTACTTTTTGTGTGTGTTGTGAGGGGTAGGGGTAGGATCACTCCATTTTCATATGTTTCCAGGTGTTACAATGGGACATGAACAAAAGTAAGCATTCAGCTTACGTAACAATCAAAGATCCTTCTGCTGTCAATTTTCCACAGTATGAAGTCATTTAAAGAGATCACGATATCAGCAAATTAAAGACATCCTCTGCTCTCCCATGGAGGGGGCACAGGCAGCAAAAATATATTTTAATGACTCTGTTAGGGCAGTGCAGATATGCTGCATCACTTTAAAAAAATCCTCCTGCAAGTGGGTGGAGACAGGAGGGGGGCAAAGAAGGCATTTTTTATTTCCTTTGAGATGTTTCAAAGTGGATAAATTGCCTGCATCCAAATCCACCTGCAGCTGGTATGCAGATTTTTGACTGGACCTTTAAGACAAGTGAAACTAAAGGGGAAACGCCCCTCATTGCCCCCCCCCCATCTTCTCCCACTTGCAGGAGGAAGTTTCTATTTTCAATTTTTTCCCCATAAGGCTATGCAGTTCATAATACAATCTAATTTCTTCCCATTTCCTCCGTCCCTCCATGTCTGTTTCTGTTACTTGAGGAAAATGGGGAAAACAGTAGAAAAATCCCATCCATTATTATATTTTATTTACTTTCCTTTTTCCATTCCTGTTTTGAATTTGAAGATAAGGAAAAATCTACATGATTAAAAAAAACCTCATTTCCTACCTCATAAAGGCCCTTCTCTTACCATACCTTTCCCCACTTCTTATAATCTCATCTTTTTAAATCCCGCCCTTGTAAATGATTGATTCTCATGTGAATCCCACCAATAGTCTTAAAAAGGGTAAATTCAGTTCTGGGGGATCAATAAGGAGCCTTTATTTTGTTTATATTGAAGGACACTAGAGGGCTGTCATTTTGATGCAAGGAAGACCACTATCCATCTCCAAATCATCCTTCTTAAGACTCTTTTATCCTTATATGATATGCCTGGGTTACTCATGGGAAAAATATTCATAGGATTGCCATTGCTTAATAGTGCAAACAAACCCTTGTAAATGTACTCAGTAATAAACCCTATGCTCTTATTCCTATGCATTGGTTTCTTTATTCATTTTTTCTCTACATAGTTATTTTTGAAAACCATGCTTATTGTTCATTAAAATACATAATTTAGAACAATTTTAAGGGATGGAGGAAAGCCATATAAAGCCACTCGAATTCACTTAAACGGCAGCCTTTCACCCACCTACCACATTTTGGGCTGAAAAGGGGGGTCCTCCGCTTATATTTGGGTCAATACTTTTAGCCACTGAGGCAAGTTTGGGTCGGTGGCTAAAAGTCATTTTAAACATTGTGTGCCACTTCTCCTGACCCCCCCATGTTTAAAATGACTACACCTCACTTTTATGGTTTGATGCCAACTCCAGGACTAGGAGCAAATTATATGAAACATCTCATTAATCCTTGCCTGTGGCGTGCTTTTACGCTCGCCAGACTGAACATCCTTCCCTCAGCAGTTCTTTCAGGGAGATACTACAACGTTCCATTTGAGAATAGACTCTGTAAACTATGTTTACTGGAACCGGACTCAACCTCTTATATCCTTCTCTCCTGCCCCTCCCACCACAAGCTTCGCCTCCGCCTTCTGATCCCTTACATTTCTAATTTCTCTGGATCCCCGGAGAGTATAACAAAGCATCTCCTTGAGGACAAACACCCAGAATTGACAACCTCAGTGGCCGAATACTTGGCCACTGTTTTACATATTAGTAAATAGTCTGGGGCCAAGGCCTGCTATTAACCCAATCTTTTAATCATTTTTAACCTATTTATTTATTTTCTACCTCTTATTTTACATATTGTTGCATCTGGTTTATACCAGTGTATGCCAATAAAGGTTCTTGTGATTGTGATTGTGTTTAAAATGACTTTTAGCCACCAACTCAAGCACTTGGCTAAAAGTCTTTTTAAACATCACACACACACACACAGCTCACAAAGGAGGAGTTGCCAGGCCCTGCTGCATTTCCCACCCTAGGCTTATACTTGAGTCAATAAATTTTCCCAGTTTTTTGGGTTTAAATTAGGGGCCCCAACTTATACTCGGGTCGACTTATACTCGAGTATATACGGTACTTAATCTTTGAGGATTTAGGAAAGCAAAAAAGGAAGAAGATGAACAGCTAATCTGCAATACTTTCAATCAATGTGACAAGATTTCTGATTCTCAATCTGCTTTTTGCTTGGGTTTCAATCAACACGACAAGGTTTCTGATTCTCAGTCTGCTTAATTCAGAACTGAAATGAGCAGACTAATTCAAATAAAACAGACTAGGGATTGCAAATATAATTGCCTTGTGGGAGTAAAACCTTGAGATACAATACTGGGAAGATACTGGTAAATATGCCACATGTAAAAATTAATGGGTAGAAGCTGCTGCTATTTCTCAGTAGACAGACTTTATAAAGAGAAATCTGTTTTTAATGAATCATAACACAACATGGCCCATTTTTCTCCAACAATCTAATCTCAGGAATGTGGACTTTGAATCTTATAAACGCTTCAGTAAAGTGAAGAAAGGAAGGGAAAAGTCAGAGGCATTGATTAATGTGATCTCCTGAATATAGAGATCTTTATTATTTAGACTCGAGGAAAAAGAATCCATAAATTGTTTTCTCCTTGGTAGAGCTAGGAAAAGAGAAGGGCTCTATGGCTAGAATTTAATTTATTCAATCACTATGTATGAATATATATAGAACACACACACACACACACAGAGAGAGAGAGAGAGAGAGAGAGAGAGAGAGAGAGAGAGATTGTGGTAATTCATGTTTCTCTGTTATCCAACATTTATGCTGTAAATAATCTGTTAATCTTCAAAATGTGTCACAGCATTCTACACTTCCTGAAACAAAGTTCGAAGCCAGTTTTAGAGGTTTCTACAAGGAACTCCAGGCATCCCGGGTATCCATTTCCTTAAATGGATTTCCTCAGACAATAAACACAAGGGTTCCCCACCCTTATTGACTTAACTATGACCATCCAGAATAAGTATTCCAGCTGTAAACTCATTAGTCCTAGCTCCCTGTACTCCAATAGCATAAAAACAAAATATTCATCCAGTTTGGCATCTGGAATATAGATCACATATTGACCTGGCCAGTGGGCGGGTTGCTGTGTACATCCTAACGCTTCTGTAATTTGCAAGTCAGCTTGCTCTGTTTTATGACTAGTAATCTTGGACAGCAGTGCAGGGTTCATTTGCAAGTGTGATGACTCACTGATGAAAGTCCGCCTGAAACTGCATATCTGGAACACTACTCAGTGTTATTGACAGTAATCTATGGGATTTTGAAGATGTTTGCCATGTATGGAATTTTAAAAAAAATGACTGTTGTTCAAGCTGGATTTTGAAAAGGAAAAGGCACTTGAGCTCATATGTTGCGCCTCTACATTGGCTGTTGGAGAGTACCAAATAATTTCAGAAAAAAATCAGTCTATGTTTGATGGTTTACAGCAAAGCCTGCAAGAGTATGGATCACAAAAAACTGTGCAGCTTGCCCAAGGCCACCCAGGCTGGCTGTACTCACAGGAGGCACAGTGGAGGATCGAACTCTCAACCTGTGGTCCATCCTACTGTGTCCATCCTACTGTGTTGATGAACCACAAATGCTTTGCTTGATTTCCCTAGCTTTTTTAAAGTAGAAAGATGTACACAATTCTGAGCTATTCCAAAGAAAGCTTAAGTAATCTGAGGCTAGGAGTAGTGCCATAATATATTCTCCATTGCTAAGAAGCTTTTTGAGCAGACTTCTACAGCTTTAATGATCAGAGACATGAACTTGGGGGCCAGAGCCTGGTAAAATTCCTCTCCTAGAATTTCTCTGCTCCTGTGGCCAAAGGGTCATCATGAACATTTGAAGAAATCACGTCTCCACATTTTGCCAGGCAATTGACAAGCTTCTCTGGTTTTGCTTTTATTAACAGGCAGCAAAACTAGGCTTTTCATCATGCCTCTGGAAGATAATGTATGTGTAAATATATACAATATACTAATCTGGAAAAAAATATTTTTAGAGAAACCTGCTATTTGGATTTCGACTTTAAACTTGTACTTATCTTGCAGGACTAGAACAGTTTTACACCTCTGACACTTATAGCTCGGTCCTACGTTTGCCTACCAAATGTAAGACTATCCAGTGATGGAGTATGTAAAAATATGCACTAATGACATTGCCCCTTCACAGATGTATTCTGTATTCAGATTAAATTGCTGTATTGGCACTGGGAAAAATTAGTGGGTTTTAAATCACAGTTTGGTCACTAAAAAGGTCACTTTAAAAGGTTCACCATCACTGTCCTAGGGGGACACCCTTTGTAGTTTAATAACTCAGCTCACTGACTGCCCAAACATCTCCAAAGTTCAGGGGCTCACTGGGAAGAGCTTGAGGAAGCTCCCCTACGATTTTGGTGCCTCTAGGAGCCAGGGGAGCCATTATATAATCTTTTGTTTTGTTTCATTTTGTTTCATAAGAAAACTACTTTTAAAATTAGTTACAAATGAAATGAAACAAAACTACTAAAGAAATGAAACAAAACACTATATTTTTGTTTCATGCCCATCTCTAGTGTCATGTCACACCAGCCATAAAAGATGCAATTATAAACTCAGCCTTACATTTGCTCTGTCACACCCTGCTTTCATTGTGCAGTGTGAGGATGCCCCCTACAGGTTAGAAGAAACAATGGGTTACTGGGAGTAATAGTACGCAGTATTTCCAATCCTTGGGTAGTTGGAGCCCAAACACTCATGGATTGTCTTAAGGCATCCTAATACAGCAGCGGAACAGAAAGCACACAAATATTATTCAGTGCTCTAACCAGGTTGTAATTAGCCTAGATTCGATTACACTGACAAGCCACTAACTTATTCAGGGGCAATTCATAGAAGAGACATCATATATATTGCTGTCAGTGTGCTAAATCAGAACACCTGTATGTTTCAGCTCCCGCCCCCAGAAAAGCTTTTGACTGGTTTTCCTGCATCAGAAGCTCTGGCCGTCATGTTTCCTGTTGCTTCTAGTTGTTGGTTTGCTTACAAAAAAGGGGGTGCAGCTGCTGTAGTGCTTACTAAGGGTCATAATCTTGCTGCCCACTAGGCTCTATTGAGGGTATGTTCCAAAGAACGATGACTCCCAAGAAACACTGGACCAGTTTGCTTTTCTTTCTTTCTTTCTTTCTTTTTCTTTCTTTCTTTCTTTCTTTCTTTCTTTCTTTCTTTCGAAGAAATCAACAACAGGAAGTAACTGGAAACGGGAAGGACAGAGTGTGTGTGTGAAACTTTCATGTGTTCGATTTGGGATCTAGGCTGTAATTCCTAGAATTTGGTGTGTGGGGATTCTTAAAATCCAAAAACATGGAAGAGCACACCCCAAGAAATCTCTCTTCTCCCCCATGCTTGGTGAAAGAAACTGAGGAAATAGGTCACCATGAGATTTAGGCTCTCTTCATAAGAACCAGCAATTGACCCTGTGTAGAAGACTTCACCTGGCAGGGGATCTTCAGGTGTGTTGGACTACAGTTCCTATCGTTCCCAGTCACCACACTTGGAAAAGTTTGATACTTTCTTCCCTTCCCCCCTTTGCTACCAAGGTCATCAAGCAGTGATTTTACCTTCCATGGCAACTAAGCATGCCTGCATTTGGGGTTTTCTTTTCCTTCTGGATGGGTTTCTTTCTTCTACTTTTGTTGGGGCAATCCCAAATACTTAAAATCCTTTTATTTCTCCACTGATGTCTATGGACAGCTCCATATTCTCTCCATTGGATTATGGAAGCAAGACCAAGAGACACAAAGAGGAGTTGATAAATATACCTTACTCAGTGAGAACCTTGGAGGTACACAAGAAGTTTGTTCTGTCCAACTTGTATAGAAGTATCTCTCTCTCTCTGTGTGTGTGTGTGTGTGTGTGTGTGTGTGTGTGTGTTTTCCTGATTCTAGTATTTGAAATGATGGTGATGGTGGTGGCGGCGGCTTGTAATCAACATCACCACTACCACAACCACCTTCTTGGGTTTTTCCTTTGAAGATTTTTTGATCTCCCAAGGAGCTTCAGGGAAGGTCTGCTAATATATATATATTTAGAAGTGACAGTGAGGGCTTTGTAACATAAGCATCAGAGTACTCAAATTGGTAGTAGTACTCGTACATATAATAATAAAGCATGGGCGGTCAGATGATAAACAGGACTTCACCTGAGATCTCTCTTGCAAGGGATTACAATTGTCATGCTATCTCAATTCTTGAACAAGGACAACAGTGAAAAAAAACACCTCCCCCCATCTTGCAGCTGAAATAAAGGTTGCAAAAAAGGAAGAATTAGATGGGGAAAGATATGTTTTGGGGGAAGCAAGGCAAGCCTGGTTCTATCACTGAAAATAAATTCTTCCTATAATCCATCTGCTGCAAGGTAATCTCAAGGTTAGAGTAATCTCGAGGTTAGACTATTGTAGTGCTGTGTACATAGGGCTGCCTATGAGGTTAATGTGGAGATTTCAGCTAATGCAGAATACAGGGGCCAGATTATTAAGAAGGTCAAAAAAAGTACCATTATATTACTCTCAGACCAGCTGCTCTGCACTGGCTTCTAATAAGCTACCTCATTGACTTCAAGGTTCTAATACTAACATACAAAGCCGTAATGGTTTGGGACCTCAGGATATGTCAGAGCGGCTCCTCCCAAGAAGAACTGCCCAGATCACCAGCTTGACCGAGGCATAGAATTTGGGGGTCTCATCCCCAAAGGAGGCCCAGAAGAGAGTGACAAGGAGCCAGCCCTTCTCTGTGGGTCCCCCCCCCCCCCATCTATGGAACCAGTGCCCACAAGAGATATGCCTGGCATCCTTCCACCAAATAAAAACATACTGTAGGGTCACTAAGAAAAAAATAAAATGAAATATTTTACAAGATGCTTTTGGGGTTCCCCACACCCCCAAACCACATCCCACACCATGCACAAGCACCACATGAAAACCCCAAACAAATTGGAAATAACAGGCGAGCTGCTCTGCAGTCTTTTCCCAGCCTAAGCGGCACTGTTGCTGAACCAGGAGGCTTTGCTTAATTGAAATACAACAACATAGACCCTGAAGAGCCTAAGCTACTGACAAAACTCCATACACACCTGGATTCTCCTTTTCACCCTCCACTAGATTTCTTCCCCCCTTCTCTTTCTCTTGCCTTCCCCTCCCTGCCACATTGAGCTAGAAGGGCACCCCCCTGCTCCCCTCTTATCCTCTCACCCCAACATGTTTTCCTGGGTACTCCGCCCCCCCCGGGGGGCTATGCTTGGGACCACCATCTTGAGCAAGAACCATGGGGAGAGAAGGAGGAAAATGGTGACTCTTTGGCATGGCTGCATCTTCCAGAAGCGACTACACCAATCAAGGAGATTCCAGGGCGAGACGAGAATCTCCTCATGGACAATAGGATTAATCTCAGCCAGGAGACTACCAGGAGACCTCCCATTGTCTCTTTTCCACATACCCTGGAGAAACTTGTCTGACAACTTGGGACCCTTCTGTTGACTTTCCAGCCCTTCTATTGAATTGAAGATTAGCCAAACCCCTGGACAATGTCATTTCCTTCTGCCCCATTGTTTCCAACCATCACGGCTCATAAACACCTCAATGGCAAACATTAACCCAGCCACACCTGGATTATGGGGCAGAGACTGGGTAATGTTGCCAGCCCCAGGACCACCCCCGAACTGCCCCAGGACCGCCCTGGGAGATGCCCCAAACTGTCACCATTGGTGGCCTCCCTGAAGATCGCCACCTACCTATCTCAGGGATCTGTGCGCACTGTGTGGGAGGGGAGGGGGAAAGGTATAAAGGTTTGCAACCATTTTGTTTCTGCACTGCCTTGCTGTGGGTTAGTTGGCCTTACCATTCTTTATTAGGCCTAATAAACGGGTAATTTTTTCCTGGACCTCTCTGTGTTGAATTTCTTTCATTGGACCTTGGGAAATTCAGCAGCATACAGTAGGAATAGCCTACTGTGGACTCAACAATACAGGCTGGCCTTCCCTGATTCTTCAAACAGCTAGTAATTCACACTACTTCATTTTTCTACTGCTTCCCTGTAAGTTTTCCCTTTATTTATTTGATTAGTTGTTACCTTTATATGTTTTATGTTTTAATTTATTTATTGTGTATACTGTACTTGGTTTATTATCTTGCTTATTTTGTGTCAGGTTTTGTTCATTTATTTAAAATTGTACTATAATCTGTATAATTGTATATTTATGTATTGTAAACCACCCAGAGTAGCCCTTGGACTAGATGGTGGTGGTATAAAGATAAAATAAAATAAAATAAAATAAAATAATAAGGTGTTTTATTCCTTAATTTTGATGTGTGTCTGCCTAGAGCCACTACTTTGTACCTGACTGTATTGGGAAGGGAATTGTTGGCTCTTCAGAAACATCTGTAGGCCTCCAGAAACATCTGTCCCACTTGCTAGCCCCTGAGCTTTTGAATTAAAACAAAGTCAAGCATGAAGAGATGCTTTGGGATACAGTATTCCACATGGTGAGGTCATGCCTCTTGTTGCCCCTAGGAAGCAGTTTCTTTGGCAGGTGCTTCTGTTGGTATGGTCCCACAGAAGGAAACGTGTCATATTACCCCTGAAGACAATAAAGATAAGGTCAGAAAGAAGATCACAACCCCTCATTATCCTCACTTCTAGTTAATGCACTTATCCTACAAAGAATTATTGAACAAGAACAAAGCTTCTGCATCTCCTTTACGGCCTTGAGTAGGTGTCCCACTGAGGTAATCCACCCCCTGAAAGCAGCAATTCTCCTAATTAGTTAAATGTTCTATGATGGTGGCTCATCTGCTGCCCAACACAGAAGGGCACAGGGCTTTTAAACGGTGAATACCAAATTAATTATCAACCGTTATAATTAAAGGGAAGTGCTTCCCCTGTAACTGTTGTTGTGTGAGTTGCCCTCTGCTTTCCCAATGGTTCTCTCTGCCCGCTTTTAATGAAGTGCGTAGTTTTGCCTCGATAGGTGTGACAGCTGGTGATCTTCCTGAACGGCAGCCTCTCCTTCCCTTCTTGTCTGCCAGAGGCCATTCAGCATGCCATGGATGACCCTGGCAGCAAGAGGTGCTCCTCTTTAAATATCAATTCACCAAAAGAAATGTGGGAATACTTGCCCATCTTGGATTAGGTAGTATTTCAGGATCTCATCAGCCTTGGATGTTGGGGTTGCAAAACAGCTCTCTACCAGAGTCTCCAGACCACTCACATGTACCAAAGGCTCAATCCCAAAATACAAAGAATCTCGGAGTTTGAGGGTGGGGAGGGTATTCCTGTAGGGCTCTTCGAAGCCACTGTCTTTGAAGATCTCCAGAGTGAACGGGAAGACACCTCGGTTGCGGCTCATGATCTCCAGCGGGGTGTTCTTAACATTAGGGATGTAGCCCTCCGAGATGGTGTACTGGCGAGGGAATTCACAAGTGATTGGGATCAGTAGCTGGCCAGTGCGGACAATGATGTCACCGTTACTTCCAGGAGTTTGCTTGGGCAAGCCAGTCACCATGTTGGTAGCCAGGATTTTGTCATTTGACACCTGGAACCAGAGGGAGAAGGAATTGTTGTGGAAAGAGATGAACAGAGACAGCAAAATAAAATAATAATAATAATACATCAAGAACAACATTAAGATAACCAGCAGTCTCGGAGAAACTGTGGGAACGTACAGAAAGGACAACATGAGGTATTGGGAATCCAAAGAAAATTTTAAAAGCATGTTTCTAGTCCATGCACTTGTAATTATTAAAAAAAATTTAAACCAGTTTATGAATGTAGGATACAGTGGAACCTTGACTTACATGCTGCTTGACTTACAGCATATTTGACTTTCAGCAAGAAGGGGCCTGTTTGACTTGCGCCATGGGCTCTGACTTACAGCTCGGAGCCCCAGCGCAAGGCCCCGGAATTGGGCGGCAGCCATGACCCAGCATCATGGCTGCCACCTCCAAAGTGCTCCTGCCTTATTCCTCTCCTCCAGCAGTGGCACCTTCAGCGAGGCCAGCTCCAAGCACCTGGAGCTGGTCCTCGGCCTTGCCGAAGCTGCCGCTGCCACCAGAGAAGAAGAAGGGCCGGGAGCTTGGGGCTGGCCTCGCTGGTTAGACAGTCGGCTCAGTCTTGTAAAATATCTGGCTGCAGAAGTCTGGTCCACAATGGAAGCATTTTAGTTGGGGAGCTGTACAGTTATGGGACTCTAATGGTAAGCATAGGGTTGTTCAGAACTTGGAACGTCAGGTTAAAAATCAGTAAAACTTAAATGTTAGATATTGTTGATATGAACATTAAAAAGTGGAGGCGTATAACTTGTGGACTATAATTCCACTGCCTCCTCCTCTCTTTGAAAAGACATTTTATTTACACCCCCAGAAGGAATCTCCTATCCCAGTCAAATTTGTGTTAAATTGCTGTTTTCGGGGGTCTTTTTCATAGTCTGGAACGGATTAATCCACTTTCCCATTACTTTCTAAGGGAGAAGTTCATTTGATTTAAGGCATGTTTGACTGTCTAGACCTCTGGAATGGATTAACGACGTAAGTCAAGGTTCCACTGTATTGTGCTTGTATACCTATGATTCAAAATGCCAGGAAATGCCTGGTAATTGCTGCACAATATCATGCCTGCATTGCCAGTAAGAAAAAAGGATGCCAACACCAGCCTGATCATTAACAAACCAATGACATCAGTTAAGATGGTTTACACAGGATACCATTCTCTAAGAGATACCACACAAGGGAAAATCCCAGAAACGGAGAAGATGGTTGGAATAGAATCCAAGCTCTGCTAACATCGAGTTGAATAATCCCCAAACACAAAGCAAAAACCTATACTGTAATTTCACAATTTAAATAAATGAGCTTCTGTATATTTATTTCTAAAATATTCTTTTAAAACATTTTTACCTCAGAAACAGAAAGCCTTTTTAATGTCTGTTTGGCCAGGAGGGAATTAAAATTTTTTCCAGAGACTCATTAAATTTGGCCCTGACTAGAGTGAAAAGTTCAGCTGCCCCCGCTCTCAACCTTACAATAATGTTTACGTTTAGAATGTTCGTGCTGGCAAGAAACCCAGAAACATATAAGTTTTATGCCTCTCAAATGGTTATTTTTCAAGTCAGTATTTGATCCTGGATGGCTGGGATCCCGGATGCCTTTACTTCCAATTAAAAAGGGGGTCTGGGACTAACCATTCATTTACAAAGTAATCAAGGTTGGCCTTTTAATGTATTTGAGCAATGTATTTACATTTGCAGACACAGAAGTTTTACTTTTAAAAAAATCATACCTTAAAAGCCAATTGGCTATATGTCCCAAACAAGAATTGGCACAGAACAAAAGCAGGTTGTCTGCTACACCTGTACCAAATTTGGTGCTATTCCGGTGTCCAGTTTCTAAGTTACATTTTTTTGCGGGGGGGGGGCACCCTATTTTTGAGATGGCTTATGGAATGCTGAATTGGGCAATCAGTCACACAAGATCTATTGCTGCACACTCGTGTGGCAATAATATAGCTAAAAATGCCAGAGTGTGCCTGCTGAAATGTTAGACATGTGCATGTAAGATTTCCAGTGCCTGCATGAAGGCCTTTAGTATTTTGCATAGAGCCTTAACTTTCTGCCACAATTAGCAAGAATAAATTATGTAAATTAAGGGATGCGGGGATTTCTCCTATATTTCAGAATTCAGTGTGTCATCAATTGTTGCTCCGTAGCTAGATGAAAATGCACTCTCGCTTTTGTAATTAACAATATGTGCTGTCACATTGATTCCGACTTACTGAAACACCCCCCGAGGTTTTCTGCTCTGAGACAATATAGCTTCCCTAGAGACACACACGCTGGCTTTTCTTTTGAGAGACACCACAGGGAATGAAGCTCACAAACTCAGTGAGTTATCCAGCCAGCCTAGGTTTTAAACTTAATTTAAAGGCACTTGAGCTGAAAATACAGTTTTGATAGAAGCCTGGAGATGCATTCTTAATTGGCTCACATCATTATGACACCATCCTTTTTAGCTCCATTAGCTACTGATCATTATCCAGCAGCTATCTGCACTGTGGTGTCCAACTTGCTCCTGCCTCCCCCCACCAAGGTCTGCTACTGTTGTCTGCTCTCATTGGTCTGGCCCAAATCCTACTAAACTTTTGAAGAAAGCAAATTGAATCCTTTTCAATAAGAGGAAGGAGCTGTGCCTCAGCTAGTTCTGCTGAAAATGTCCAGAATGGACAAACATGTTAAGTTTGTTGCAGCAGCTCCAGTATAGCAATATGGTAGAGCCAAGGTTTGAAAGAGTGGCGTGAAATGCCTAATGGGCTATTCCACAATCTCAGGCTTCCTTGGGCCTTCTGAGCAAAAGTGCTCAATCCTCACAGTAGCTAGAAGAGAAATGCATTTTCTCAAGAAACAGTATAAAGACACAAGCTATGGTTGCTGTAATATAAAACATTGGTGGGCGGTCTTGAATGTGCAATTAAGAGCTTTGCAGAAGACCTGCTCCTCATTTATGTTAACCAACCCAGCTGCTTGTGTGTTTGGATTTTCCTTGAAAGGACTGTCATGATGAGCCGTGGGGACTGTCAGGGCCAGCACATGCATGCCCAAACTTACCACTGCCCTATTGGTTCTGTAGAACCTTAGATGTACAGTATTATTGCATGAGCGGGGAGGTTATGTGGCCCACCCAAATCACGACAAAACACTTTCTTCTTGACTTTTGTGAATTTGGGAGATCTTGTTTGCTTTGAAATGGAGGAACACCGAGGAAGACTCATTCTATACTCCCATTTCTAGGAATATGTTGGATGGGAGGTGCAAAGGTGAAGGAACGAGTGTAGAGTGATGTTAATTAGATGACTGGAAGAAGAGACCATGGAAATGGGTCATCCTTTGATGGGGGGCCCTAAAGAAAGCAACGAGAGCAGCACAAGACAGAAACCCTAAGTAGACCAATTCTTGTTTCTCTTGCTGTGAATCAGGAAAGCAAGATTTGCATCCTCAAAAGCCTAACTGGGTGACAGAAAGATTTACATGGTTTAGGAAAAGTGACAATAGATTTATCAAGGAAGGTGAGAGAGACACAAAGTGGACGTCTCACTTGGAAATAGTGTGCTTTCCTTAGGGACGAAATAGCATTTGGGAGCCTGATATGAGCTGATGTACAAAAAAGTAGGGGAAAAGAGTGAACATAGAGCAAAGCTGTCTCATTGTGGTTGGGGATGCAAGAGGAAGTTGATGATACCGTGATCTTTGGTGGCTAGTTGGGAAGCTATTATAAAACTGGGATTCTTCAGTTAAGGCCAAGACAGTTAAGCTGGTACGATTTCTCTTTCAGGGAGAAAGGCAGGATAGAAATATTTTAAATAATTTAAACAAATAATACAGAAAACAATTATAGCTACATACCTCTACAGTGGTGCCACAGGATTTTAGGGAGAAGATAATATTGACATGTGTGCCATTGGAAACGCCTTTGCATGACCCATTGATGAGAAAGAGATCCATCCCTCCAACAAGATCTTTGGGGATGTTTACTTCTATAGAGGTAGATTTGCACAGCACTGGGACTGGAGGGAAAAAAGGCAGACTATTTAAATGAGCTGGATCACTTAAATTGTGAGGAAAATTAGAAACGGCCAATGAGTCCTTCTTTGGCATCTCTTGTCCCTTCCAGCAAATCCTTCCTGACAGATGTTCAACTTGCCCTATGGAAACCTTACTCTGACTTGCTGCTTCTAAAACATGACCATTATTTTAGGCTTTCAATTCCACTCTATTTATTCCTCAAAGAGTTTACTGTCTTCTGCGCCGTCGCACTCCCACCCCTCAAGATGTGAGTTTCATTGCACTCACACTATATTTCTGGGATCCAGTTATGCCAATATCAGTTTCATGGAGGGTCACCAACAGACTAAGTTATTGTTATTTTAAAATTCTAATATTCTGTGCAACAAGGATTCTTCCAAATGGAAAATCTCTTCTCCAGATGGCTAATGCTGTACCAGCAGTAATAAATTGGTGTTCACATCCTAGGAAAGTTGTGAGGAGGTGGTGGTGATGCTGCTGTAACATGATAATGAGAAACACCATGGCCAGTGCTGGATTTTCCTCCAAATTCTAAAATATATGTTCTCCAGAGTATTAAAGGCCTTCAAAAGGATTCCCTTCCCTCATCAAAACCATGTTTGGATGTGAGTGTGAAAATTAAGATGCACGTCCAGGCACCTTCTGTCACAATGCCATCTAACCAGGATATCTGCAACATTTCCCACAGCAGTGAAAGTCTCGTCATGCCATTTACTAGGGCCAAGGGAAAAAATTAAATTTCTATATCTAGTCAAAAAGACTTTTCACGCATTATTAGCCACTTTGTCAGCCTTGTGGAATCAATCTGGGTAAAATAGTTTCGTACTTAAGCATTTCATGTAAGTAAAGAATGTCACATTTTTCTAAATGGCTCTGTATGTCATCCCCGATGGCCTGTGACCACAGTGGGAGGGCAACATTTGGGGTAGAGGAACTCCCCGATTCAGTCCATGAGCTGCCTTTGTCTGTAGTACAATGTGACAGCATTTTATTGCTTCCTGTTTTCTCCAAGGCATCCATCTGGTAACCACGAGCCCAATTTACCTATGGTTACACAGACACAGAGAACCCAAAATCCAATTGAAGAAAAGAGTTCTTTTTTCAGACAATAATTGCACACAAAGTGTGCATGGAAATATACAGGGAACCACAGCAGCAGGGCCTGTTTGCTCTACGCCAGGCTTGTCCAAACTTTGGCCCTCTTGATGTTTTGGACCACAACTCCCACAGTCCTTTGCCATTGGGAATGCAGGCTTGGAATTCTGGGAATTGTGGTCCAAAACATCTGGAGGGCCAAAGTTTGGACATGCCTGCTATACGGAAATGCCTGTAAAGTCAGGATTTTGGTATTTTTGCAGTATTTTCATATGTATGGATATAGGTGTTGGGTGGGGGCAGAGCAGAGAGTCTGATGCATACAATTATGCTCTCCACTCACCGTTCACCCCCAAAAAGTAGGGAAAGCTGCCACTCCCTTCAGTCTCCCAGCCAGCATAGGAAGTAACATTCTAAACTGCTCATTCTGAGCATGTGCTCATTGTACCAGTAGTCAGAAAAGGACTTCAGCCCGTGCTCGGGGATCTTCTCCAACACATGCACTGAAAGAAAGGCAGGGGGGCATATGAGCTAAGCCAGTGGTTCCCAACCTGGCAGTCAGGACCCCTTTGGGGGTTGAATGACCATTTCACAAGGGTCGCCATGAACCAGTGAAGAAAAAGGCACAAATGGCTGGGGGGGAAGAGTGAGTTTCAGCTTGATAGATTGGAGGGGATGTCAGTCAATGGCACCAGAGGCTGCGATTGGCTGAGCGTGCCTGTAGAGGAAAGTTCTCTGTGGCAGCTGCAGCAGTGGCCTGCCAAAGAGGGCTTGTGGCCTCTTCCAAGCAGGGCAAGGGGTCACCACAACATGAGGAACTGTGTTAAAGGGTCGTGGCATTAGGAAGATTGGGAACCAATGAGCTAAGCCCTCTCCTGCCATCAAGAGCTACTATGACCACACACTGCACTGTGGACTTCACCAGTGGAAGTCCATCTTTGCATGGTGGAATAATAACCACAATCATCAGTTAGCCAACAGACCCTTTTTTGCCTGCCAGCTAAATATTGCAGATTGCAAGGTTTCTGTTGTGAGCAACAGTGGATAGCCGTGCTCAGGAGCCATCAGCAGGAAGGGAGGTGCTAGCCAGCCAAGGATTAAACCCTCCCTTCATTGTTTTTCTTGTTCTGTGAAACCATCTTCTGCAATTCTATATGCTTTCAAGTATATTCCTTTACATTTTATTAATCGTACTATAGTAGCATTGTCATTTATACCCAGTTTTCGTCCAGTAAGCTCAAGGTAGTGGTATTTGGCTTTCTCCTTCACCAGTTTATCCACTGAGGTCAATCCAGAGGAGAAAGAATGTTGGTCCAGGGGGTCAGTTTCATGGATATTGGTACCTGGATCGCCCCCCAAAAAACCAGCCAAACCATTATACTGCTTTGTGCTCCCCCTTGACCTTTGGCCAGAATCCTAGCAATGTTCATGCAAAGTTGTGTAACTTGCAACTAAAGTGGATTAAATTATACTGGAGATGTTTTTATAGGACATGAACAAGGCTGGCTACCATTCTGACTGAAAAAACATTGCTGGGCATTTTTATTCTTCTTCGTTGGCATTCTTTGATGTTCATCTGCTTCATTTCAAACCCCGCCAACACTCACCGTTTACACATTAGTATTGTTCCTATGAACAAGAAATCATGAGACTATCCCAAGAACTGTGAAATTACGTCTACCAAGATAAAGGAACACCTAGCTTCCCTCAGCCAATTTCCCTGTTGGACTGCAAAGTGCTTCTTTGATATGTAAGAGGAGTTTCAAAATCTCCCGCATACCCCTCCCCCCCGGGTTCCCCCCCGAAAAAACCCAATAAAAGTTACGAAGTTTTTAAAAAAAGAGGAGTTTCAAAATAGGTTTGTGACACAGAACAGTCATCTGTTTTTAAACATGAAAAGTTAAACAAAAATTCCACTTGGATAGGGTAAGCCCCATGCGTGAGGTTAAGTAATTTTCTGGACCCGGGCCAAGGAACTCTTCTGTCAAATTCTTGGAAAGTCAACATACTCCCCTCTTGCTGCCAATATACACAAGCAATGAGCCACAATCGCCAGCGTGCCTCTTGAAGGGATCGTTCAGGATCAGAGAATGGATACTTAGTTTTTTTGGGCTCTGATTCCCAGAATCTCCCATCCAACGTGTGATGGTGGCTAGAGATTTGGCAACACCGCCGTTCATAAGGTCACTTTCACAATCTTTGCTTGTGAACCATGCATGCCCTTTCTTCACCCTCATCCCAAAACACCCCCTCAATTGACCATACACCATCTGAAACCCTGAAAGAGTAAGCATTTACTCCACGTCCCTATTAAGTGTGATTATCTTGGGGGCTGTTCATTATTAGGTCATTCAGTTTCTATCTAGACAAGAAAACGACCTGCAAGAGTCAGTAAATAGCCATTATTCTTTTACATAAGACTGGTCAGGGTCTACAAGTTTAGGAGTCAATTTATCCCCAGAAAGATCCTGCTACAGATCATAACCCCTCTAAAAGTATGAGTTTCCCTGGGGGGGTTATTTCTTAATCTACCTGGACTACTACAGAGGCATTCACAGAAAAAGTCCCACAGAGACCCTTTACATAAGAGGGTTTATTTATTACCAATACCAACATTATGTGGAGAAACGTTTGAACTGGGTGGTGGTAGAGAGATGGACTCAGCCCTATTTGGAATGTTCCTTTTTTATATAACAGCCTTGATTATTTTCCTGACATGTAATTTTCCAGCTTGAGGGGTGGAGAGACTCTAAATTATTTTTAGTGATGAGAAGTATGGATTTATGAATCTTGTTTGCAGCATAACTGTTAGCTGCCATTAATTCCACTAGGTTTTCTCAAAACCATGAAAGGCTGGTGTTCCATGTATCCACATTTGATGCATCAATCCACAGCACTCTGGAAAAAATTAAATGAAAAACCAGGTCTCTCTCTCTCTCTTCCTCAACTCTGCCCTGGTAAGATTCACAAGAGTTTGAGACTTTGTGTGTGTGTGTGTGTGTGTGTGTGTGTGTGAGTGACTGAGTGAGTGACTGAGTGAGTGACTGAGTGAGTGAGAGAGAGAGAGAGAGAGAGAGAGAGGATGAATAGTAGACCATAACTGCAGAGAGCCAATCCAGGGAGAGAAGAGAACAAAATAAGATAAATGTTGTTTTCAAGGCCCCAAGGAGCAATTTGGAAAGTATTTCCAATAATGCCTGGCAGATAGATAACTTTGCATAGATGAATTGATCAGCTCACTATCTTGATTTAGGACATTTATTAAGTTGCTCAACAAACTCTTTGATAAATGAGTTTACTGCTCCCTTTCTGCTGTTTTGATCCCAACCTGGGGAGCTGGCATCACATTGATCAAATGAAACAAGCAGATAAATTATGTATCTCTCCATAGAATTGTTTTTATTTAAAAAGAAAACACCAACACACTTCAAAATACAGTGGTACCTCTACTTATGAGCATCTTGATTTAAGAGCATTTCGAATTAAGAGCGAAAAAACGGTGGCGTTTTAACTGTTGCCTTACAAATTTTAGATGCGGTCTGCTCTACTTACATTTTTTTTCAAATTATTATTTTTTATTTTTATTTATTTGTTTATTTATTTGGATAGGGCCACTCTACTTGAGTTGTTCGACTTAAGAGCATGCATTCGGAGCGGATTAAACTCATAAGTAGAGGCACCACTGTAGATAATTTGTCTACGACTCTCATCTTCCACCCCGCGGGAGGCTGCTGAGAGCCAAACAGGACACTATAGTAGCAGCTTTGCACCCATGAAGCAGTGCAAGCCCTAGCGTCAGCCAGGATGAGGCAGTTGCTTCATGCAGAAGATGCTGGAGGTAATCCCCCACCCCCTGCTGCCCCAGGTATTTCTCTTCAGCCTTCTGGGCCTTTCGTTCTCTTGGAGAGCAGAGGACTGTTGGTTGCACAGCCTTCCCTATACTTTCAAACAGGCCTAGTCCCTTCAGGTGTAGTAGAGAACCCTTATACAGTTGCCAGTGCTGAAGTAGGGTTCAGCTGTTAGGACAAATCAATTGTGGTACATGAACGGGAAACCATGTTGCCTTGTCTTTTGCCACAGGCAGCAAGTGTCTTGCACCAACCTTGGTTTATAATGAAAGTTGAGCATGATGGAGAGATACTAAGCCAATCTGTTTCCTCACTCCCCACCCCCAACCCCCGGACCTATACACCCTGAGCTCTCTATCCTCTCAGCCAGAAAGCTTGCTGCAGATATCATGGGAGAAGAGACAAAAGTGGAATATAAGGTTGAGCAGGGGTGGATTAACCATTACGCATAACAAGCACGTGCTTAGGGGCATCAAGGGAAGAGGAGGCACCACAGAATTTTTTCATAGCCAAATTTACCATGGCCCCATGGTTCATATGGTGCAATACTGCAAATGGCGCAGCTGAACCCGGATGCGCAAAAAGGGTGTGATTAAATTAAAAAATTACATACAGATATATAAAATAATAACAAGAGCACTCAGAGAGTGTAGCTCTCCGCCAAGGGTTATTATGAAACTGAGGGGAAACCACCCCCTCCCCAGATAAATGAAAGCAGGGGAAACTTTGTATGCAGTCAGTTGTCCACTGAGAATGAGACTGTGCAGCGGGCCTAGTAGCTCACTCAGCATTCCACGTACCAACAGGCAACAAGACACGTGCTAACTAAAATTATAACTGTGTCAGCATCTGGCCTCCATGGCCCTGATAACTGCAGGATCTTCTTGTGATTTTGGTTTGTCACTTGATTCAACACCAGATCTATCATATGTCAATCAGTTAATTGTGGTACTGAGGCACTTAAAAGATGGACAGCCTATTTAATGCTTTTTAACTTTTCTGGAGATGAAAAGCCATACTGTTGAGGAAATGGTAAATCAGGTGTTGCAGTACTCACGTGAAGTTTGTAGGCTAAACCTTTCAAAATGTAGGGGTCAGTCTTATGGCAACACTGACAACATACCTGGGTATTATAAGGGGATGCGGCAAAAATGTTTTAGAAACAAACAAGAAAACTTTTCAAATATAAATAAAGTGGAAGTATACAACAATAAACATTATTTTCCATCTTACTGTAAGTTTTGTTTAATTTTGATAAATAAAATTTTAATGGTTTATTATTTTTTATATTTTGAATTACATATATATGGGGGGCACCAAAAATTTAAGTGCTTAGGACCTCTAAGGGTTTTAATCCAGCCCTGGGGATGAGACTAGTATTCTTCGTCACTCCACCCCTTGGGACTTTAAATTAGGCCCTCCTCCCCATCTCACAGCTTAAGCTTACATGTGATGTGGTACTTTGGAAAAGTTACAGAGAAAAAAAAGAACTCTCAGAATTTACAAACTCAGTACTGCTCGTTGTCATATTGTCTTGGGGATTCTGGGAACTGTAGTCCAAAAAGTGACTTTTCCAAGCTCTATTGGAGCCCACATACCTGTGTACTCTGTACACACACACACACACACACACACACACACACACACACACACACACCAATGTCTACAGCTGTCATATCTTCCTTGCAGCTTATCTCTCCACTTAACCCCATTTTTATCATTTGCCCTCCTCAATACACTCTGTAGTTTCAACACACTCTAATCGGAATCAGAAGCATTTATTATTGCCACTTGTTGTGAGATAAATCATCTTCAGACTGCATCTCCCCCCCCTTCTTCAGCTCCACTGTTCAGGAAATTACCAACTAACATAATTGCTTTCCTGCCTTCTTTTCTTGTTTTGTTTTCTCTGATGAAACCCAGTATGCCAGAAGTGTGCACGTCTTACAGGGCCTTCTGAAACATAAATTATTTCTGACTTGCAACTGCTTAGTAAACATAACAGCCTGAATCTGGCTGAACAGCTAACATTTGCTATCAGTTCACTGCAAGAATGAGCAACAGTAGAAGCATTAATATGATACATGTAAATCACTTTGGGCAACTGCTGGCATTGTTTACTATTATACCACCATGCAATCTAATTATTATTAATTAAAAAACTGCATTTATGGCGTTGGAGACAGACTCTTCACTTTATGTCCCAATGAATTATTGTATTTATACGGCCTTAAATCTCATTTGCTAAATAAAAAACAAAGACTGCTCCTGCTGTAACACCATGCCCCCTGAACAAAAATGTGAGACATCTTTCTGTTCCACTAGAAGCTGTTCAAACTGAGTTGAGGTGCTTTTGACTGCATGGATACTCCACCACTTAGCCCTGGGGACTGCCCCACCACTGGACTTCATGTTTTTACAAATGAAATTCAGCAACTGCCAAAGTGCTCTATGGTACAAGAGCACACTAGAGCAGGCATGTCCGAACTTCGGTCCTCCAGATGTTTTGGACTGCAACTCCCACAGTCCTTTGCCATTGGCAATCTAAGTAGAATTCTGGAATTGTGGTCCAAAACATCAGGAGGGCTGAAGTTTGGACATGCCTGCAGTAGAGTATTCCCCTGCACCACAGACTCCTGTGAAGCTATTGTTACTTGTTAGTATGACACATTTGGTCTACTCTTAGTTTTATAGGAAGATGTTGCAAATGAAGCCAGGAAAAGCCTCTGACCAAGGCAGTGGAATATCCTTTGTGGGCATCACCATTGTAACTCAAGGAGATGGAAGGGAATGTAGGTCATTAAACTAGAAAATATGAAATGGGGGAGGTAGAGAAATGTGCAAGTTGACTTGTACAAATGATGCAATATAGCAGAACTGAGAAGTGACAGTAGTAGAGTCCATGAAGTCGATATGCTTGTTCTTTGCATTGTCTGCTCACAGAAACTGATACATTTAGGTTCAAATTCAATTTTTCTATACACCTTTTTCTGCCTCTTTTACTCAGGTAGCCAATGGTAGCAGATTTCATCATATCTCCATCTGATATATGCAATTCACACAAACAAAATTTCTCCTCTCCTCATCTTTCACTGATGATTGAAGGACAGGTAACATGAAGTACAGCTGCCAGAGTCAGAATTATGCATGAGAAGAACTGTTGTTTGGGGGGAATAGGGCTTGGAGCGAACACACAAGAGTGTCATATCTAGAGGAGAGCAACTGAGGATTGGCCCGAGGGCAGAATACTCGGAGGTTATTTATCATTTCCTTATTCTTCCGAGGGACTGTGCAGCCTGCCTGAAGCTTCAAAGGCTGGTTCTTCTTCCTGGAGACATTTTAAGGCATCAAAGCCCCAACCTCTGGCTCTGCAACCAAATACCCAACTCTCTGAGCTATCTGATGACAATTCTATTTGGACAGGAAAAAGGAACATTTCCTTCTCAGCAGTATTAACCTGGTGGGAGCAAATGGTACTGTTTGCTACTAGACAGGGTTATTATCCTACCTTGGCAGGTGTGCCCATCTTCAGACAAAACAAGACCTCGCGGACACTCACACTGGTAATGGTCATCCACTGTGATGCAAGTATGGCTGCACCCTCCATTGTTGTTGTGACATCCTTCAATCTCTACAGAAACAATGTGCAAAGACATTAAAGCTGCCTTTGACCCATGAGTAGAAAGGGGCAACAAAGAACTGGTATGGTAAAGGTATTGGATGAGTAAAGACTGAGGAGACCTAAGGTTAAAATGGCCACCTGGACACACAGGACTTTGGGTCAGTCACCAACTCTCAAGCTACACCACCAGGTTGTTGATAACAGAAATAAGGAAGAGCACTACGGAAGGAAAATATAACAGGTAAATAAATTATGACCAATAAATAATAAATAAAATAAATAAAGGTTCTGCTGGCAACAGTGCAAGAAGGTCACTATACTCCCAGAGAGAAAGGTTCAGGGAGACCAACAGGAGATTTTGATACCCATGGCAAGAGGGGTTCAAATCTTCCGTATGATGAATTCACCCAATAAAGAGATCCCTGCCAAGCTGATGTGCTGAATATGAACTGCCCCTCTTTAACCACAGATGTACAGTATTAGGGAGGCAGCAGAGGGAGAGAATTTCAGTCAATATTTCTCTGACTTCAGTAATTGCTGTTGCACAAAAATGAGGCCTGCAAAACCCCAAGTGGCCTCAAGTCTTGATGCTGGTCACTCCTGTCAAGTGCCAGTTAAGCTGAGGGAAGGATTGAACTGAGAGAACTCATTGCACTTACTGAGTAGGACCATTAGTCATCCAAGTATTGGAAGAGTAACTGCCAAGTCAAATAATATTTGAATTAGTGGCCCTGGGCTATGTGTCAGAAACTCAAGACTCTAAAATTATAAACTTGATTAAACCTCAGGTCATCCTTTGAGAATTTGTGGTCAGGCAATAGGCTGTTGGAGAGGCTTACAAAGTGAATTACCTCTTTCTCAGAATAGCTGCGTAAACCATGTGGCATATCAGTAAATATGAAGCAGACAGATGTATATTACTCAATAAATCCCCCAAGGAGCCTTAAATATAAGGGGGGAAATTGTACCTATTGCCTCGGTTTAAATATTGTCTATAAACTTCCCTATGTTTAGAGACAGAGGAACAATGATTTTTCCTAATGCAAGCAGGACAAGGAAAAGAGCTCCTACCAGTCCACCTCCTCAAAAGGCCAGGAACTGGAGAGAAAAAATTGCAAGCTCATGTAGGCATCTGGATACTCTTGATGGACCACTTAATGCCTTCCTAGGTTAGACCAGTAGCCTGTCTGCTCGACAGCCACCCCCTGCATGCATGCTACTCCCGAAGCATTAGTTGGGGGGGGGGAAATGCACCTTTCTAAAAACTGCCAATACTCCAGTATTGGGAGAGCAGTAAGCAAGGAGAAGACATCTAAACAATTCCTGAGAAAAATGTGACCTTGGATGCTGCTATTCACCTTGGGAAGAAACTCCCTAATGGCGAAGCTTTATGGCAAAGATTATCTGCTAGATGCAGCAGGAAAAGAAATGGTTAAAACTATAAATGCCTGATCCACACCAATAATTAACAGCTCTTCCAAATGATGCTGTCAGCAGCTTTAAAATCTGCTCATGGGTGCAAAGATGCATTTAATACATCTAGTCCCCCCCCATTTACTGCACATACCATAAAATCTAAAATTATTTTATAGTGGGGACACAGCCAGCTGGTCATCTACATCATTTTTCATGTTCAATTTTTATAGTTTTTAAAAATATTTATTTAAAAAAGTCTGCAATAAACTGGTGGTAATTCCTAAGAAATGGTGTTTACCATCACAACAGCAGCAATAAACCATTTTATTCCTGCACTCACAAACCTATGGTTAAAATCAGGTTGAGGAGGCTTTCAGCCTCCAGATTAGAGATGGGCACGACTCAAAAAAAGAATTTTTTGTTTGTCGTTTGTCGTTTAGGGGTCCGTTTCGGTCCGTTTTCGTTTTTCGGGGGTTTTTTTGCACATTTTTCATTTTTGTTTTTGTTGCGAAATGAAACGAAAAAACAAAACAAAAACGAAAATTTTTCGTTTCGTTAGCATTCTTTTCAATGCAATGTGTCAGCCGTAATGAAAACGAAAAACACGGCAAAAAATTTCGTTTAGTTTCCGTTGTCGTTTTGCTTCTGAAAATTTTTTCGTTTTCATTTTCGTTGCGAAACGAAACGAAAAAATGAAAACGAAAACGAAAATTTCACTGAGTCGTGCCCGTCTCTACTCCAGATGTTTTGGACATAAGCTCCCATCACATGAAGCCAGTGTGACCAACAGCAAGGAGTTGTGGGAACTGAATTGCACAAAATTGCTGGAGAGACACACTTCTCCCATCTGTGCTGTAATTAAATTTAAAATGTGAAATTACATATCTCCAGTACACACACACACACACACACACACACACACATGGAAAAATGTAGAAGTAGCTGTAAAACATAGAATTGTGGTGGAGGAGCAAAGAAGGTAAATGTTAGTTGCGATCTAATAGACATGTCTATCTACCTTCACATGCTCCACTGGGTAAAACCAGGATGTTCATGGTCAGTTGGCTTTTGATCTACAGAAGGTTCATGGTAATCCAGAAGAGATGCTTGAGTAACGTCTTGTTGTTGAGGCACACACAGCAAGTCTGAAAGTTGAATAATGGCAACTGGACTTATTTTCTTGAGAAACTGAAACATTTTGCTAATCATCCAAGCAGATTAGTCAGTCTGAGGAAAGCTAGTGGCTAGGCCTCCAATTTATAGTTCACTTTCATTTCACATCACCCTGGTCTGAATAGCATCATAAGTTGGACAATGGTCTGAACAGGCTCATTAGGCAGCCAATGGCCTGAATATGGTCATAGGTAGACAATGGTCTGAATAGGCTTGTTAGGTGGACAATGGCCTGGGGTGCATGAAAGTCCCATCTATGCAACCCTTCCCAACACCCCAGGCCATTGTCCACCTAACAAGCCTGCTCAGGCCACTGTCCACCTAACAAGCTTATTCAGGCCATTGTCCAACTTATGAGCCTATGTAGACCAGGATGATGTGAAATAAAGGTGAACAATAAATTGGAGGCCTGGCCGCTAGCTTTCCTCAGTCTACCGAACCTGCTTGGATGAGGAGCAAAATGTTTCAATCTCTCAATAAAAGAAGTCCCGTTGCCATAACTCAACTTCCAGATAACCTCACCTAGATGACTGAGAATCTTCACAGACATACACAGCAAGGTGTCAAGATATTTGACCCTGTGAACAGCCACTAAACCATTTATGAAGGATGCTTTTCAAACATGCTGGACATTGACTTATGCTCCTGCTGGCAGTGGTCTTAAAGGTCTGTGCTTGATTACAGTCAGTAATCGATATCTGTCATTAGACGTATCATTTAATAAACAAATGTTTGCTCCATTATCTTCATGCTCACCTTCGCAGGTCTTTCCATCCTTCCCCAACACACGTCCAACACCACACTCGCAGCGGTAGGAGTTCTTCAGGTTAATGCAGATCTCACTGCAGCCTCCATTACTTCTTTCACATTCATTTTCATCTGTAGAGAGACAAGATTCTCAACCCCTCTTTCAGCCACAGTTAGCTGGTACCGAGGACTTGGCACGTGCAAGCCAATGACTCTGTCTATGTGGTTTGAAACCATTTCTCTTTGGGGAGGGGGGCTTCGACTAATCACTATCCACTTCCAATTGTGTTTTATCATAGAACAGCCCGTGATTTTTTTGACAATTACATTTCCAAGCATTCCCAGCCAGAATGGGACTCATAGTCCAGGAAAGCAACATTTCTAAGCTCTGCTAAAAAGAACAAATGGCTACTTTTCTAGTTCAGTGAGGGACGTGGCATCAACTGATGCAACGTTCTCAAGCTTGCTCTTCCTAACCAGAAATGGACAAGATGGTTTTGCAATGGGACTGGTAGGTCTTCTCTGACATAAGCAACAAATAATGCCCACGTGCTAATCATCGCTCACCATTAGTCCACAGTTAAAAGTAATATTCTTCCTCCCAGTGGGTCACTTGCACTGCCTTTCCTTGGATTAATAGTTTCCTTTGGCAACAACACATTGGAATTCTGTCTGGAGTAATTTCCTAATGCTCTTGGTTTTGACCTTAAGGCACGGGGTTTTAATGTAGTATTTCAGAGTAGAGATGGGCATGACTTAGCGGTATTTTCGTTTTCGTTTTCGTTTTTCGTTTTCATTACATAACGAAACGAAAAACGAAAAACGGCTCAGAACTGGAACGAAAACGGAAACAAAACGACTAATTTCGAGCCAATTTTCGTTTTTCGTTACTGGAAAAACACATAATGGAGCTAAATGGGAAGAAACGAAAAAATTTTCATTTTCGTTTTTGTTTTTTCGTTTTCATTACGTAACAAAACGAAAACGAAAAATTTTGAAATTAGCTCACGAAAACGGAAACGAGCCGAAACGGACCCCCTAGCCGAAAACGAAAACAAAAACGAACAATTTTTCTGAGTCGTGCCCATCTCTATTTCAGAGTTGTCTGGGGCTACTCCCAAACCTGATGACAGAGCAACTGTGCAGACACAGATTAATATGTTCTGATATCATCAATTAGTTTAGGATAGATTGGAGCTGGGCCATTTCAGTGCTGCATCTGAGTGAGGAAAGGCAAACACTTTACTGGGGCTGCTTCTGCCTCTGTTAAACAAATTAGTCCCATCAAAAGTGTAGCCATTTAACTATCCACAGTGTATATTTTCCACATGTCAGTTTGCACAGGTTGTATGGGACATGGAGGTTGATAAGGTTCACTCCACATTTGCTCTTTCATAGTCCAACATTGTACCTTCCTCTTTCCCTTTTCTGCAGTTCTCTTCCCAATGCTTTCTCTCTTCTTTTTCATGTCTCTCCATGTTTAGCTTATCTTTCTGCTATTAAGGGGCAAGCACGCCCTTAGAAAAATCCATCTGATATTAGAAGGTAATAGGAAAGTACCAATTGTGACACTTGGATTATGAAACAACTGGAAGAGGAAAAAACCACCTTCCCATCCACTGCCTGTTCATTCCTCCTTCTAAATCATTCCCAACCTTGCCAGATATTCTTGGATCAAAACTCCGAGAAGCCTTTACCACTAACCACATTGGATAGGATTTCTGGGAGTTGCAGTCCTAGATCATCTGGAGACCCTTTCAGTTACTCTTTGTGCGTCCTCTTCAAGGTCTTTTCTTACCAAGGCAAGTCTGTCCATCTGGTCCAAGCATTGTTCCCAAAGAGCACAGACAGTCTCCAGTGTCCAGACAGGAGCCTCGGCAATCAACCACATCACAGATGTCATAGAAATCTGTAGGATGGCAAAAGAAGTAGCATTTCCATATTCTCTGTTAGGTTAATAGTGAGGAAGTAATCAAACTAGAGGCAACATCACCAGGCCTTAAATATTTATCTCTACTTGTCACCCATGCCTCTCTTTAAATGAGGCCCACATTTAGGTATTCAACACATCCCATCAGATTTGTGCTTCTGTTACACTTACTGTGCCCCTAAAGCTGATTACAAATGGGAACATGAGATGACATGGCTATGCTGTAGGTTTGATTTCCTAAGATTAGTTGTAGATGGGTTGTGAAGGCTCAGATTTCAGCCTTGAAACTCGGGGATTGGGATCCAATTCTTTGAAGTTCTAAAATCTCTGAGAAGGGGATTTGGGGGTTCTTTCTCACATTGTCAGGGTGTACTGTACACACATGCTGAAAACCACCCTTGTTTTTTCATTATTTTGCATGCCCAACAGCTGCTGCTAGAATTCACATACCATCCTTTGCATTAAATGAGAGATTTAAGTTAGTCAGTTGTATGAGAACATTGAAGTTGTATCCAATAACAATATCAGAAAATCCAAATCAATCACCCAGATTAGAATACAGGCCAAGAATCAAAGAACCACCTGAGGTATTCCTACAACAGCCTAACCCAGTCTGCTAGCTATTACTCTCACCATCAGGCATGGAACTGGGACATAACCATGGGACATGGTGACAGGAGATAATAGGATTTATAGTCTGATACAAAGAAAAGTCATCAAGGTAGACTCAATAGAGTTTAATCTTTATTTTTTCTTTCATTTGAAGATATTTGTTTGTTTACTATAACGTTTCATGCCACCCTTCTTCCAAGGAGTTCTCAGTGCTGTTCTTGACTTCCCACTCCCACTAATACAATTTTATCTTAAAACAAATTATGCTCTGAGTTAGTGAGGCATCTAAACCTGTGGTTTTCCATATGCAGCTGGGCCTCAGCTTCCAGAGACTCTAGCCATTGGCCATGCTGGTTAAGAATTCCGTAACTAAAGCATGATAACAGCTTGGGGACTCAAGATTTAGAACCCCTGGGCTAGCTTCCCCAGTGAAATTAATGTCTGAGAAAAGATTGGTTGAGTATATCTTCTTCAGTCTAATGGCCAAATTACATTATAATTATAATAAGTCATCCCCTCATCATATAGACCAATGACATTACAAAATCAAGACCAAAAGATTTTTTTCTTCAATATTGGCACAGAGAATAAATAGTTTTATTACTGAGTACATTCACAACGAAGAATGTGTTATAGGGAATAATTTTGACTGCTGGAATGTAAAATTTTTAAAAAATTAATTTATTTGTGTGTGTGGCAGAATTAACTGTGTTGGAAGATGAATTAGTGGGTGGATTTTGAAAAGGATATTGGTCTTATAGAATGTATAAATAATGAGATGCTATTAACTTGCCTTGTAAATAAATAAAGAAAGAAAAAGGTTCTAAATCCACAATAGGAAATGTAATACATGTATTTATTATTGTAAGATGCAGCTGTACAAGAAATGTGGATTTGACAGCTAAGATTTTTCCCTTAAGGGAGCTGTTTACAAGGGGCAACGGTATGGGGGGAAAGTTTGACCTCCTCTTGAAGCCCCTGTGGCATAACCTACATCCAGATTTTAGCACACAAAAGTATGCTTTAGTATAGTAATTCACAATTACAGTAGGCCTATTTGAATGGATTTGAATTTATCTCATCAAATCCCATTTGATTCCATATGCATATCCTAGTGTGATTTATTGTGTTAAGCAACAGGATTTTAGTTAAACTTGTTCAGCCTGACATGACTCACAGGACTGTAAGAATAAACATTGGGAAGAAAATGGCCATCTTGAGCTCTTTAGAGGTCAGGTGGAAGAGGTAAGGTAGGATATAAATATAAGGAATCCAATTAAAGCCACACACAAAGGCCATCACAATCACCAATGCTGACTATTAAATCTGCAGGCAGTGCCATCATTTCTAAATTTTGTAAATTGCCTGCAGAATTATGTCAAGTAATTTGACCTATAAATTGGTGAAAGAAAGGGAGCAAATAAGCCAATCCACACATCCTTCTCTCAGAAAATGAAGTTTATGCATCTTTTGAAAGTTCATAAGATGCCCCTCCCTAGGGGAAGAATTATTACACACACACAAAGAGATGGCATAAAGAGAAACAGAGGAATTCCTGAACATTCCCTGCCTTGCCTTAGCAGAAGAGGGTAATCTTGATCAGAGACCCCTCAGCTGGCTCTACTACACATGGAGGAATTGTTTGCCAGAAGAAATAAATTACTGAAATGATTTCTCAGTTATGAACTATAAATACCAATGAGCAACACAATGGGAACCCATTAGCTAAACTGCCTGGAGAGATGCAAAGCTAAACCAGAAAATCTGTTTTCAGATTATTTTTTTAGAAAAGCGAGGGAAGCTTCATTTTTTTAATTGGTCTTGGGTCTTTTTATGTGTTGGCAGTTGTGTATGAAATGTCCCTGCTGTGGATTCAGTGCTTCACTGTCGGCATTTTTCATATATGGCACCAAAAGCACCTTAGAGTACTATTTATATGCATGAGTGCATATGGTTCATTTGGGAGTGAAATCAGAAGAGAGTCATTTAAAAATGCGATATATATTCTACTGACGGTAAGTTTTCTTACATCTCCATTGCAAATGTGGGAAAGGCAAAGCACCCTTTAAAAAAGACCCCGGTAGCAAAACACAGGAAAGAAACACTACGAGGAAGCCGGGTATGCTTATTCTGGGACTCTTGACAGATGCTCATAGGTACTTGACTATCAGCATTGGAACCAGACTCTGGAAGCTTTTTGGACTATATTAGAACTCTCCCCAGCTACCTCAAAACCTTAATTTTTCTGAGCTCTGACAGAATGAGAGCTTCATCCCCTCTGCTGTGACAGCTGTGTCATTCAACCATATGCTTGGTCACAGAATTCAAGACTGCAAGGTTGGAATGCTTAAGGGAGGGGTCCAGCAAGTCCAGAGCCAGGGGAATGTGTTTGTATAGAACTGGCTTGGTCCAAGAGAGCAGCATTACAGCTGGTTCTGTTGTCTGCTGCTTTTTAAAAAGTAGGGCTTAGAATTGGCAAGCGTTGTACTCTCAGAATGGCATTGGACCTCTAGGGGTTCTTGACAGACACCTCATCACCTCTGTGCCTGGAATGACTCTCAGCATATCTGGAGCAAGGTGTGTATCAGTAACTTGTCAGAGTGTCCTGATTGCCTCCTAAGCTTTCCATATCCATAAGGATTATGCCAACATCTGCTGACTTCCTTTGAATCACAAATTCACAATCTTACTAGAGCCAGCAACAAGGTTTCCTTCTTCTCTTCATATGCCCGGAACATAGTCAGGGGAAGGGTTGGTCCTGTAGCGCTATGAGTTTTCAAAGGTGGATGGAAAGTGCTGGAGTTGCTGGCGGTGGAGACACAGGTGAGGATTCCCCACTTGGTCTTCTGGGAGAAGAACAGGCTGTGTGACCTTGGACAAGCTGCATCATCTCAGGGTACCTCCAGGACAGGGGAAGGAGAAACCACTTCTGAGACAGTTACAGCTAGAAATCCCTGGAAAAGGTTACCATAAGTTGGAATCAACCACATGGCACCTAATTATTATTATCCTTTATTCAAAACTGTAGTAATGGCAAATGGCAAATCTAAATGTTGCCCTGATGTCCAGGCAGGCAGATGGGCCTGTTAACATGCCACCACATTTTTAGGGGGGTGGGGTGGGGTGGGGAACCAGCAGGTCAGGAAGAAGGGCAGATGGCAAAGAGATGAAACCAGACAACAGATATGGAGGGGAGGAGAACAGCATGAGAAGAGCCAAAATATCACTGCCAAAATGGCCACTGTTAGTTGTAGTTGAAGAGATAACTTTTCTAAGATCTGGAAGAAAGCATTTGGGGGAAGGAGTAGATCAGCTCTCTGTGTTCTGGAAATTTGAACCCTCCCCCCCTCTCACAAACATATTAATTTCCCATTGCGGTCTAGAATGGTCTAGTCAAGACCAAGTGATTGGATAATTTTGTTGATCGTTTATTTTACTTCTTATTTTTTATTTTTTTAATATAATATAAAAATTAAAAGACAAACAAACAAATAACAATACTAGTGCATCCCCCCCCGGGACCACCCAGTTCTTCCATGAGTTCTTCTTTATTACTCCAACGTCTGTTGTTCTAATATTCTTCTTAAAGTCCTCTTCTTCAGAACTGTTTTGAAATATTCATCGGTTCTTTCCCCTTCCCTTCTACTAATACAAAGTCTATAAATTTTCCCCAAATGTCATTAAAAATGTCTTTTTTCATTTCTCCTCGTTTAACTTTTAAACTACAAGACAATTTATCGTTTATGGCTATATCCCAAAGTTCGTTATACCAATCTTCCATCTTGAGATCTAGTTTGGATTTCCAGTTTCTTGCTATAATTAATCTAGCGGCTGTCATAAGATTTGCTATTAGTTCTTTTGTTGTAACATCATAATCTTTACTAGTTGACAATGATAACAGTGCTGTCTCTGGATTACAATCAATATCTACTTGAATCATCTCACTTAGCTCTAAAAAAAACCATTTTCCAAAACTTTTGAACTATTTCACATTCCCACCAGAGAAGCATATATGTACCTATCTTTTTTCACATTTCCAGCACCTCTTAGAATATTCAGCGTTCATTCTATTCAACCTAATTGGCGTCAAGTACCATCTAGAAACCAATTTAAAATAATTTTCTTTTATCCTGACCGATAATGATCTCAAGATTCTCATGTTCCAGATTTTTCCCCAGTATTCTTTTTTTATCTCTACATTAAGGTCTTGTTTCCAGACTTCTCTCAGAGAATCTAGCTCCTTCACTTCCAATGAGTCCCCTATTATTTTGTATATTTTACGTACTAGTCCTTTCTCTATATTATCCTGGTCAGATTCAAGCGATAATAAAAACTGTTCAAACTTTGTATATTCTCTAATGTTGATTGTTTCTTCTGACGCAGTCCTTTGTCCATTTTTCTAACTGGATATAGTTTATCCATATTAAATCACTAGATTGCAAAGTGTTTTTTATGTCCTGATTTGTTCTAATTTTGCCCAACCAGTCTTTTAATCTAGCTATTTTCTTAGCTTTAAATAACCCTAAATAATGCTTCAAATTCGTAGGAAAATTTTCCAAGTCCGTGACTAAACAAAACTAAACCCTTCGGTGATAAAATTTTTCTATATTTTCTCCATGTAGTCATTAAACCATTCAGGAGGGGATTCTCAATCTCTACCTTATTTTTAAAATCACTAAACAAAAACTTATTTATATCCTCCTTTATGTCCAATGACTCCAGCTCCCACCATATTACCTTCTCTGGTTTGAATAAAATTTTCCCCAAACAACTAATTTGATTAGCTATATAATAATTTCTTAGATTGGGTATACCTAATCCTCCTTCTTTTTGAGATCTATACCACAAACTTTTGTTTATTCTTGATTTTTTCCCACAGTTACAGTACCTATTTATCATGTTTTGGAGAATTTTAAGATCCTTTTTCTAAAAACTGAACAGGTAACATTCTAAAGATACTTCTTAAAAGCAGTCAAAGTCCCAAAGTTATCCCCACATAGTCACACCTTTTGCTGAAAGCAGTGTCAGAAAGGCCAGTATGTTGGGGATACTTACGTCCACAATAAGCATGGTAGCAGACACTTAGCTTGTTTAAACGATAGACGTAATAGCCCCCCGGGCAGGCCTTGATCTCCACAGTTGTGTTCCAGAGGCAGCAGTTTCCATTGTAGGTTGCACAAGCCTGCCTTTGGACAACACCATCTGATTCTTGAGGGTGGCTGCCATTCAGCCAGATAGGGGCATGAGTACCACAGTGGTTCTCTGGGATGCAGAAGGTGGGCATGGCATCGCCAGCCATCCCTGTGAAGCGATACCATTCTCCATCAACATGTCTGTCACACTCAGGCTGGTCGACAGAATCATTGAACTGGTATTCAGTATTCCTCCAAGGTTCATTCAGACTAATGTAGGCAGAGCAAGGATCAAGAGCTGGAATATAGAAGAAAAACACATCAGTCACCAGAGGAATACATGTTTGAATGGATGGAAATTAAGATCAGAAGGTAAGCTCATGCAAAGGCCAACAATAAACTTTGTATTCTTGGGGGCCATTGGGTTTTTCACAGGAAAAACCATCATCTGTAAATCTGTAACCATGGTTCACGAGTTTAGACGACAAGTCCCATGGGGCTTCTGGGAATTATAGTCTGAACCCTATGAACTGCACTGGACTGCCTGCCAGTATTCCTCATAATGACTCCATAAATGAAAGTGTATTTTGTTAGACCCATCATCCACAATCACACATAGGAGGAAACACAGTGTTGATCAGCTGTAAGGACTCTTCAGTGACATTGTGCATGCAAAATCCTCTTCCATACATTCTGTTGATTCAGACAGACCTCCTTTAATTGCACCTTACTGTACCAATGTAAGTGTCAGTAAAGTAGGCCCATTTGAATTGGTTGATTCAACAAATCCCTGTTAACTCAGTTAACCTTCTCTAGTGTGATTTACTACCCCAAGCAATAGGTTTTTGGCCAGAATGGTCATTTATTTACATCTTGCTACAGAACTGAAGATAGGTGTATATCTGGAAGTTCAGTCATGGCAATTGGACTTATTTTCTTGTGAGGTCGAAACATTTTGCTACTCATCCAAGCAGCTTCATCAGTCTGCTTTGATGAGTAGTGAAATGTTTCGATCTCACAAGAAAAGAGGTCCAGTTATGTTGACTCAACTTCCAGATAACCTCACCTGGATGACTGAGAATCTTCACAGATATATCAGGATATGTTGTTGTGAGCTTTCAAGTGAGATAGACAGCTAGATAGACAAAATTTATTGTCATTGTATTTTCGTAGAACGAAATTAAATGCCATCAGTGCACATAATAAAATACATAAGACATAAAACACATTCCTCACATTCACATTCTTCACATTCTATTCACTATTGCACAAACCCCTATTGTCACATTTGTATTGCACTATACAGAAGAATTAAAAATGGTTGCAGCTCTGGGAAAAAAGCTATTTTTCAACCTATTTGTCTTTTTTCTTAATTATTCTATACCATCTGCCAGATGGTAATAATTGAAAGCAGGAATATCCCAGATGTGATGGTTCTCTAAGAATGTTTTGGGCTTTCTTAAGGCAGCAGGAGCTGTAGAGTTCTTCCAAAGAGGGGAGAGGGCGACCGATAATCATCCGGGCAGTTGTGGTAATCCTCTGGAGTGCTTTCCTATCCACCACTGTGCAGTAGGTTAGAATACTCTCTATAGTGCAGTGGTAGAAGGTCACCAGCAGCTTTTCATTCAGTTGTTTCCTGAGATGTCTCAGGTAATATAAGCTCTGCTGGGCCCTCTTATCCAATGCTGCAATATGAATGCCCCAGGTCAGATCCTCCGTAATAATAACCCCTAGAAACTTAAAACTGGCCACCTGCTCTACTTGATCTCCATGGATAACTAAGGGCTGAATGTCTGATCTATTTCTTCTGTATTCTACTATGAATCTGCTAATAGCAACCTTTATAGGTCTTTCAAGGTGAGTGAGATATTTAAATGGCTTCTCAAGTTCCACACACCCAGTGAGTTTCCACAGCTAAGTGGGGATGTGAACCCAGGACTCTTGAGTCCTAGTTCATCACTCAATCCACTACACCATACCAGGTATCTTTTATTTCTGGATAGAAATTCATTGAAGTTGAGTGTGCATACTTTTGTGTAAACATGCATAGCTTATTGAACATTTGAAAATAATATGTGGAGAAAAATACTGTGTAAAGAAAAAAAATCTTGAAGTAAAGGCTTTAACTACAGCATTTGGAGACCAAGCAGTGAATCAGCCAAGGCACCCTTGTGTGTGTGTGTGTGTGTGTGTGTGTGTGTGTGTGTGTGTGTGTGTGT
>JAHTLZ010003518.1:15978432-16017293 GCA_023846285.1 Phrynocephalus versicolor
ATACCTTAGTCCAGAGAAAAGTAGCACCCCAAAAGTCAGGTTCACCATGAAGATTGTGCTAAATTTTAACTGTCAACCATGCTGTTGCTCAGCCTGTTGCTGTTATTCTGAACCCTTTGAGAGCGAGCCCATTGCTTTAAAACAAAAAATCCTGCTGACATATTTTAACACCTGAATTGAGCCTTCTCCCCAGGGGCCTGGTGTAGATCATTTTCCCTCAACTGTATGAGCTTCTTGAAATTGAGGCAAGTGTCATTTGAGGTCCGAATCAGCCTGTGGAGGAGACAAGGTATATTGCAAAAAAAGCCTGTATGGGACTTGCAGGTGTAGGTTGTGGTACTTTTGGGCACTGGGCTGTAATTTCTCATCATGGTTCTGTTCTTAAATGAGAAAAGTAAGGGTCCAAGTGGAATGTAAGTATAATTTGGATGCACAGATTGCATATTTTAATATGTTAAAATAATAAATAATTTTAGGATTCGAAGGAAAAAGTGACCCCTGCAGGTATTCATACCCTGCAGAACGATATCCTGCAGAAAGACAATATAATGTACTTTCTTCCCCAGCTTCCTGACCAATAGAATTTATCTACAGAATTTGGAAATATCGCTTTTTTGACCACAATTCACACCATCTTCAACACCATGTTGGCAAAAGGGCTCTAGAAGCTCTAGTCTAAAAAGGAAATGTTTTGGAGCTCTGGTCTCTTAGGTTTTCTGTGCCAATAAACAAGGAAAGTCTTTTTTGTAGCAGAACATTTTTCAAGCCAGGGAGAGGCCGAATGTAATAATGTGAACTGATGGAAGTCCAGAGCTTGTCTATCAGAGCAGAAAATGGCCCCTTCTGTGTGTCCCAATGCTCCTTATCTGAATACAGGCAGGGTTCATGGAACAACATGCATCTCCCTCCAATTTGAAGATCTGGAAAAAAATAGGTGGGAGATTGTTCCATAGGCCTGCAGGGCACAGGTACTTTAAAAGTCACCATTCTCATTACCTCAAGTCACACCTGAACTGCCTGTTACCAGACCAGGCTGATAGGATGAAATTAGTGTGACTTTCCATCCAATATCTCCTTGTCCATATGCGGATCAGCTGGATCTTGCAAGCTAACTTCAGCGGCCTCTTCCTTCCTTCCTCTTCCATCTCCTTCCTATGCTCAGTTATAATGAACTTTGCTTAATTGGGTGTTAAGGAAGAGATGTGGCACCTGCAAGCAAGGGCTGTCAGCTGCGGTGGGACCTCAGTGTTACATACAAAGGACATTCAAGCCATTCTGTTCCTAACAAGCAAGCTTTCATACAACTCTGAAAGAGTTTCAAGTGGAAAACTGCCAAAGAGGAAAAATGCAATGAAAATATTCATTTCATTTTTCATCAGGCCTGTATTTAATCTTCCCATTGCAGCTTCTGCAGTGAAAGATTTCAGCTGAAATATTTGCATACATTTAACACCTGATTAAGCACCAGTTAACCATGATAGGCTGTGGCCACCATTAAAACAGAATTTATGCTAATATTTTCCAACTAAGGCAAATCCATTACTTTTCATTACACTTAACACTAAATTAAAAGAGAGCCCAAATTGCTTCTGGTTAAGCAGTTTAGAACTGAAGGGCGGGGAAGCATTTTCTTTTATTTTGAGATCTGACTTCCCACTGGGCTGGTTGTGCATGATTTAACCTAAATTTTAGGTTTTCGTGATACTTTTGGCACCATTTGAATAATAAGGATGCACTGTAACCGAATGAGAAAATGTCATGGAAATGAAGTGTGACTGCTGACTGTTTATTATTTGCTCATTAGTCTAGGACTGAGGATGTTAAGATGATGTGCAAGCAATGTGTGTCACCTGGTAGGAAACTGGATGTGGTGTCACCTTGAGGAAACCCCCATGGTTTGCAGAAGTACAAGGCAAGCCTTAAGAAGAAAACACACGATGGTGTTAGAGGATCGCGCACTAAAGCAGTCCCAATGAAGACTGCCTTTGGGCACACAATATGGGCTGGCTGTTGGGGGTTGGGAACAGAAAACAGGGTAGGAAGGGGAGTTGAGCAGAATACCTTGGAAGAGGAGGCAGCTGCCTAGAACCCCGATCAAGAGCACTCCACCGAGAAACATTTTGCTGCAGGTTCACTGGACACTCCAAAGGAGGAGAACTGTTATCAGTTTGGCTTAAAACTCTCTGCAACTCCTGTTGCCCCACCTTTCAGTAGAAAACCTTAACTATAAAATTATGCCACTGGAATGAAATGACACGCATGTGGGGCATTTTCACAACTGATTTCAGAAGAGATCCAGCATTGTTTTTTGAAGCTCACAGAACCATCGCTTTCCACCACTGGAGTTTCTCAGATCCCTCCAAACCCCATTTGAAGGGGTGGGGGCTCCAAACCCACAAAGGTGCTTGTTTCAACTGCGCCTTTGTGAGAATGTGGCTTCATTAAACACCTTCAAGTGAGGGCGTGGGGGTGTATTTCTGCCACTCTCAGCCAAGAAACACTCTGTATGACCTTGAGCCAGCCTCTGTCTAAACAATTGCACCGGCTTGTCCCCAAAATGAGAGATCCAAACCACTGCCTTGCTTATTATGAGAAAGACAGACATCCATTCTTGTGACAAACCACTATGATACTTAAACAAACCAGATAGGGCTAACACAGCAAATATGTGTAAAGGTTTGACATGCCTCTACCGCTTACAACGAAGTCATGATTTCTGGGGCAGGAAGATGGAATCCTGATTGCTCACACAAGCACAGAATTTGTTGTTTCCGTGAAAACACAAGATCCTTGCAGCAAAGCGTAACTCTGCACTGAATGCAACCAAGAGGTGACACTTGTGCATGTCACAGTATGAAAATCCCTCCTTAAAAAAAGGACAAGTTTGCAGCAAGAACATCACCTGCCCCAGCTTCTAAAGAAACAGCTTTGCCATCTACTCACCGACTGTGTTTTCCTGTAAGGGCTGCGCTTTAGTATAGAGGCAGAAGGTCAAATGCAGGAGGAGCAGGAACATTCTCACCAGGTGAAATAAATCCTTTTATAACTGCGTGTTATGGATTTACCTGGACAAACCAGCCACTCGCACCAGATAGTCTAATAGGTTTAGGAGCTCTGGAATCCAGCACACATGAAGAGATGGGCCAGGCAGGGGGAGAGGGGAGAGAGAGAGAGAGAATCTGAAGGATACTGGGGTTGGGTTTATCTAAGAAAGAGGTTGAGGGGGATATGAAACATAGCCATACCCTTGACCTGTTCCTTAGGCAGCTCTGTCTTCTGGGAGACAACAGAGGGTTATTTTCCCCCCTCACACATTCAGTTTGTTTGCAGGCCCAGCCTTCCATTGTCTTCTTGTCCAAGACAGGCTATCTTATCTGAAAAGGGCCACTAAGGAAGGGACATGCCGACATCCTGTGGAAATGGGGGGAAGAAGCAGAGATGGGGCATATTATCTCCACCTTCATTTTAAAATTCTGTTTCCTTTAATGGGGAAAGGGCAACCAGAGGATGTAGAAGATTGAGGGACAAGCCTTCACAATTCAAGACTGTCAAAATAGCATAAAGCAGCATTGGGTGAGTGAGATGGTATCCATCTGTACTCAAGTAGTGGGCACCTTCAAGTGAAATGTGCTTTTTCTCTTATAAGTTCTAAGCAGCTACTTTCAACGTATCTCTGGAGATGCATCAATATCCTTAGGTATAGTTTTTCACCCTAAGGCAAGAGATTCACATGAAAGCAGTCCATAATAACATCAAGCTGGACAGGCATGCTTAGGGAAGTTGCCCTTTGTCATAGTATATATCTTTTTGGCCATTATGAATGGATTCCTAGACACACTGGGATAAATATCCAGCAATTCTGCAAATCCTAGCAAAGCCCCTCAGGATACCCAGTGTGGTTAAGTAGATGGACAAGTACTCAGGAGAACTGAGTTCAATTCAGTGTTCAGCAACGGAAATGCCTTTTATGTGTATGACTGGTAAAGCCCTTCCTTAACTATCGTACTTACCTTGAAAATCACAAGGTAACAAATAACAACAACAAATGGAAACCATGCTTCCAGGTTTGTTGGTGAGAACTGCAGACATCTGTGCTTGGAAGGAATATACCTAAGACAAGTTTCAGCCTCTATTCCTTCTTAAACAGGAGAATGAGGAGATACTTAGCATGCCTTACAACTAGGTTCTAAAGAATTCCATAAAACAAAGCATTCAGTACACCTACAGCCACCCAATTGGAAGCAAAGGAAACACGTTACGTTCCAGAAATATATGTATATTTCATTCTGTCCACAGGTCTCATCAGAACCACAAACTAATCCCATTCAAAAAGGGGGCAAATGAGTCATTCAAAGCTAAACTTTCTAAGGCCGGGGCAAAGGCAAGGAAGCAGAGAAGCTGGAGTTATCTTGAGATTTTATTAAATAAACCTTAGATATGGGTGGGGGCTTAGCAGGCTTGCCAGCCCTCAAATGTTGGCCTCCAGGCTCAGTCTTTAGAGACCACTAGCTGCCTAGATGCCCTAAGCACATCCAATCTCACCTGATTTCGGAAGCTAAGCAGGGTCAGCCCTGGTTAGTACTTGGATGGCAGACCACCAGGGAATACCAGATATTGTAGGCGCTTGGAGTAGGAACTATTCCTGCCAAGAAAACTCCATGGACATGGGGTCAGGAAGAGTCGGACACGGCTGTAATGACGCAACATACACACATCTGAGCCTCAGATCTCAGACCTGAAATCTCAAGAGATGAAATCTCAAGGGATGCTATAAATCTGACAATCCCAGTTTTGGGGTTTTTTTTTTTTTTTGGCTTTGGGATATCTCATTTGCACATGTTCAGAAGCATCCTAGTCTTCTTCATCATACTGTGTGGTCCAAAACTTCTGCTTGCATTGGCCTCGAGATGAATCTCAGATTCTACTACGCCATATATATATATTTACTGTGCCACTAACAACATTTAGTTGGTTTGTGTGTGTGTGTGTGTGTGTGTACACAGTAATTTGTCCAATGCAGACTGTGTTAGAATAAACAGTTTAGCCCATTTGTCATTTATGATTGCATAAGTAAGCAGGATTCTAGCCTTTACATACCCTAATGTTTTCTGTAGTTGACATAGGTGGAAGCTCAAGTGAACAGTAGTGTACAGCCAGTAGAAATAAAAACCAAACTTCTCACTGTATGGACATTAACAACAATTGTTGGTTTTGCACTCCCAGAAGACAAACTGCTACTGAAAGGGAACGATAAAGCAGATCAAGGGAAGTTATGTGCTATCAAAATAACTCGGAGGCTGATATATTCTTCCATTCCAAAGCAAATAAAAAGTGACACATTTCAGCTGAATTTACACTAGAAGTACAAGAAGATATAATAATGCTATTTCCTGACCATACTTTCTTTCATCACCAACCACGGCTCAAAGCTGGAACCGTAAATGATTCATTTTGGCACGAATGGCAGCCCCCTAGTTGATCAATGGGAAACCATTAGACGATCAGTGGCCGCTTGTTTGTCTTGCTCTGAAGACCAAAATGGCACAAATTCATGATTGTCCATCACATGCTGTTGGGATGATGGAGCTCCTAGTCTCTAGATACTTGTGCACCAGAAGTGAGGCCTCATATTTGAATTGTTTATGAATAAGCAAAAATATGTGGTATATCACAGTGGAAGAGCTGCTACTGCCGAGAGATCATTAGTCACCATAGCACTGTCTTCCAACTTGTTCCTAGCAGTCGTAGAATCCATATGTATTAATTTAGATACGAGACAAAACTTAAGTAAAAATAGAATAGTAGTACCTACACTGTGTATCTGCCCCAGTGGTGGCAATTCTACTGCACTAACTTGCTATGTGTAAAAAAACCCATGGAAGAAAGTGGAGATCTCAATTTTGATCATTCCATTTGACAGGAAGGGGGGAATGCTTATTATAGCAAGTGTGAAGCAACCAGGGGCAAGTGACATAATGCCATAGTTCTGCTTGTAATTTACTGGAGGTTGCACATTCCAGATAAGCTTGGACACGCTTCTAAGATTGATTGTTGGGGGTCAAGGAACTGAGAAGACTACATTTTGGTAAACAAATTACACTAGGTCTCTGTGAGCTCATATTCTATCCCAGCAAAAATTAAACAACAACAAAACAAAATGTCTTGGCTTTAACGGAAACTTTACTGGAAATGAAAACACAGGGCAAAACACCGGGCAAAAATAAAAAACTGCTGAAATGCACAGAAACGGATAAATGCAAAAAATCATGAGCAAATAAAATCCAAGTACATAGCTCTCTAAAAATGTAACCTTGCTTAGTGCTCTGTCCTTGGACTTTATTATGGAAGCTGTGTGCATATCACATTTTAAAAATCTCTAGTTACTAATATTTCACTGTTTCTTTCAGTCAGTCAGAGAGACAGTTGTGAGTTGGTTGTGATGGAAGGAAGGGATATATGCTGGTCAAAGGAAATTATTTAACTCATTGAAAAGAAGCCCAAGCAAAGAAAGAACATAAAGTTACACCAACAAATGTGCAAGGATATTAAGAACCTGTTTTACACCAAAATAGAAACTACAGTGTGATGTACTGGAAAGTGTTGGAACACATCTGGGTTCATATTGTCCCTTGGCCACGGAAGCCCATTGGAGGGCTGGGTGGCAGTGGTAAACCACTCTTTGACTATCTCACTCGCCATGAAAACCAACTTATTTGTGCCATTATACGTTGGAACGGACTTAGAGGAACACATCGCATATAGCATCAAAGACGAATCTGTAAAGAATGTGATCCCAATACTTTTTGACAGGGAAATTCCTCCAGTTTAGGACGAATGGGGGAAGAAAGATGTCTCAAACCTTTTGAGTATGGAGAAGCCACAGTTTCCATCTAATTAATTTCATTGAAAATGAAGTACAATTAACTTTGCCTAGGTCGGACTCACAGAAATTTCAATGAGCCTTTTGAGTATGTTTTGGCATGATTTTGGGGGTATTGGAAATGGAAAAAGGATTTAAAAGTACTTAAACGTTACATCTTCCCATAGTAACTTACATCAATTGAACCTCCTTCTTTTGCATATGTATTTTTTTTCCAAGATGTTGCATGCAGAAATGTTCAGGATTTGACATATGCTCGTTTTGACACATTTTGATTTGGTGTGCCATTAGCCCTTCTTTGAACTCCACTGCATTAGGTAATTGTTGGCCAGTCTTCAATATAACCCTTTTGGGCAAGATAGCTGGGAGGCTAGTGGCTCCTCAACTCCAAAGATGGAATGGGTGAGCTAGATCCATTTCAATCCAGGTTCAGGTTGGGACAAAGACAACTCTAGTCACTTTGGTGGATAACCTCTTTTGAGAACTAGACGGGAAGAGTGTGTTTCTGTTTGTTGAGGGATTTCTCAGCTGTTTTCATCAACCATAGTATCCTTTTATAGATAACTGCCTGGAATGGGACTTGGAAGCACTATCTTTTAGTCCTTCTGGTCCTTCCTAGAGGAGGTAATTCAGAAGCCACTGCTGGGACTCCATTTGACACCTTGGCCTTTCGTGTCCCTCAGGATTCTGTTTTATCCCTATATGATTTCACATTAAACTAATTGGAGCTTTGGAGTTCAATGCCACCATTGTATTGATGTCCAACTCCTTCTCCCCCCACCCATCTAACTCAAAGAAAAGTATGTTTGTTCCAAACTAGTGTACAGCATTAGTAATGGAGCACATGAGGGTACACAGATTGAAACTTAACACAGACAAGGCAGAAGTGCTTCTGTACAATTGAAAGTCAGATCAGAATTTTTCAGTCTCTGCTTAGCCAATCTCAATTTAGCTGCTCCAATCTCTGCTGAGCCGTGGAAAATCACTGGGAGATAGCACTGGTAAAATTGCTTGAATATGTCACACACCTTAAACCCTGTTAAGTCAGAAGCAATTTGGTAGCACATAAGAATTAGGATTGATAAAACAATGACATAAAATTTGCAAAATGTCTCTGAAATGCCCTCTAAGAAGAAAACTGTTCCATATTAAGATAATTAAGTAAATTAGCTCCAAGTACTTACACTATTTAAAAATGCAAGTTTGCTGAACCCTTGTTATAGAAAGAGCAGCTGATTATGGATCCCAAATTCTTTATAGAATTACCTTTCCTGTAAGATTATCCTGTAAAATACCGTAATTCAAGAGGCAATCCCATATATATATATATATGTCTTGCTGACGGATTTGGACCTGGAATGGTAAGGAGCTAGCTTTTATTAATCTTTGCACTGCTTTTCTTTGCACTTTGGGTGGGAAAAGGCTGCGCTAGGCTTGGTGGTTTCATTTCTGAGTGTTTGCAAGCAATCTCCATTGCTTTGGAGGCAAAAATGGGCTGCACTTTACTAGCTGCTTTTTTCTGTTTAGATTTTTCCCCCCTTTGCACTTTGGACGGGAAAAGGTTGAGCTAGGCTTGGTGCCTTCATTTTCTCTGTGTTTGCATTGCACTGTGTGTGTGCGTGTGTGTTTTCCAGCACCGCATGCTTTTAAAGTACACTTTATAAAGAGGTCTGGACCCCTCCCCCCCAGCTTTTTTGACTTTTTTTCAGACCTCTGGAACAGATTCATCGGTTTCCCATTCATTTCAATGGGAAACCGCATTTTGGATAACAATTTTTTTCGAAGAACGAATTGCTTCGGAGAACGATTACATTAGTTATCCGAGGTATCACTGTAAATGGCTGGTGGAGGGGACATGGAAGGTGAAATCAGTCTAGCCATTCAGTGTCTCACATCTATTTAGGTCAATCAATGCAACTTTAGTTATATGAATAATATATTTTGATATTTTTCTCCCGCTGTACACAATTTTATCCTATGGCGGCCTTAGAAAAAAAATGCATCATTGTATACAATCAGGAGTTTACTATCAAATCACATATTGAATGCAGGACTGAAGGCACCATGGGTATGATCACAAAAGGAAAGAAAAAACATTTTAATACACCAGTTCAAAAACTCAATAGTTATTTATTGTTCCAGAAGTACATTGCTCTTTTATACATATTTAATAAATGATACAGGATTTTACACATGTTCAGTATTTTACTTTATTTTAAGGACTTTTCTCCATGCCCCCTCCCTCACCCCAAACACACACAAAGGATTCCACTACAGGATTGCTCATTTTGTTTCATTTCTAAAATGCTGCATACAAAGAGGATAAAACAGATAATAAATCAAAAAGGGTAAAGAAAATTGAAAACAGAACTGAAAACTGAAAGACAGAGGGCAAGTGGGAAGAGGAAAACAACTGGAAACATGCATCCATTCAGTCCAACATGCCATCGAGTGAGAGGAGGCAGCAACAATCCCGTCTACATTTCCACATTGGCAAGGCACCTGGCGTCGGGTTTATAGTTATTTTGTACACTTTAAAACATGGTTCTCCAGAAAGTGGGAGCCTCTCGCCTTGACACAGTGAGAAGTTGTGAACCCAAAGGAAACACCTGGCCTTTCTGCATATCAGGCATAGAAACTTATTCCAACTTCCATCCTGTCTCCACAAAAATTTATCAAACAGGACGATAAGAAGAGGCCAGTTCCATCCCATGCAGGATGCAAGATCCACTCAGTAAAAAAGTCAGCTATTTTGTAAGAGGTGGAAGAAAAGGAGGAGTGCCGTATCTGTGATTTTTTTCAGTGAAAGAGTGGGTTGCAGTCTGCTATCCCACAGAAATCCTAACCCTCAGGCAATAAGCGTTCTTTTAAAGCTACTTAAATAAAAGAGGGCTGAGAATCAGTGTGGCACTGTGTCTTTGCTCCAGGCTTTTGAGAAAGTCTCTAAACCAGGCAATTTCATTGACACGTCATTTGTTTCTCTAGGCAAACATCAAATTTAATTATCATTGTTCTATAATTGCTTTTTAAGGAACCATGATTGTGAGACACTATACATTATATATACACACTATATATAATATATATGTATGTATATATATATAGCATATGTATACATGTATACACATACACATCTTTGATTTGATCATTCAGGTGGCTACCATATTGTGAGTGGGAAAGAATGGGGGTGGCAGCATTTCCTCTGCAAGACTCAACATGAAGAATTCTCTCATGCAACATCACCATTTATATGTAGAAGTGGATCCAGAATAATGCGACATGTTTAAGTTAAGACAAGATTCAGGAAACACTTAAGTTTCAGCTAACCAAAAGTTCAGAACAAGTAGTATTTGCTTTGTTAGTCTGATAAAAATGATTGCATCATTATTGTCTAGTAAGGGAGAAAATCTGCTGGATAGTTTGTGGGTAAACTCATGATTCTCTTTAGGTAAAAAAATAGTCATGTTGATTCTACCAAAAGAAAAATAAACAAAACAAGACACATTGGGTCCAACTGGGAGTGCATGTGAACAGCCGTAAAACTCTAGTTCAGATCACCAGTCACAGCTGCTTAAGATGGCTTGCCTTTTCTTCAGTTTAGTGCACGATTATTTATTACTACTGGTGTTCTGAAATTGGAGAAGGTTTTGTAATTTGTTTAAAATAAGCTGAGCAGGCTGCTGCGGCTCGACACTGCAGAGCCCGAGAACAGCACCCTCCCCCAACAGAGTCTCTTCATGAAATACCCAACTTTTAAACATATATTTTCACCCAGAAATTAAAAACATTGAAGGTGACAATATTTGCCAAGCCCTTTGAAAAGACTTAACATCTCATAATGCCTGATCTTCTGATGGAACGTAGTGTACCCTTCCCAGTCAAGGTTGTTGTCTCTCTGTAATGATAAAAAAGCCCTCCACACAATCACTAGACTTCTCAGCTGCCACCTACAGTACTTCAATTAAAGAGGCGAGAGCTATGAACAGATTTGCCAATTCTGCCAGGGTTCAGTGGTCCTCTGCTGGTCAGTCTTTATCACCAATTTGTCGGACAGGCAAATGTACCTGCAAGGGGTCTCGAAGCCTCTTAAGATCCAATTCTGCCTGAAAATGTAAGAAAAAATAATGTAAGAACCATATTTCCCTCAAAATGGTAAAATGTAATATAATACTACTTTTGTTTACTGCTGAAGCTAGGTCAATTAGAAAGGCTTGAGACAAACACATACATGATATAATCTGAACCAATGATAATAAAATGCACAGATATAATTTCAGGCATCTGATCATAAAAAAAGAAAAAAAGAATTAAGTAGAGTAACCAGATTATATTTTTCCTCTACAAACTGAGACAATATGCTACTCCAAAGAATCCAGGATAATGCCAGTGACAGAATATAATTTTACACATGGAACCATTCCTGCCAGCTGTTTTCCACAAGATCTGGTAGTTCAAACAATGAGAATCTATGGACCAAGGTATGGTCAGTTAAGAGAAATAAATGTTCAGACTATGATACAATCCGGTTGTACTGGTTGAATTGATAAAACAATGAACAGGTAGACTCTAAAAATCTAATGCCATATAACAGACTACCCATATTATTCAGAATACTTTTGTAAAGCTGATTAACAATGTTATGACGAGGGTTCCGCTGACAAAACTCTTTGCCATTATTTCCCCTTTCACACCTATACCTCAACAAAAATTAAGGGAACTAGCCTCATGCTTCAGACAATATCATTATCTGTGATATAATTGTATACAATTTTTAGAATCATATCTCCACATTATACCAAGGGAGTGGGAACATGTAACTTTATTCCTTTGGCAACTTATAGAATCATAAAATAACTGAGTTGGGAGGGACCTATAAAGCAATCAGGTCCAACCCCCCTTCTCATTGCAGGAGTCCAAATCAAAGCAGCTGTCCATTATTTTTCTTGAATGCTTCTCGTGTTGGAGCACACACCACTCCTGAGGTACTTGTTTCCACTCTCATACTACTCTGATAGTTAAGAAGCTTGAGGCCTCTAACTACTATGTGTCCTTGCACTCTTGGATAATCAAGAACAAATCCTGTGCCTCCTGTATATTTCAAGTATTTCAAAAGTGCTATCATATTTAACATAAGAACATAAGAAGAGCCATGCTGGATCAGGCCAAAGGCCCATCTAGTCCAGCTTCCTGTTATCTGACAGTGGCCCCACCAAATGCATCTGGGAGCACAAGAGACTAGATATCTGTCTCCTGAGACCACTCCCCTTCATCTTGTCCTTGAAGTACCCCAGATTTAAGCCTGGAGATTACACATCTCCATCATGGTTTGTAACCCGTGATGGACTTTTCCTGCAGGAATCTATCCAATCTCGCTTTTAAGGCATCCAGGCCAGATGCCCTCACCACCTCCTATGGCAGGGAGTTCCACAGACTAACAATACGCTGGGTGAAAACATATTTTCTTTTGTCTGTTCTTACTCTCCTAACCCTCAATTTGAGTGTATGTCCCCAAGTTCTGGTATTTTGTGAGAGGGAGAAGAGCTTCCCTCTATCCACTTTACTCATGCCCTGCATTGTTTTGTACGTCTCAAACATATCCCCCCTCAGGCGCCTTTTTTCCAGACTAAAGTCTGGGAAGATGAGGAAAGCAAACCCCCAAGCATCTCAAGAAATCCCGTTGAGGGGCTGAAATACTCCCCAGAGCATGCTATGAACCATGTAAAAGCCAGCAGGAGAAAGGGGGGATATCTGAAAATCCCAATGCTACTGTAAGTGTCATACTGGATTTAGGCCAAGAAGCTGCTAAAAAAAAACTCCTTGTGAGCAAAAGGTTTGAGGTGTCATTGTCACTGCTCACAATGCAGATCTGATAACAGGGATTTCAAGTGGCTACCAAATGACCAGCTGATTGCACATTTATAATAATATACAGTGGTACCTTGTATAAAGGAATTAATTTGTTCCAAATGAAATTATGTTAAGCAAATTTTCCTTTATACAAATTCCCATAGGAATGCATTGAAAATGGAGTAATCCCATTTTTATGTTGTTCGGATTTTCCCTATAGGCAATTATGTTAAGCAAATTTCCCCTATCTCCGGAATTTTTATGTTGTACAAATTTTATGTTATACAAGCTGTTTGTTATACAAGGGTCCACTGTACTTCCTTAGCTACTACAGAACACAGTGAGAATCATATCTTCCCAAGCTGTAAGCCTACAGGTGTAATCTGTCATTTCAGCCTTCTTCTAAATACATTATCAAAATCAAAAATATAACATCTGCCATAGCAAGTCTCTCCATCAATTATCAAGCACAAGAGAAGAAATCATCTGCCACAACCGTGGAAATACTTTGTTACCTGAGCGATAGCGTCCTTGAGTTGATTGTATTTTTCTAAATCAAAACGCGTCTTTTTGGCTCCTTTATGGAAAAATAATAAGAACTGCCTGTCTCTAACATCTGGGTATACATACTCCTGTAAAATGTAAGTGTAAGAGAGAAAAAATAAAGGTATATAGTTTATAATTTATTAATAGAAGTTTGAACAGAAAAGGAAACTATTGACGTTAATGTAGAACGATGTAATAACTTTACTCACCATAAAATTAACATTTTTTAAGAGTTAAAGCTGATTCACAGCCAGGATCGTAAACATCAGACCAATAGCATAAGCCACAAAGGTTTTCCCCTATCTTACTTATTCTAACATGATTCATGTGGGGGAGCTGAACCGTAAGTAGTCCTACCTTATTTAGGATGCAGTGATAAGCAACTTTGATAGGTCTGTCACCGAACAGGGCTAAACATGCAGAAACCAGGAAATGAAGTTCCTGGTATATTGGTAAATTTGCTTTGCTCCATTAATTCAAGTAAATCTTTGTGGAGTGGAAATGAATAGTCTAAGGCAGTCAGTCCACACTATCTTCTATCATCACCCAGCACAACTATACTATCTGCTGGAATCAGCATTCAGTATGGAGTAGCCACTGAATAAATATAGTTTAGTTTTCAGCATTACTGTCCAGCTTTTTGTGTGTGTATGTGTATTTGTGTGTGTGTATATGTGTAATTCCTTGATAAACTGTGGAGAAAGCTTTACTAAAAGTAATTACAAAGAATGTATTCTTGAAGGCTTTCACGGTCGGGATCTGATAGCTGTTTTGAGTTTTTCGGGCTGTTTGGCTGTGTTCTGGAAGTTTTTCTTCCTGACGTTTCACCAGACTCTGTGGCCGGCATCTTCAGAGGCCAAGGAGCTTAGGGAACAAGGAGTTCTCTCTGTGCTCTGGGGTATAGAGTGAGGGAGACTGTGTGGTTTTAAAGTTGTGGGAAAGAGGAAACTTCTCCTATGCAGGAGAATAGCTTAGTCATTGTATTGTGATGGACGGAATTAAGAAGTTTCGCTTCAATCAGGGGTGGCAGCAATCCTTCTCTGTAGTTGATGGGTGTCATTAGCTGTTATATTGTGTGAACTGATGACTGTGGCTGTGTGGGAATCATTGATTTTGATCTTTTGCAAACTGTAATATTCAGTACTGGAAGCCAGGCTTTGTTGATTTTTATACTTTCTTCTTTTTTGTTGAAACTGTGCTTATGTTTGCGGATTTCAATGGCTTCCCTATGTAGTCTGAAATAGTGACTGGTAGTGTTGTCCAGTACCTCTGTGTACTAGAAGACGATTTCATGTCTAGTTTGTTATAGGGTGTGTTAAGCTACTGCTGATTTTTCTGGCTGTTTTAGTCTGCAGTGTCTTTCATGTTTGTTGATTCTTCTCTGGATGCTGCGCTTTGTGGTCCCAATATATACCTGGCGACAACTACAAGATATCAGGTATACTCCTGCAGGAGAGAGTGGGTTCCTTTTGTCCTTTGCTGACTGTAGCATCTGTTGCATTTTGTGGTGGGTCTAAATACTGTTTATAGGTTGTGTTTTTTCAACACTTTGCCCATGTGGTCCGTGACTCCTTTTATGTATGGCAGAAATACTTTTGTTTGTTGGGGGCTGTTTTTCTTCTTCAGTTTGGTGTTGGTTTTTTTCAGTTTGATGACTCTTTTGATTTCATTCTTGGAATAGCCATTTGCCTGTACGGCCCAATTCAGGTGGCTGAGTTCAGTGTTGAGGAATTCATCTTCACAGTTTCTGTTTGCACGGTCTACAAGTGATTATGCCTCTTTTTTGTCATGGGTGCTGGTTGGAATTTTTATGTAGGTATTGGCTACTCTAAGAATGAACTTCCAGAACACGGCCAGACAGCCTGAAAACCTCACAGCAGCTAATTAGAAAGAATATAAGATACATTTTGAATGAAACAAAAATGATTTATTTTGAAAGAACAAATAAGTAAGAAGGTAAAGATAACCTTCTATATATGCTAATAAACAAAAATAAACCTTTATATCTCTTCACATGCACACACACATCACACTAAACAGACTACTCTATACTAGACAAAAAGCTAACACCTCTCTACAGACTTTCTAGCTGACAGTCTCCTCTCTCACCTTGTCTGCCACTCATTTCCACCAACCGATTAGCATTCAGCACCATACCTGAGAATTACAACACCATATATCAATCAACCCAGCCAGCACGTTTTTGTTGTGCACACTCCCAAAAAGGCACATACCCATATAAAAAATGACAAACCACTCAGGTATATAAACAAATTGGAACTGCCTTCAAGTATTGAGAAAGAAAAGCTCTGAAGACAACAACGCAAGGGATTTTTGAAGGTTCTCAGAAACATGAGGTACCCAGTATCTGTTTAGGCTAGATTTGGGTCATGACAAATATTTCATAATGCAAATTAGGAATAATCATGCTACAAAGAGAAAGAACAAAAATCTTCTGCATTTACACCACTGCCATTGCCACTAAATTCTTGTAGGAATTGCAGTTGCTCTCTCAGGTGTAAGCCGGATGCTATGCCATACACCACAAAGGCTTGTAAGTGTACAGACATCTATTCTTCCTCTCCTGAAGTATCAGGAAAGGAAAATAAGCAGCCATGATTCTGGAAGCACAGAAGAGAGCAGCCACCAATGCTGCAACAGCAGGGATTCCTTGGAAACTGCAAAACAGGGGTGCAGAGGCAGAATGGAAACAAGAGTTCAAGAGAACTGCACTCTTGTTCACTTACTGAGCCTGACCAAATATTCAGAAGTAAGCAAAATAATTACTCTGGTTTGCAGGTAATGAGCAAACAAACAGATGAAGAAAAGTAAGGTTTAGCATGATGTCCTCTGAGCATTTCTGATAAGATTTAATTAAACACAATAAAATCTCACCTGACGTGTTACCACAAAGTATGCATACATTGCCATGGCACTACCATATGTGATGAAGTAGGTTACTGGTTCCATAATGTCCCATGAGTATTCCCACCAGGTCAACCGGGCTAGAATTCCAAATTGGGTCGCCATGTAAGCCAACCCACCCCAGAGCACCCAGGTGGTCCTCTTCTCTGCTTTTCTGCAGACTTCCATCCTAACCTGCAGAATATAACAACAAAGATGTACCAAAGTAGCGTCGTTTCAAGCTGTTGCTTTTCAAAGAAATGGTAACATATAATATGCATAGCCACTAAGTGGATGATTTAAATATTGATATAACTTTGCTTTTCCTAGTACACTGATAGACATCTCTGAAATTAAAAATGACTGACTTATTCCTTTTGTGCAACAATGGCTGAAATCCCACAGTAAGTTGCAACTGGAATAGGCCTGTTGAATCAGCAGGGATTTGGCAAGGCAACTTCTTTGTAAAGTCTATTGATTCAATAGGTCTCCCTCTAGTTGGGATTTGCTATGGGATATCAGCCCAAAAAGGGGCCATGTCCCTTTTAAATAATAATTAAAAAGCCATCCCCCTTTTAAGACTACCTCTGAGACTAATGTCCACATAAGGAGAAAAGGAACAGAAAAATCTTCAACAATCTCAAGCATAAGTACTAATGATGATCTACATTAGGACCTCAGTATCTGCTGGGGATTGGTTCCAGGCCTTCCTGTAGATAATGAAAACTGTGGATAAGAGAGAACGCCTGCCCACCCACCCCCAAACTGCTGTTTCCTGACAGTAGCTTGCTTTATGGCTGCTATTTGTAACAGTAGCTTGCTTTACAGATGCTATTTGTGACAATAGCTTGCTTTACAGCTTCTGTTTGTGACAACAGCTTGCTTTACAGCTTGTTTTGTGGCTCCTGAATTATTTATTTTTTTCCTCTGCCAACCGTGGATAACTGAATCAGTGGATAATGAATCAGTGGATATGGGGGTCCTAATGTACAATCTTCCAGTTTCAAACCCCACCAATTCACTCCAACAAGAAAAAGCAGCACAGGCAATGAACCAATTGCGGGGCTACTCAGAGGATAAGAAAGGTTTAGCTGCTCCAGAACACCTCTAGAATAAGCCATGTGCGGACTTGTTGGCAGAGTTCTTTCCCATGAGCAGAATAGAACTTCCACTGTTCTAAAGCCCATCAACAGGCATCTGAAAGAAGTCTAGCTTGTTCTATGAACTCATAAACAAGGGGTAAGAGTGGGAGGAAATCTGATAGTCACATGTAGATGCTTTAAGATGGTTATTATTAATGGACTGGAATGGACATGTTTCTATGTAAAAATTAGCTCTCTTGAGTTTCATCCATAATAGAGCATCACTATCCAGTTTCATTGGAAACGCCTCACAGATCCTTTCTTGAAATACTTTTTGCTGTCCTTTGTTGATGTGTTCTCTAGAGTTAAGAGAAACACTGCATGTATTTGTAAGAGAGAAGCCCAAGGATGCTTATTTGCTTGTTTATATCCCACCTTTCTATCAATGAAGGGAGCATACAATAGCTAAAAAGTGTGCATATATTGAAAATCACAATGAATTAAGATATTATTATTATTAAAATATGGTAGCTATATCAATTTAAACCATAAGTAGTTGAAAATTAATAAAACAAAAAGACGGTTTAAACAGGAAGATCTTCACCTGCTACGACAGTAAGGAGGGGACAATGTGAGAGGAAATTCCATAAACGGAGTCACTGGAGAAGACCATTTCCTGAGAATCTCAGAGACAGTTGGGATGGGTGGGTTGGAATTATATGTTGAAATAATATCCTTCAAATAGCCTGAATCCAAACTATGTTATGCTGTATAAGTCATTACTAGCACTCTGAACTGGGCCCAAAGGTGGATTGGAAGCCAGTGAAGTTGTTGTAGCAAGGAAGATATATGGTTCCCGTAACTGGCTCCAGTTAGCAGCTTCTGCTACAAAAGTCTTTCTGCCTCAAATTAGATGGAGACTCTCGCAAGCCAGATTTCCTATCCCAAAGAAGGCTGACTGTCCAGAAAGGGCTTCTGCTTGATATTTCAGAACCAGAGTGAACTCCAGAAAAAGGACTTGGTAACCAGGTACAGTGGTGCCTCTACTTACGAGCAATTCGACTCACAAGGGCTGCTCTCTGCTCCTCACTACAGCTGACTTTGACAGGTCTGACCTGTCGAAGTCACCTGTCAGTGCAGAGCAGAGAGCAGTGTTTACTGCCCATCAACACCTCGTCTTTCTTCTTGTTTTTTTCTATCTCTGCAAAAGACATTGAAGCAACCAAGAAGAAGGGCGAGGTGGCCATTGGGCCTCCTTTCCAACCCACTCGGCCTGCACAAACATGCACTGATCGGGTGCATGCTGGCGCAGCTCAGGCGGGTGGAAGGGAGGCGCGTGCATGCTCAAGTGGCTTGCCCCTTCCATCTGCATGCACTGATTGGATGCATGCCAGCACGGCTTGGGCAGGTGGAAGGGAGGGGCATGCATGCTCAAGCAACTTGCCCCCCCAACCCATCCGATCCACCAAACATTGGTGTAGTGGCAGGGGAGAGGGTTTCAAAGGGCTAGAGAGCCTAGCTGTCATTGGCTGTAGCCCTTTGAAACCCACCCGCCTGCCACCGTGAGAGGCTCCTTCTCCTCCTCTTCACCTGAGTCTTGGAGCAGAGGAGGTGGCTGCCCCCCTACTGTACAGAAATCACGTAGGAAAACCAGGCTATGTGTGTCAAACCTGAACTATAGTCAAGAGGTAAGGAAATGCTAGTTCTTGGCATATTAAACCACGGTTGGCATTCTATATGAAATGCTGACATTGTGGCATACACTGTAATTACGTAAGAGCTTTATGGCACAATGGTTCAACTGTTTATTTATTTATATATTTATTTTAGAGTATTTTTACCCTGCCTTTCTCCTTGGAAAAGGACCTAAGGCAGCTTACAGTAATGAGGGATAATATACAGTCCAGTACAATTAAGACATGTTCGAGTATTTGAGAAAAAGGAATTGAGGGACATCTTACAGCATTAATAGACAAATATTACATTAAAGCAACACAGTTATAAGTAATAAACACAAGGTCTATGTGAACCCATAGATTCATATAAAATACACATGGTGGTCCATCATTCAGGGAAAGCTTGCCTGAAGAGAAAGGTCTTTGCCTGTTTCTGGAAGGACAACTATTGTACTGCAACTATAACTGTACTCAAGACCTTGGGTTTAAGTCCAGGTAGGAGGTTCAAGGTTCACTCAGCCTTCCATCCCCCTAAGAGCAGTAAAATGAGTACTGAGCTTGCCAGGGGGTGCGGGGTGGAGGGCCACTGAGTATCCTGCATAATTATAAACCGCCCAGAGAGTGCTTTAAGTGCTGCATGGCAGTATATAAGCAGCACATTTTGCTTTTTGAAAACCATAATAGAGTGATGGACTGGTAGAATAGCATGGCAACAGAACTGACTCTCCACTTGAACTTCTTCACGGGTTTTCTTTAAATGAAGGAGCTTGCAAAACTGACAGAAAAATGCAAAAGGTCCATTGAATAAATGACCCCCAGAGTGTTACATTTGAAGGTAATGGAAACACAAACAAATACTGCTGGCTGGGAAAGCAGGCTGGAATAGCTCATCCTGATGATTTATTTGACGTGGATAGGGGATACTGTGTACAGTATACAATGAATTCCCTTTGAAATATCTTCTTTTTTTGGTCAATATCTGACATACATTATTGATTTATTTTGAAGCTTTTAACATTGAGGCAAAATATTCATTCTGTATATTAAAAATCACTCCCTCTGAAGGAACACACACAGCTATTTCCCTGGATTGTCCTACAATATAACATAAACCCTCCCTCCCTCCAAGATCAAAAATAATAAATGAAAGAAGCCCACAAACCAATCAATAACAACAACTAGATAAAGATGCTAAATGACTAAATAGTGGTGACAAACTTATTATGGGAGACTGCAGAGAACAGATTTTACTTGAAGCTACAAATCCCACTACTAAAAATAAAATAAAAAGGCTATTAAACCCTACGATTTCCTCCATGGTTGTTAGGCACAATACAATTTATACCACATTTCCTTATCAGCGCAACCCAGGCAATCCCTTTTCAACAAAATGAGGTACTCGCCTTCTCCAGAGGTGCTAATTGCTGCTTGAGATCTTCTAGCCGCCCAATTAGCTCCTTCTCTTTATTCAGCTGGTGTTCCTCAATACACAGTGTGGTATAAAGTTGCTGAACCAACGTCTTTACATCATTCAGCGTGGTTGCATCTTCGTGGCTTAAGAGATCTGAAGGAAGAGGAGGACTGTTCAGGGTCTGTTCTGTTCTTTATAGCTGTTATTTTATTTTATTCTGTTCTTTATAGCTGTTATTCTTCCAACAGCTGATTAAACTGACAAACCTGTTCCATCTGTACCAAAAATTACAGAACTTAGTAAAATAGAGCAGACCACTGCCCTCCTTTCAAGCAAAGGCTTGCTGAAGACTAATGTTTAACATTTAGAAATAAACAGTGTTGAACCATTTTCTTTGGAGCTCCTAGAATCAAATACTAATCTGAATACAATGGTTAGTACTTTGCTTGTACTTGCATCTCCTATGATAATAGCTATAAAAAGTTACAGTTCTAAACATCTCATTCAGGATAAGTTTTCATCACTCGTTACAGGGATAGGAAGAGTCCGAGCCTTAGTTTGGGAAATAGGTGCGGTATATAAATTTGAAAATAAATCAATAAATATTTATCTTTTCAGAATCTAAACTTTGCTCAAAGGGTAAGCCTTCATATGACTTTCATCTCTGCTGTCCTTTGTCTCAGAGCCAAGCCTACAGCTGCATTGATAAAGGCAGAGACTTTTTAATAGCCTGAGAACATCCTGGTTTATGATAGAGAGGCAGGAAGAACAAGAATGCAACAGGCCAAATAATTGATGAGACCTAGAGATGCCACTGCTTGCTACTCAGCATTCATGTCAGTTTGAGATATGACTGCTTAGTCTCAATCAATTTATGCAGTCATAGCAGCACTGCCAGTAGTGCTTTATGCATGTTCACATTAGCATAACCAACCAGAAAGAAATATTGTAATATCTTATAGAGGATGCACTTACAAGTCAGTTTTAAAAGGCAACAAAACTAGCTCATAGTGTTTCACATTCCATGCAATATAAAATAACAATTTCATTTCAATATTACCATGTGCAATCTTGTAAGTAGTAAGAAACCTCAACAATATTGTTAAAAGTTAAGATTAACGTAACTCTTTGCTAGGTTGCTACCTTAAATCAAGGTATTATAGGTAATGTCAAGACAATGCAAACTAAAATATATAGAACCTTGCATGCAGTAAATTTCAGCACACAATCTTCAGGCTTAGCTTGCCTTTGTTAAGTCTCAGTGAAATCTACAAAACAAGCCAAGTTTGACAGAAATCAGTTCAGCAGTTATACAATAATCAGCAATGCTCACAGATGGAGAAAGCATAACAGTTGAACCATAGCAATATCTACAAGCTAGCCTTCCATACCAAGACAGAAGAAAGTTGACACTTTTAATGAAGCATCAAGTGCCTTTATTTTAATATATATTAGAATATCAAAGAACCATCTTATAGTATTAATTAAATCATGCACAGATGAAAAGTGATGGAACTGGTAGACCTTTTCTTTCCTGAATCAGGCAGTAGTAGACATCTTAGGAAACATCTGAGGTTGAGATTTTCATGCCAGCAACCTAGCACTACTGTTGTTCTCACAAAACTTAGCACCCTGAAGGAAAAAGCCAAAGAACACATATATGGTTCTACAGGGCCTACTGATGGCTTAAAGGCAGCCAGATTAGAAACTAATTTAAACAACTTGCTTCCCTTTGTTCTAAGAAGGTTTCCATGTCTGGATTTAAACACATATAAACTCCAGACTGCATTTCTTTATTAGAGCATTACTCATGTATTTGTAACTTAATTGCTCTAGTTATGTGCACTTTTTAGAGGTATTATGAAAAGTGTTTCCATTCACAAGATAGAAGATGGAAACCTTTTAAGAATTAGGTGGTGGCTTGAAGGTGGCGTTATAGTGTGTATATTATTACTTCGTAAGTCCTTTATTAAACTGTGGCCTTGCTCTCTGAACCTACATATGAGTCAGTATCATTTTCAATTATATGTAGATGACCCTCCATTTTATAGGAGACAAAGGGATTCATTTTGATCGTAAGCTAAAGTGAACAGGACTCCAGGGGCACACTGCCACTTCTGTTTCTCCCTCCAGTGTTCGGAATGTGTGGTTTCCTTTTGCTTGTTGAAATTATCTGTATTCCTGTTCCCCAGTAATGTTGTTCTAGCCTAGAGGCATTCCCATAACCACTGCAACCAAATCTGACTTTTGGATTCCAAAAAGGGGCTTGTGGGTTCCAAAAAGGGACTTTTTTCTGCTCTTTAGCTTCTGCTGCCGCCAACCACAAGACAGCATCCAGAGATTCTTGAATGCAGTTCTGAGCACACTACCATGTCTATATAGTCCGTGTCTGTCATATAAAGATGAAATTTGCTGTAAGGAAGCTCTATGGGTATCCTTGAGTGAGCCACAGCTTCTCAGTTTGACCTATACCACATAGCTATTCTGGGGGAAAGCATGGAAGAAGAGAGCTATGCAGATCTCTAGGAACAATGAAATAACATTTAGATAATAAAGTAATAGCTTTGTTTACATTTGAGTTTAAAAATTCGCCGATGTCCTAGGTCCTCTTCTAAAGTGATGCACAGAGAAACTTCATAACCAAGCAACAGCTCTTCAAAGCTAAGTTCTTCCAAAATCATTTTGGGACGATGGAGTGACGGGAGTGTATTCCTTCATACAATTGAAAACTACACATGAAGAGGGGAATCTGCTGTTTTGAATTTAAGGCATGCTTACGCAAAGCAGCCAAATTCCTTTCTTCAAGGTATCAGAAGTACAAGAACAATTAATTGTCCAGTGGTAGGAAGCTATTTCCATATGCAGAAACTTTCCTAAACAGGGTCTACAAGATCCTAACACCCTGAAGAAACAGGTAGTGTTGTCCAGAGGGAACCCACCTCTTCAAAACAGTGGTCAACAGGGTACAGTCAAATAAAAATGAAAATAAAGGAAGAAGCAACAAAGCAACAGAGAAGACGTAGAGGGAGTATAAATCAAGACAACTCAAATTCCTGAGAATACAAAGAACAGTCCAAAGCAATGTACCTGCTGCAGCACTTAATTAAAAACTGAGTAGAAAGGAAGGAGCAATATTCTAAGCACGCAGACTGATAATGGGGTGGGCCTTCTTGCCTTGAAGCTCTTCAACTCTAAAATGGTCTACATAAAGTCCTGTGAAGGTGTGGAATGCATTTGGCTAAAGCACAGAAGCCATGGAGAAGAATACGGGATTATAAATTAGAAGTCACAACATCGATTTCAAAGCAGCTGGAAAGGGTGCCTTTTGAAGCTTTAGGGAACAAAACGAGACTGCCCAAATCTGCCTTATGCAGCACAACAAAATGTATACTATAAAACCAAGTGAATGTTTTATGGGCATCACTAGTCACTGACATGAATTTAACATAATCACTATACCCATTTGAAGAATATGGTTGATGAAGGTTTTAGAACTAATCATAGTGGTTTTAACACTAATGATACACAGGACAGCTTTTTATATAATCAAATATGCTCACTTAGCCATTGGTGTTATACTATGTCTAATATCCACTTCTATAAATGAACACATGAACACCCAACTTCTGTGTTACGAGTGCAATCCAGCTACTGCTCTTTACCTGGAGCATATTATGCAATAGTCACCCATTGAATATTATAACAAACCTCTTTTTGTTTACACATATGAGGTCAATCATATATGCTTTACTCTGAAAATTATGTGTATATTTATTTTAATATAATGTTAACTATAATGTTTTGTATTATGTCATTCTGATTTTTCTGTATTTTATTATTAAGTTTACACTACACTGCACAAAATGGATTAGAAATTTTCATAGAGGTTATATTCTGAAGTTTAATAAATTAATTATACAAATACAATCTCAGCACAAAAGATGCATATATTATTAATGAGTACAGACAGAGACTTCTTCCATCAACCTGTGTATATTAATTTTTGGACTGAAGATGCAACATACAAATGAGTACAAGGTACATTTGCTGTATCTTGTATAGGACCTATTTTACAGATCTTCATGCATAGAAAATCATGTATTTGCAGAAAGACAATGCAAGAAGCAGCCCTAAAAGGATACTTGGCAATTTCCTATGAGAATTTGGAGTACTGGACATGGCAATCCGTTTTTCATAAAAAGCTGCATGTTCACATAAATGCCAAATGCCTGAATTCAAGGATGACAATCTTTCATCACAAAACAAAACAAAACAAAACAGCAAGACAGAGCTCATGCAATTGTAATGCTCAAAATAAACAAGCTCGGAGAAGAGGAATTGCTTTCAAGAAATCATTCTATGTTGAAATCCTTCTGCAGCTATTTGAAACCATACACAACAGTGCGGATGAAACATGTCCTAAGAACATTACAACTCTAAGGTATTCAGGCAGAAGCAACTTGCGCACTGTAGTCCTACTTAAACATAATGATAGTGAGGGCATGATGGATAGGAGAGCAAGCAACTAAGGAAAAAACATTTACAACTGTTTGAACTTGTCCTAAACTTAACTGATCCTTTTAAAAAATACTTTATCAATGATAAATTTCATAAACCAGGGTCATTTTTTAAATAGAAACGCTTTCCACTGTAATCAACAACTGTCTTTGCCTCTTCAGTGTGGTCAGATGTAAGGCAATTTGCAACAGTTTATTTTCACTGCCATCTTCAATGTGATTTTGGCTTTATTTATTATGACACAGAATTACTTCTCCATTATTCGGTGTAATCACTTTTCACTGTCACTTTGACAACCCAAAACATTTTCATACCCTCATTTCAACAGCAAAACCAAACTTTCAGAGTTCCAAAAAAAGTGAAGAATACTTGGTGCTGTAAAGTCCCAACTGCTATCACGGGGTCGCTGTTGTGGTCAGTAGAAAAGTATTCAGATTTGTTTCTCCTAGTGATCATGTGTTGTGATAGGCTTTTAGACTTTTCTACTTATTACAGCCTCCTTTTGCAGCATCCCAGACCATATTCCATCCCATTCCTGAGGATACCCAAACTCCAAGGACCAGCTTTTCAGAGAACACTCTACGATTGAAAGGTACGCAGGCTACTGCTCTTGAGGTCCAAGCTTATGTGCATTCTAAGCACTGTTTCTTCCCAAGTAATATCTAACAGGATAATTACAAGTACAGTACAGTGGTACCTTGTGTAAAGGAATTAATTCGTTCCAAATGACATTATGTTAAGCAATTTTTCCTTTATACAAATTTCCCATAAGAATGCATTGAAAACAGAGTGATCCCATAGGTGATTATGTTAAGCAAATTTCCCCTATCTCTGGAATTTTTTATGTTGTACAAATTTTATGTTATGCAAACCGTTTGTTATACAAGGGCCCACTGTATTTGCTTTCTGGTACTGTGCTTAAAATCACCACAACATTAAGTCAGTGTTTCTGTCACAATAAGCCCATGTTTCTTACCACATGTTCAATAATATACACCCTTATTCATATGGTTCCCATGACAAACATTATTTTAAGGTAAAATAATACATACACTGGGAAATCCAATCAACAGTGACATAAATTATTGCACATGTGACAGGTTAATTTTTTTATGGAGACTTGACTTTTGAAGCAAAGCCCTGAAGAAATTTCATGTATGTGAGAACAGTAATTTTCGTATCAAGTATATATCACTTAGGCCAGTGGTGGCGAAACTTCGGCACTCCAGATGTTTTGGATCACAACTCCCAGAATTCCAACCCTGCATTGCCAATGACAAAGGACAGTGGGAGTTGTGGTCCAAAACATCTGGAGTGCCGAAGGTTCATCACCACTGCCTTAGACTATACTATTTTTGCAGTACTGACCCTGCTTTATAGAAACCTTTATAGAAGGTGGTGGTGTTTTTTAATCAAGGATAAGGCAGTAAGGTTTCAGGGGTTTCTGAGAAAAATGTGAATAATATCTGACAGGGTCTGTGACATACAGTTTTCTCTTTGGCACACAAAAGACTTGAAGATATTATTTGAAATTTTCCAAATCTGCAGCCATATCACAGGAGCTACAGACAGCATGACCTGTGCAAAACTTTAAACGTGTACATTTGCAAGTGATGAACCATCAACATTATTTCCTACCAGAGATGAAATTATTTTTTAAACAGCTAGATGGATGGTCTTCCAGAAAATGACTTCTGGAGACAGATCCTAATTACATGAATTTGTTACCTCTCTTTGGTGGGCGAACATGGTAAGTCAAGTCATTAATTACTAGTTTGAAATCATCAAGAAGTAGAAGATCTATGCCTGTTGAAGAGGCTACACGTGTCCCATCTACAAGGCAAAAGAGAAATAAATTTTAAGAGTTAAGGCGTGCCTCGCATGAATGTTTAAGACAGAAACAAGCGGGGTTGCATCAGCAGAAGTATAGTGTTCAGATCAAAATAGGTATCACTCAGTTTTGCTTTTGTTTAGACCTCAACAACAGCACTGTATCTATTTCTAGGCATCACAGTTTAAGAAGAAGCTAAAACTCTTCCACAGGAGAGTGACCAAACTGCTTAAGAATATGGCAACTCAGCCCTGCAAGCAGTGGTTCAGGAAGCTGACTAAGTTTAGCCTGTAGGACAGAAGACTGAGAGGCAATATGGTAACCATCTTCAAATATGCAAAAGAGCACCACATGGGAAACAAAGCAGTCTTGTTTTCTGCTGCTCCACAATGTAGAACATGAGCCCATAGATTCAAATTACAATAAAGGAAGATTACGACTAAATATAAGGACTGCAAGAGTTGTTCATCAGTAAAGGTAGGCACGCTGTGTTTCAGATACACACAGCACCACTTACTGGGCTCTGTGTGGCACGAGGGTCCTTCCTCAAAGCTGGCACTTCAATCTGGACACCCAGATTGTCGCCAGGGTGGTTGGCAACTGGAGGGGGTGGGAAACGGTCAGATGGGTGCCTATCCAGATGGGTGTGACCACCCTGAGGAAGGACCCAGTGCCTCACAAAGGTCAGTAAGTAGACTAGCTAGGCTGGGGGTTGGGGGGGGGTTCTGCTTTGTACAAATATGTACGATGCTAAGTGCCCCTTCTATTCATCAGCAATAGTGCAATACTCCTTATCCTTTTCTGAGGCAACACCAATATTCATTTTACAAGTGGCATTCCAGTAAATTAATGAAATACAAAAATATTGTAAAGAGAACAACATGAACATAATGTAACTTTCTATTGCAGCTCTTCTGATTGCTTCAGTAATATAAACAATACCTGGTGAATAAATTGCAACCCGGTCAATTCCCCGGTCCTCTGCCTGTAATTGCCGTAAGAATACTCCAACAGAGTCTGAAATAGGCTTGAGTGTAAACTGGCAGCGCTCGCGGCGAGATGGAAGATTCACAGAAATTACAGGTAACCCGTTTTGGTAAACCACTGTGACATCTAGAAGAAAATAAGAATATGGTAAAAGGACATTCGTTTCACTACATATGTTCAGTTGATTAATCCTTAATTTGTGCATACAAATGCACAATATGAGACACCCCAAATAGCATTGGGGTGGTGCTTTGAAGCCTAAAACACAAGTTCTAGCAAGCCTTCCATGTTGGTCCATTAAGTCCTTGGAAAATGTCTTCCTTCGTGATCAGTTTTCCTTGTAACAACAGCAGAGTAGTTGGGTAACCTTTCTTTAAAGTAACAAGTTATAGTGTACATCTTCTAGTAGGATGAGATCATCCTAGGGCTAGGCTCATGCCCAAGAAAACCTTCTCACCTTCTTCTTAGACTAGGTTACACACTGTCAAGAAAAGAAGCCATCTACAGTTCTGTGTGAGACAGGACTACCACTAGGCAGAGGAAAGTGAATTGCTCCAGGCAGTAGATGGTGAGAGACAAGGAGCTGAAACGAAGAGATGGGCAGCAGACCTGTGTATGGGCTGCCCTGGACTGTGGAAGTCAGCGTGTTGATCACAGATGCACTGGTGGATACAGTCACATGACCCATGCTGAGAGTAAAATGGGAGGGGGAGCTGTTTAGTACAAATATAATGAGACAGCCTTAGTGCAGATCCTTACACAGTAAAAAACCGATCCATCTGCAAGCAACGTTTTAACATGTATTACCTAACACAAAGTAGAATGTTTTACAGAGCTGTACAGGTTAAATGTTCTGTTTGATGTTAGCTGCAGAAGATTCTGGATTGCAGATTTCACTCTCTTGATACTATGCCTTCTTCACTTCTTCTTGGAAAACGGAAATTTGGCACTCTGTACATTACGGTTTGCTGAAACAAGTGTTTTTCCCACTGATGGCTTTTACTTCAAAGGACATCTGTCTTTAGGAAGGAGGCTGCCTCCTGCTGACAGTCTTTATTCTGTGATGGAGAAGCTCTGAAGGAGGACTGGGTTAACTGCCCTGATCCATGGCTTCAAAGACATGGAAAAGTGCCAGCTGTGGTTCCCAAACTTCAGCCCTCCAGATGTTTTGGATCACAACCCCCACAGTCCTTTGTTCAGGCTTGGAATTCTGGGAATTGTGGTCTAAAACATCTAGAGGGCCAAAGTCTGGACACACCTGTGTGAAGCTTGGCTTCATGTCCTTGCTGGAATTTTACTCTACATTCTTCCTCCCCACTTCATGCTGCACGCATGCACGGTATCTTCTCTGCCTTTCTATGTTTCCCCTCAACCTCTTCCATAAAAAAAAATCTACTTCTGCAAACTTTAAAGGTTCTTTAAAGTCTGCTGATACCTCCCGTTTTATATGGCTGGAGCAATGTTTGCAACATAAATACTGATATTTGATTGTCAAAAATAGAGAAGACTATACATGATTGTAATCAATGGTGTACCAAAATTTTCAAATACACATTTTTATGATAAATGATTGCTCTCATCAAGTGAAAGGAACTCTTGCCTTTTCACGTGCCTTTGTAGAATGTCCTCTAGTTAACAGGTGGTTGCAAACACTTGCTTTCTTTAGACTGGTGTTTCCTGATGTTTTTGAGTCCTGGGCCCTGTTTATATTACCCAACTAACCTGTCCCCCATTTGCACAAAAAGGTATTTTAATAACGTAAAGATAACATACTAAAACAGATATTACAGCATATAATTCTAGCCTAATATTTAATTTGATGGATGTACCTGAATCTCCACAGCCAGCTTCAAAATATGTGGTAGAATGAAGAGGGTGAGTTTTTCCTCAGGAAGGGAACCATTGCCCTTCTTGCCCTCCCTACCTCTCAGTCATCCTCCTAAGATGGCAGCATGCAGGTCAGGCAAAGCAGGGGGTGAAACTGCCTCAGCAGCAGTGGAATGGCCTTCTCCTCCTCTTCTGCCATTACTCCTACTCCACCTTCATAATGCCACTACCTTCTTGCCTTTTAACCCCTACCGCAGCCAGCCTGGCTCACATCGTGCTCCTCCCAGTCCCCTGACTGAGCCAGTCAGCCACCAGAGCTCAGGAGCAGCCATTACTGGAGAAGGAAAGCAAACAACCAGAGAGCCCTGGACACCCAGCAGCACCACAGCAGAGGGAAAGGGGGCATGTAGAAGGGAACTGGGGGGGGGGGGCGGCTGCAAGTCAGCATGATGTTATTGCATGCATGTTTCTCCTCTTTTCTATATATCAGAATCTTCCCCCCCAAAAAAATTGTTCACTGCTCTGTCTATGTGGTTCTTAAAGAGGGACGCATCCTTATGTTAAATGTCTTCCTGCCTTTATCAATAATATTCATATTTATAATCAGAACATGAACTTCTACCTGGCCCATATGGCAACAGTTTTCTGGTATACACACTTCTGTAATGTGTACGTCACCTCAAAAACTCAAACAAATAACATAGGCAGTAGCTAAACAAAACTGCAGGAAGCAAGAGTTATCCAGGCTTCCAACCCATGAAACAGCTGTTCAACCACACTGCTAGAGGTGCTTCAAGTGCCTAGCAGCTGGTTCTGGGACTTATTTGGAAAGTTAACGTAATAGACATTAAATTCAGCATCTAAGAAGTAAAGCTCATCTCAGCTTCATTATGTACTGTACACAATGACCTACAAACAAAAATTTTGGTAGCAGAAAAAAAGAGAAAGCCAAGTGTGCTCCTTGTGCACTACCCCATAGTGATTAAAGCAGGGGTGCCCACACTTTTTGTAAGGAGGGCCAGATTTGGTGGCTGAGAATGTGTCAGGGGCCGGTTGCTCCCCAACCCTGCCACCCCACTGCAAGCCCCACCCACTTTCTTTAAAAAAAACATGGGGTGAAGGAGGGGGAGGGAGGGGCGGGCCAGCCAGCCGCGGGCCACTCAGAATGGTCTAACGGACTTTGGGCAGGCCTGGTTTAAAGCATTCTCTGGACAGTTTACAATTTAATTACGCAGACTACAGTTTGCCCACCCCAACCCCTGACCCTGAGCTGGGTAGTCATTTTACTGCCCTCAGAAGGATAGAAGGCTGAGCCAATCTTAAGCTGGCTACCTGGGATTGAACCCCAGGTTGTGATAGAGATGTAAACTTTCTGGAAATTTGGAAACTCGGACACCCCCACCCCGTTTTAGAAAAAAAAATGCTACATTTTTCCAGCTTGAAAGCTATTCTGTTACTTTAGGAACATAATATATGACTATAGACAGTTTGACTTGGTATAAAATTATCACAACTAGCATATTAAAATATAGCGTGCCCAAACAATTATTACAAACAGAATTTACTTTTTAAATAATACTACAGTAATTTGTAATTGTAAGTAACAAATGGAGTAACAGTCTCCTGAACTGTTTACTAGCTTATGCGTAACAAAAAACCTCTACAAAACAATGTTTAAAAATCCAGAACTAACAATTATTCATATTTCCTCTCCATAGTATTAAATAAAAATAAAATAAAAACTTCATTCTCATAAACATAATTGAAGAGGGGGGAAATGTATAAAAGGGAGTGGGAATAAGTTTCAATGATATTTTTTAGAAATGATTTGGAAAATACTTGAACACCCTGTCTTAAAATATTTTATTCATCATGTTAAAATAAAAGTTTCAGAGAGAGTAGCCGTGTTAGTCTTTTCAAGAATTTCAGGCAAAAATCAAAGAAAAACAGAACAGAACGAAACAAAAGACACCTATGGCACCTTAAAGACTGACTTTCATATTTTAATGTAACGTTTCGTGAACTACACATCCACTTCTTCAGACATATAGCATTCCATAATCATTTTTTCAATTTCTTTTTTCAATTTTTCCAGAAAAAACAAAACAAAAAGGCTTTAGGAAAACAATGGGGGGGACAGTTTCTCCCCCAAATTTTCCCATTTCCCCCCAGGCCTTCACATCTCTAGGTTGTGAGCATAGTTTTAGCTGCAGTACAGCAGTTTAACCACCACAGTATGAGACTCTTTCAACAAATCAACAAACTTTCTTGATTCAAAAATCCACAGTTGGAAAATAATTGTATGAAGAACAGCCTAAATGTCAGAAAACCCTTAACTCAGTCATGTCCAAACTTTGGCCCTCCAGATGTTTTGGACGGCAACTCCCACAGTCGTTTGTCATTGGCAATCTAAGCTTAGAATTCTGGGAGTTGTGGTCTAAAACATCAGGAGTGCCGAAGTTTGGACAGGCCTGCCTTAACTGATTAACCATTCTTGAGAATTAGAAAGCTTACTGTTTTCTGACATTTCTTTTGGTCTTAATTAAAGTATTGTCCAACTGTGGATTTTGTAAGTTTCCTCTCACCTACTATGGACCAATACAATTACTTTTCATTTTGTGAGGGCCCCCTGCATATGCTTCAATACAACAGGTAATTTCAACTTTTTCTCCTCAGTAGAAATATATTTTTAGCAAACACCAAAGACCAAAAGACAACTGCCACCCACAATTAGTGATTCATTAGACCAAAGTCCTTCCACCATCTGGATAAAGAGAGGTGCTATTTTTTTACAGTTTTAAAAGCTACTGATGATAAAGGGATTCATGGTGTAAGCCTAGGATAAATTTATCAAAACATAACTTATTTTAATCCATGTTATTTTTCCCCATTGAGACATCATTTCAACAAAGCACTACTAGAGATATATGAATGTCCTCCTAATATTTCAGAAACATAAAAAAGACTTCTTCCATGGTTTTAAATGGTTTTATTATTAGCCTGCATAACTTATGCTAGCCTAAATTTTATAAAGAGGATTTTGGCCAACATAACATGACACAAGGTGACATAAAATGGCCTGACAGGCCTGACCATCAATTTATTTTGGTAGATGAAGGCTTAAGAAGAAAAGTGTCAACCATCAGTACAGCAAGTGCACATCATCTTAAGCTACATATCTATACCAAAAAGAATATAAACTAAGCTGAACTCATACACATATATGCAGACTCATGCACATGATCCCATTTTATTTGTACAGCTCAAATAATTTAATGACATTTTGGAATTCATCTACAACCTTCAGAGATTATGACATTACCTTTAGAGGCTTATAAAGGTACACTATTACTAATTCTACTATCTCTGTAAATAAAACCTGCATTTGCAAAACAGAAACAAATAAATGGAAATAAAGACAAAATTCAACATTATTATTTCAATTTAGGTTTTGGTAGGGTATAACAAACAAAGCCACATGGGACTCTTTCAAAGAGGAAATTTGAGTAACCTTGAAGGTACAACTTTGACCTTGAACATTCCTAAACTAGGCTGGAAAATGACACTGGAGGGAACTAACAAGCACCATTCAGTAATAGAGAACAAATAATCTTAAAACAAAATCCAATAGAGTAAAGGCGAGAGAGAGAGAGAAAAGGAAGCTACTTAGAAAAGTCATATTTGCTCACAATTTAGGTAGATAAGAACAGGCTTGAAGACATTCAAACCAAACTCTTATTATCATAATTCAGATTGCTTCTGTCTAGAATGCAAATTTGCTTGCTATGCTTTCAGTCCAACATTTTTCAATCCCCACTTAAAGCTAGAAAACAAAAAAGGATTTTAAAAAAATTGACCACTGAGGTATTGAATATCTATTATTAAACATTTTATTTACTTATTGTACTCACCATCAGAGGGCACTACAGTACTGCAATAGACCACCTGTGTGGTTTTCCAGGGAGGAAGCCTTTGATGTGCCTAGAAAAATGAACACAGCAAAGTAAGACTGATTAATAAACTAGGTTACTTCAGATAACCCATGGCAGGATACCAATCTAACAACATCCTACTACCTACTGCAGGGAAGACGTAAATCAAGAGAACCTTTCATAAGCAGTTATGTTGTTGACCATCTGTCAGTCAGTATGACAATCTTTCGCAAGCCAATTTGTGTACCTTAAAAATCTTGCTCATCAGATTTGGAAAAAAACAGAAATTGTTTAGGAGTCAGGAATTTCTATGCATGTTTTTAGCCAATTAGTTATTTGAGTAAATCTGCATTTTGCATCAAAAGTGAAGAGAATAGGTATCATAAATCTTTGTGGGGGGGGGGATCAAGGTACAAAGCATACAAAGCCAATCAAGGTACAAAGCATATCAAAGAAAGAATTATAAAAGGGTCAACATTACACAGAATCAAAGTGATACATTCCTTTTTGAATCCTAGCTAGCAGAACTAAACCTACTGGTCAATATGATACATTTTATACAAGCAAACTTTGCAGAACAGAAGCAAGGACATGTGGATCAGAAGAGAATGTGAAGAAGCAGGGAAAATATTAAGACAAATGATTTTTAAGGGCAGATTAATGCCCATCATCTGAGCATTTCTGTCTTAAATAGTTCTGCCTTGAAATCATTCCATAATGATAGAATTCATGAACGTTTAATATAACTTTCATTTATTTATGGTGGCCGGTGAGTTTTACAGCGTTAACACTATTCTATAATTATTGAGTAAAATCCCTCCCCACTTACAAAAGATATAGTCAAGGATTTCATCTGAAATACCTGCTGTAGTCATCACCGTCTAGTTATTGCAAGAAACACACAAACTCGATACTGCTAAACCCGATAAAACTGATAATCAGCATGTATCCTCACAAATCTTTTTGTGTTCATCACCATCTACAGTACTTGTTATATATAGAAAACAAACATACACACGAAACTCATATACACGGAACATACAAATGCACACAGAAAATCCTGTGAAGCCTGCTGATCAGCAGGAGTAACTGCAACCATCTTTTAATTTTAAAAGCTAACCACTCTCCAAGGTATACAATTATGTCCCTTACCTACTGAAGCAAGAATGAGAGACATTCTGAAAAGTGCTTACTTGCCAGTAAAAACATTTAGAATGGCTGTTTTTATATTTCTGTATCAAGTAATACACAACAATCACTGTTGATAGGAAACTTTTAGAAAATGAACACCTATTGGTGCCAAACCAGTAGCAATAGCACTTCTTATGTCGTGTATAGCACAGACATTAATGTAAATAAAAAAGAAACTATATCCTATACAATTGGCACCAATGTTACATTTTGAGTTATTTCCCATCTGTTGTTCTGCTTACAAACTAACATTTAAAATGCAGACCTGCAGGTAACTGAAAGGCATGAATCTGCACTTTTTTAAAAACAAAACAGTGTTTCAAATTCAAGAAGTTGCTTCTGTAATCTTCCAGAGGATATTACTTGGTTATGAGATTAGGCCACATGTGTGAGCAGTATGCTACAGAGGCCAGCCATCTGCAGTAATGTCTTCCTTGTACTGAGTCAGCAAAGGATTTTCTAAGACAAAGCTGGCTATCAGTAACTTGAGCCAAGTATGACCCTCTTGCTAATTTACAGGAAGATATGAATCAATTCATTGTTACTTTGAAAAATATTTCTCTCTTCTATTTTTAAAGCATAGGCATACTTATAGAATTTTGCCCAAACAAGCCATAATTACAAAATTACCATACCGAATTTCTGTTAGCGAATTGGCCATGTAGTTTAATAATTCCCGTATGTCAGATTATTTTTCTTCTGTTTTTATGCTGCCTTGTGTGCTCTGGAACAGATGGTAGTGGGTATGATTCAGTATTGTGGCGCACTGACTCTAATTCCGGAACTGGTACTTCAAAAAATGACAAACAATACTGCCTTTTAGTGAAGCAATGGAACATCAACAAATCCACAGCAGTATGGGTTGACATGCACATGAGCATTTTCCTCAAGGAAGTTTGGTATTATGAGTAGGATGTAGTTGGCAGCTTACAATTGTGCCCCCAGTGCCTTAAAGCAGAACAATTTGTTCTTGGAATGAATAGTAAGTAAGAACAGGTACTCATAGGCAATGGCTGGCTTGAAGGCGAATGGGTTCCCATGAGGTTTTCTGACTCCTCTACATTGTTTATTATTATTTTTAAAAGTTTGCTAAACCCCACTCCACACGTTCTCATGCCATTTCATAGAAACATCATAGTTGTAGTAGGTTTAATGCAGAAGTGTGCAGTTTTATATGACTGTGTACTGAGCTTCGTGGTGCAGTGATTAAACTGCTGTACTGAAGCTGTAACAGTGCTCACAATCTGGGGTTCAATTCCAGGTGGCAGGTTCAAGGTCCACTCAGCCTTCTATCCTTCTAAGGTCAGTACCCAGCATCATTACTTGTAAACCTCCCAGAGAGTACTTTAAGCACTATGAGGTGATACATAAGCAGCACACTTTGCTTTGCTTTTGGTCTTTTTTTTTTGGGGGGGGGGATTAAAGGGAATGCATAAATTGTAGGACATAATTCTGAACCTTTTAATTAATTAAGCTTTTAATTAATCACTCTATGAATATTTTAGGACCTACTTTACTAGCATTATACAATAATTGTGCTCTAAGTCTTTCTTATATTGTCTTCTCTTAACAAACCTCTGCTTGAGATAAAACATACTATACACTTGGCGATACATATTGTTCCAATGGGACAGTGAATAAATAAAGGTAGCTTCCTAAAGTCGAAACTGAACATGGACATCCAGAAGTGATCCACCCTCTTCAAGGGGCTGAGAACTCATGTGCTGAGTGGCAGAAACTCTGCTCCTGAGGAGGTTAGCATTTTACCATCCTGATAAGATAGACTACCGTTAGAACAATAATTTATATCTTTTTGATGCAGTGTGGTTTCTTTCTATCCTCATGGCTCAGGTTACAAGACAAAACAGAGGACAGGCCCTGGATGACATTACATTCCCCCTGAAAAGTCAGGTCTTCAATTTAGGAATGTTCCTGGACACCTAGAACATAAAAATATAAGAACAGCCTTGCTGGGACAGGCCACAGCCCATCCAGTCTAGCATTCTGTCTCATGCAGTGGCTCACAATTTGCTTCAGGGTATTCCCAAGCAGATGTCTTCACCTGCCTAAGGTTCCCAGGAAATGGCATTGAGAGATATCCTGCCTATCTCTCCAACCTAAAGGTTGTCCTTAGGCATCCATAATGGTAGCTATTGATACCCTTGTTCTCTATGAACTTGTTCAATCCTTTCTCAAAGCTGTCAAGGCTGACAGCTGTCACCATTTCTTCTGGCAGGGAGTTCCACAGACCAGTGATCCTCTGGGTGAAAAAGTACTTTCTCTTATTTGTTTGAGATCTAGCACTCAAAGGTTTCATGGAGTGCCCCCTAGTTCTAGTGTTGTGCGATAGGAAAAACAGTTTTTCCTTATCTACTTTGTCCATTCAGTGTATAGTTTTATAAACTTCAATCAGGTCACCTCTTAGGCTGCAGCCAGACTTCTGACTGGTGCTGGTGATAGGCAGCATGTTAACCTCCTTATTATAACAATGCCACTGACTGAGGTTACAATGTCTGGTTTAATGTAAGACCTTAAATAGAAGAAAATTTGACGCACCATCCTATGTGGATGGGAAATGATTTTCAATCATTTGAAATTTTTTCAATCATTTTCAATCATTTGCAGCAAAATGTATGATAGGTCCCATTTTGAAAACAAGTGAGATATAATCATAAGGCTTTGGATGTCATGGGTACTTGTCATGAAGTCAACTTTTACATTTTCAAAACTTAAATGCACTTCATTATTCTTTTCTGGGAGTAAATCTAAGTGCCAACATGTACTTTAGTAGATAGTAATGTTAAAATTAGAGCTGCCTAAGATGCCTGGCCTAAGCACATCCAATCTCACTTGATTTTGGAAGCTAAGCAGGGTTGGCCATGGTTAGTACTTGGATGGGAGACCACCAGGGAATACGAGGTGCTGTAGGCCCCTGGAGTAGGAACTGGCAAACCACTCAAGTTTCCCTGCCAAGAAAACTCCATGGACATGTGGTCACAAAGAGTCGGTCACGACTGTAATGATGCAATACACACACACACAGTTAAAATTAAGCAGATCCTGGCAAAATCCTGTTGTGTAACTTTAAGCAGGTGTAACATGGATCGGGCACTGGAAACATTTAATTTAATCTTACGGAAAGTTTCCTATCTTTCACCCACCTCTGACAGCATCTGAAGCAGCATCCAAAGCTCCCTGGAGGTTCTTTTTGTCCTGGGGAAGCCTGTGGGAGCTTCAGAATACGAGGTGGTGGCAGTGGCTTCATTAGTAACAAATCCATGTCACAGCACCACCAATGGGATAGTGACTACTAATGGCAACACAGCGACCTTATATTATTAAAGACCCCACAACTCCATGCCATCCCAAAGCTCTGAAAGGCTTCTCTAGGGTGAATCTGAAAGAAAGAGTTGGAACCTTGCCATGATTTTTAACTGAATGTTTCCAGTGCCTGATCTGGGTTATGCCACTATCAGGTTATGCCAACAGGATACTGCCCACTACGTAACTCAAAGAAACAGAAATTTGTTGGTAGTACTTGTTACTCAAATAGCAAAAGAGACTGCCTTCTGCATATACAGATATTAACCAAAGCTACATGATTGCAATCCTACTGCTAAGGCTATCAGGAAAGATTCTGACTTGGAACAACACAAATGTCATTGGAACAAATACAACAGATATAAACGGAAGGGGAGTGGACCTTCCCAAAGACTCCTTATGTGGGTATCTAAATTATACTGTGAAGACAAGAAAGCAGTATCTTTCCCATCTCTAAATAGAGAATGAATGAATGAAATTTTATTTACGGTCAACGACCAAAAACCAAAAATAAAATCATAAAAATAAGGATGTTCAAGTATGCATTCCAATAGACAGCACATGAATCAAGCCTTATTACAAGATATATCGTAAATACAATTTTAAATACAATTTAAAATACAGTTTAAAATTTATTCTGGTCCGAAATAAAAGTGGCCATTAGCTACGATAAAAACAGTCATCAGTTACTACCATGTTTCTTTATAAATTTGTTTACGAACCCTTATTGCAGCAGCACAGAATTTGGCAACTTGCCTAGTTACCTGGTAAGTGTTATCAGAAAGGAGTAACTGTATATAGAATTCTATTGACCTCCCAGGATATTTGCCTATAATTGGGGAGAGCATTCTTATATACAAGAAAAGAGAATGTGTCAGACCATATGTATCTACCTAATTTAGCATTAA
>JAHTLZ010003518.1:16030512-16044021 GCA_023846285.1 Phrynocephalus versicolor
AATATTTCCTTTCTATTCTGTTAAAATGAACAGAACCAGGAGGTGCAAGTGTTTAACTGACCCAAGATGTTGCGTATATACCAACTGTCTATTATATTGTAAATCTTTAAAATAAAGCTACATCCCAATTAGTGAGGATAGCAAGCTTCAAGCAGAGAAAGAGAAACACCCAGAAACAATCTGAAAATGGGAATAAAAGTCATAGCTTTCAGTTAGTACATCCAGTAACCTTGCAGCAGCACCAAGGTTATTAACAAAGTGCTCGCATTTGTACTGCCAGGTTTTCCTGCATCCACTGCTGCTTGCTTTGCTGAGTGTGTGATGTATGACAGGCAGGGAGATACTCATGTTGGATGATGAAACTCCCTCTGCATACTAAGTAGGCAAAGCGGAGGAGGAGCACTATTAGGATGGAATCCCCACTTCCTCAACTTGCAAAAAAAGGAGGGGGGAACCAATCCTCTTCAGTGCAGATTACATACAGTCAGCTTTTTGATCAGCAAAACATGACATAAACACATTTAAAAACATTATTCTTCCGTCCCTCCTTAGGATATCTGGGAATTATCAGTGCAGGAAACTCCCACACTATGCCTCAGAAATCCTGCAGTATTTTAGCTTAAGAGTCTTGGGACATTTCCAGTACATATGCGTGCTACTTCCAAAATGGTTTTGATATTACAGAATCTGTTCCAGTCTGAATGTTTGGCAACTCTATTAACATTCAGAGCAGATAAATCTGGGTAACAGAGGGTTTTTTCCAGATACACAGAGACATCTCGGACATCTAACCTTCACATTTATATATGATTCATTACAACCAATTACTACAATATTTTTAGTACACATACTGTTACACTTTAAATCAGGCAGAATATATTCATAGGGCTATGGGATTTGCATTGAATTATCAAAAGTTTCTGACTCCCATTAATTTAAAAACTGCAAAAAGCCTGATTCCCTTCCTAAATTAAGTGCTGAAACCAAGAAAGGCCATCAACTGTATATCCAATTATTTGTGCATATACACCAAAACAAAATTTTGTGCACCCTAAAACAAGACATTTTTTTAAAAAATCAAAGGTGACTGAAATGCAAAAGAAGGCAACAAAGTAGGGAGAATGCAAAAATACAATTTGTGTAATAAAAAGAAAACTCTAGATGGATGATGGAAGAAACACTTATGGACAAGTGACTTTAAGCTAACACTGGCTACTTCATATAAAGAAAACCTTTATAAAATATTTTATAGATGGCATATAACACCAGTAAAACTGGCTAAAATGTTCCCTAATGTATCGAATAAGTGTTGGAAATGCAAAACTCAAGAAGGAACCTATTATCATGCTTGGCGGGCTTGTGTTAAAGCAAAAACTTACTGGATTAAAATTCATACTTGGGTTAAGCAAATTTTAAAATTAGAACTAGCATTTATATCAGAAATACTTTTGTTAGGTTTACTGCCAAATAAGATGGATAGACAAAATTCTTATCTATTACTACTAGAGATGGGCACGAAATGAACAATTGAAACGAAACAAACAGAAACACAGGAAATTTTGTCGTGCGTTTCATTTCCGTTACTACAATATGAGTAAACTGCTTAAAATCCTTTAAAAAATCACAAAAAATTGAAATAAATGGTAACAAAATGGTAACAAAATGAATGAAAATGAAAATGAATTTTTTGCAAAAATTCACAAAAAACGGAAACGAACCGAAACGGACCCTCCAAACGACAAATGAAATGCCATTTTTTTTATTCATGCCCATCTCTAATTACTACACCTTTTGACAGCAGCTAGACTATTATGGGCCCAGTTCTGGAAATGAGAAAATCCCCCAACTGATGAGATGATTATTTAAAAAATATTAGAATGTGCAGAAATGGAGAGATTAACTAAAAAACTAAAGGGACAAGAAGAATCGAAATTTTATTGGGACCTCTTTTATAACTGGTGGAAGGCTAAAGCATTGTAGTATAAAATTTAAAAAAATGGGAGGAAGGATGAATAGATAGCATAATGTCAATGACAGAGATTCACCAAACAAGATATGTTATATTGTTTAAAAATTTTCGTGTGTGTGTGTGTGTGTGTCCTTTTTTCATTTTTTCTTTTTTTTCTTTCTTTTTTCTTTTTCTTTTTTCTTTTATGTACTATATATCCTATTCTAAAACCACAGAGACTGAATCTGTTAAAACCCTAACAGGAATATGTCAACAAATATGGGGGGAAATAGCCAATAGACTAGAAACATTCCATATAGATTCTTGTTCTGAAGAAAGGAAATGCCAAGGAGTTCAGTAAATATAGGACCACTGCTCTGATCTCACATGCAAAATGTTGCAAAAAGACCTTTACCTTATTGCAGATATCTGCTGACTACTGAAGCAGACCAAAGAATTTCAGAAGATTAGTCTATGTTTTATAAAGAATAGGAAAGCAGGAAAGGAGTGTAGATCATGAGAAACTATGGGTTATTCTGAACAAAACTGATGTGACTCAGCAATTTACTGTCCTGGTGAATAACTTGGATTATTTACAAAAAGCTACCATTAGGACAATGATTTCTTATAGGCAAAGATGTCAGAAAAGTCCATTTTTTTCTCTGAATTTATTTATTCAATTTGTATGCAAACATATATAGAAAAACAGTAGAATCAGAAGAGGGACTGAACAATGGTGGAAGACACATTGATAATTTAAGAGATGCAGATGACACCATCTTTCTGGCAAAAAGGAGCAATGGCTTGAAATAATTTCTAATGAAAGGGAAAGAAGAAAGTGCCAAAGGAAGACTGCAGATGAACATTTAGAAGTCAAAAATCATGACTACAGAAGAACTACAAACCTTTAATGCTGACAATGAAAAAAAAAAGAGTTAAGATATTTTGTATGCCTTGGTTCAATCTTCACTCTTGAAGTTGCGAAGGTATTTTTAAAAAAATCCTATGACAAAAATATATAAAGAAGGATTAAACTCACAGAACAATCCAATAAAAAGCTCAATGGCACAAGTAGGTTAATGGGGGGGTGATGAAATGGAATGTTTGAAGGAGAAGGCGGGAGGAATTCATATCACAACATTAAAAAGGAAATGAAAGCATCATGTCACTTTCTGGACAGGCACTTCCTTAAATGTTATAGTAAAGGCTCCCAAGGTCAAATGTGAGAGGTTGCTCTCAAAAATCCAAAAGGCCTGAGTAGCACTCTATATGAAACACAACGGTTGCATGAAAAAAAGCTTGACACATTCTCCGAAGCTAGACAGTTTAGATAATCAGTCTAAGGCGTACTTATCGACAGCAACCTAAACCAATCGAGGAGTAATGTGCTCACTCCACCACAAAACCCCAACATTACTGTTTTTTAAATGACTCTTTCTAGTCAACCCTCAAAAAGTTACAGTTTATGAGTATCTTTAAAGACAGCTGTGAAATAGCTAATTTGTATTGTAAAGGTGTCCCAGACTGCTATCAGCAGGCACATTTGTCATGACAAAGCAATATCCATTGTGAGAATATACAGTGACATTCTCTGTTTACGGAAGATATGCAGATATTCATTTAATCTGTTCCTAACAACAGACCAGAGAGAATGTAAACAATATACAGCAAATATCATTGCCTTTTCCTGTTTTTATACTGCGCATTTTGGACAAGTACTCAAGGCAGCTTGTACTGGAGGCTGACACACAACATATAATAATAAACCAACACTATCACAATAATGCACTATAGATGTGATCCCATGGGAAAAATAGCTCATATTCTGGATAGCTTGTGGCATGTGAGCTATTTCCTGGGGAACAAAGAACATACAGGGAATGTATGCTCCCCAATTGTCATCCACATCCAAGATGAACCTAGGGATAATAATTTGTGGAAAAGATTGGAGTGATCCCATGATGGGCAAACAGGCTGCTTTAAGGGAGATTGCTCCCCTTTTCCAGTGTTATCACATGAAATTTATAATTCCAGTTTACTCCACTGTTAGTTTAGTACACTGGCACACAGCCTTAATTGTTTTTCCAAATTTTGGAGACAGACATCTACATAACTGAAATTAGAGGCAAGAACAATTTTTATCCTTTGTAGAAGGTTTTTTTTACCATTGTAAACATCTTCTCTGGAATACTTCAGGAATTATGCTAGCTCAATTACAAAAAAAATCTGGTGAAAAAATAAAACAGTAGTGCCTGAAGCTGTGTTTCTGCTGAGGCCACCAGCAGAAACAGATTTTAAATTGTTAAAAACTAGCAAAGAAGAAACTGTAATTGTCATGGTAAGCATGTCCTCTATTCCAAGGTATGATTCAAGGGTTTAGTATCACTGAAACATCTCACTGCCAATAACAATTCCACATCACATTTATCTGGTATATATTCGTTCACAACAGTAAGTCGCTGGGTTTTGATCGACAGTGATTAGTTGAATGTGTGTCAGACCTGTCTGTTACAACCAGATGGGAGAGGGATAGAATGTGTGTGGATGGACCGAGAATTTAACAGCTTGTAATGTGCAACCCTTTAAATCTTTGGACTTTATGAATCCTTTCTATTATTTTGAAAAGCATCAGTTGCAAGTTATTATACTATGCATACCAATGACCAACACACAGCTAAGCGTGTGTCATCAAAATCATAGGCTGTGTGTATTCACCAGAAGTATTCTTGCTCTTTTAAAAGGGCAGTGCAAATTCAGCTGTGGCACTTGTTCTTCCGCAGTTGGAAAGCAACATGCATTGTTTGTCTGTTTTGGTAGATTGAATAATCCAGGTGCACAGGCTCTTATCACAACTGACACAGAGCAGTGGTCCCCAACCTTTTTAGGACTAGGGACTGGTTTTGTCCCTGCGGAGAGCTTCTTGTGTATGTGCGTGTGCGCAAAAGTCCTCCCTGTGCTACTTCCACTGCGACCTGGATTAAAATCTGTGCAACAGGAGCCCAGGGGAGGAAAAATCCCACATGGAAAGGAAAACATGCACGCCCATGGGGCCATGTGCCTCACAGGGAACCTTGCGGCCCAGATCGTAAGGGGCCACGGACAAGGGATTGAGGATGCCTGGGTTAAAGGGTTTGGGGTGATTGTCACTAGTGGCGATATGCAATGAGTAGAGGAAGGTGGAGTGAGTGGCACAATCATTTTATACCAGTTAACAAATCAAGGCACTATTTTCAGTCTTCCCCTAACTCTTATCTCAGCTTGGTCATCCAGAGTGTTAGCTGCCTATCTCCTTAGCACACATGCAAATACAGAACAGGCAGCCTAAATATTATTTGGAATCACCATGGAGTGGATCCAGAATTAGCTAGATGTAAATAGGCAGCAGGAGAAGGCCAAAATGCGTCCCTAGTGACAACTTGATTAAGGAAGGTGATACAGGATACATTTATCACCTTCCTTAATCAAGAGATCAGTTATTTGGGGGGGGGGGGTTGAAACACATTTAAAAACCCTGCCCTTGAACTGCAACTTCTGTCTACTTACAAGCCAGTTTCAAATATGCAGCTTCTAGCTAATGTAGGTGAAAAGATGGTTGACCTACACCACCAAAAATTCCTACACAGCACTGATTACTCAGTCTCATGTCAATCAAGCTTTCAGCCAAGATATGGGACTAAGACTGCTTTGGTTACCTCTGTGAATGACCTTCATTTGGGATTGGGACTGTGACCTGATTATTTCTCCTAGAGTACTCCATTGTTTGGCCATGCTATCTCACTGTACTGTCTGGCTAGGAAGGGTATTACACAACTGCATTGCAGTGAGTCCATTAATACCAGCCATGCAGGCTCCAAAGGTGGTTTTAGATCAGTGGTGGCAAACCATTCTGGGAGTTATAGTCCAAAACATCTGGAGTACTGAAGGTTCACTACCACTGTTCTAGAGGAACACTGTTTGACATTATAGCCTTTAGTCTTTGGCATGTGACATCTCGACATCTTTGGTGTCGCTGTTAGGAGAAAGTCAGATGTTTGGATTCAATCTGTTCTGGAAGCAACTGTGCTCCTCCTGACTGGTCTATTTTATAGTCCAGGAATACAATTTGACTTTGTTTTGCCAACATTTTAGGCTTGACCCTTTGGTCCACCACCATGCACCACTAATGCTGAGAAATAAGAAGTGCAATGTGATAATAATAATATGCTACTATGAATGGAGAACCCTATTTCCACATGGAACTAACTTTCCAGTGACAGAACAGAACAACAGACCAAACTATTCTAAATGAGAAAGAAGTACAGTACTTTAAAAAGCTTCAATTTCATAGCTATTAACATATTCACTATAAAAGCTAAAACCAATGACATGGTCTATTAAAAAGGATGTTTCAAGAAATAAAACAGTCACCTGTTGCAATCTAACCAAATGCTCTTTTAAATGTAATACAGAGCAGCTGATTAGAAATATTATTGTTTGCAAGACATTTCTGTGTACATTTCTCCCTTCAACAATGCTAGGGTTAGGAGCACAAGACCATCATAGATTAAAATGGATTTATAACTCTTGTGTACCCTAAAATACAACTACAATGCATAAACAAAGTTTCTATGACCCATGACTTACATACTATATTAGAGATCTTCTGTTTGGGGTCAAGTAGACCACTTTGATGTCCTCAGTTTCGAATTCATGAGATGTTGGGTAGTCAGGGCCACAGGAAGGAAGGAAGGAAGGAAGGAAGGAAGGAAGGAAGGAAGGAAGGAAGGAAGGAAGGAAGGAAGGAAGGAAGGAAACTAGTATTTACCGGTAATTAAAACCATGCTGTTTAGACCCATGCAATTTAAGACAAAAGTGTACTTATTTCCACTGACTGTTATTTGTCAACCAGTCTTTCTTTGTTTTCAGCATAGCAAAATACCCACATTGATTTTTTTTTGGGGGGGGGGGGGAGATTCGTATCATCAACAACAGCCATTTTTGCACTAGATGAACTGACCCAAAGTTGTGCTTGACATTAAAAAGATGGATTCTGAAGAGGGATCTCAAGGAAATAAAAAGAAACTTAGAGGCAGTTTTAGAGGAAACTTTTTTCAGAATTCCAGGCAAAAAAAAAATTTTTTTAAAAACCCAAAAGACAAAAACATGTGGCCCCTTAAAGACTAATTATTATATTTTAATAGAAGCTTTCATGCACACATCTACTTCTTCGGACATACAGCCGCAGAATGAGGTGTATATAGAGTGGGTTTTTTTTTTTCAGAGAAAAGGTAATCTTCCAAGAGAGCAGTTCCACACTCAGTAACACATCCCCATTTTGTCCCCACAGCAGGCAACTACAAATGCAACGCTTTACTCTCATCGCCATAGTAGTGAATGTCTACCAGTCACTCACAAAACATTCAAGTTAACAATAGCAACAACAATAACACTGCTGTAGTAGGAACTATGCTGGACTAGAAATCCCTGTTTTTAGATATTTTATCTCCCACCTGACCATCCATGTGTCTGACTGTAGTCCATTTACTTTCTTGTACATCAGAGCAACCGAGACTCATGCTAGCTCATTCTCATCTTACCTCACCCTGGTTAAACAGCTTGTTCAAATTACAATTTCATTTTATGATGTTACAAACACCGAACTCAGGCACTAGATTTTTATTAATACAATACCCATTCCATCTAGCTGCACCAAAATAACATTCCAAGGCTCTTCCTTTGGCTCAGCTCTGTCTATTAGATTGTTTGGTACTGTTTTAAAAACTAATCCACCTTGAATACACTACAGAAAAGCAACATGTAAATGAAGGCAAGCCACCCTCATTGTTAGAAAAGGCTTAATCATCATTAATATCCAGGCAGACATATATTAGCTTTCTTTCTTTACACAGTATTTAACCATCTCCCAACTGAGTCGGAGAAAAATTGTAACAATGTGGCTCAAATCCATTCAATGAACAGTTGATGGTCACTAGAGTAGGCCAATAGCTTGCTGGGGGTGGGCAATGTTTAGCCTGCATAATTAAATTATAAACCACCCAGAGAGTGCTTTAAGCACTCACTAGTATGCATCTTCCTTATTGCTAATTTCTATTTGATTTTTGCAATGGCTATCTGGTGATGTTGTTTTCATTGCCTAAAGTACATACAGTGGTACTTTGTATAAAGCAGGCCTGCCCAAAGTCCGGCCCAGGGGCCAAATCCGGCCCGCCAGGCCATTCTGAGTGGCCCACGGCTGGCTGCCGCCGTCCCTCCCCCTCCTTCATCCCATGTTTTTTTTAAAAGAAAGTGGGTGGGGCTTGCAGTGGGGTGGCAGGGTTGGGGAGCAACCGGCCCCTGACACATTCTCAGCCACCAAATCTGGCCCTCCTTACAAAAAGTTTGGGCACCCCTGGTATAAAGGAATTATTTCATTCAAAATGAAATTCTCTTAAGCAAATTTTTCTTTTTACAATTTCCCATAGGAACACATTGAAAATGGATTAATCCCTAATCGTGACTGTTTTTCTGTTGTATGGATTCAGCCCGTAGGCAATTCTGTTAAGAGATTATCTCCGGAATTTTTTTCCTTTAAGCACATTTTCTGGGTCCACTATATTTACAACAAACACCTTCACAACACTGTAACAGTCTTTTGCTTCCATTCCATTCATACTTTTTCTAAAATTGCACATTTTAGATCTTGTTTCCATGTAAACAACCCTATATGTGTATATTTACTTATATTTAGTAACAATTTATAAGTGACCAAGATTGTGCCCTTCAATGGTAAAGTGTAAAAAGTACTCTATAATTCATATGATGTTAAATGTTCATAGTTGCCTCACTGCTTCTACATCTAGAAAGTATACTATTTAATGAATATTATATCAACCCAGGGGTGAGTAGCATTTTGTCTTTAATTATATGGCCTGTAATTCAGTTGCCTTGTGGAAATATGATAGAATGTTTTGATAAAAACTGTACTGGTTTCAAATAAATAAATAAATAAATAAATAAATCCAGAAATGCTAATTCAGATAATAATCACCCTACATTCTTTACAGCTGTGAACTCTTGTCTATGTTTTTCTAAGTGTCTATCTGCACTTAAACACTGAAGAAATGGCAAAAAGAGCAATATGCAACCTAGTGAAAATACACTTATAACAAAATGTTTTTTTAATCTGCTGGTATGATTTTAGGAAACTACAGTAGCTCCTGCATTTCCAAACTTTCTTGGTCAGAGACATAGTGAAGACAGAAGTTTAGAGATAAGTTTTGTGAGAAGCCACACTCTGGTGGGAGAAGACAGGCAAGCATTAGACAGACATCTTCTTTCCGCAGCTGAATCTGTCTATTGTTTTACATTTAGCTGGTACCAGTTTGGCTGTGTATGACCTGGCAACAGTTTTCAGGCAGACAATGGTATATAGAATTTGACTCACTAAAATTTGCCCATGCTGTTTCTAGCTAACTTTTTATCACAAGGTCAAGTACGCCACAATTTTATAGAAACTTTCTGTCCATTATATCGGGATGGACTTGGGACCACCAAGCTACCTTGAGGAAACATGTGCTAATCACTGCCATTGCAGCAATTCCCTTTTGATGCATAATTGCATACAGTATAGGCTTCTATGTTCTTGGTCATAGAGAAAAATCACCGAGCATGATGAAATGACAGTACAATTACTTCTCACATCAAAACCAATTACATGAATGTAAAAAAAACCCTGCAAATTATTTAAGAAATCTATTGTATAGTTTCATACTGCATATATTTTAATTCACCGTTGAACCCCTGATAAATTTCAATATTTACTAACTATAGGCCTACTATAGCAGAATTTATCATCTTCAATATATTGCATGCTGTTCCATTTTAGTGTTTACGGGGAGTCACTGCAGTGCTCCATAGTAAAGGTAGATTTGCTACCCATTAGATATATACCTGGAGTCTCTCATATAACTATTCTTCCCAACAAGCATTACAGCAATTCCCAGAAAGCACCAGGGTGTCTCATTCTCCAAAGCACAAATAAGTGGAAAGAAATATATATGACGGTAGGGATACCTCACGTTTGTCTTTTGTTTTTGCTCTCAAGACTCCCAGGGGTTCTGCCTTAGGGGTTCTAGGCAAATTCTGAGAGTTTTAGAAATCAAAAAGTCCTACCTCTTAAGAGGCAGTATGAAGAGGAATTTTAAAAATGGTTCCATATGAACACTTCTCTTCAATCTAAATACCAACTCAATCTCTCTGAATTCAATGCATCTGCTGTTGTTTTTCTGTTGCTATGTCGCACCTGTTTTACCTCAACAACCAGAAGAGCCTTTTCTTCCATGGACTTTGCTATTACAATTGCATTCATGCAGGCATGTGGTACAAGAAAAGACTGACAACTGCCCCAAAAATACAATAACCAAAATATTTTGGGAAGAAATCTGAAGACAAACTACTGGATCACCTTTCCCAAAACTGGTGCCCTCCAGATGTTTCAGGCCACAACTAAGTCAACATGGTCAACGATGAAAGGATCACAGCCTAAACACCTAGTTGGGGAAGGCTAAGCAGTTCCTCACAGAATTAGTGATGCATCAATGAACAAACTGCTTGCATATATGGCACACAAGCCAATAGCTGTCAACCTGTCAATATGATAATAAATTATGCAGACAGATCAAAACTTTCTCACGGATAGTTCTAAACTAAAGTCAGGGATCAAGCAGGGAGACACTGACTCTCCCTCACAAGCATAATACACCCCTAATTCCTAATAAAATGTATCATTAATGGAGTGCATCTCTACCAATGATGTTCATCTCTCTGCAGCATCCAATCTTTAATCCCTTGAATCTTCGTCCTAGTGTTTTCCAACAGGGGTGGGGTCCACTTTTTGGATCTTGAAATGCCATTTTGCCCAACTGACCACACCTTCAGGGCACAGGTTGACTATTTGTATGTCCTTATTGGTAATGTCCTGCCATCTTTGTTTTGGTCGCCTACGTGGCCACCAGTCAATGATTTCCAGGTGATACATAGTTTGGGTGATGGTGGAAGGTGCTCTTTTGAGGACATGTCCATCCCAGCAGAGCTGGCTTTCTCTCATCTTCTCTGTTGTTGATATCACATATGGTTGCTGTGAGGCAGTATCATTTGTGATGTTGTTCAAGTAGGGAGATGACCGATAACCAATAGAGCATATGCATTTCCATGGCATGAAGGCGGCTCTCTACGTCCATCGCTGCTGCTCACTACTCTGTGCCATACAGTGCAACATGGTGGACAATTGTCTGGCAAATCCTGGATCTGAGACAGATGGGCATTTGTCTGTTGCAAAGCCCATCAGTGAGTTCTCACCATTGCAAGCAAGCAGCATTCACCCTTGCTCACACATCACCACTGATGCCGCCAAAGCCTTGGAGATGGGAGCCAAGATGCCATCTATTGCTTTAAATCACTGCTCAAAAGAGTTGTCTGTAACTTTTCATATATATGCACTTTCATATTTTATAATACATATATGTATTTGGGTATCAAAATAAGGTGGACTTTGCTGCCTGGCCACATATTGTACAGAGACCCCATGTGCCATCAAGTCATTTCTGACTTACGGCAATCGTCCTGGGTTTTCCAAGTAAAGTGGTTTAACCATCCTCTGGGGGTACTCTGAGAGGGTGCAGCTTTGCTAAGGCCACACAGGCTACCTGTACTCACAGGAGGCACAGGAGGGAACTGAATTCCCGACCTCTGACTCTGCACCAGACACCTAAACCATCCAGCTAAATCAGACTTAGACAACTGGCACTTTTCCAAGAAATGCACAAGAAAACTTCTCCACAACCAACATTCTACTGTATCCAAGACAAGCAAGAGTTAGGTTGCTGAAGTGGCATACGGTAAGCAAAGTAAAATAGTAGGCACATCCGATCTCGCTTGATTTCGAAAGCTAAGCAGGGTCGGCCTTGGTTAGTACTTGGATGGGCGACCACCAGGGAATACCAGGTGCTGCAGGCGCCTGGAGTAGGAACTGGCAAGCCACTCCAGTACTCCTGCCAAGAAAACTCCATGGACATAGAGTCACGAAGAGTCGGTCACGACTGTAACGACACAACACACACGCACAAAATAGACCACACAAGCAAATGCAAAGTTCCTAAGGTAGAAGCTCCTGTAACCAAGGCGATCAGGAGCTCCAGTTCTTTAACATAGTAAATCAAGTTTAAAAGGCCTCTTTGAATCAAAGGAAATTTACTGAGGAGTTGAATCATCAAATCCCCATGGTAATGGACCTACTTTAGTACATTCTACTAAACTAAGCAATAGGCTTTTGTCCAATCATTTAACCTCAAAGGCCATCTTAGGATGCAATTTTTGGAGCATGAATTGCTCCTTGTAGAATACTTATATTGATTTATAAATATAAAAATACAGTGGTACCCTGTTTTATGTAAATAATCTGTTCCCCATGATACTTTGTAACCCGGAAATTATGTAAACAGGATTCAAATGGTGTGCAGTGCATCCTGGGAAATGAAGTCCTCTGGAAAATCTGTAAACTGGGTGTTTTACTTTAAAAATGTGTAAACGGACGCACTGTTTCTGAATGACTTTGTTACGTAAATCGGAAATTACATAACCTGGGTTGTTTGTAACCCGGGGTACTGCTGTATGTCATATAAAAATTTAGATTACAATCTCATCCCTAACATTCTGATTTCGAACATGCAAGGAGGTGCCTGTGGGGCATCATTCAAACACCCAGCATCTTCCACCACTTACATCCTGAAGTGATAAATCCTAGGAAGTTTGAGCACTTCATTTTCATGATTGAATATATTTACCCTATGCTAACTTATTAAGTAACATGAGATAGTGACAAAAATAAGAGAAAAACAATATTCTAACAACTGGTTAATTCCTTGGCAAAGAAAGAACTGGGATCTTAATTTTAAAAGGTAGATTATGAGATATCAACATAGACTCTAGGCTATTCTTCAGCACTTATGAAACCATTATGGAAATGTCTTTTATCAATTTAAGTTTAGATAAACAGATTTTATCTTCAGTAATTCAGCAAAGGGGCTCAATGGAATGAATGTATCATCATTAAATGTTAAATAGATCCCTATTCCACACCCATAGACCCAGGAAATTTGAAAAGTACAGTCTTAATTTGATTTATTCCATATATCTCTTTCAGCTACTCACATGAAAAAATAGCTTGGCTGATATTTTCAATCTACTTTGACATTTTGAATCTCATTTTTAAAGCACGAAAATGGTCTGCATTATAAGTTAATGGACGGGGCTATTTCTTTTTTTAAACTTAACTATATGGGAAGTGTTATAAGAAAACTTTGTTCTCGCTTCTTGGAAAAATGTGCACCATACATAAGTTACCCATGCGACAAAATCCTGCCTATTTAAGGAATGGATCTCCCACTCCCCATCACTCATGTACATTTCCATGGCCAAGTGGGGACTTAAGCCTAAGCCTCTGAAGTCCCAGTCCATTGCTCTATCTGCTAAACCATACTATCTATCTATCTATCTATCTATCTATCTATCTATCTATCTATCTA
>JAHTLZ010003518.1:16044031-16064907 GCA_023846285.1 Phrynocephalus versicolor
TATCTATCTATCTATCTATCTATCTATCTATCTATCTATCTATCTATACAACTTATATGCTGCCCACTACCCATTCTATTATTTAATATAATATTTAAAATATTTATTTATTATTCTCCTATGCAATTATATGTCTATTAATGTTTTCCATGGCTACATGTTATTAATTTTTAATTTATCCAACTATATTTGTATTATTGGTGTTGTCTTTTGAACTTGATTGCCATGTAACATTTTGGTCTATGACCGTAAATAAACAATTATCATTACTACCCAAAGGAATGCATTAAAAACAGAGTAATCCCTAATTGTGACCATTTTTATGTTTTACGGATTCAGCCCATAGGCAATTCTGTTAAGCAAATTTCCCCTATCTCTGGAATTTTTATGTTGTACAGATTTTATGTTATATGAACTGTTTGTTATACGAGGGTCCACTGTAACAGCATTAGAGGGGGTGCTTTGAAAAGAAGAGAACAGGAAACCACTTCTTCTGTATCTAGAAAGCCCTGGAAAAGATATCACTGCAGGCACTTACACAATCATTTTTATTTTTGTGCTCTGGACACATGAGAAGCCACAACTCTATGATCTTTAGCGCTATTAATGATAGGATCTGCTGGAGGTTATTAATTCAGGGGTTGCCATAAACTAGAAAATACTTGACAGTATAGAACAGTGTTGGCAAACCTATGGCACGGATGTCAAAGGTGACACTCGGAGCCATTTCTGTGGGCAGCCAACATCGCTCCTTCACAGCCACCTATCTTCAGGTAAAATTGATGTATTGGCACTTTGTAAAAAATTAATGAGCTCTGAATCGCAGTTTGAGCACTCGATCTCTAAAAGGTTCGCCATCACTGGTATAGAACAACAACAAAAACCGTATGATAGCAACATAGTTTTCCAATTACATCACTTAGACAATGAAGGTTTAAACTGTACAGTATTTATCGTTGGTAGTGAACTCAGTGGGTCATTGCAATTATCCTCAAAAGAGTTGCATGACATTTCCAAGACAATCTGAATGTCATAATGTTCCACTATGATTTGCAGACATTTATTAAATTATTTCTTCAAGCCTTTTGTTAGATGCTTGATAATTACAATATTGGAAACTTAAACTGACATGACGAAACTTATCCACTCTGGATATGCTTTATTCTCTAACATCATTAAAATTAAAGGTTTTTGAAATCTAAAGTATTAATTACCCTGTAGGTGCAGTCAGAATATTCTGAGCTAAATCTAATTGTTCATCACAACTAGGATTGATCCACCGAATAGAACCAGATTTAGTGGGTCAATTACAACTGAGACTGATGTAGGATTCAGCCTTCTGAAAATATGCAAAGAGGTTAAGCATGATGGCTGGTAAGTTAAACAAGCTACCTACAAACAGAATATAAATTTAGGTGACAACAACATCCCCGTTTTAACAGTTTGTAAAGACTTTGGATATTCTAACTACCTTTATTCATATTTATTTTTAAACAGTGGCAGTTTGTATACAGTACTTCATTTCCATGCAAGCAGCTTCCAACAAACCAATGATAAATGCATAACAAAAAGCAGTAAAAGAGCAAATAATACCAATACTGAACAGTAGATACAAGCAATAAAAAGCAGAAAATGCATACATCTTTATAAGCTATACTATCTTAAGTGTCAGATTTAAAGGCACACAAAGAATAGGTAAAATGCACCACTCAAGGTGAAGTCGCTGCATAACTTGGGAGTCATAAATGAACAGGCCTTCTTTCTCATTTGCACCAATTGAACATTTACCAGTAGAGATGATAACTAATGTAGCCAGCACAGAGCTGGCATAATATGTTCTCTCCTTCTAGTTGCAGACAACTGTCTGGTTACCATATTATCACATACTGAAGAGCGGCAGCTACCAATAAGACTGGATGTACAGGAAATAATAGAACTGTTATCAATATTGTATACAGAACTTTGATAATCAAAATGTTTTTGCACATTAGATTAGCAATACAAAAATTAGTGGTGCTACTTGCTCCTACATGTCAATGATGCCTTTAAAGTCAGTTTCTATTGAGTAATTAAAAGGGCTATTTTTCAAATTACTCTGACACTGGCTCTAGCCCTAACAAATGTTCACTTCATCAGTTTTCTGAGGAAATGTGCTTTATCACTAACAATACTCTGCACAGTATATGAAGTCAATCACAGGGGAAGTTTTCTTTAATAGTTCAAATGACTGTATGTATAACAAGAATTTTAGCTTATTCCATTTCTCCAATTGCTATGGAAGTATTTTTAAACATTTCTAATACAGGTGCTTGCTCGATGTACATACAGTATACTGTAAATGCCAGTTGTGAAGACAAGGTGAAAAGGTGATTATGTACTTTAAATTTCTGAATTGTGTGAGCAACTTTCTTCTTTGTCAAAATCCCAACCTTTGAATACAAAAAAAAATCCAATTCAAAAGTTGCTGGAAGGTGTCCTCAGATTTGATTACAATCGTGGCAGAGGCCATTCAAAGTCTAAAGGAGTCTGAAGCTATTTTTATATTAAACTTCAAGAACCTATTCCCATGTTCCACCCAGAGTCATAAAAATTATGCTTGGAGGCTAGTGACAGTTATCTAACTGTGTGTTTTTATGAAGTAAAATGGAATAATACATTTAATTATAAGAGTTTTAAGATTTTGAACAATTACAGTTTTTATAGTGTTCAAGAACATATGGTAATCAGGTACTAAAAAGGTACTAAAATATTGATTTAGAGGAAACTCAGAAAATTCAGTACATATTACACTCTACATAAGCAAGTTCGGTCACACAGCCCTCATTGAGATGAATGGAAATTGTATAGTATGTATTAGTGAACTGTGACAACAACCATATCCTGTTCATGCTGATGCAACATAAAGTTACACTGGTGTAAAAATGCCAGACATTAACAATTGTACAGTCAGTTGCACATCCCTGGGATAGTAGTTCCGCCTTTATACTAGCACAACTGCTTTGCACATATAGTTGTACAATCAAATTTTGGCCATTATGATCCTGTTTTAGCTGTACTAAACTCACTCCAAACACTTAGGGGTCTTAGTGTCTGGAGTAACAGAAAATAAATGAAAATAATTTCTTTTATTTAAAAAAAATACAAAAATACAGCATAATCGGCAATAAGAGCAATACATAAATGGAAAACCTCAAAAAATAGAAATAAACACTGGACCATAGATTGATACCACAATAGCAGAATTAAATAGTAGCAGCTCAAACTAGTATTATGTCAAAGATATATAGACAAACTAAAATGTTGTATGCCATCAAATTCTCCATACCTATGGTTATTCTAATAGGACTGTTGAGGTATGTGAGATGCTTCAGGTGAAGTTTACCATTGTCAATGCCAAGTGAGTTTCTACTGTCAAGCTGGGATTTAAAACCACATGTCCTGAGTCCTAATCCAACAGTCTAGCTCAGGGGTCTGCAACCTTTAAGACATAAAGAGCCACTTGGACCCGTTTCTGACGGGGAAAAAAAACTGGGAGCCGCAAAACCATTGCGACATTTAAAACAAATATAACACTGCAAATATATTTTCCCCTCCCCTCGCTCCTGGCTTTTTGGGCGCTCGCAAGCAGCACACTCCCTCGCGCGCTCCTCGGACACGCTGCACCCCGGCGCCGGGCTCGGGTGGGGTGGGAAGGAGCACCCGCGGCTGTGGCTCCTCCGGGCACCCCCAAAGGGCTTCTGAGAAGGAAGCCAATGAAAGTTGCTTCTTCGGCACTTCGGGCGCCGGGAGAGCGAGCGAGCGGGCGAGCCCGAGCCGCCGCCGCCTCCCCCACCCCGCCACCCTGTCCCCGAGGGTTTCCATCGAGGCGCGCACCTGCCACAAGTTCTCCCGCGCGCGCAACTGGGGCAGCTGTGTGTCCACCAGCCTCGGGGAGGGCCGGGCTGGGGGGTGGGTGGGCGCGCAGGAGGCACGTTCTGTGTGTTGGAATGGAGCGGAAGGGAGCTGCTGGTGGGCTTTCGGAGAGAGCGAGAGCGAGAGCGAGCAAGACAAGCAGGCAGGCGCACAGGCGCTCCGCTCGGCTCGGCTCAGCTCAGCTTCTCGAGCCAGGTGGCGTGCCGTTGGCCTACCCGGGCGGCCAGGGGCCCCTGAACAACTTGAGCCCGGCGCCCCCACCCCGCCGCCGAAACCGGCTGACTCCAGGAGGGAGCCGCTGGAAGTCTAATAAGAGAGACCCCTCCTCGGGCCAGGGGGCGGGCTCGAACTAGCTGTCATGCCGCGTCCCTCCCCACGCCACCTTTCTTGAGGTTCCCATTCCACCCTCGCTGCCTCCTGCCCGGATCCTGCAGCCATGGTCTGACTCTACCCCCCCCACACACACACACACTCCATCTCTCCCTCCTCCTTCTCCTCCTCTCGCCCCCACCCTCCATGGAGGAGGGAAGCGCAGCCCTAGTGCGTTGTGCCCACACCGCTTCCACTTTTGGGGGGGGGGCAGTTTTTAAAAATCTTCCAAAAATAGTACAGGAGGGAGAGGAGGGGAATTTCTAATCTCTCTCTCTCTCTCTCTCTCTCTCTCTTTCATGGAGACATGCCGTGCACGTGCCCGCTCCCCTGCATTTTTGGAGCAAAACATCCAAGCAAGAAAGGAAGGGGAAGGGGGGAAGGAAGGAAGGAGGGTTTTCTCCTCCCGTCTTTTTTTCTCGGGGGGGGGGGGGAGGCAACAATCCAGATCTGGGAGGTTTTCTTGAAGTTAAAAGAAAAAAGAAAAAAGGCTGCCGTTCGGGGGGGCACTTTCCACCACGCCTCCCTCTCTCTCTCTCTCTTGCTCTGAAGAAGAGGGAGCGCCCGGGAAGGTAGAGCGCGAGAGTGTGGCCGCGCTTGGCTTTGCGCCGCCTTGTGGGACGGGCTGTCCTCGGGAGATTCGGCATCTTTGTATTGAAATTTCTGAACCCTCCCGGAGCCGCGGCAAATGTTCCAAAGAGCCGCATGCGGCTCTGGAGCCGCGGGTTGCAGACCCCCGGTCTAGCTGCTGCAAAACACAGGTTCTCAAAAACTATCAACAAGTACAGTACCTATATTATTCATAAATATATTATTAGACTATATTAGTTAAAACTTACTACATTCCCAGCTGCAAAGAAGATTAAAGGAAAGCAAGATAAGGCAAATGAATCTATCCAGAGCAGAGGTCTTAAGAGAAAGCCAGAAGATTGTGAGGAGGAATATAAAATATTGAAGTTTTAGGGACTGGTAAAATTTTATGGGAAATTTTCAGGATCACAGAGCCACATATGTATGCACGCATGCACATACAAATGTGTATTCATTTGCTATATAGTGGCCTATTTTTCTCTGACCCAATCAAACTTAACCTGAATAACTGTCCTTTTCTGAATCTCATACTTTTGGAAGATGGAACAGTCTGCCCCTACCCCCATGTCCAAAGAAAATACAGGCTCACTTGTGAACAAAATTTTACTCCTATTCTTCCTTAATGTAATCCATCAACAACCCCTGAAGAGCCACCTAAATAACAAAATAACCTCACAAAAATAATCAGCAAAATCCCATAGTGATAGAGGTGAAACACAGTGTAAATTTTTGAGGTTATGAACTCAACGCAGATACCTGTTGCATGCTGAATCATGTGATTCAGCAAAGCTCTGATTATACCTGTATCTACACTCACCACAGGCAATTTGCCTCCAAAAGTAATGTTTCTGTTATGCTCGCATGTGTTACTAACAAGGTTTCAGTCAATACTGGTAGCAACAGCTGTTTTAATCATTGCTTGGTTGTCATTTTTACAGTCAAAGAACTCCAAGTGCCTCACAGGCCTGCACTCAAAGGTCTCCGCTCCTCCTTTGAGCAGTATCGTAATAAAACAATTCCACGCTCCATGCCTTATCTCCCAATTCTGAAGCCCTACTTTACTATCCTTAACCTACTATCCACCTTCAAACCTTAAAGACCATGGAATGGTCCCTGGACTTGTACGCAGAGACAGAGAAATGCCAAGAACATTTTTATAATAATGTCTTATCTTGTGTCACTTCCAAAAATTCTATGACAATACATTCACCCTATCATTATCTTTTCAGGCTCCTGTGATGTAGATTAGACTGACAGACTATGACTAGCCCAGTACTCTTCATAGCTAAACAGGGATTTCAACCTGGATCACTCCAGCCCTAGTATACTTGAATCACTGCACACATTTTGGCTTAAATATCCTAACCAAGCTGGTGCTTGGATTCCCTATTTTATTGAAACATTTGCTCTCCTGAGATAGATCATGGATTACCAAAGACTACTACTTAAGAGATAAATGTCATTACTGACACCAGTACAGTTAACCATATCAGTGATCGTGCAAGTAGCCAAATTAAGGTCAAAACATATTTCTGTCACAATTACAGCAGGCACTAATATGTAGCCTGCATACTGTAATTAAACTGCAAACTGCCCAGAGACTACCTGAAGTGGTATAGGGAGGTATATAAGCAGAACACTGAAGGCAGCAGAAAAACATAAGTATTTTCAAGATAGTATTCCTCAAAACAAAATCCACTATAAGCCATTAAATGCAATTATGCTATTTATTCTTTAATAAATACTCTGAATAATAAATACACTGAATACACCAAAATAAATATGAGCAAAAATCTTATTAGTTATGCCTTTCAGCATAACTTCATCAGGATAAAACTCCACTGTGAATTGCCACAAGTTAAGAAGTCAGTGCAGGAACTTGGTGTTTCACATCAGTCACATGACCCAGGCTACAAGAGCAAATGTCTACACAATTTTTTTTAACTTGCAGCAATTTACAGATGAAATGTATGCTAATAGAGTTATATCAGTATAATCTTTTAGCTGAATTACGAGCACAAATATACCATGGCACATACATCTGTTATGCCCTAAATCCACATAAGAGTAAAATTTTGATTCCTCACCGAACCAGATATTTATTATAACAAACACATTGTTTTTCTAAGATCATATTTAACTTTCCAAACACAGAAGGCCATGGCCTCAGGCACTTTGGGCTGAAAAAAGTAGACCTCAGCCTGTTCAAAGTTGGACAGCCGTGGTGTAAACCATGGTGTGGACACGGACGTCTAGCCAACTTCCTTTGTGAGGTTTGGCATTTTACATGTACACTATGTGGTTTATGCTATGGGACTCCTGAACAAAACATTTGAATTTCCATTGCTGTATTTCTTATGGGGAATTTTGCTTTTAATATAAGAGTGTATTGGTTTACAAGGATGTTTCCAGAATGGATTATGCTTGTAAACCAAGGTATCACTGTATTTATTCTAGTTTATAAACCAGCTTCTACCTAAGAGGGCACTCCAGTTTAACAAAAGCCAGGACTTGAGCACGGAAGGAAGAGTTGAGTGGGATGACAAGAACTCCAAAATGTGAGTTTACTGCCACAGTATTAGCAGATCATGGTTTATAGATAAAAAAGCAAATGTGGCTAACACATTAAAAGAAGCCATGTAAGGTGTTGTGTCAAAATAACTTTTTTTTTTTTAAAAAAAAAGGAAATATTATATGGGGAGGACTTCATTTTTTCAGTAGCCTCCTGTGAGCTGAGCCAGCCTGTGTGACCTTGGTCAAATTGCACAGTCTGCAGGGCACTCGCAAAAGAAGGGAACAGTAAACCACTTCTGAGTAATCTCTACCTGGAAAACCCTGAAATGAAGCAGTTACCTCGGTGCATCCTCAACAAAGTTTGTCAGCATCTTCTAGTATAGAAGTATTACAAGCTTCTTCCCAATGTATCATTTACTAGACTCTACCAGTGCGTGGAGGGGCAAGAATTTGCTGGTTCTTCTTTTAGTCAAATATCCCAACAATCCATTTCACCTCTACTCGGACAAAGCCAGAATATTTTGATGAACGATCCCACATATTAAATGCATTTAAAAACTCATTTTCTTCCTCCACATGTACAGGACATCTTTCAATCATTATGACTCCACACATTACTATGCTAAATTTCATTTTATTTTTGAAAGGACAGTTGGATGAAAAACGTTCATCCTTTTCTGAAAAGGGAATGGAGATGTGTCTGCCAGATCTCTATAGAAAGATAATGAAAATCAACATGAAAACAGGAACCACCACAGAAAAAGATCCTTGTTTGGTTCAACCAAAGCATTTGGACAAGACCTTACTAAAGGCAAACCTTAAATCACCCAGACATTTAGCACCTGAAAGGTCAAGACAAAAACAGTTCCAACTTTCATAACAAGTATATTGGCTGCTGATGTCCAGGTTCATCTTACAGCTATGTCACAACATTGCTACTTGCAAGTAAGTCATTTTGAAGAAGCCTTCAAAATTTATTTTCTAACCTAGTTCACAAATGATAGACATCAAAGATATTAGATGATGGAATAAACTCTTGAGCTCTAGTTATACAAACAATCTTATTCTCTAGCACTCTGTCTACTGCTGACTTGGAAAACTGTTTTGCCTGAGGCAAAAAGTTCTTTTGGCTCAAAAGCCATGACTCGTCAGTGGAGAAATAAGTATATAAAACTTAATTAAAAGAAAAGTGAAAAGGAAAAGGCATAGTGAAAGAGATATAAATGTCGCAGTACAAATAGAATAAGTTTAAATATAAAGCTTAATGCAGTACTGCAAATAAAGTTAAGCAGCAATATGACTGGGGAAAGGGACTGATGGATAGCTCAGCGGTCTGGGAATAAATACTGAGATGAACCACCCTAAACATCTTCAAAATACAAAGGTCTTCCAGACATGGCATTACAAAAGGTCAGTTAACCTGCTCATTGCTCAACATCGTATTAAACAGAAGAAATGCACTGCTTAAAAGAAAATGAAAATATTGCACTTCAGGAGCAGCAGTTTGCTCAGAATTGACACATGATTTTTAGGCTGTCAATTCCCTCCCCCTTGCCAGAAAACAATCCCAAGAGAACTGAATAAAACTTACCCGTATATGCTCGAGTATAAGTTGACCCGAGTATAAGTCTAGGCCCCTAATTTAACCCCCCAAAACTGGGGAAACGTATTGACTCGAGTATAAGTCTAGGGTGGCAAATGCAGCAGGGCCTGGCAGCTCCTCCTTTGTGAGCTGGGGGAGTGGTGTGTGATTTTTAAAATGACTTTTAGCCACTGATGCAAGTGCTTGGGTCAGTGGCTAAAAGTCATTTTAAAGATCGCATGACACTCCCCTGTGATGCAGAGGGGGGTCATGAGAAGCAGCATGCAATGTTTAAAATGACTTTTAGCCACCGACCCAAGCACTTGCCTCAGTGACTTATATTGACCCGAATATAAGTCGAGGGCCCCTTTTTCAGCCCAAAATTAGGGCTGAAAAACTAGGCTTGTATTTGAGTATATGCAGTACTTCTGTATCAGCATGCGTAGCACTATACCATTACTGCTTAAGGGCAAGAACTACTTCCTAGACATGCAAATTTGCAGAGCAATTTTGCTAAACTAGAAGACTGCCCCAAATTTAGACCAATCAGACCAATGTTTTGTTCTGTTGATCATCTGTTGACACGGCTCATTAAACATTTTATACATGATTCAACTGTGTCTACATACTACAGGACTGCTGGACCAACATCAGCTAAATTACTTTTCCACTGAATGAAAAAATTAAATTAAAATATCTACAGATTTTCAAGATATAATTATCAGATGTACCACTAGAGAGAAACAAGCACTGTGTTATAGGGCAGTAGTTCTTAACCTTTTTATTAGTCAGCACCCCACTGAATCTTCAAAATGCATTTTTGCGCCTCCTTAAAAATGAGTTTCAAATTATCTGTTAGAAAACTACATTTACTGCAAAATAATTAATTTCCTGAAAAACAGACAGACATATGTGTTGACATAAAATTAAAATAACATCTCAATTTTTAGTGACTAATTTACAATCATATTTTGAAAGTAGAATTTCTTTTACAAAAGAGCTATATATATATCACATCAGCTGCATTTAAGTAATTTCTAGGTTTTGTTTTTATATGCAAAATGGCTTTAATTAATATTTGCAATTTCCAATGCATAATGGTTTTACCAATTCCTCAACACCCCTGATAATAAGCTTTAATTATAACAGACTAAAGAAAGAAATTAAGAATAAAATGTTAGAATACTCAAGTCTAAAACTTTCTTGGTTTTGAAAGATTGCATTGATGAAAATGAAAATTTTACCAAAATTTAATTTTTTCTTTATGATGCTTCCAGTACAGCTAAGTAAGAGTGATTTTAAATTTTGGCAAGATCTGATTAATAACTATTGTAACAGTGGTAAAAAAGCTAGAATAAATAAAAAATATTGGTATATGGCCCAAAATAAAGGCGGCATAGGTTTACCGAATGTAAAAAATTATTATTTAGCAAATCAAATAAGGTTTATTGGGGATATTGTGTATAATCCAGAAAGATTATTATGGTGGAAAATGGAATCATCGGAAATAAAGGAAAATATTGGAAAATATTTATTTGGTACTGTTAAGAAATCAAAGTTAAATGAGATTAATAACACCTTTCTTAGATCTATGTTAAATGCATGGTACATACATAAAAATGTATGTCCCTTGGATTCACCATTGAGATCTGTAACCGAAATGGAAAAATTTGAAAGTTTTTAAAAATGTATTTAGGGAGAAACAAGTGATTAGATTGAAGGATTGGATAGGCAAGATGAGAGAGAAAGGACAAATGAAGGAAATTCTTCAATGTAGGGATATATCTTGGTTTAATTTTAAACAATTAGAGAAATGGACTGACGCTTGGATAAAGAAAAATAATAAATGTAGAGAGTACACAAAATATGAACAACTCTTATTGTTGTATGAGGATACCCAGAAGGAGAATATAGTAAAAGGTAATGTTAGCGAATTATATAAAATTATTTTGGATTTAGATGAAAATAGGGAAGGATCTGGATCGAAGTTATTGTGGGAACAAGATTTTAAAAAAGAAATAAGAGAGGAAGATTGGGTTAAAATGTGGAGAATGAGAATACTTAGATCTATGTCTGTTAAAATAAAGGAAAATTTCTTTAAGATAAGTTTAAGATGGTATTTGACGGCAGTGAAATTGAATAAAATAAATGCTAATTTTTCCAAGTTTTGTTGGAAATGTGATAATGAGATTGGTATCTTTTTTCATTTGTGGTGGGAATGTAAAACGATACAAAAATTTTGGAAATGTATTTTTAAAGAACTAAATGACAGAAATGATTATAGAGCCCAATTCTGAAATTGCTTTATCAATATTTGTTGATCATAGTTATGATGTTAAAACTAAAGAGTTGATTACAAATTTTTTTTTTTATTTTTTTTATTATGATTACAAATTTGTTGACTGCGGCTAGATTAATAATTGCTAGAAATTGGAAATCTAATATGAACTATGCTTAGATGAAGGGTATAATGAAATATGGAATATTGCTTTAAATGATAAATTGAAATGTTCTTTAAAGGTTAAAAGAGGAGAGTTAAAAAGAGATATTTTCTAAGATATATGGGGTAGATTTATTGAATATGTGCTTGTACGAGATAAGGGTAATGCTTCCATGCAACAATCGATTTTGTTCTGGAGGGGAGGATAATGACTGTAAATATGAAGAGTGATCCTGTTGGTGAAGGGGTGCACTGTTGTTGATGTTTGTCTTTTTTTGTAATTTGTATATATAAAAATAAAAAATAAGTTTTTTAAAAAAGTAGCTTCTAACAAAGGCTTTTGAATTTCCTCAAAGTCAAATTTTGTGAAAATTTGATCTTCTAGCATCAAATAATGTCTTCTTAGACTTAAAGATATTAAGTGTATGTTGTGCAGCTTCACCACCATGCTGACTGTTGAAATGCTGTAACAACTTTGAGACTGGAGTTTGAAAACATCTTGCAGTATAAAATGTATTGTGGTCATTCAGCAAGTCTTCTTCTATTGTACAAGTGAATCTGAAAGCAACACAATTGCACTGGCAAGGGTTACTACAAACAATAAAATGTAATATTCATACATTCTTTTACCAACCTATTTTAAGTAAATTATAAAATAACGTGTAAACAAAAATTAATTATAATTCTTACTGAAATTAGTGTTTTATTTTTAACTCCATTTACTATATATTAAAGTATAAGTAAAATTACTATCCAAGATCAGCCAAAACATTTATTCCATCAATGACAATGAATTTTCTAACATTTTAATCTGTTCATGTCTATTTTCAGTCTCACTAAATGGAAAGCTGGGCCATATAACCATAAACAACAGTAAAATTATTGCACTAGTAATAAATCAGTGACAAACACATCTTGTGTGATGTACCAACTCCTGCTGTAACTACATTAGCATCTCCACTGGAAACAGCATGCTGGTGGCCAAAATGTCCAAATATTATCATCTGCTGTAGGACAATTTAGCACGCGATAGAAAGAGCATGAGTCATTCAAGTTCAGCCTCAAAAAGATTTGTGCTTTTAAGCCCCATAACCTCAAGGCTAGCCTACTTACCCAAGTGAGATGGCTTGGAAAATGTCATTAAAGAGCTCAGTCATCGAGATCAGAATACATTTAGTGGACTTTTTCTTCTATTCTTTCAGTTGGGTTTCATACCACTGAATTTACTCAACTTCCTCCATAAAGTGTCTTGGCTGCAGTGCAGCATGCCCACAGTGATGAGCTACATAGATTATTGCTGAATTTATGAGACGCAAATAGAGGTTGAAAAACAATTGCTGTTAAATGTGTCATTTATGCCTTGAATGCTGATGTTAGAAGCGATAAAGGACACTTATGTTTCTACTTGCAATATATTTTCCATATTCTCCAGTAGTAATCCCAAGACAACACAAACCAAGCAAAAGATTTCAAGATGACAAATGAATAAATTTAGAGTAAGCACGGGCTTAGTTGTTGTTTGTTTGTTTGTTTGTTGTTGTTGTTGTTTTGCAGGGCTAGCTATTCCCTTTCCAGGTTGGAGGGACATTGCAGCTAACAACAAAGCAGAGTGGATTTGGTTTAAACCAAGCCCAAGATTCGACTCACTCCCTCATTGGAATCCTTTAAAACAGGCATGTCCAAACTTTGGCCCTCCAGATGTTTTGGACCGCAACTCCCACAGGCCTTTGCCATTGGCAATCTAAGCTTAGAATTCTGGGAGTTGTGGTCCGAAACATCAGGAGCGTCGATGTTTGGACCTGCCTGCTTTAAAAGGTCATTAAAAACATGGCTCTGTAGGCAGGCCTTTCCACAGCCACTACCATCGTAACAGCAATTCCTAGCTAAAACCACTTGCCACACCATCTGACTTTAATCTGTAATGTTAATATGTAATGTTTAATATTTAATATGTAATGTTAAATATGTAATATTCTTTAATATGTAATGTTCAATATTAATATCATTTCTTTAATACTATTCAATATTCAATTAATATGTAATGTTCAATATTAATATGGTTTCTTTTATATCTTTTTTAAATTGTAATTATCCGATTCTGATTTTACATGGTCTATGTGTTGTGTTCAATTTTAATTTATGTCATTGAGATGTTAGCTGCCCAGAGTGGCCTTGTAGCCAGTGGGATGGAATAAAATATAATAAATAAATAAATCCCAATTTTAGTCACTAGTCAGTAAGCACTTTATTTTAAAAATTACAATTTTAAATAAAAATTAAAAATTAAAAACATAGATTTAAATTTAAAATATTGATGTTTTAAAAATGTTTTAATGTAAAGGTTATTTTAAAATAAATGCTTACCGACTACTGCTCTATATCAACATAATTTATATCAAACTCACCATGGCATAAAGTGAGATCTGCAAAATAATTCCCTCTCTCTTATGCAAGACATAAATACATATATGCCTAGCTTTGGAACAGCAACAGCAAAAGAAGCCGTATTGAATAAACTTGGCATTAAAATGCGAGGATTTTTGTTTCTATTATTTATGATGACAATGATGATATGGCAAGAAACCCAAGGAAAATGAATGATCATGAAAATCAAGTCCTTATTCTTCTGTCCTCTTCGGCACGTTAAATTTCTGAGCTACATTCAAATGCAGCTACACCAGAAGAAAGTGAGATTTTTCCTTCAAGGAACTTGTTGGTCCTGCACTGCTACTGCTCTGTCTGTTTTACGAAAAGGGTAAGTAGATTCTTCAGAGGTCACCATTCCCAATTTTAGCTCTGCTCTGTCTAGTTTTTAAAACTTTACAACTGTAAGCTAAAAAACAACAACATTATGCAACAGGCTGGAATTCAAATACTATTTCTCTACCTTCTAAACTGATTAGAAGAGAAAGAGCATATTTGGTAGCTCTGACTTTCACTCCCACTGAAGGAAAATGATGGATTTGATACTTGCTGCCCTTCTCCTTTTGGAAGATTCCTGTCAATAGGGACAAGAAAGTCCTGTTAAGTCTGTCATCCATCCATTCCCTTGTACTGAGAAACACAAAGAAAAACAGAGACAGCTTTTCTTTCCTTGTCTTCTGAGACATAATTAATTAGATATCTCAGTTAAGACAGAATCAAGCTATTTTGTTAAATCAAAATTTCTTTATAACTCATATATAAGTTATCATACATACATGCTTGCAAGAAGATTATATGCAGCTGTAATAATCAAAACTCTACTTCCAGGGTAGCTTTCGCATAATTTAAACAAACACAGTTATCAGTATCATATCACAAGGTTTCCACACAGAGTTTACATACACTGTCAAAACACAACCCCATCTAATAGGAAGCTGGTTGACAGATTTGCTAGCAAAATTTGTCTTTTTCGTTTTATATCAGAAACAAAAGTTGGAACGGGGAAAGGAAGGGTTGAGCTTTCGCAATCCTAGCATCTTATTCCTTGAGTGAATTTTTGGACAGAAAGATGGAATACAAGATAGATATTATATTCATGTATATTCTGCAAACCGTAGCACAGATACCTCCTACCCAAACTCTTCTATGTATAGCTTAATTAAGAGACAGAAGGAAGGTGCAGCCAAGATATATGTTTCACACATCCTTTAAAAACCATTCCTCTGCATTTCATGGAGGTGTGTCCACCCAGTCAGCTGTCCAAATGTAAAACCCTCTGAGTTTAGTAGCATTTAGTCCCACTCAAACTATCCTTCTCAACCTCGCTTAGTAGCTAACAGCAATTGAACTGATTGCTCTTGCCTGCAGGTCCTACCAACACACATGCTCAAAATGGTCACTGTTTCAAACCCACACACAACAATCAAATGTATGGGCTGGGTATTATGGCACTCTTGCAACTAAGTATTATGTACTGTACCACTTGCACAAATGGAGTTGATTCTTTTGCTTCAAACAGGCCAATCTCAGCTCAGGGAATTAACTGTATGTGAGGGATTGCACTTAATATTATGTCCACATGCTCTTATGCCCTGCAGTTTCCAAGATAATCTTCCCACGGACTCAGACTGACAAAGCTGTTTGGGTGATCAGCGAAACATTTCAATCTCTCAAGAGAAGAAGTCCAGTTGCCATGACTCAACTTCCAGGTAAACTGAAGAATCTTCACAGACAAACTACCCGTTGTCATTGTGCCACTATGCTTTGCCCTACCCCTATGCCTGAATGGAGTGCCCCCCCCAAAAAAAAACCAGAACATGGCTACCCATTTACTTTTCTACAACATCTTCAGGAAAATGGTTTTACAGAAAACACATGCACATGCACTGAATGGCTAAAGCCCATTCATTTCTCCACATCTGCTTCTCTCCTCTAGCAGTGTCCTGACCCTCACAGAGGATCATTAATGCTCTATACTGCAACCAGAAAGAGAAGTAGACTGAGACATCCTTGCTTTGTGCCAATTAGAATACAGATGAATACAGACACAGAAAATATTGATTTTACCGACCTCTGAGATATAGAAGGCTGAGTCAACCATGAGCCTGCTAGCTGGAACTGAACCCCAGCTCGTTATCAAAGAGCACTATCTCACGTCGCATTTGAGTTGCTTCTTAGTTCATGAAACGGTGCCTCTAATTTTCATGTTCCCACAACAAGGCGCCTTTTGAAAAATAAACATCGACCATGCCCCTTAAAGTGCAGCACAAGCCTAGTTTCCTGGTACTAGCTCCAGGGGTGGTTCTTTTTTCGAGTCACCTTTGTAAGGGAAATTTCCCTGCTGTGGCGTTGAAGAAGGGGAGAGTCCTGGGAGGACAGTCCTTTTAAAGCCAAGGGAATTTAGACGGGGAAATCCTGAGGGAAATGAGGGGCTGAGGAGAAGGAATGCCCCCCACTTTAGTTATGCAGTTATTCAGAAGCAGCAGGTGCTCCGACCTCTCAAGCCACAGAGGGAAAGACACGCTCTGTTCCTGTGGGAAGAGTGTTGGAAGGGCAGCCCCTGTGCTGTGGCTGTAAATGAATCTGAAGTCATTCAATGTGTGTCCAAAGTAAAATACAAATGTAAACACAAGTACAGTGGTCCCCTGCCCTTTCATAGTTCATAAACTATATTGCGGGACCGCAGTACCCAGAAAGGGCTTGAGGGATGGGCGAAGGTTTTAAAAGCCGGGGCTTTTTAAACCTCCCCCCCTTCCCCAAGCCCTGGGCTCCAGCTGATTGGTGCTGGGGTAGGGAAACAAAAGATTTTTCTCCCCCACCCCAGCGCCAATCAGCTGGAGACTGGGGCTTGCCTCCATGGAGGCATCATATGCTGCTCCCCTGCACCCGGGGGTGGTCGGGAGAAGCAGCGTGCAATGTTTAAAATGCCTTTAAGCAACAAAGCCAAGCTGGCTCTGTTGCTTAAAGACATTTTAAACATCGCGCACCCCCCCAGGCCCAACCCGACCTTCAGGGATCATTAACTTCTCCCACTTTGGGTCCATGGGTTCTCCACCCATATCCATTTCCATCCCTCAGGCAGTGTTCCCTTCTCCTTCTTCACCTCGACTTCTCCCACCTCTACATCTGTCTCTTTTTATAGTTTACCCCTTTATTTCTTTTCCTGCCTCCTCTCCTTCCAAAATTTCCCACATTTTCTTTTTTTCTTCCTTGCTCTGTTTCCAGTTGGCTCTCCTTCTCCTCCCCTCCTGCATTTCTGTCTTTCCCACCCTTCCTTTTCCCTCTTCTCCAACAGGTGGTATCTCCTCTTCTTCTTTCTAATTTTTTTGGCTTTAGTATTTGTGTTCTTTTTCCCCTCTCCAAGGTAGAGGGGGCTGCTCTCAGGAGTGATAAACTTCTTTTCCAGCCCCTTTCTCACAGGAGTCAAATTGTTGCTTGACATAGCAGCAAAACACAACTGGTTTCTGAGTGTCCCTCTTAGATCTGGCAACTGTGATGACAACTGAGCACAAGATTCCAATTGCAAATTGGTGAATAAAACTGATTTGGCTAATAAAATCAGAAAGTCAAGTTCCAAATATTCCTACCATTGACACATATTCCCTGATCTTGCAAACAAACATTCTATTCTATATGTGAAGATGTTAAATTAAAATTACAGCAAAGCAGGACAACCAAAATAAGGTAGGAGAGAGCATTTGAAATTTAAAAGACTCTCCAATCACCTCCACCTCTTTGAAATAGTAAATACTGGAGCTGGGTACCTGCCATAATTTTTATAATATATTCTTATTTGCTTTCAGGAAAACACTTCTTGTCCTCTGATTCCTCTAAGTACACATGCAACATTACTGCTTGGCTGACACACTTGCCAATTACTGACAACTTCACTCCTATCTCTGTAACCAGCAGAGGGGGGGGGATTCCCACCATGATAAATTTTAACATCCATTTGTCAAATTTCACAAGAAATCATATGAAACAGAAAGCTATGCAGAAGGTTTTCTATATACTGTACTTGATCACAAGCAGATGGTTGTTTGCTTTAGGAGAAGGGATACAGAAAGTACAGCCAGTTCAAGCAAGAAATCCAAGTTCAAGGCTGGGTTAGATTTTCCCTACCAAGTAGTAAAAGTCCAAAAGACTAAGTATGCAAATTACAAAGAGAAACACCTGTCAACGCAAATGTATGGCTCCTGATGGCTGGAAGACATAAAGCAAATAATAGAACAATGAATCCTCATCACAGGTTATTATTGATTCTCACACATTTCTGAAGAATAAAATAATATACATATACTTAAACTTTCCTGAATTTCCTTCCCAGACTTTGATGTGTATATACGTCTGCACACTGAGATAAACATTTCATATATCTGAAGAAGCCACTTCAGAACAGGAGTGAGCAACTGACTGGTCTGTCTGGAGATCAGTTTTCTGTCTCTGGAGTCTTCTAAGAACTGCTAAAATGCAGAAAAAGAAAAAGAAAGGGACTAGAAGACCACTTCCAGTTTTGAACAATGAGAATTTTGGGATGTTAAACAATGGAGGATAGCTGAAGCTATACTCAAAGGGTAAGGAAATTCTGACCACAGATCAAACTATTCTGTATGCAAATAATGGGCACATTAATGCATGGAAACTATATATTATATGTGTAGATATATGTTCACTTACAGGTGTTTTCTTAATAGGAAAATGTGCACATTCAGAGACAAAAAGCAATCATTTCACTTGAAACGTAGTAGTTTCTGCCATATACTGGGTCAAATCACCAGCCCTTGAAAGGAGCCCATTCAGAAAGTCACATAACACAATCCACTTTGGCTAGCCTCATTTTTCCCAATTCTATGATTATTTTCTCTATATTTCTTCTAAAAGTACTGGTTTTAAAATTAAAGCATCTACTCCAATATTTTTCTTAGTACACAAAATATACAGGGACAAATATTCCATTACATCCCCATCTGATTTTTGAACCAGCTTTTTAAAGAATCCACACTAACCACTTTGTTCAAGGTTTTATTCTGAATATGTTCTCAAGTGGTGTGAAGGCAAACAACAAACTTTCTAGACTAAAGCATTAGCAAGTCTATTTGATGCCTGAATGAGAGCCAGAAAATATGCCCTTTTGAATTATACCTGTATATTTATAACTGGGTTATGTAAAAATGGTAACATAAGTGATAAAAGTATCTAGGTGCACAGTAGGATATCCTTATTTGGATTAAGTAACATTACATGAAGTAACAGAGAGGTTTATTCATGATTTTGTGGCATTTTAGTTTTTGCTAAAAGTTATCAATAAAAGGGGCTTTTAGATTGTTTCTAAACAATGAACATCAATGCCTTTAACTTCCCAAAGTTAGTAACAGCTAACCTCTTTACCTTATCCACTAGGAGGCAACCTTCCCTCAATAAATAAAAACTCTTGATAAACATCTGCTGGAGTTAGAAAAGTGTCAAGGTTTGCAGGACAAGATGGCAGCTTCACCAGTGTCTTAATTTTGACTAACTCAGGAAAATTACCAATCCCAGACCAAGTCTAACCCCCTCACAAAAACAAGAACAAGGCAACATGGGGGAAAAGGTTATTATGAATACCACTCTTGTGTGGGCTTCACCTACACTAAAAACTACGACTAGTCTAGTGGCCATTTAAGACTACCAGATTTTAATTCATTTAAATTAAGAAGAGGTTGCAGCCCTCTTCTTTAGAAACATGATTGTGGGCTACTGTTCACAAAAGGATATTAAATAAAACTTATCAGTCTTTAAGGTGGTATAAGATGTCTTGTTGTTATTTTTTGTTTGTTTTTTGCAGCAGAATAACGCATCTACTCTTTCCATGAAACTGCTCACAGTAGTTCTACAATGAGGATAGATTACTGTAAGACAAGAGAGCAGTGCTGTGGCATTTCAATCAAATTCCTATAACCAAAGCAAATAAAACTCAGTTTCCAAAGGGGGGGGAAATCACATGGTTGACACTGTGTAACTTTGTTAAACTACTGTAACTACTTTTTAAAAGAAAAGGTTCATTTTTAAAAGGATACTTTATATAGAACCAACACCATACAGGAATGAAAATGGGGATCCACAGAGAGATCAAGCACACACAACAGAGACATTAATACCCAGTTTTGTTTCTTGTTTCTTTTAAAGCCGGATTTAAAAGTGAAGCCCACCAGCATAAATGCCATTTTCCTCAACAGGATAATGAGAATAATCAAGAAACAATTGGCATCCTAGTTCATTCACAATGTGAAAACCTTATAAAAGTATGATTAAGCCAACTAACTTGGACTTCCACAAATGCCTGTAAATTTCCAGGCCAACTAAAAAGTTACCACTCCATATGACAAGATAAAGCAGTTTGATTCATAAGCAGTTTCCCAAATAAAAGTCAACCAATTTCAACATGGCCTTCTACCATACATCAACATATCCAAATCTATTCTTGTTTCCCACAAATCATCACAACTATACTGAGTGCCATCTACTGCAAACACTGCATGACTGTCCAATAAAACCTAATACAACCTTGAATCAAAGTGACTTTAAAAATTGCAACAGAACTCTGAGACATAAACATTTGGCAAGACAAACATGGAAATACATTGTGCATTTTCACATTTATTTTTCTCTTTGCTATTACATCATGAATTAACAATATTTCTATGCAACCATGCCTATCAAAATTACTTTATTTTCCAATAATATGTCTATTAGTAAAGCAGAGCCAGTGATTATTATGAATGTCATATCCTTCAGTAATATTATGTCTTCTTTCCCAAACTATTTTATACTCTTATCATCATTCACATTTATTTTGAACTATTTTTCATCTAGCCTGGAAAAACTCAGCAAATGCATATTTCATATGTCATATGACACTTCAATATCAGTTTCGCTATAAAGACAATTTCCTTGGTCCTTTTTACTTCCGCCCAAACTGTTTGCTTTGAGGCCACTACTACTACTACTACTACTACTACTACTACTACTACTACTACTACTACTACTACTACTACTACTACTACT
>JAHTLZ010003518.1:16068068-16087046 GCA_023846285.1 Phrynocephalus versicolor
GTGTGTGTGTGTGTGTGTGTGTGTGTGTGTGTGTGTGTGTGTGTTGGAGGTGGGAGGCGAGCGGGTGGTGAGATTCAGCGCAAGTAACAGTAAGACCTGCCCGGAGCCGCTCTAGAAGCGGGTGATCAGGTCTCGGAATCGGACTTGTTCGCATTTATGGTTAGAAGCCCCGTTTGGAATTAGTAAATAAATCGCCTTAAATTGCCGTCCTGTATCCAATTTATCTAGGAGTAAGTGGCTTTTGAACTTCACTGGGGTTTACTGCTGACAAGGCATGCCAAAGATTATACTGATAGCTGCTTAACATTAGAGCTGGGTTTTCTGATGCTGAGCAGAAATTAGAAGGGCAATTTTGCCTTTTCTCAGCGATAAGCCTCAAGTTCACGTTCCTGTCCGGGGAAGCAAGTGTTGGATTTCATCCCTGGTTTGTAAAGAGAAATAAAAAAAATTTAATGATCTAAACCGCCTCGAGTACCATTGTTTTAGGAGTAAAGCAGGTGGTAGTCTTAAGAGATTACAGTGGACCGTTTGTATAACATAAAATCTGTCCAACATAAAACATTCCAGAGATAGGGGAAATTTACTTAACAGAATTTTACGTTGTATGGCAAATCCATACAACGTAAAAATGGTCGTGATTAGGGATTACTCTGTTTTCAATGCATTCTGATGGAAAATTTGTATAAAGGAAAATTTGTTTAACATAATTTCATTTAGAACGAATTAATTCCTTTATACAAAGTATCACTGTATTACTTTATCAAACAAGAGTATGTCAGCTCTACAAAATGCCATTGTGACTCTGAACATATTAAATGCCTCAGGCCCTCTACCTATAAGATTTAAAAGGCTACTTCCCACCCCACCCCCACTTTTTTAAAAAAAGGACTTGGCATTGGCAGTGGTGCACAAAATTGAACTTTGGAGAATTGATGGTGGTTTTAGCTCGACCTGCAGGCAGCTAACAAAGGGAGCACGTAGTACTCTGTCTGCCCTATTTTCTTCTCCCCATGAAATCAGCTATCAAATAAGGCAGTGGTGGTGAAGCTTTTAGAGTCCCCAAAGTGGGATTTAAAACCCACTTATTTTTCCGCAAAGTGCCAATAGGGCAATTTAACCTGAATACAGTTGTACCCCGGGTTACAAATGCTTTGGGTGCTACCTTTGGGTAAAGCGAGGATTGAAGAGCAGGGTTTTGGATTTCCCGTGACCACGGCACCCTCACTATGGCCACAGGGAATTCAAAAACTTGCTCTTCAATCCTCCCTTTCCCAAAGGGTAGCAGAATCAAAGAGCAGGCTTTTGGATTTCCAGTGTGAGAATCGAAGAGCAGGCTTTTGGATTTCCCATGTCCGCAGCACCCTCACTATGGCCACAGAAAATTAAAAAACCTGCTGTTCTATCATAGCTTTCCTGAAGAGTAGCACCCCATCTGCCTCACTGCCCCGGGCAGAGAAGCGGCATGCGCCAGTGGAGTGGGGAGTACCATGGCTGTGAGGGGGCGATGTCACATGCCCACAGAAAGGACTCCACATGCCACCTTTGGCACCTGTGCCATATATTTGCCAACACTGGAATAAGGAATTGAACAGCCTATAATTTTCAATGTTAAGAAAAGAGAAGCATCATCCAAAAATCATTCCACGTTGTTAAGAACCTGACTTCTGACTTGAGTGAGGAATAAAGTCTATTAACTGAAGGGTTGAATCATGAAAGAAGCAAAACTTGGCACAGGTCTACTCCAGAGCAAATCCTATTGAGTTCAGAAGAGGATGGTAGCCAGAGTCTGCTGTAGCATCTGAACGTTCTGTGGCTCCATTGGGATTTTGTTCCTAATTTGTTTAGAAGCTGCTGCTTTTATTGCTATAAGACCTGACAGGGACCTTGCTCCATTCATGGGTTAGCTCAACTCCCAGGGAAAGCCCATTGCTGAATCAGTCATAGGACAGCCATAATGACTTAGCAAAGGTTATTATTGTAAGCATTAATGGCATATGGAGACGCTGCTATAAGCTAACCTAATGCATAATGTATCAGAATGGGATACATCCAACAGTACTCCACTACAACTAGGAATACTGTTCTCTCCGGATGTCTTTTTCAAATCTTTCTGTGCTGGATGTTATTTATTTCAATTTAAATTCTAACATGTGTGTGTGTGTGTGAACGCGTGTGTGTGTGTGTGTGTGCACATGTGTGTGTGTGTGTGTGTGTGTGTGTGTGTGTGTGTGTTAAAAATAGTCTCAGAGAGGCTAACAACAATTGGCCTAAAATTCTTTGCCTTCTTATCCAGGAGTAAGTTCCCCTGAATGCAGTGGGACATCCTTCAGCATTAAGAAACATCAAATCCAATTAAAATACTACAGTAACATCAATTAAGCATTCTAAAGTGGCCTAAATGATAATTGCCATTCATTAAATTTATGAATTACTGATCACTGCCAAAAAAGCCTCACAGCTGCTTAGAACTAAAACTTACAGAATAATCAATATAAAAAGGAAATATGAATCAATATAATTCATAATCAAGATAACAAGGCAATACAGTTATAAATACACAATCAATAAAGCATCATTTAAAACCACACAAAACTAAAAGTGTTCTTCCAGAGTAGCAATACTTAAATCCCCCATGCCAGAACAAATGCCGCAACACTACTAGCTCACAGCAGGCTTTTAATGTCTGAGACAATAAATCTATCTTTTTCTGGTGCCAAGAGATTGACAATGTCAATGCCTGGCAAACTTCCTTGAGAAAAATCTTCTATAGATTGCAGGTTGGTGGGTGGGATTTCATTTCAGGTAAGCTTCTATAAGAATGTTCATAACTCCCCTTCATTCTTGAAAATGAAGCTTTGAGTGAACCCATATAGGTACTGAAATAGGGTCTTCTCCTTTTTTAAAAATTAAGGTTGTCTCATATTTAACACAAACATGAGAGGCAGGTACAACACGTCTTCTCTGTGTTGGCAATAGCTTTGCCTGTTCATATTGTCGAATTTTGAATTTTGGTTACATTCTTCTAACTGCACAGCAGAAGTGAAGGGATTCACAGAGCAGAATTAGCTTCAAGTTCTCAGAGTAGTCCACTCCTTTTCCCATCAGTCTTGATAATGCACTCTTAGATATTTGCAAGAAGAAAAATTAAAGTTCCATTACTTGCCATTGAACAGATCAAAGAGCAAATTGATGACAAACATAGCCACTTGCAGCAATAGGAGGGAACACACTTTCCCTGATATCCAACTGAAATCTAGTTTTCTGTGAGTCCATTATGACCTGTTCTGCATTAAGGAATAATGGAGAACAGATTCCTTTTCTGTATGACTATCTTTCAAGTAGTTGTAGAGTGCTATCATATGTCCCCTCAGTTTTCTTTACTCAAGGCTAAACATGGCTAGTTCCTTCAGTCTTTCCACATAGGGCTTGGTTTCCAGTCCCCTTTTCATTGTGTGTTTAACACCCACATCTGAGAAGATTCTTTTGGCAGCTATGTCGAAGGAGCTTAGAAACCTTCTCATTCTAAGCAACATTAGTGGAATTATTGGTCTATCAAACACCAGAAGCAGCCTTGTTGTGTGAAAAGAGCTGGGTAGGTAATCCAAGACTTTTAAATCAATTTGGTTCACGTCTGTCTGCAGTAATTTACTCAGAGAGAACAACACCCTCTGTCTGTTAGACCACTTCCCTCTGTTGATGTAATTATCTTTAATCTCAAGTGTTATTTGAGCCTCTTGAAGACTTTGGGTGGTGGCTGCAATTGTTGGTTTATTCTTTGAATTCTTTGCATGCGTTCCATCCACCACCCGCCTGTTGTAAAGGGGTTGGCGTTGGGCTCCATGTGCGAGATTGGAATTTCTTTATCGCTGTTCATTAATGTAATCATCCTCTCAGTCTGACTGGTCTGTAGTTTCCAGGTTCCTCATGTTTGTCCTGTTGGAAAATGTGGGCATGAATCCTCCTCCAATCATCAGACACTTCACGTATCCTTCATGATTTCAAGAATGGTTTGGAGAGTTCTTCAGCCAGTTCCTTCAATACCCTTGCATGCAGTTCATTGGGCCTTGGAGATTTTAACTCATTCAGCATGTCTGTGAAGATTCTCAGCCATCCAATCTTGAGAGATTGAAACGTTTCTCTGCTCATCCAAACAGGTGTTTGCTCATCCAAACAGGTGTTTGGACCAAACAGGTGTTTGGATGAGCAGCGAAACGCCTCAATCTCTCGAGAAAAGACGTCCAGTTGCCATGACTTACCTTCCAGATAAGCTCATTCAGCATGTTAAGATATTCTTTGACTATTTCCTCATCAATCCCAAGGTGAAATAGTCAAAGAATACCTTAACACACTGACTGAGTTTATGTCTTAATTGTATTGGACTGTATATTGTCCCTCATTACTGTAAGCCACCTTGGGTCCTTTTTGCAAGGTGAAAGATGAGGTAAAAATACGCTAAATAAATAAAAATAGCCTGGCCCCCACATTATTGCACTACCTACAATTTCTGCACCATCTCCAAATGCAGCACAATGTACAATATTTTGATGATCTAATCTAGATGTTATCAGACCATGGACAACTGGTGCAAAGCTGTCCTTGTCCAGGTAAGATTGTCAATCCATAGCAGCTACATTGGGGTGGGGTGGGGATCAAGGTTCACCTTTAACAAATGCTCGAATGGATCAACATTGTATTTGTTTGATTTCTCCATATAACCATTAATTAGCTCCTCTAATTTTTTTCCAGGTGAATGTCACCACAGAAGTTATCCTGCCCCTTGGGTCAGTCCAATGTAACATCAGAGTAGGCCCACTGAAGCAACTCACTAGTAAAGCTCATGTCGACAGTCTCAGGATGTTACCACTGAAGACATCTTGGGTCATAAGGCCTCAGATCTCAAGACATCTACTGTCAGCCAGAATAGACTACTGAGCTGGTTGGATCAATGTCCCGTCTCACCCAAGTTCATTTCTTATATCCGTGTGAAGAAGGACTTGAGTTTTCCAGGCCACCAGATTGAAATGTGTTTGGGAATTGTTTGGATATCCATACAAAACTTTCAGTGAAGGTTTTATCTGTTCTCAGTAACATGTGAGATATAAACTGATTTGAAGACATGTAGACCACCAGTTTCTCAACCAAGTGTGTTTTTCCCAAGAGCCATCAAAGGCAACCTGGTCTAGTGTGTTGTACAGTATTTTAGCTTGCAAGTCACAATAACAGTGACAAGCCTGTGGCCTTACAACAACTGCCACTCCCTACGTTACTTTTAGAGTGTAACCCTCAGCGTACAGTACTCAAGTAGCTATAAATCTCATGGAACTCAGTGGGACCTGTTTCTCTGTTAAAATGGTTTAACTTCACTCTGAACCACAGACAAGTTAAAATCTATCTGAAACTCATTTCTCCCTCACTGTCAGAATGGAGATATGATACCACTATGGTTCTTTCTCTTGACATAGCCAGATACAGCCACCTTGCTGAAGGCAGGCAAGACTAAGGAAAGCATAAGAATGGATACATCTGGCCTTGACTTCTCTGAGAATAAATAGGAAAGTAGGACAGTGACTTAATGTGCCACCATATTTACTGTAATCTCCAACTTTTCCCATAAGGAGATGTCAATGTTTCTGGATACAGTACTTTTACTCCCAGCCAAAGTGAGAATCATATCCTTCAATATAAGGAAGTGATGGATTCACAGAATGGCTGCCATCCCTTGGCCTATAGACCTTGAAGAAGACCGGTGACCCCATGCACCCTGGGATGATGAAATGTGATACTACTAGCATTTCTTCAGTTGATTCTTGGTTTGCTTTCCCCCTCTTCAAACTTCAGTACAACTATGGATCATGAAGGTTCAACATCCAGCCAGAATGATTCTGAAGCTGCATATTTTTTTTCTCCCTCTCTATCTCAACACCAACTGTGCCATGCTAATCTTCATGGAGAATGCTGCAGGATTGGAAAGCTTGCTTGTTTATGATCTATTTTTCCAGTGGTCAAATATACTACAGCCAATGAATATCTGGTATGAAGTGTATATCCCATCCCATATTATATTGCACACCTCATTCTGTTGCTATATGTCTGAAGAGGTGGATGTGTAGTCCACAAAACGTTACATTAAAATACTGTATGAAAGTTAGTCTTTAAGGTGCCACATGTTTTGCTTTGTTTTTCTTTGATTTTTGCCTGAAATTCTTGAAAAGACTAACACGGCTACCCTCTCGGAAACTTTTGTTTCCTTCTAAGCTATAATCTCTGGTACAGAGTGTACCGGAATTCCAGAGGGCTTTCTCTGGAAGAGTTTATTTTGCAACCTCTCCCAAACCCCCCTCCGCCATAAATCTCCCCCAGGAGTAGGAGTCTGGAGGTCACTAACTCTATGGGTTCATTTAAAATGACTTCAAGCCTTTTGGTGCTGTGATCTCTTAGAAGACTTACCCCCCACGAATCCAAGCACCTTCTATAATTAAATGCATGTATTAAAGCTTATTGAGGATTACAAAAGATGTTTGCTACTATCTGAAAAATAACAAAGCTAATATTTACTACTCTACTGCTTTAAACAAGGCTAAGGCTAAAAGCCCCTAAAATACTTTTTAAAGCTACATCTTGCTGCTGTTGATAGTCTTCAGGCGAGAAGAAGCATCCTCCAAAAACCAAAACTTTTCGTTGTTTCTCAGGTTGGCTCAGCCTCCGTTGTCATGGGAAACAGTAACATGTAACCTTTTGTCCAATAAGACTTATCTCTTGGATCTTCACTGTGCCTTTGTGGACATAGACAATATATAAGAATAGAACTACAAAACAAAACTGTCCTTTAATATTAATGTTTACATTATGGCCTAGCTAAAGTAACTCCAGTCTAATTCTAATTTCCCTTACACAGAGAATTGGAAGGCAGAGCTGAGTTGTTTTCTCATAGCATGTGCTAATAATTTAATTATATACCTTTTGTCTAGCACTGTGGCATGGTTTTTAAAAAATAAAATTGGATGACAAGATAATAGATCAGACGACTATAAAATAAAGTGCCAACACATTGTTCTCCTTCCAGTTGAGATGTTTCTATATATTTTTTAAAAATTGTTTCAAGCAGTTATAGAAGAAAGGAAATCTGCTAAAGACGGGGGTGGAAATCTACTAAAGGGGGAGATATAGCTATTCATAGACATATGTGAGGTCGCTGTTTATTGCATATGATCAGGTGGATAAGCCATCTGGTTGTAATCTTTCAGAATATAAGAATCAGGAAAACAGTTCCTATGAGAAGCCAAAAAGGCAGAAGAGAGTTTTCATTCTCCTGATGGGAAGATCTCTTATTGTCCTAGAATTAAAGTGTTTCCTAAATACTGTGTAAAACAGAGACTCTGTGGGACTTGAAAGGTCCAAGCCTTTCTTCTCCTTGAGTCTGAGAAACTTGAGGACTTTTATCTCTTAATTCTGGACCAAAGCATCCAGGAATTTAAACTGTACACAAGGGAAAGCAAATGGAGTCAGTGTCCAGCTGGGTTGCATATTTCTTGGCTCTTCACATCCTCCTTATTGGCTTGCTGCCAGTAAGTTGAATCATGGCAACTGGAATTTGAATCATGGGAGTTGAATCATGGCAACTGGAATTCTTTTCTTGTGGAATTGAAACTTGTTGCTACTCTTCAGGCTGAGCAAGCTACTTGGATGAATAGCAAAACATTTTGATCCCACAAGAAAAGAAGCCCAATTGCCATGACTCAGCTCCTGGGTAACCTCACCTGGATGACTAAGAATCTCCACAGACATCTTACTGATGATGTGATTCCTGCACATTTCTCTCTCCCCCCCCCATCTCCCATTATTCCCCTTGGCACTAACAAAGATTTGCTTCTGCTTTACTTCCTCGGAAGAAATATCTGCAAGAGCCACATTAAAGATACGTATAAGCAAGAAACAGAAAAAGACATAGCTCTGGCAAAAAAGAGCCATTCTGTTTCTAGCTGTTTTTTTCTGAAGTGCTGGATGTGCATTCATTTGAGAGTTTCTGGAAGACAGTTGCCATGTGCTAAGGAAAGGCATTAAAGGACTGCACAGCGTGGGACAGAGGCATTTGGGGAGTCTCTTTAGGGGAGCATTAGGGGTAGAAACAGAACAGGAAGAGTCACCAAGAAACAGCCCTGCTAGCTCAGCTTGGTAGCCTTGAGGACAGAATATGCCAAAGAGAATTGAATTCTCCCAAAGAGGAAGTACCGTAAAAGCAACTAGTGGTCAGAGGAAATTTCTCAACACTACCTGTGTCCAAAGGTCGCGGGAGAAAGCACCGTACCCAAACACAGCGTAAGACTGCTTAATAACTGCACAAAGCAGGAAGAGTTAGCTGTGGGACATTTCCCGTGGTTCTGGCAGAAAGATCCCTCCTAGCATTGGCAACTTGCCTCGGTGAGGAACAACAGGGCGTAGGGCTGTCATGGAGTGGTAACATTGCTTTGGATGCAGAAAGTCCCAGGGGTCAATCCTGAGCATAGCCAGGAAGGGCTAAAATGGAATCCTGCCTCCCACCCTGGAGAGCTGCTGTAAGGGGGAGTTCCCAGCAGTGAGCTTGCTATCTCGCTGAATATAAGGTGGCTTCCTGTTTTTCTAACCAGGCATGAACCTGTTGGAATCAAGAGGGATGCAAGATAGAGATGTTCAACCCAGTGCCCGTCCCCCAGGTAGCATGGCTTGAAACAAGGACAAACATGTAGCCGTTGAGATGTTTCTGGCTTCCAGTCACCAGTGCTGGCTGCGGCTCTGTGAAGAAGCTACCCAGCAGCATGATTTTTAAAGAAACTTAAATTAGTGCTGCTTTAACCATCCCAAGATGACACTTGACCTGACTTTTGCGGTTTTGGCCCATAAAAGCATGGATCCTTTTGTCAAGTTAAGCAGGCTCGCGGGGCAGTGGACAAAATGTGAAATTTGCATTTAAGACCAGGCATTGGGGTTGTAATGTAGCAGTCCTTTCAGAGTAAATATTTTATTAACTGCATTGATGAGATCTCTGTTGCTCCCACAATATCTATCAGTTCTGTCTCTCCATGGGTCTCCAGATGGGGGGAGAGTGGGGGTCAACAACACCTCAATCTTGTTCCTTCATCCTGTACTAATTGGTAAACATAAAGCCAAAATTGTTAGAAGCCAAGTTCATGGCCATTTAGGTGGCGTGGTGGCTCAGTGGGCTAGAGCGCTGAAACTGTCAGCTGCAAAGTCGGCAGCTCGGTGGTTCGAATCCCGGGTGCCACGCAGCGAAGTGAGCTCCCGCTTTTAACCCGAGCTCCTGCCAACCTAGCAATTCAAAAGCATGTAAATGCAAGTAGATAAATAGGTACCTCCATAAAAAGCGGGAGGTAAACAGTGTTCTGTGTGCAGAAATGTGTTCAGCCATGCTGGCCACATGGCCACTGTCTTACACAACACTGGCTCTTTGGCTTGAAAATGGAGATGAGCACACACACCCTAGAGTCAGACACAACTGTGCAGGGAAAACCTTTACCCGTTTACATGGGCATTTAGACTCCTGTTTCATCTGCTGCATTTGCTGGCTGGTTCACTCTTTAAGATGCCACTCAGGTGACCTTGTTGGAACAAACCAGTTCACTCCCAGGGAGGTCTTATCCATACATTTCTGATCATCTGTCAGGGACTTCTACTTTTGGTGCAGATAGGACTGCTCTGGCTTAGATTGGTGCCACCGCATGTGCTAGAACCAATCCAAAGAAAGGCCTTTGCTTTGAATTTTAATTTTCCAGTATCATGAAGCAGTTTAATAAATTAGCCCCTTCATTTTGTTTGTTGTGCTACATATTGTTGATGTGCTACAATTAAAAATATTTTTCCTTGTATTACCTTAAAGGGCCAGTTGGAGAAACCATCCACAATGAAACTGTGATGACGGATTCAATGGATTCATTGAATCCATGATGAAGAATTCAGTCGCAGACACATTCTCAACTGAACCTTTAGGAGAAGGCAACTAGTCTCACCTAGAGTAGGCACACTGAATCCATTTCTGAATGGTAGGGCAAAAAATATCTAGATGTCATTGATTCAGTGGTCCTGAATAAATTGGATTCATTTAGGTCAGTAACATGACAATAGCTGGGATGCAAAAATGCAAACAGGAGAAATGAAAGGCCTCAAGTGTACACACATGCGTTAAAAGGTTGTTCCCTTGGCTCACTTTTCTTAAAAGGGATGTTCTTTTTTTCTATATTTTGTGTAGTCATTTCATTTTTGAAGGTACTATTTGGAAACAAGAACATCAATTTTATTCTTGGAATTTACCCCAGAATCGGTGCATTAAGGTAATTAATTTCAAAGTGTTTTTCGAAATGTCCATGCCGTTCCCACATGTACTAATACGGGTGTGAGTGAAATAATAGATTTGGCTCAAAAGCAGCTGGGTTCACACCTTCCCCTGCTTTAATGAAAAGTCAAGACGATTAGCTTCCTGATAGGAATGAATTGCAGGGTTCGTTTTGCATGGAGGATGTATTGTAAAATGCTAGGCACTCCTCCTGCCTGTTTTTTTGCAAGGTGGAAAGAACTGGATTTCAGCCATGAGCTTATTGTTGTGCTTTGAATTTTATCATGTTTCTGGACAGCTTGAGCATTGGCTTCTCTCTACCCTGTTTCTATGCTCACTTGGTAAGATAGTCAGCATTGCAAGTCAATGCTTGGTTATCCAAAAGTGTCCTGCCAGCAATTGCAGTCAGGGCTGTTCTTGATGGAGCATTTCCTTTAACAACCCCACCACCATAATCGCTGTCTGGTATTTGAGGCTGAAGAAGTACAGGATTTAAGCAGGATTTGTGTTACATCTTCTCTTTCAAAATTGGCTCCCACTTCCCTTCAAGTAATATGTGTTCTTGAGAAATGCCTAAGATGGTTACTTTACGTCCTTCTTTGTTCCGTGACTAGTTTTGTACCATGACAGCATTGGTTGCGATCACATGGTTTAGTCCCTGTTTAGTCCCTGTTTCCGCTTTCTCACGGTTGTGATAACTTGTCTCATGACAACTGTTACTTAAGCAAAGCAAAGCAAGCAAAGTGTTCTGCTTATATACCGCCCCATACCACATTAAGTAGTCTCTGGGCAGTTTACAAATTTAATTACAGTGTGCAGGCTACACATTGCCCCCCCAGCAAGCTGGGTACTCATTTTACCGACCTCAGAAGGATGGAAGGCTGAGTGAACCTTGAGCCTGCTACCTGGGATTGAACCCCAGGTCGTGAGCACAGCTTTACCTGCAGTACAGGCATTTAACCACTGCGCCACGAGGCTCCTACTTCATGGTCTTGTTCCGTGACAAATTTTGACTTTTGCTTTCTCAACCTTTTTAAAAAAATATCGTAAATAAAACTTTTTCGATATTTCAATTTACTGGTATTCTGGGATTTACACGTCAATGCTACAGAATTTTCAGTACTTTCTTTAATAAACATTTCCATAGGGAAACTAATGTCGAATGCTGCTTTAGCCGCTGACCACTAGGTGGACAATGGTTGTTGCCTGACAGTTGTTACCTCACAGTCTCTTGTCTCAGAACAGGAACTGGGAACAAACTGTGACAAGAGACTACTCCTACCCAGTGCCAGGTACAGTATTATTATGCTCTGATCCTGCTCCGGGGGCATGGTCAAGACAAATTTCAGCTGTTGTGTGACGGACGTGAAGTAAGTTTTTTTTTTTTGCACCAGTCTGAAGCACAACACTTACAGAGACAAAACAGAAATGAAGTAACTGCCTAAGAAAGCCACATCTGAACTGAATCTTCTTTAGAAGGTTAATTGAAAGCTCCTGAATTGAATCTGTCACCATAGACATCAAGAGCAAACAAGAAGCACTAAACTCTGTCCTCAGTACAAGGGCAATACTAAACATAAACCAAGTGTTTAAGAGAAACTTAAAAGGAGTAGAAAGTCATAGAAAAAGATACTTTCTGAAGTTAGATAATAGGAACATTATGCAGACGGTAGGGAAAATACCAGTGATGTCACCGCAGAACCCCTTACTGTTGAGAAAAACAACATTCTCTTTAGAAAAAAAAACATACAGTGGACCCTCGTATAACAAATGGTTTGTTTAAGAGAAAATCCGCTTAAAGGAAAAAAATTCTGGAGCTAGGAGGAAATCGCTTAACAGAATCGCCTATGGGGCAAATCCATACAACAGAAAAACAGTCATTAGGGATTAATCAGTTTTCAATCCATTCATATGGGAAATTTGTACAAAAGAAAATTTGCTTAACAGAATTTCATTTGGAACAAATTAATTCCTTTATACAATGTACTATTACCTTGTATAAAGGTACCACTGTACATTGTATTGTTTTTTTCCTTTTGGACACATGTGCACAATTAGGGCATGATAGTCTTGTCCTGTCACCATCCCACTTAGTGGTCAACCCTAACTTCTGTGAAGCTCTAGGCAAAATATAATAAAAGCAGAAAATAATAAATGAAGGTGGTCTGTGGTTAGCAAAAACTGTATAGACTGATAAAACCCATATAAGCAAGTCATTATGAGGACTAGGAGAATCACCATACCCATACAAAGAGAGAACGTAGTTCAGAAAACTTCTTTTTGAACTAGAATGTGGTTCTGCTTTGCTGGAGAATGCTTGATGACACTCAACTCTACCTCTCATCACCTCCGGATTCTAAGGAAGCTATTTTGATTTTAGATTGGTGCTTAGCTTCGGTAATCAACTGGATGAGGATGAATAAACTGAAACTAAACCCAGACAAGACAGAGGTGCTTCTGGTCAGTCAAAAAGGAGATCAAGGGATAGAGATGCAACCTGTCCTATATGGGATTACCCCCTAAATGAAAAAAAAGGTACATAGTTTGGGGGTGCTCCTGGACTCATCCTTGAGCCTAGATGTCCAGGTCACAGTTGTTGCCAGGTGTGCATTTGCAAAATTAAAACTAGTATGGCAATTATGCCTATTTCTTGAGAAACCTGCTCTGGCCACTTTGATACATGCCCCAATGACCTTACAGCTGGACTACTGTAATGCAGTCTATGTGGGGCTACTGACGGAAAGTCTCAGGAAACTTCAGTATGTCCAGAATGCAGCGGCCAGATTGCAGACTGGCAGGTTACAGAGATCACATTACATCCCTACTAAAGCAGCTCCACTGGCTGCCAATCACCTACCGGGCATAATTCAAAGTGCTAACCTTAACCTACAAAGCACAAAATGCCCTGGGTCCAAGCTACTTCATAGATCGAATCTCGTGTTATAAAACAACTCGGGTGCTAAGGTCATCAGGAGAGGCCTTTCTCTCCATCTCGCCACCTTCACAGGTGCACCTCAAAAGAACACATGAAAGGGCCTTCTCTGTTGCTGCTCCCAGGCTTTGGAACTTTCTCTCACTGGAGGCCAGGACTGCCCCATCTCTGCTGTCTTTCTGGAAGCAGGCAAAGACCTTCGTCTTCAGACAAGCTTTCCCTGAATGAGGGACTACCTACTATGTGACTTTATATGGATTACCATGCATGCTTGCATTGACTGATTTCACTAGAACACCAGTGTTTTCCATATTACTTTCCACCCTTCATAACTGACTTTAAACTGGTTTGTATGTATGAAAACTGATGTTGATCCAATGTTCATTGCTCACTCACGCCATCCATGGTGAGACCACAGACTGTTACTTTTGGCTTAGCTTCAATAAATCAGATTTAAACAGTTCAGTGTTTGCGCTTCCTTATTTTATTTCAATTTAATTATTGGACACTGGTTCCAAGTACGGACTCAAAAATAATCTGCAAAACTGGTAACATTATTATTATTTGAATATTTTTACCCCACCTTTCTCCTTGGAAAAGGACCCAAGGTGGCTTAATATAATGACGGACAATATACAGCCCAGATAAACATTTAAGACATATTCAAATTAAGAACAGGGAATTAGAAGGGCATCTTAGAACATTAAAAGGTAACATTAAAGCTGCAAAGCACACGCCAAAAGAAAAAATGCCATTATTAGGGATGGAACGTAAAAATGGAAACACTGGTGTTCGTATGAAATCAGTCAATGCAGTCATGTATGGTAATCCATATAAAAGTCATATAGTAGGTATTCCCTCATTTGGGGAAAGCTTGCCTGAAGAGGAAGGTCTTTGCCTGCTCCTGGAAATATTATTTATATAATTTAATATAATATTATATATTATTTATATTATTTTTATCACTTATTTTCAAATCTATATCTATATCTATATATATAGATATAGATATAGATATAGATATATACACACACACACACACACTGCATATATAAATTTTAAAAGTTCATATATATGCAGTACATTGCATATATAAATTTTAAAAGTTCATATTTTATCATATTTGTACCCATTGGTAGAAGTGAGCCGCCTTCTACCAATGGGGTAGAAAGGTGGCATTTATAAATAATTCAAATAAAGGAATAAAATCTGGAGGGGTACACTTCCAGGTGCTGGTATACAGTATTCCTTGTCTGGTCATGCAACAGTTTCCTACTAGTGTTAGAGCTGGATTGTGATCCCCTCACTGCATGCTGTTCCTCGGGAGAGCACTTCAGAACTAACTACAGGCTTAACTTCTTTCTGATACCAGTCTAACTAGGTGATCAAAACATTAGGAAAAATATTGGCAAAAACAAGGGCGGAGGCAACCTTGTGATCTTTAAAAACTAGCACATTTTATTATGAAATAAACTTGCATAAAGCAGTACATTGCATTAAGCACTGCCTCGTTTTAAGGATTATTAGACGTATAACTGTGTACATAATTATAAGGAGAATGTAACTACTCTGGTTAGGAATTGCAAACACTGGTAATTTAACCTTAAGAACCAGTTAGGTGGTAACACAGTCAACCTTGCATGGATGACACATGTACTATGATAAAAAGCTTTTGCCCCTCTTCAAGCCACAGGAGTTAGATTTGAAGCACTTCATGAATTTTTCTTCAGCTGTTTCAGTTCAGAATCTGCTTCAAATGACTCTGAGGGGAAAATTTGGCTCCCCTCTCTGTCTCCCAGGGCAGTTTCTTCAGTCTACTTCATAGCATTCTACCTAAATTGCTATTAAAAGAGGGGGCTGAACTATGTGTTAGACTGAATCTATGTGTTGTTAAAACAAGGCTGTAACAAACAGGTGTCTGCGTTGCAGACCTCCTACGGGGGAGAAATGGTGTCCCAGAGTCCTTGTTCCTGGCAAGACAGTTATTAAGCGAAGAAAGAGTTTAGACTGGCCTGACTAAAAGAGATGTAAAATTTCAAGAAGTTTGAAACCATGGGAAAAAGCTTTGCAAAAAAAATTTTTTTTTAAATATTGGAGTGGGGGGACCAGGGTATGTGTGTGTTGCATTCCCCCCAAAGTTTCTGGAAATTTTACATCTCTGCTAAGATTTTGAATTGTTACTTCTTAAAAATAACTATCAATCAAGCCCTCATGAACAAAAGAGTAGCCTGGTCTGCCACTCATTAATAAAGATTTACTTTTTAGTTATTTCTCATTTCCCTTTCAGAAAGTACACATAGAAAAATAAAAAATATATACTTAGGATATTCTTTTTCAGTTCTGTATGCGAGTTGTTACATTCTCCACGTTGTGGGTTTTCTTCTATTCTTTGTAGGCTTCCAAAGGTCACAATGTGTGTGTGTCTAGATAACGAGGCATGCAAGTTGCTTTGTCACACAAGTACATGTTTTCATGAATGGAAGTCACACAGATAGCACAGAGCTAATTTTTCCTTTAATACAACTCTTTGACACTTCTTGCTTTGACTCTGTATAGGATGTTCAGTGTTTGCGGAGGATCAAGGTTCCCATGTACAGGCTACTGCTGAAAGGTCCATCATAGCTACAATACAGTACTTCAATCCACACAGAAGCTTTGTAATAGCACCCAGAGACCTGAACTTCTTAGAATCTGCAAAGCCACCATGAAACATAGGGAATTTCAGCACTAAGAATCAAGTTCAGGAAAAGGAAAAGCAATCCAGTGTGTGGTACAAGGAAAATCGGGTTGAGTGGAAATAAAATGAAAGGCAGTTGGCTTATTCAAAGAGAAGGGGGGAAACCAAAGGATGTTAACATTTGTATGCTGCAATCTAGTAGGAGAAACAGGCTGGAAAACGCAAAATAAATGTTTGAGCAATGAGATTCCCATCTTATGAAGAACAGAATCATAGAATAATAAAACCATAGAGTTGGAAGAGACCTCAAGGGCCATCCAATCTAACTCCCTGCCATGCAGGAACCCCCATCAAAGTACCCCCCCCATGACCATCCAGCCTCTGCTTAAAAACCTCCAAAGAAGGAGACACCACCACCCTCTATGGCATCAGATTCCACTGCTGAACAACACTATCCAGTAGGAAGTTCTTCCTAATGTTCAAATGGAATCTTTTTTCCTGTAATTTGAAACCATTGCTCCGAGTTCTATTCTCTGAAGCCATGGAATTCAAGCCAGACCCCTCTTCGATATGACATCATTGGAATGTTCTTGTTGCAGAGTTTTGTATTTCTGGCAAAATCCACTTTTTATGCAGAAGAAGTATAGAGATTGATAAAGAATAATGCCTATAAGTTCCACAGAATCCACAAATTTCTCATTAACTGGAACTTCAAGTCTCCATATAGTCACTCTGAAACATTTGTAAGCGTAAAAGTATTTATTTACTTAGGGTTGCTTGAAATCACAGCCATGGGTATACTGCTTTCTTTATTGCACACATAGTTAACAACCAACTAAATAGATCAACAGCAAACAACTGCCACCAACCCAGGAAAGAGAGAGGGAAAGGACAATAAACAGAGAGGTAGGCTCTCTTTGAATTCAAAGGTTAGAAGAAATGATTGGTTGGTGCTGGATAGATAGATAATCACCAGACCTTAGAAAAGTCCCTCCTAGCCACTGAAACTACAGACAACATTTTATTTATTTATTTATTTATTTACAAGATTTTTTTAGCTGCCCCACTACCAAGAGGTAGTATTGAAAACTATAAAAACTATTAAGTATTAAAAACTATAAAACAATAAAATTATTAAAACTATAAAATACAATACAATTAAAACCACATACTGTACAGTACAAATTATAAATTATGAAGACCTGCTGCTCACGTGTTCAACCAAATAATCTAATTAAGCTATTCACAACATGAATAGTTCCAAACAAAACTCCAAGAGGAGTTGTTTAGAGGCCCTAGAATCTGTCCAGCTGGACTGCCCAATTCTAATACTGTACTCAATATTCCACATTCTGTAGAGAGACACAATTTTTTTTAGTCTAGCTATCAGATTAGGTCTGCTTTTTTAAAAACATAAGGTCTGACATTTTGTACCTGTTATGTTTAGATATTGTATTATGTGTGTGTGAAATGGGAGGCATGGCTGAGACGAAAATATCAGTGAAAAAAATGACTTGTTAACATTCATATTAAACAAATAAACTGAATCGATAATTTAATATAAAGCTACCATACGAACCTTTATTGTCTTCAATGTATAATGATAAATACAGTGCAGCTATTCTGCGAATGCAAGAAAAATATAAACCATTATTCTTAATTTACTTTCTATCAAGCTTTTATTATCCAGTGCCTGCTGAAGGTTGTTTGGCTTCAAAAGTGTTTATTATCTTTTGACTTACTGCATGAGTTCATAGATATCTTTATCTTCATTTTCTATATATTAGTCTGCGATGTGTGGGTAAACTATTCCTAAAATAGCATCAGCACTCCTTCTCGTGCTGCGCTTTAAAACTAGGGGAGTGCCTCTTTAACTTATACACGTGCAGAAAAATGTAGCTTTGCATGTTCAAAACACTGCCCTTGCATTCTTTTCTGGTATAGCAGACAATGGTTTTATTTTCAGTCATAGAGACAAACACCTTAACTATTTCTTGATTATAGCTTTTGATCTGAGTGAGAATGACTTGCAATCGGGCATGCAGGCCTAGGCATTACCAGATACCTGTTCCTTCTCCATCTGGTCTCTTGAGAGCCGGCTAGAAGATGTTGTCTGGAACTGAGCCTGTGTTTTGAACCCTTGCAAGCTCTTGAAACACACCGTTTGAGTCCACACTGTGAAATCTGGTACAATCTGATCCATGTGGTGCTTAATAAGTCCTTCTTTTCAGAGGCAGAATAAAGAACTATTTTGCATCTCAAAGAATCTTTCAGAAAAGATTGCATGCTCTAGCCTTGTGCCAGAACGATATGGGCCAGCACTTAAAGGTGAAGAAAGGATCATTTTAAACACAAGCAGATGTGGTCTCTTCCACCCACCCCTGGGCCAAACAGTGCTACTGGGGAATCATATACAGTACAGTACCATAACTATTTGCCGGTGCAGACAGGCTCTGGATTGGGTTTTGCAACTGAGGAAGCTTTTTGCTCCTCTGCCTTACACCTGAGTAGATGTGTGTGGATGGGGACTGTGCTTATAAGCCTCTGTATGCTTACAAAGTCAAATTGCTGCATTGCACCCAAAACTGTATTCACGACCTGGGTTTCAAGCCGTACCAACAGGCTAAAAAACAGTTTTTATCCGTGGGCTGTTCGACTGTTAAACGAGACGTGATAACTCTCGTGGGGCTGGTGAGTTGTGCAGCAAGCACACAGTGTGAAATCAGATTGAACGGCTTTTTAGTGGGATGGTGTTGGGGGGGGTGGAGCTCGGCCAATTTCATTGTACACTGGTTGTACAATGACAATAAAGGTTATAAAGGTTATTCAAATATTCAAATCCAGGCAGCTGGCTCAAGGTTCACTCAGCCTTCTATCCTTCCAAGGTTGGTAAAATGAGTAGCCCAGGAATGTCGCCTCTGACATCCTTCTGAAACAGAAATGCAGCCTTGGAGCCAAAAAAGGATTCTGTCCCTGGTCTAGACTGTGCTTGGGATTTTTCTTTTCTTTTCTTTTCTTTTCTTTTCTTTTCTTTTCTTTTCTTTT
>JAHTLZ010003518.1:16087056-16108677 GCA_023846285.1 Phrynocephalus versicolor
TTCTTTTCTTTTCTTTTCTTTTCTTTTCTTTTCTTTTCTTTTCTTTTTTGCCTGTTAAAGTTATTCCTAATGTTTCCTTATTTGTGTATGTTATGAAGACTTCAGTTAAAAAGCAGCTGTTCCGGGTTGACCTACCAGACCTTTTGGCAAAATTAAGTGTTGGTTGCCAGTAGTGGCTCTGGTGACTTGTCAGGGATGGCAATGCCACCCAATCCTCATAAGTCCCCTCTCATCACTCACTAGCCATTCTGCTCTGTGTGAGGACAGACATATAAATATGTAGAATGGGGGCGGCTTCATCTTGTCCTTTACCTGATGCTATCCCGAGTGGCTGAGTTGATCTCTCTCTCTCTCTGTCTCTCTCTGTCTCTGAGCCTTTTCACACGACCCCTAGGATCCGCTGGCCACTTAAATTTGGACCAGAGATCTTAGGGGTTTGTCGCTGTTCCTGCCTTCCCACCCCCTCCGCACTCCTGGCTGCTGGCTGCGTGAGGGGAGGGAGAAAAAACAGGAAGAAAAGAGACGTGGCTCACCTCCGTACTTGCCGCGGCAACATTCCAGTCTCTTAAGTAGCTCTTAAAGGGCCGGGAGCCAAAAAACAACAAACAGAAGCGAGGAGAGCCCCGCACTCACTATCGTTACACCGCATCAAAGAATTTTCACCTCCAGAGAGCAGGTACTTGAAAGGTGTGCTGGGACACGTTAAAGTGGGTGTGGTCGCACTTATTTTCCTGTAAACTCCAGAGCTGGTGGGGAAACATTTTTAAGCTCCGGAGCTGGGAGCCATTTGTCCCGGAGTTTAGGGGTCGTGTATAAACGGGCCCTCCTCTCTCTATCCATCTATCTATGACAAAAAGAGAGAGGTTTTTTTTCCATTCTTCATTTTAATGGCACAACCCATCTAATAACCCACAGTGTTGTCACCTCAGATAATGTTGCTCACTGTTCGCTTTGGGTGTGGTGGACTAACCATCCACACAGGCTCTATGATGTGATGATCATGCCACAAAACAGAAGCCCCCTAGCCCCTGTACCAGAAAGGAAAGGGGCCACATGGATCAATCTAAGTGGAAACTCGGGGGAACACCATCATTTGACTTGAAGCAACAGCAATCCAAGTAACAACCTATATCCCCTTCACTTCACGTCCCTCTCGCTGCAGTTCGCGGCCCTGCTGGAGACCGGTTCGAAGGAATGCAACCTCACGTCTTTGTGGGGTCAATCCGAGTTCGAAGGAACGTAACCTCATGTCTTTGTGGGGTCAATCCGAGTTCAAAGGAACGCAACCTCATGTCCTTGTGGGGTCAATCTGAGTTCACTCCAACTACGCCCCCTGAACTGTGCTCCAAGCGAGGTGAGAGATTCCCGTCCTGGAGCTTGGGAATCTTTTCAATCCACTTCTCGATCTGTGTTAAAAACCGATTTCAACACGGAGGCAAGTTCACCTCGGCTCGAGGAAGGACGTGAAGTAACCACCTCTTCTCAAGATCTCTGATATCACGTCCCTCATCTATCCTTTCTCTCAGCTGACCAAAGAAGAAGCATCTTACTTTTGATCTCCGGGGGTGAAAAGGGCTTGTGCCATCTCTAACTTAGATAGAACTAGGACCATGATCACCTCACCTATCTCAAGTACGTTCTCTAAACAACAGAAGCTCATTCCTGTGTTTAAACAAGATGAGTCCACAAGTTAATGCAGCTCCCGTGCCCCTGTTTTGGCTTACTTTCCAATATTGACCACATCTGGAACAGTCAGGGCCCTCCTGCAATCCTATAAGAAGGTTTGCTCTCCTCCCCAAGTGACGACTTTTGCCTCAGCTGTGCCTACAATCCCCCCTCTCTCTGCTGGCTTGTGTTGTGTTTTCTGCCCCATCGAACACAAGAGACACTAGCCGCCACATAGGCAAGGGTAGCATACTCCCTTCATCAGCGTTAAAGAATAATCTTTAACATACCACACAATGATTCTATGCCATGACTGAATTACTGTGATAAAGAATTAAGTAGCCCAATGTACTAGAGATACATGTACAAAACCTTGTTTAAAATACAAATAGATGAAGCACACTGATAACATTGAAATAGTTTTTATGAAGTATAAAAAGGGGATGTAAATATAAACATATCCTTGCTGCTTTTTAAAAAACAATCCGAATGTATTTAAAAGTTTCTGCTTTTTTTAAAATCAACCTTCTCCTCCTTGCTGATGCCTGACCCTTGCACACAGAAGAGTAGGTGTTTCCCAGCACTGGGTGTTCCCGCCACCAATTAAATACTTGTTTACACAGGCATTTTTCTGATTATGTTTCTGATCTTAACACTCCACATCATCACCCACTGTTTTCTATTTTAAAAAAACTGTACCTAATGGATTTCATTTTTATTATTCTATCATTATATTTCATTTTTTTTAAAAAAAACTGAGGGTTTTATTGCATTGCTTATTGTAAACCACACTAAAAAAAATGAAAAATGCCCTAAAATAATAAATTTTAGGGATCTTTGTGGTTTCATACAAGGTTGGATCAATAATGCAGAATGCAATATGTTCTCTCTGATAAATGGCCATACAATTATTTCAGTCTCTTATTAAATATTGGCAGCAAAGCTTGGAATTGATTAAGTATTAGTTATCACTGGGAAGTGATTAGAGATTGATAATATTGTTGCTTTATGAATATCAAGTTATGAAAGTATAAGTTATTTTGAGGTGTAACACCCATGTTACTTTGGCTTAACATGTCACCAAAGTTAAATTCTTACCTAAAAGGCAGTTCTCTAACAATTGACAGCAATTTATACAGGGTTTTTTTGGCCATACTATTCATTCTAAGAGGCAGGAGACATATTGCTTGGCTTTAACAGATGCATTTTGAAAAATGTTTGCAAGGTCCAATATCGAATTGGGGCATTGCTAGTCCATTCTTCCATGTGGTGCTGCTGGAAACTGCGCCCCCCCCCCTCCAGAGTAGTGCTGAGCTAAACATGGACTCTGATGTTAAGCTGAGGCAACACCTGGTCGCTATTTTTGTTGCAACTATGGGAAGAAGAATATCAAGCAATCCCAGAAATTATTTTCCTCAGTTTCTCCACTGGTGCATTGGTGACAATGATATGTTAATTGTGTAGAGCTATTGGAGCAACGCTAAGAATACCAGCAACCAGGCTATTGACCACAAGTGAGTAACAGAACAATTCACAGTCATTCCGAGTTCTCATTCCCCAGCAGAGAAGAGTTGACCAGATCTCGAGGCAGCTTGTGCCACCAATGGGCAGCTCTTGTACCAAGGAAGTCACCACAAATTGTTTTGCTGAAATTTGCTTCCCTGCCACTTCCATCCATCGCATCCAGTCCTGCCCTCTGGAGAAGTGAGAAGCCGTCTGAGCCATCAGCCATCTGCTGCTTGACAGCTCTTGTGTTATCTGGAGACTCCCATCACGTCTCCTCATCATCATTGTCTCTTCTTCAGGAAGAAAACATCAGGTTCTTTCAACCGTTCCTAATGGCTCATATCAAGCCCCTTCTCTGTTCCTAATTCTCTTGGACGCAATTGGGGGGGGGGGCACTGCAGCAAACAAAATGCTGCACTATCGGGACCTTTGATATGATCTAGCAGGCTACATCTTATGTTTGCACAGAAAAATCGTGTGTATATTTCAGGGGAAGAGTCCATGTACCATCTTTCTCCCATGCAGAGCTTGGAAAACTAGTTATGCATAAGAAATAAATAATTTCAATATAGCTGCTTTAGCTCCCCCCCCCCCAAGAAATATAAATGCTACAGTGGTGATGGTGTTGAGTCACTGGAGCTAGTCTCCAGGAAACTTCCAATGAAGATCTGACACAGAGAGAGTCCGATTGTGTTTGTTTAATGGATCCATCAAAGGAACTACAGAGACACCACCTTCAAGAGGCAAGGTGGAGGTCTGCTGCAAGGAACAGGGTCAAAGGTGCTTTACAGATTCTGATGCACAAGGGCAGGGGGTGTGAGACACAAGGAGGAGGCATACAGTAAAAGGCTAAAACAAAAGATACAGATTCAGGTATACAAAAAGATACAAGATTAACCAATGAGGTGGGTTTCAGACATTCAAATGGACAAATGATATGAACTCATATGAAAGAGGCACAAATAAACCAATGGTGTGAGTTTCAGGTAAACAAAATGGACAAATGGTATAGCTCCAAGTAAACAAGGAAACACAAAGTTGTCCAATGATGCGAGGCTTCAGGTAAACAAAAAGTCCACAGTTGGTCAACAGTCCCCAAGGAAGATCTGGATGCAAGTCCAATGTTTGTGAAACAAATGGAAACAAACTTTGTTGTAAGTACGTTTGTTGTCTTGCCTGGTTCTGTAGTGGGAGGAGGGGAGAGGGGGGAAGGATTAGGAATGAGACAAAGGGAGGAGATAGAGTTTTCCAGGTGCAGGGGATTCCCCCAGGTTCTGAGACTGTGATAAGAAAGGATTTCCTGATCGACACTAGAAAAGCTCATCAGCCAGTCCTTAGGGAGGAATTCATGGCTCCATGGGGGTGCCAATTATTGCATTATAAAGTAGCAACAGGAAGGTCAATGTCCCTTTCTTGATTACCTGAGTCCACCCTCTAGGACTTGACTGGTATTACCTATGAATAGTTTTTCAGTGTTACAATGTCTTCCTTTTTCTCATGACCCTACAGTGCATCCCCATGTTTTTCCCACAATGCCCTTGTTCCATGACCCAACAATGGTGAACCTTTTAGGGACCGAGTGCCCAAATTGCAATTCAAAACCCACTTGTTTTTCCCAAAGTGCCAATATGGCAATTTAACCTCAGTACAGTGGTACCCCAGGTTACAAACGTTTCAGGTGCTACCCTTCAGGAAAGTGAGAATCAAAGAGTAGGCTTTTGAACGTTCCATGGCCACAGCACCCTCAAGGCAGTCTTGAAACGGCTCTGTGCAGAAAGCCGGGCAAAGATGGGACAGAGATTTGTGGGTTCCTTTGTAGCCCCAGTTTACTCTCCAGCCACACTGCTTTTGGGGCTACAAAGGAGCCGACAAGGTACTGTCTCCCCTTTGCCAAGCTCTCTGCACGGAGCACAGTGGCGTGCTCCGAGCGGAGGGGGAAATGCCGTGGCTGTAAGGGGGCCATGTCGCATGCCCACAGAAAGGGCTCCGTGTGCCACCTTTGGCACCTATGCCTTAGATTCACCAACACTGGGCTAAAGTGAGCAGTTAGGTGTGTTGTGTACTAAGCCCAGCAGGTCATGGCATTCTGATGTCATTTAGGCATTGGAAAAAAGAAACTCATTCAACAGAAAAAAGAAAATTATGTCTTGAAAGTTATAACTGGAACAATAACTGTTTAGGGACCTTATAACCACAACAGTAAATAATGGGTTTGCAAGCACAAATGATTGGTTAGTGCTGGATAAATGGATAATCTTCTCGGCCCAGAAAAGTCCCCCCCACATCACATACTACTGCCGTGCCCTCTATGTAGAGCTACCTATGAGGTTAATGCAGAGACTTCAGCTAGTGCAGGTTACAGTAGCCAGGTTATGAACAGGACCAAAAAGGTGCCATGACATTACCCCTACACTGGCCGCTCTGCACTGGCCCCCGATACAGTACTGCATTGACTTCAAGGTTTTAATGCTAAGCTATAAAGCCCTAAACAGTTTGGGACCACAGTATTTACCAGAGGGGCTCCTCCCAGTAAGAACTTCCCAGATCATCCGTTTATCCCAGGCACGGTATTTGAGGGGTGCCAACCCCAAGGGAGGCCTGGAAGGTGGTGAAGTGGAGCCGGGCCTTCTCGGTGGTTGCCCCCCCCCAATCTATGGGACCAGCTCCCAAAAGAGATTTGCCTGACAATTTTGCTCCAAATATTTAAGAGACAACTAAAAACATGGTTATAGAGGCTGGCATTCCCCAATTTTTCAACCATCTCCTAATAACACTATCATCTCCTTTCTACTGCCTCTCTGTCATTTCCACTTGTCCTTACATTTACTATTTATCTTGACAGCAGTTGTTTCTATCTTTTAGGTTTAAATGAGTTTCATTGTTAATATTTGGTTTATTATATTGCTTATGTTTGTGTTGCATTTCTGTCTATTTAAATTGCTGCATGGTTGTATCGTTGCATTTTGTTGTGTTGTAAACTGCCCAGACCAGCCAGAGTAGATAAAAATAAGCTAAAATAAATAACATGTGAGGCTGCAAATAAAAACTCCAATGGTTCTTCTGTACTTCGGCAGGGAAAACTGTTTCTGCAGACCCGGGAGGGAGTACGTAAATGGAACCATGCTCTAAGAAGCCTTTATTCTTCCTTCAGGAAAGTGAAAAAGACAGATTAAAGAAATAGTCTACTACAATCTTGTGAATACAATTTACCCGAAAAAGAAGTGACCTCCAATTGGGTCAGATTCATAAACCTTCTTGATAAGAGCAAAGCTAGCTCCCGAATCACAAGTAGAGGAAGGGATCCAACTGTGAAAATATTTAGTCTAGGAGGGGAGAAGAATCATTATTTCAAAGTTGGTTGTATTCGATACCTTTGCCAAGTTTATGTCTTACTGCAATAAAGCAATATGAAATGATTGTGAATATAAGAGTACATGGCACATGTATCTAATTCTTGCCAATAAAATGCTAGAACATTTATTTAAAACTTCCTGAGCAAACCAGGAGTTAGAACTGATAAAGACGATGCCAGAATGTGTGTGTCTTCAACTAGACCGCCTGGGGAAAGACGTAGCTCTCAGCACCTGCAGATCAATCTACAGCATGGGAAATGTATAGGTCCGTGGAGCACCCTGTGTGCACAAATCCTCAATGACTCTGTGTAATCCCCATTCTTCCACACTTTGATTTCACCATCATCGGGAAACCTTGTTCTGCAGCGTCAGTGAAAGAGTGGGATAAGGTTTTTAAACCAGAACCTGTCTTGATTCAGAAGAAATTGGTCCACTCCCACCTGACTCATAGGAAGAACAAAACAGCAAGAAGACCTACTTGCTCCACCATATATTAGAGGAGAAATGCTTGTCTTCTGTCCCCATGGTAAGAGGGGCAACCCCCCCCCCAACCCACTCTATCTCGCACTACCAAATGCTCTCAGGATGAAGAACTGAAGCCTAGTTACATCGTCTCCAACAAACAGAAGGCTCATAGTACCTGTTTGGACAGGCTGTGTATATATTGTGTTATTGAACTCAGCTGTGAGTTGTCCTTGAGATCATTCATCTTACAATCAAGGCCTATGTCTAAAATAGCTGAGGTTGGCTCTACCCTCAGCCTCAGTAAGGTGGTTTCCTTAAGTAGGAAAACTTAAAGGGACTGTTCTTTGGCTTGCAGGATGGCCCTGCAGCATCCATCCAGTTTCTTCTGCCAGCACCTGGCTGGTATTGGCATATCAGGTCCCTTCCCTATGACGCCCATCTTTGGTGGTTTCCCAGCTTATCCGTTCCACAATGCTGCATGCTCCTCCTTCCTGTGAGCTAAAATGGGCTTCTGCTTTGGCATCTCCCCCACGAAATGCAGTGGCCGAACATGTTCCTGAAGTTGAACTGTGTCTTTAGGCTGGAAGCGGTTCACCATCCTTGATTGACAGGTTGTCAGCAACATAGAGATGCTCTTTTCAGCAGCAGAACCAAATACGAGGGCCAAATGCAGAAGGCTGGCCCACGTACAGAAGCCTGCTTCCACCGCCTTGTCAGAGGTGGTCAAGTAAGCGCCAAGTTGTCCTTTTTAATAAGAATGACATTGATGGGGGAACTCATGTGCTATTTTGGATTCATGTTAGGTTCCTCAAATGTGAAGCATCTAGTCTTTCAGGTTGGTGCAAAATCCTGAAATCACAGTAGCTTCACTGCACAATGAAGATGCTGGTTCATAGTCTGATATATTATTCTCACAGTGACATCTGTCTAAACTTACAAAATGGGATTATTGAAACACTATTCTCGGTGGGCATCCTGAACAATTGAAAAGTGATAATTGAAGAACAGAACTCCAATTATTTGCAGTATTATTTCAAATTGCTTAAATGGCTGATTCCCTGTAATAGTTGCCTTAATAAAAAAAGCCAAAAGTTAAACAGGGATTCATCTATCTTTTTTTGGGGGGGGGGTCCTCTGTTTTAAATCCTTGCCTTCCTGTAGAATCAATTGTGTTTTCACAGTATTACTGTATTAGGTTTCTTCCAGCTATACTGCTTTTTTTTCTCTTTAAATAATAATAATGTATTTTCCTCCATTTTAAGTGCTAGTATCATTAGTGCTTCTTTTCAACAAAGAAATTTAACTCAGTGGTTTAAATCTCTGGCTGAGGAACCATAAATTGTGAGTTTGATTCCTCATTATGCCCACTTTACAAGGGCTAGACTTAGTTATCTATAGGTTCCCTTCCAGCTCTACAGTTCTGATTATTAAGATTATTATTCTCATGTCCAATCAGATATCTAGAAGATTGTCTGTTCTGTCCAAATAAAGGTTAGCAGTGGGATAGAAATATACTGTATCATCCTCAGCAATGGCACTATCAATTTTTAATATAGATGGTTTTCTACTAGGATGTATTAAATTTTTTTCTTTATCTAGGGCAGTGTTTCCCAACGTGTGCAACATGGTTCCATGAGGCACAAGGAAACCCCCCCGGGGTGCCACAAAATCATCTCATTCTCCCCCTCCCCCCTCTCTCTGGCAGTTACTTCACGTCCGTTTTGTCTCTGTAAGTGTTGCGCTTCGGATTGGTACAAAAAAAATCTTACTTCACATCTGTTGCGTAACAGCTGAAATTTGTCTCGACCATGCCCCCAGAGCAGGTTCAGAGCGTGATAATAGTGTACCTGGCACTGGGGCATTTTCTTGTCACGGTTTGTTCCCGGTTCCTATTCAGAGACCAGGGACCATGTGGTAACAACTGTCACACAACAACCAGTGTCCACCTAGTGGTCAGCGGCTGAAGTGGCATTCGACATTAGTTTCACTATGGGAAACACCATGCAGCACAAATGTTTATTAAAGAAAGTACTGAAAATTCTGTAGCATTGACGTGTAAATCCCAGAAGACCAGTAAATCAAAATATCGAAAAAGATTTATTTACAATATTTAAAAAAGGATTAAGAAAGCAAGACAAATTCAGAATTTGTCACAGAACAAGACCGTGAAGTAACAGTTGTCACGGGACAAGTTATCACGACTATGAGAAAACAGAAACAGGGTCTAAACAGGGGCAAAACCACGTGATCACGACCAATGCTGTCATGGTACAAAACTAGTCATGGAACAAGGAAGGACGTGAAGTAACTGCCTCTCTCTCTCCCCCTCCCCCTCCCCTCTCCCTCTCCCCACCCCCCAATTATCATATACCAGTTACTTGCCATACCTCTGGTGTCTGTGCATGGTGCCTTTCTGTTCACAAGTGAGCCTTCTTGTTCACAAGTGAGATCTCTGACTGGCAGTTACATAAGTCACTGTGTGCAGAGAAAAATAAAGCAGGATTCTTGCCAAGATCCTCATTTTCTCATCAGAGAATGTCTCTGCATGTGCATTTGCAAATACAGTACACGCCTCTTCAGGAAGCACAGTATTAGGTCCACTCCCTAACAACATACTACAGTCTCAAGATCATGTGTCTCAATAACTAAAGTCGATGTTGAACCTGCATCTGCTTCTGGAAATCCTGTTGTATTTAACCTTGACAGCAAAAACTGAAATACAACAATGCATCACTTTAAATAATATCCTATTTGTTAGTACTGTAGTAAACTCAATTTCCAGCTAATATGACATTCCATTCTTTTAGGGAGAAATAGATAAATATACACCAGAAAACATATCATAGCAAAAAAAGGAATTGGATAAGGGCATGCATTAGAAGACAGGCCAGTGTGAAACAAAGTACAGTGTGAATAAAGGAACTAACCATTATTAATAACTATGTACTCGTATGGCACCCTATGCTACGGTGACTGTGGATACATGTAGCTGGAAACTGAATTGCCAGATGTGGCATTACTAACATATGCTAACATGCTAGGGGAGTAGAATAATTATTAGGATGGTGGTAGAGTGATAAAGGGGCTTGAACCCAATTAATAACATGCTGACCTTTTAAGTTTAATGTTTGACTCTGTCTTTTGCAAAATGCTGTCTTTTGTTTCTTGGGGAAGGTTAAACCAAATCATATAGTTTATGATTTTATGCTATCCCAGAACCTACAGTTTAAAATAATTAATTCAACCATGAATGTATATCCTGAGTAGAACAGACATGCCTGTTTGCATGAGGTAGCAGCAATTTCTTTCAAACATGTACATAACAGTTGCATACACTCTATTAATACTACATGTCCTCACTATTATAGACTTCTCATGTGATGGACTCTACATGTGCATGGAGAAATTTTTGTTTTGGTTAAAAGTAGCTCATTGGCCAAAGAACACTGGGAACTCATTTGAATCTAGCATAGCAGATTTTTAATAGGCCAGTGGCAGTTTTGTACTGCATACATTGTTTGTGTACAGGATGGTATATACTGTATATGCATGGTAAGCGGCAGAAGTTAATTGACAGGGGTATGGGGGTATGTGCCATGAGTTACTGTTATAACAATTGAGAAATGTACTAGAATACTTATGAATAGAGCTGAGAGCTCATTAGACTGTGATTCCTGGTCGAACAGATTTTGTTTGTATTTAAAGTTAGTGAGTGAGAGTGGGTTAGTTAAAATAGTACTTGACAGAGTTGAAGTGAGGGAGAATGGGCTGTTTGTGAGAGAGTAAGGTGGTTACTTCACATACTTCTTTGTTCCGTGACTAGTTTTGTACCGTGACAGCATTGGTCGTTATCACATGGTTTTGTCCCTGTTTCAGTGTTCCCATGGGCGTGATAACTTGTCTCATGACAAGTGTTACCTCACAGTCTTGTACCATGACAAACACTGAATTTGTCTAGCTTCCTTTTTCCTTTTGGGGGGCTTAAAAACTCTTTTTTGATATTTCGCTTCTGAAAAACAAAACAAAACAAAACCTAGACACAGTTTTCTGAGAGAAATGAATGTTTTGTTGCATGACAGTCGTTACTACATGGTGTCTTGTCTTGGAGTAGAAAGCAGGAACAAAGAGTGACGAGGGAAACTCCTACCCCAGCACCAGGTACAGTATTGTCGCACTTAGCACCTGCCCTGGGGGCATGGTCGAGACAAATTTCAGTAGTTGTGTGATGGGCATGAAATAACATTTTTGTACTGCTCCACACACAACACTAACAGAGACAACATGAAGTAACCACTTAAGAAAGAGTGTGGCCTGTTTGAAGAAAAGCTTGTGAGTAAAAGTACTTGTATCACACCAATTGTATAGAACAGAAAGTGTTTACATTATAAAGAAGAAAAGACTTGTGATTGTAAGTTAAAGTGTCTGAGAGTCTACATGGAAACCCCAGATATAGTACAGTATAGCTGTTGGGAAGGCAGTGGTTGTCATTTGCTGAGAGCACACACTGATTATGTAGATGTGCATACGAATGCAGGAACATCCATTTGATGGTGCACACACAAAGATTTTCCTAAGTAGATACTAGTTGCCAGGATGAAGATGGGGAAACCAAACAGGGGTTGAGCCATTTTTAAGGGATCTCACAGCCCCCCCCCCTCAATATGGGAGCAGCATCCTCCCATTCTCCTCACAAGAATAGAACTGTTATTACCATTGTCAGTTTTAGCTCTTTCAAGCCCTGTTCAGGTATAATGTAAATGTGTTGAATCTACACTTGAAGAGAGGGAGCTGGCTGGTCCTGCTTCCCCCAGCCCTCATACCAGCACCAGACGGGTCTGGAGAAGAGAGCTTCACCTAACCCTGTAGTTTAAGAACCATGGAAAAATCAGGGTTTTTGTGAAAGATCTTTTATTATACCCTATTACAAGCAGAACTCAAATCAATGGGATAGAACTGGAATCCAGTGTGGTTCTTGGGCCTCCATATTTTGATGAGGGAAAGTATTATTCAACAGTTGGGACCCTGAGCTAGCAAAGTCCCTTCTTAGATTTTTTTTTTTTTGCCAAATTGTAGTCATGCATTCTTATATCAAAATTTATATGATATTTTACCATGAAGTCGTGCACAGACAGTGCCTGAAAGTGTCAGCTGATGCTGAATACATCAGCCAAACTAATGTTCAGATGTCAAACCTTCTCATAATCTTACTCCTGTCAACATTCAGCAGAAGCACTGCCCTTGGGATCACAACTGCAGGAACCCCCCAGCCAACCTAGCTTTAACAGAAAACTAGGACAGGAGGATAAATGGAAGGAAGCCTGTTGTAATGGCCCACACATCATTAGACTGTCCTTGGTTTGAAACCACAGGGTGGTTTTCATTCCAATTCACATGTACTTTTTACGGTCATGTCTTACTCCATCAATGCTAGTCTAGTATTTTGAAAAAGAAATTAATACCACATTCTTAACTCAAAACAAATTAACAGAAGCAAGCTGCTGGCTATAATACTTGTGGACTGCTCCTAATGAGGCAGTTTAGATGAGTCGGAAGTGGTCACCACATACTGTATTTAACTATTACAAATATCCAAAGTATTTATTCCACTTTTGAAAAAAAGGCTTATTTGCTATCTGCCTATATTCATCTCCTCTGCCTTTGCTATCTGTTCTATGATTCCCTGGTGGAAATGAGGATAAGAACCAGGCCAAGATGATGATTCATCATGTTTGTACACTACTACAAAGATCTCTTCATCTTCAACGATTCAGAGCTCAATACTTCCCAATTACATTTTCAATGTTGAATAGGCTATATATATGGCATTCTTGTGGGGGAGGGGGGAAAGTCAGATCAAGAAAACTAACAAATGCTTGATATTGGTATGACCTCACAACTTCTCTTCAGCTGTCTGGGGCACTTGCCTTATTCGGGCAAGCAGAAGGGCTGTTGTGTTTATCTATGACAAATATACAGAATCGAAACACATGTTTATTATTTATTTAAACCAAATCTAAATCCCACCTGTCACCCCAGAAGCTCACGATGTCTTCTGCCTCACTGTATTTTCACAACAATCCTATGAGGCAGACCTTGGAGAGCATGGCCCATGGGCCTAGTGGAGAACTGAGGCAGGCTCTTGTCCAACACTCGTACCTCATATCACAGTGGTAGTAACTTTTGGATAACCCAGTCAAAACCACAGCGTGGTTAAGTTTTGGTGGAAGTGTCAAATATCCCAGCAATGAAACAAATATTACATCATCATAAAACATCTCTAGAAGACATGAGTACACTGGCGCGACGCACACCATGGGCAATTCCAACAACCCTGGCTCTAGGTTATGTGGTCTGAGTGGACAGGTCTGAAATAAATAGTTTGGTGTTGTGTGTTAGAAAATGGAGGTATTCATTTGTTGCAGTGAATGGCTAAATCTGGAAAGATCAGTTTGATGAATTAGTGCTATTAATTCATTAATGAAATCAGTTTGAAAACAAATAGTGTATGTAATGGAAGTTGTCATCACTGGTGTGCTATAGCATGTATGCTATTGGTTCCTGTTCAAGTGCTCTGTTGGTCACTTTCCCAATCCCCTGTAATGCAACTAATAACCAGAGAATGAAATGGTTGCTTTGCACGGGGGAAGAAGGCGTGTGGCATGCAAACATAACATAAGGAACATGGTTATCATACTGTAAATCAGGGACCTTTACCTTCAAGTTATTGTTTCTAAAGCACAAGAGAAAAGGGTACCCTTTCTCCTATTTGATGGGGAAAGTGATGCAGGTAATTTATTTTCAAGAAAAACATAAAGCATAAGCATAAACAAAAACAAAACAAAACAAGGGTGCACCACTGACCCCAGGTAAATTAAAGATTTAATTTTTAACACATTAAAGCTTCCTTGGACTAGAGACTGAATTCCTCATTTAATTAAAAATTAATTAAAAAACAAGCAGGATAGAAATATGTTGGTGAATTAAACATTGGTATTAAAAAAATTAACAAAACGGCAGATAACTGGTGTAGTTTAAGACACCCAGCAGAATAGATGTCCCTCCTTCATGCTGCCTTCTATTTTCAAAGTTCTGCTGGCAAACCTAACGTCCATAGCAAACTTTGTAGGTAAGTCATTTAATGCACTTGTCATGCTGTTTGTCAATGCCATATGAAAATAATGCTCTTCTGCATGGTGTTCTCTACAACCAGTGCATAGATTTTTGTTAACTTTTAAAAGAATATGTATTGATAAATGCAGGTATTTCTCACATGCTTGTGTTCTTGTGCTCTTATCCTTAGAAATCTTTTTATACACTTTGCACTAAAATAATCAGCCCTCTAGAGCCATTAGTTGCCATGCCAGAGCAATGCAAAAAATATATGAAGTAATGCTATTAAATTTGGCTCAGTGCGTTTGGGAGCCCATTATATTAACAAGCTAACTTTCCCTCCCATCTCTGCTGCAGAAGGGTTTCATAGGCCAGCATTAATAGATTCTAACAACATTTTTGGCAAACTCTTATTGTATAAATCAAAGGAAACGAACGATGCCACTATTTGCTTTTCCTATCAGGCTCTCTCAAAGTGTGACTGTATGTACAGCTCTACAGGAACAGATGGTAAGTTCCCATTTTGATTTTATTGTTCTGCAAATACCCCTGTGCCAATCTGTGCAATTGTTTGTTTGTAGCTCTGCAATGATTGTTCTAGAAGAAGAAAACAGTAGTGATGCAGCAGATGCATGCCATGAATTATATGGATGCATTTGAAATCTACCTCTCATTGTGTTGAAGGCAGAATTAAAAGGCAAAACATCCTTAAGAACTAGGTCTATACATTGCAGAGACTGATAGCAAAACACACTTATTAAAAATAAAAGTCATATTGTCCCTTTACATAAAAGGTTGTGCTGTACCAGTAGAACAGTGGTGGTGAACCTTCAGCACTCCAGATGTTTTGGACCACAACTCTCACAGTCCTTTGTCAATTGTCACTGGTGATCTACGCTTGGAATGCTGGGGGTTGTGGTCCAAAACATTTGGAGTGCCAAAGGTTCGCAGGCACTGCAGTAGAGGCTGTGATTCCAGTGTCATGAAGGAGGTAAGACTGTTTCAAACAGGGTCCAGCACTTTGGATAGTGCCTTTAAAGTAAAAACTAACAATCAGATCAATTTCCCTGCCCTGGCAACATCACCAGTCTTAACTGTGCTCTGTGTGCCTGCCTGTCCACACTTTATCGATATAGCCCAAGAGCCAGTGTGGCATCACTTGACAGACTGACAGACTAGGATTCAGGAGGCTGGGTTTGGATACTCAGCCATGGAAATTCACTGAGGTGTGTGTGAGAGGCCATGGTTCAGCCTCTCAAACACTTCACTTCATTTGCAAACCCAGGTAGGCTCAGAGTAAGTCAAGTGCAACCTGACGGCACATAATAGCACATAGGAAGCCCAGGAATAGATCTGCTCCCTCAGTGAAAACTAGGGCATGGCTTGTTTTAAATGTACAGTGTACAAATGTACAAATTTAATTCATTCTCTGAGGCAATCCGCTATCTAAAAAATTTGTTATCCGAAATGCGGTTTCCCATAGGAATGAATGGGAAACCGATTAATCCGTTCTGGAGCCTAGGAAAAAGACACAGACACCTGTTGTTGTTGTTGTTGTTGTTGTTGTTGTTGTTGTTGTTGTTGTTGTTGTTGTTGTTGTTGTTGTTGTTGTTGTTGTTGTTTGCTCAAAAAGCTTTTAAAAGTGCAATTTAAAGGTACAGGTGTGATGATAAACGGGATAACTCTTTTTTACCAATGCATGCTGGAAATTCATTATCCAAGGCAGCCCATAGGGAAAATGTGTTATCTGAGGCAGCCCATAGGGAGAATTCGCTATCTGAGGCAGCAATTCGTCATCCGAAAAATTTGATATCAGGGGCATTTGTTATCCAAGATATTACTGTATATAGTCCATACAAATACATCAGAGGAGCAAGGTTGCTGATGTCAGTTCTTTCTCTTAATTTGCCATGAAACTGTCAAATATATTTATGGGTGGAATACACTAGTGTGCTTTCCCCCCTTCTTAACTTCTTTACGGACAAACTTTAACTCCAGCAGGGCCATTAAGGCGGGGTATAACCAGAATCTGGAAAAGTAACTTTTTGGAACTACACCTCTCCAGTTCTCCCAGCCCATAGTCCACAACAGTTCCAGTTCTGGCCATCTATCATCCAGAACAAGGTCAGATTTCCAACTTCAGAGCCCAACTGTGACCTTTCTGGGGGTAGCTCACTGGATCTTGCCCAAATGTATCTTGGAACCAGCATTCTGGAGATTTCAGGTCTAGTGGTCCAACCAAATTCATGCTTTTATTAAAACAAAAAGACTATAAAAGAACAACCTGATGGAGAAGAGGTTGCAATTCAATCACTTCTCTGGAGAGGAAACACCAGGGGAAGTAATGAACCCCAAATAGTGACATGTTTCTCACTGTGAGCTGCTTTTAACTTGAACTTGGTCAGACAAAGGTACCTGTATTTTTCCGTCCATAAGACGCTCCCAAAAATGAGATGACCCCAACTTTTTCAACCCAAAATTACAATTTCACAACCACATGGTTCTCTCCATGGCTTACTTCTATGAATAAGAGAGATTATCCAGGAGCTGAGTCATGGCAACTGGACTTCTTTTCTTGTGGGATCGAAAGGTTTCGCTACTCATTCAAGTAGCATTCTTCAGATTGAAAATGAGTAGAAAAATGTTTCAATCCCACAAGAAAAGAAGTCCTGTTTTATAGTTTGTTTGTTTTGTTTGTCCAAAACAGGGGCAGGCAAAGTGCAGTGAGCAGGCACAATTTGGCCAATCAGAGGTCTTTTTGAGATATCTAGCAGGCCAGGTTGCCAGTGAGTTGGGTGTCCGTCCCAATAAGAAAATAATGGTAAACCACTTCTGAGTGCCCTGCATCATCACCAACACCACACACATACCCTGTACACACAAAAAATTGAACAGGGCAATAAATTGGAACTGACTTGACAGCACATAATTTTAGTAGCCCTCCATAGAAACCCCTCCAGCATGTATTCCTATCAAAGAAGTGTTGTTGTTTTTCCCCTGCTTCCGCAGCTGCCTAGAAGTTTTGGTATCCTGGGAGATTTAATTCTCCCAAACTCAAAAGAGATAAAAATATAATTGAAAGTGAATGCCTCATCACTTCCTGTTTTAGTCTTTTTCTTAATTTCTTGGTATAGGTCACCTTTTCCAGGCCTTGCGCAGCACACAGAGAGCACTGGGGACAAACACTTGGTCCCCAGCCCCGCTGGAGTTGTACTACTAGAAAAAACAGCAGGAAACCTCTGACACTCGAGCTGCTTTGGACTACAGATCCCACAACCTCTCACCTTGAAGGTCATGCTGGCTAGGGCTTCTGGGGGCTACAAGCCAATTCCTTTCTTTATTGTACTTGTTGACCACCATGAGTTTTCATACAAGCTGGTGGTAAATAAGTCTCAAATAAAGTAAAGTAAAACAAAGGGCCAAAGATTTTCCACTTCAGCCTAAAATGAGAGAATAAAATATGAAGAGTTTTAAAAAATTAAGCCACATTTTAAACTCTCATTTTCAGCCTACCCCTTTCCGTTGCTTTGAGGACTAGTGAAGAGCACAGAGCTGAACTGAACACACCCACCCACATGCAAAAACAAAAGTGAAAATATTTTTTCTTTTCCTTATGACAACAGCAGCACCTCCTAAAGCGAACCTATGGCATGCCAACCTTTGGCACCCGGAACCCTTTCTGCGGGCACCCAACATCGCCCCTTCATTTGGGTTAAATTGCTGTATTGGCACTTTGCAAAAACTTAGTGGGTTTTGAATCTCAGTTTGGTCACTCGGTCTCTAAAAGGTTCGCCATCACTGTCCTAAAGGAAAAAATGCATTTTGTTCCTGCATTGGATAGTTCAGTTTGTAACCTAGGACTTACTTGTCCTCAGTGCACAGAATTGGAAAAATCTGATACTATGCATATTTTTTAGAAATGATTTGGAAACTACAGTGGACCCTCGTATAACAAACGGTTTGTATAACATAAAATCTGTGCAACATAAAAAATTCCAGATATAGGGGAAATTTGCTTAAAGGAATCGCCTATGGGGCGAATCCGTACAACATAAAAATGGTCGTGATTACGGATTACTCTGTTTTCTATGCATTCCTATGTGAAATTTGTATAAAGGAAAATTTGCTTAACAGAATTTCATTTGGAACGAATTAATTCCTTTATACAAGCTACCACTGTATTAGAACACCCTGACTTAAAAAAAATTATTCATCGTGTTAAAATAAAACATTCCATAATATTTTTTCTCTTTTTAATTTTTCTAATTTTTCAGAAGAAAAACCAAAAGGCTTCTGAAAAAAAAAAATGAATAAGGGAAAAGTGGTTTTTCCACAAATTTTTCTGTTTTTCCCCCTGGGCCTTCACATCTCTAGTCCAGCCCCTTTCTTGGGGGCTTTGCTCACATGAAGCAACAGATCTGGAGCTCGGAGATTCACCAGTCCATCAGACTGTCCATGTGAGGCAGAACATGGGGCAATCAATGTTTGGATTCATGTGGAGAGGCTTCATTATGGGCAAGTCTCTCATGTCCCTTCAGAGAAGCAAAGGTTTTAGTGCACCACATAGTTTGATTGAGTAGGGCTTACACACCTTCCCCTGAAGGCATATACGGTATATGTACTTAGGTGGCTTCTGATAAACGAATGTCTGCTTCCAGTCTTAGGTCCCTCCTCCTTCTGTACAACGAAGTAATAACACTACAGGACAGGAACAATGGTACTGCAACCTTAGCCAGACTAACTAATGGTACAAGAGGATAGGAATTTCAGTCTAAAATCAACTGGAAGGCCCAAAACCATGCCATCCCTGATCTGCAGGGCTGTCTTAAGGTCTGTGAAACCCTTCAAACACTTGATATCCATGCACTCCATGAGTAGGTAGTAAAGATTAACTAAATGCTTTGCTAACTGTGGGATTCTGCAACAGGTGAATGGAAACACCAATGGTGCTATAAAGGAGCAAGCTTTCCATTTGGTTTTCTCACCCTAGAAGCTCAGTTTTATCAAACAGGACAAAACTGCACATTAGAGCTAACTGATCATTAGAAGAAGAATCATTCCTTGGGCTAATTTTTGTGAGTGTCACAGCATCATTGCCTCCTGGCATTTGCAAATCAATTAGAATTGTTCTGTAATGTCTCTTTAGGAACTGTGCATCCTGTTTATCTGCAACTCTTGATGTCTCAAATAAGGAAGACTGCCTGAATCATATTTCTGGAAAACTAATGTGATTTCCGTTCCAAAAAAAGAGAGTTTGTTCCTATTAAAAACACACTGCTATTTCCTCCTACCCTTCTGCCCAACAATATATAGAAGGCAAAAATGCAACTGTTAGACTGCTACCACAATTTAGATTTGAAACACCTTTTCCTTAAAGCAAACCACCTTAAAAATCACTGTCTGCTTTTCAAATCACTGTTTCTGAAGAGCCCCCTTGGCCATACCCATTTTGACCACTGTGTCAGTTTTTCTTGTGGGGACCACTGGGGGTGGTGTTTTTTTAAAATCAGTTCCTGCACCCCCTTTTAAAGAGATTTGGTTGTATTTGCAACCATACTACGCCGCCTTTTTTGGTTTCCCCCCTGCTTCTGCTGTTTCCCTGTCGTAGTTTAAAGCGGTTCAGCCAAGTGCAAACAGGGAAGCCGATTGCTAAGCAACTGCTGAAGTGCGGACTGCCGAACCGCTGTAGCAACCACGTGACCACGGGAGGAGATAAGGTGATGCAAAATAAAAAGCGGCTGCTCAAGGAAGTACAGTAGCAGCCTTAGTTAAGAGCCTTGTGGTGCAGTGGTTAAATGCATGTACTGTAGGTAAAACTGTGCTCACAACCTGGGGTTCAATCCCAGGTAGCAGACTCATAGTTGACGCAGCCTTCCATCCTTTCGAGGTTGGTAAAATGAGTACCCAGCTTGCTGCGGGGGGGGGGGGGCCAGGAAATGTGTAGCCTGCATACTGTAATTAAAACTGTAAACTGCCCAGAGACTACTTGAAGTGGTATGGGGCGGTATATAAGCATAACACTTTGCTTTTTGCTTTCTCACTGAATTAAACTGAATTAACAGTATCAACCTAATAGCTCATAACAGCCAGTATGTGTAGTGCAGGCCTGCACAACGTGTACATTGCGGGGGATCAGTAGCCCGCAGGGCCATCAAAAGTAGCTCGCCAGGTCTCTGCCAGCCTCCTGATCCGCCGTCAGCAGGGGTGTGTTCGGGGTGGGCCTAGGCCAGCCTGCAACGCATGCTTGGCCCTCTCTGGCCTGCCCAACTGGTCTCACAGCCATGGCAGCAGCCACAGCAACAGAGGAGGAGGAAGGGGGAGGAGGAGGGGGGCCAGGCTGGGTGCCAGGGGCGGTTGGCCTTCTCTGGCCTGGCCTTGTGGCCACAGCAACAACCACAGCCATGGAGGGGGAGGGGGAGGGGAGGAGGAAGGCCAGGTTGATAAGGGAGGCCCCCCAGCCCAGTAATCATTTTAGTTGCTCTCTTTTTCACCTTTTCCAGTTCCACTGTCTTTTTTTAGATGCAGTGACTAGAATTTTACACAATACTCCAGGTGCGGCCTTACTATTGTTTTGTACAATGGCATTATAATGTTGGCTGATTTATTTTCAATCCCCTTTTTGATAATCCCTAGCATGGAATTCTAGGTTCTTCACCACTGCCACACATTGGGTAGACACCTTCATTGAGCTGTCCATGTCCACCAACACACCAAGATCTCTTTCCTGATCCATCACGGATAGCTCAGAGCCCATGAGTTGATAGATAAAGTTTTGATTTTTTGCCCCAATATGCATTACTTTACATTTTCCTACATTGAAACACTATTTCACAGCCCATTCCCCCAATTTGGAGAGATCCTTCTGGAGCTCTTCACAATCTTCTCTGGATTTTACCACCCGGAAAAGTTTAGTGTCATCCGCAAAATTGGCCACCTCACTGCTTAACCCTGTCTCCAGGTCATTTATGAACAGATTAAAAAGCACCAGTCCCAGGACAGATCCCTGGGGCACGCCGCTGTTCACCTCTCTCCATTGTGAAAATTTCCCATTGACACCTACTCTTTGTTTCCTGGATCTCAGCCAGTTCTCAATCCATACACCAGTTCTCAAGAGGAAATACCCCTAGTTTTTTTTTCTTGCCTGCTGCTGCCACCCCCCAATTCCCTGTCTGTGGGCAGCATCACTTGCTACTTTGCCTAAGGATGCAGAATAATATCAGATGATCTTTTGGGGCCCTCATTTCTACAGAACATAATTTTCCCTTGCTTATTGGTCTTTGAAGGGATTGGACAGCGCTATGGGATGATAAACAAGGATTGGCCCAGTGGACCAGCATGGATTAATCCATGCTGGCACGACATATGTTGACTCCCGTAGGTTTCATCCTGGTTTTCCTCCTGGACAAGGCTTTTTTCCACATGCAGACAAGCCTTGGATGGTTTATCTGCTGTGATAAGTTTCAAATTATGGTACCTGTAGGGAAATAACCTACACGGACACGGGGTTGGGTTCAAGTGTCAG
>JAHTLZ010003518.1:16117014-16139332 GCA_023846285.1 Phrynocephalus versicolor
GAAGAGAAGAGAAGAGAAGAGAAGAGAAGAGAAGAGAAGAGAAGAGAAGATTCTAGTCTTAACAAATCAAGCACATTCCTCCATCATCTCTAGTCAGGCCACACTATGATCCATGTAGAGACAAAAAGTGAGCATTGCAATCTATGAGCTGCTAATAACTTGCATGATGATAAACAAGAGGCTTGCTACTATCCTGGATCATATGCCCAGAAAAACAATCAAGCCCCCTTTTCTTTTTAGCGCTAAAACACATGGAAATGTTAGACTTATTTAGCATTCTGCTGCATGTTCAGACTCAGATACTGAGCTTGACTTTCAGTTTGATAGACATCCTCAGTCCTCCCAACCGTTCCAAACTAAAGACCCTGATGTTCATACAATCCCCAGTGTACTAAAAATACCCTTGGTGATGCAAACCAAGTAGATATTTCCCACCTAGAATTTTGCAGTAGAGGAGCAGTGCAATGAACCCAAATCTTCTCCCAGCGTATATCACCAGGGATGCTTTTCCAAGGACACACTGTTCTGTTCTATTTTGATTTTTTACACCAAAGCTATCACCATGGTATCTCCACTTTGTGGTGACTCCTCTACTGTCCATGGTAACATACTTTCCCCCTTCATCTCCAAGGAACAATCCGCTGGGACTACTGTGCCTGGCCAAAGATCAGAAGTCAAAGTCCTTCTCTTTCTACATGACTTATTGAGTAGGAACCTACCCTTGATTCTAGCACAAATCAAGAATCCGCAGACAAGCTCTTGTCAACTTTCTGGTTTGTCTCAGGTATGCCCCATCATGCCATTGGTCTTCTAGTATATAGCTTTTCTCTTCTTCTGCAATTGTCCATCCATAGTCACCCCACTTTCTCGGTTCTCTTTCGTTAATTTAAAAAACAAGGTGCAAAGTCATTTTCAGCCACAGTTTTAAAACTTCTGAGTGAACGCCAACTCTACATAACATTCCCTAACTCATCTATTTTAAAGCATGTTTTCAAAAAGAAACATTCATTGCTCATTTATTTCATCGTTAACAAGCTCAGGGTTAAGTGTCACCTCCATCTGGAATGGTGAGTAATGATTATTATTTCATTTATAAGTCTCAGAATCTTCTAGCTAGCTGGCTGGGAAATGCCAGGATTTACAAACCAAAAATTCTTTCTGCTCCATAGCAAAGAAAGAAAGCTGCTATAATGGTTTATTATGACTCCAGAGCCCTTTATGCAAAGAGATTCAGGAAAGATTAGAGCAGTGGTTCCTAACCTTGGGTTCCAGATGTTCTCGGACTAAAACCTTCAGAAGGCTTCACCATTCGCTGTTGCTGGGGATTCGAGATTGTGAAGCACAGGTTAGAGGGAGGGGCTGCACTCTTGTGTAATGAAATAAAACCTGGTTTATTATTCAGGGATGACATTAGCACGCCATTACCCTTCCTCTTATGCTATTTTCTCTTTCTGGAATACAAAGAAGAGTCCAGAAGCGTTTATGATTACGATAAACCACACCTTTGTGTGGGCAAACATTGCTTCATCTTTCGGACAACTAGGAAGAACAATTGTAAGCAGGAATACTGGAGTGGTTTGCCAGTTTCTAGTCCAGGCGCCTACAGCATTTGGTATTCCCCGGTGGTCTCCCATCCAAGTACTAACCAGGGCCAACCCTGCTTAGCTTCCGAAATCAGGCGAGATCAGATGTGCTTAGGGCATCTAGGCTAGTGATGGCGAACCTTTTAGAGACCGAGTGCCCAAACTGTGAATCAAAACCCACTAACTGCTATTCTGCTCTGGTCAGACCCCACCTGGAGTACTGTGTCCAGTTCTGTGCGCCTCAGTTTAAAAAGGACATTGACAACCTCGAGCGGGTGCAGAGGAGAGCGACTAGGATGGTTGAAGGCCTGGAAGAGATGTCTTATGAAGAACGGCTTAGGAAACTGGGAATGTTTAGCCTATCAAAAAGAAGACTGAGAGGGGATATGATAGCTATGTTTAAATATTTGAAAGGATGTCACATTGAAGAGGGAACAGGTTTGTTCTCCATGGCTTCAGAGACTAGGACTCGGGGCAATGGTTTCAAACTACAGGAAAAGAGATTCCATTTGAACATTCGGAGGAACTTCATGACAGTTAGAGCTGTTCGGCAGTGGAATATGCTGCCATGGAGGGTGGTAGAGTCTCCTTCTTTGATGGTATTTAAGCAGAGGCTGGATGGCCATCTGTCAGAAATATTGTGAAGGGGTTCCTGCTTGCCAGGGGGTTGGACTCGATGGCCCATGAGGTCTCTTCCAACTCTATGATTCTATGATTCTATGATTCTATGATTCTAATTTTTCGCAAAGTGCCGATGCAACAATTTAACCTGAATACAGGTGGCTGTGAAGAGTTGGTGTCGGGTGCCCACAGAAAGTGCTCCAAGTGCCACCTTTGGCACCTGTGCCATAGGTTCGCCAACACTGATCTAGGCATACAGAAGGCATAGCCTCGGCCAAAGAAAGCCTGCTGCACAAACTCAGTAATAATATTTCGGTGATTTGGAAGAGGCTTGTTTCAGTTAATGGGTTATAAAGCTCATTTTTATTTCAAGTTGTGAATAGTTGGTACATCTGTTACTCCTAATCCTCGTTTATAAATAGCAAAATAAAATCCAGACGTGTATGCCAAAAATAAAAGAAGTAAGATGTTGTAAAACATTTGTTATAATCATGCTCTTAGGCAGACATTTACCTGGAGTAAATCCTAAAGGGTTCAATGGGGCTTACTTCTAAGTAGACATCAGATCGCATTGACAGGAGCAAAATATGGTTAAGGTGATTCTACTTGGATTTCCCCGAGTAATGAAGTTGGAAGGGCTTTTCATGGCCACCAATTCCAACTCCCCGCTCATGGCAGGAATACAAATCATATGAAATCTGCCAGGTATGCCTTCAGCACTTGAGTACTCACCATCTCTCAAGGGAACTGGTTCCATTGCTGTAGTCCACTAGATAATTACTATTTTGCAGTGTCATTTCGAAGGTACTGTGGTACCTTGTATGAAGGAATTAATTTATTCCAAATGAAATTATGTTAAGAAAATTTTCCTTTATACAAATTTCCCATAGGAATACGTTGAAAACAGGTTAATCCCTAATTGCAACAATTTTTATGTTGTACGGATTTGCCTCATAGGCGATTCTGTTATGCAAATTTCCCCTATCTCCGGAATTTTTTATGTTGTGCAGATTTTATGTTATACAAACCAATTGTTATATGAGGGTCCACTGTATTTATTAAGAAATTTAAGAGTAATCTGCTACTGTAATGGGTGATACTTACTGCTTTACCTCTTGATACCTGTCCAAGACATGTTTTTTAATTTGATATTAATGGGAGGTTTACTCCAGAAGTCAACAAAGAGATTTTGTCAAGGCAATTAAGGAGGAGAAGAATTATGTATCACTTCCATATCCGTCACTGGGCAAATCCTGCCAACCTCCATATAGATGTTCATTCATTAAACCCAGAGACATTGTTATCTTTAATCTGAACCTAACAGGAGTAGGATGAAAGGTATGTGACAGTGCAGGCCTATACCTATCTTCTCAGAAGTAAGTCCCAAATGGCTCAGTGGAGTTTACTGTCTAATAGAAATGCAGATGAACAGTGGAGCTCTGGAGGGCAATTACCCATTTCTAAAATACTGTATAAAGGATTGCACACACAGCAGCTGCCCTCTCCAAAAAATGCAACCATTTTGTATTGGTTTAAGAAAACATAATTAGAAAGAAAAAAGCACTGTCCCTCCTTCTACTGGCCAAAATTAAAACCAATTTAGATTTAACGGGTGCTGCCCCTGCGAGGTTGCTGCATGTTTCATGCCATCCCCTGGGGAGCAACAGTTTGTCTACCCCGCCGTAGTAAATCATTCTAGGTTCTACAATTACAAGTTTGAATTGGGATTAATTATGTCGTAGGAACAGCCAATTTAGTTTAATCCAAGTTAGTCTTATTCTGAGTGAATATTATGGGGAAGAACTCATATGACTGATGCGGACAAGAGCAGGGGGAACAAACTGAAAAGCCAAAACCATAGTAAAAACTAGACAATAAACAGAAAAGTTTTGCAGTCTTGCTCCATGTTACTAATAATTTCTGGACCAATATAGAATAAAATTCACCTGGGTTAGGAGAAAAACCTATAGAGCAGAAATTAAGTAAAAAATTAATACAAGTATACTTCTAGCAGGTTTTATAATAATTAGACATATTGATATTCGCTTAGAATTTATCTGTTTAAAATTAATTTCCCCTGGGACAGGTTAACGTGGAAACTCTTTCCGAATCTTCCAGTTTTATTTCCTCTAACACACCGCATCCTCTTTCCTCATTGGAAGCCCACACAAAAGTCAACTGAGCGAGAACCAAATAAATACTCTTAGCTCTAGAAACAAAGGCACATGCTGCAGTTTGTAATAGGCTCTCAGATTTCATTAGTGCAACAATATTTTACCAACCTTGTGTCTGGATTCCAAAGTGTTTAAAATGGAAATGGTGGGGTCACAGTACATTATGCCGGAAACTGTTTAGTGTTGGGAATGAAGCTTCCAGAATCCTCCAGATGGTGGGGTCAGTAATAAAAGGAGTAAAATTGCCAAGTGTCCCATTGTGCTGCCACCTTGCCATCAAATATTCTATGCTATTTCATTTCAGACAGATTGATGAACCTTTTCCTCTTTCCCCCAACCTATTAAGGATTGTAGAGCTTAAAAGATAGATCTTTATCTTTAGTCAGATGGAAGATCTCATACATTATTACTTATTGTTCTGCCCCTTCTACATAGGCCCAAGGAGAACAGTTCTATGATATATTCTTCTGTGGTAATCAACACCATTTATAGATTAGCATCACTTGCTCCATCAAGGAAGAAAATTATGCAATTGTTTTTTTCCTTGATGATTCATTTCATTATTTTTCTTATTTTAATGCTTTCAAACGTTCTTCATGGTTTATTTTAAAAGGATTATCAGCATACCTGCTGTATTCCAAAGTGCTTCACAAACAGACTGACCTTTATTTATCTTACTATGGATTATTTTTATGATGGAATCTACCCCATTTGAATTGTTTGGGGTTAAATATACTGCCAATTGTATTTGTAAAATAGTTTAAGACTTGGTTTTAGCAGTAGTTAGCTACCAAGTAGGATCTGAGACACACATTTAAGCAACACACTCAACAATTTGGGAGCACTCAAATTGAAAATAATTCAACATGCATTATTTATATTTTACTGTGCATAAATCATTTTTCCATACTCAAAATCAAGGAGGCTAATGAACATGTATTGATTTCAATGCACAGATAGAAGAAAGTAGAATATTTTTAGGGTGATTATCTGTCTTGAATTAACTTTTCCAATGAGCTTTATATTTTTACCTGGTTAATTTGAAATAGTGAGTGACATCTTCAGATGGTAACACTTAGATGCCTTACAACTTGAGTATCCCTCTGTACCCAATTTTCTCTAGGTCAGATGTTAAACCAAGAATGTTAGAGGTCGTAGTTATGAAGAAGATAACAAGCATGGCTTTTTAGGAGATCTTCATTTCTCCCTACCTTTCGGAAGGCATTAAAAACTCTACTTTTCCGAGAGGCGTTTGGTGACTAGTAATTTTTTTTAAAAAAATTCCTCTCTCTTTACCCGCCATCTGTTAACTGTTAATTGTCATTTTTTTTATTTGCCCTGTTAGTTCATTCTTGTTTTTAAACTGTTTTATTTGTTGTTTAATTTTGTTTATATTCCTTTTGATGTAAACCGCCCGGAGTTCCCCTGGGAAGATGGGCGGTATATAAGCTCAATAAATAAATAAATAAATACATGTCCCATGGTTCCTTGCACCCATCATGTAACTAAGGGTGCTAATCTTTAAAAAGAGCTAGTTGGGACATGTAGCCTTTAAAAATTGTAGACGCCTAAGCTAAGACTTCATTAATAATAATTGATAGTATGATATCTCAACCAACTAAATGAACTCCCCAAGATTTCTTGTACCTGGGATTTCTGTGGGAAATGCTCAGAAGCCACCCAGGTTCAGGAATCCTGATATGTATAATTTTACGGTGCCTGACATTTATTTTAAATATTCTGTTTCTGAAGATCCATGATGCCTGGAACACTGCAGTTCAAATGTTGAGGGCTCCAGGAAGGAGGAATGGAAAGAAACCTGGGGTAACCTAGCAAGATGCCTAGTGAGAATTCCTAATAGTTCTTGTTGTGTATGAAACAGAAGGGCAAGATGAGATGTTGTTCAGGGTCTTTCAATGTTTCAAAGAAGACATGCATTTGAACTTGCATTATGTTACTGGTGAGGATGGATAGTCTGCATTTTCTTCGGGTGGGGGGGGGGGGATGAGCCGTTTCCAGTTGTACACATTTTTCATTTATTTATTGCATTTTAAACTGCAGAGCCCAATCCTGACTTCAGTTTACACAGTGAAGTTTACTATTTGTTGCATTACAGTTTTTCTGAAACGGAAAGAGCCATGCTGGAAGTTACTTCACTTCTGGAGCTGCTACCACAGGGGTGCTGTGGTTTCAATGGCAGTCTTTGCCATGGTAGCACTGAAATGTTTCATGTGTCCTGGGGACATGTTTTTGCTATCAGCAGCAAGAAAGGGTACAGAGCTTACTGAAGCAGACAGTGCTCACTTCCCCCAAATGTCTTTTTGTTATATTTCATACTGTTGGTAATTTTTAAGTCCCACTATGGTGAATGAGTAAACAAGCTTCAGAAAAAAAATAAGACTGTAAAAAATTAGTAGTCAATAATTTTGCCAACTTTATTTTTTCCTTTTTAAACAACACTGAACAAGTGTTTTTTGACAGGTCAAGCCAGTAGCCCAGAGCGCAAAAATCACTTATTAGAATATTCAGGCTGAAAACAAAGCAAAGCCCGACAATTAGACCCATCTCAAAAAAATGCCACCCGAAAAGCAAACTGTCCCCCCCCCCCCTTCAGCATGTGAACACAACCTTCCCAGTTCATATGCCACTCGTCCACCAAACCTAAGTAGATAGAAATACCTTGTTTGTTTTTAATGAGGAAACCAAAACATATCCCATAGCAACAAGGCAATAAAGAAGGCCATGGCAACCTATGTCACAACAGAAATGCGTCCTGTAGTGTAGTATATTAAAGGCTAACAAATTTGTCAGAGCATATTTGCTCTGGATTGGTGGCTCTTTCATCAAACCCACTGATATCCCAAAAATGTGTTAAAAAGTGTATTGTAAGAAATTAGTTATTTTAAGGTTGAGTTAGCCAATCATCCTGTTCTTAAAACAAAACAAAACAAAACCTAGTCATCCTGTTCTTTAAAAAAAGCAGGCAACAAACCATTTAATATTTAGGTCATGAGGAGGTTCCTGTGGTAATTTCAGCAGCAAAGCCTGTGCAAGCTTCAGCCCCATCCTGGCCAGTCAGTTACGAAAATTCAGCCACAAGTTCCTTAGTTACCACCCATCAGGTTTGGATGGTAACTAGGGAAAAGCCATTTATAGTAAGCACTCTATTACCTTCACACATGCCCAAACCTTTTCAGGTTTGCCACTGAATATAATTGCTACAAGTCATTCAACACAAGCAAGAGACAATTTTTCTGGCTGCCACTGAACTCGGGCCACAAAACATAATCAAGGAACACAGATATGCCTGTGAAGATTCTCAGTCATCCAGGTGAGTTTATCTGGAAGTTGAGTCATGGCTACTGGACTTCTTTTTTGAGAGATAGAAACGTTTCGCTGTTCATCCAAACAGCTTCATCTGTCTGAATACAGCTAGTGCAAATCCTCCATCTTATAGTCAGCTTTGACCTCTTGTCACTCTGGCCTGAATTAGGCTCATAAGATGAACAATGGACTAAATAGGCTCATTAGGGAGACAATAGGATTCTTAGCCTTAAGGTGAACAATGGCCTAAGGTGCTGAAACCCGTTAGCTATGGCCTTGGTGGTGAAGGCTTTTTGATTTGTCTGGGTACTTTGGAAAGCACAGCCTGATAAGTAGCAGATAGACTATGCCAGAGCCCACCACCTCTGTTGAGGGAGGGGTTTTCAATGCTCACATGAATGGCCTCCCTTACTCCTCATTCAAACCACCTCTTTTCTTTGTCTAATATGTGTACATCCTCATCTTTGAAAGAGTGCCCTTTGTCCTTCAAATGGAGATGTACTGCTGGGGCAGAGACTTGTCCACCCAAAGGATCCGATACCAAACCATAAAAGGAGCTATATAGTATATGCAGCCCTCCAGATGTTTTGGACCACAACTTCCATAGTGCTTTGCCGTTGGAAAGACAGGCTTTGATTTCTGGATGTTGAGGTCCAAAACATCAGGAGGGCCGAAGTTTGGACATGCCTGATTCCTGGTTTGCCACCACATTGAAACCACCCAACTGCAGGTTGTATAGTACAGTACTTGTCACACACAACAGGTGATCAGAGCAGGATCAAACCCCAGGCTATAGTCCTGGTTTGCAATGTTCAGAGACAAACTGTTTTTGTTTTTCAAGGTTTCATTTTGAAGACCGCTTATGCCTTGTTTGAAACCTAGAAGAAATTAATCCAGTGGGGAAGGAAGGAGTAAGGAAGAAGAAGCAACACAGGAGCATAGAGTCTGCCAAAACCGCTTTTGGTACTTCATGTAAACCATCCTAACATGGAAAGTGTTATCTCGCAACAGTTATGGATTGCAACAGGTTTTTTAGCAATCTCTCAAGAAAGGAAGTCCAGTTGCCATGACTCAACTTCCAGACAAACTCATCTGGATGACTGGGAATCTTCACAGGTTTTAGCAGATAGTCTTCAAGTAGATCTTTTGGTAGATTTTACAGCATGTATTATTAATTCTTGAAAGTACCCTTGTTATGACTAAAGCTTTGTTTTGCCTTTCAATCTGATCTTGAACTTTTAAACTATGCTGGAAATCTTGCCCCCCTCCCAATCATTGAAACCTCAAATCCCCTGCTTCTCACGTGCACCAAGATCTGCCTATTACACTTCACTAGTATATACTGTACTTGGGCAGTATTTAATGCTGCCATTCTGCTACAGCAGATCACATTACCTAGTTCTAGACTACATACAAGGGCAGAATCACTGCCATTTCTAGTACTTCAACTGAATTTGTAAGGAGCAACCAACAACAGCATACTTAGGAACCAAATGTACCATCATATAGGCATGTGTGGAGAAACAACAACAATGCACCTCTCATACACACTTTCCCCCCTCTGTTGATATCACACTGGATTTAAGCGCAACAGACAACAATCAAATGCTACTGGTCATCCTACCACACCTTTGCATCCTGTCAGTCTCAAAGCACCCAGTTTAATAGGAAAAGCAATGAGATTCTCGCCAGTGAGTCTCCTGATATTTTCATGCAAGAGAGACTCTGAGCACATAGATCCAAGATTCCTAAGATGTAATCAAGAGCCCTGAAATCAACTGATTTTCTTATCTCTGCCTGGCATCTGCATTGTGTTTGAATATTGCCTGCTCAGAGAGTTTAAGAGGAGGGGGAAACATGAAGAGAGGACCTATGCTTTCCATAATGAGAGATGGGCTGTCAAAGCTGCGCTGGAGCATAAAATGTGTGAGCTGCCTTCTTTAATAAGAGCTCTTTCTACTTCAGCTGCTATGTGATTTCAATACCCAAGTCTTGTACTTGAGTTATGATTAGAGCACATGCCCATCAACTGAAGAAGACCTACATTTTACTCCTGTTTCCATCTCCAGCATTTTCTTTGATGGCAGTCAAGACATCCACATTTCTCTAGTTTACCTTTCCAGTGTAGGGAGCTTAATAAAGTAATGCTGTTGTTGCAGGTTTTAATCAATTGCTTAGTGACTGGAGAATTAGAGATATTAATTTGCACCAGGCTTTGGAAGAAGAGAAGTAGACGATGGCCATAATGTAGGGCAGTGGTTCCCAACCTGGGGGTCGGGACCCCTTTGGGGGTTGACCATGAGCCATTGGGGGGAAAGGCACAAACGGCTTGGGTCTGGAGGAGAAGGGGGAGGAAGCAGGGGAAAGAGTGAGTTACAGCTTGGTCAGTTCAAGGGGATGTCAGTCAATGGCACCAGAGGCTGTGATTGGCTGAGGGTGCCTGTAGAGGGAAGTTCTCTATGGCACTTGCAGCAGTGGCCTGCCAAAGGGGGCATGTGGCCTCTTCCAAGCAGGGCAAGGGGTCACCACAACATGAGGATCTGTATTAAAGGGTCGCAGCATTAGGAAGGTTGGGAACCTGTGTTCTAGGGCATAATTGTAACATGGATGGCTAGCCAAAAGTCACAAAAGCAGCATCAGAAAGTGAATCATGGAACAAGGAAGTGGCAGAGCATGGAGAAAGGCATTGCTTGCCCTCTCCCTGCCTGCTACTTCTATTCTCCGAACTGCCTTCAATGGCTCCATATTTTAAGACAATTTTGATAGTCATCTGCAAACCACCTAATATGTCATGTGTGACAGAGATTCTATTTTTAAAAATGCCTATCATATAGCAACGTTTTAAAATAAATAAATGAATAAGCCCTCAAAACAAGAAGTGTTTGAAGAGAAATGGGAAGAGAGAGAAGAGATAAAATCAAACACTGCAACTTTTAAAATAGCATATACAGTATGTTTCCCCCTACTTATCAGATTTTCTTGAAAGCTGCTCTCAGTTCCACAGGGTATCTTTTTTTCTAGAGCAGTAAAACACACACGGCATGTCACTTTGAAATAAGTTCTTTTTTGAACAGTTATCTGCAAAATATATGTCTCTATCTTCCAACTCCAGCATAACTATTGGTAACTAAGAAAAAGGAAAGTCATGTGGATTCTCATTTAACAAATATAGCAGTTGTTATCAGTTGGCTTGCCTAGTCGTCTTTAAGGCTTGTCATTCTTTCGATGGCCTATCTGTGTGTCTGAGGATGAATATAGGATGAGTAGTAATTAGAGATGGGCACAAAATGATTTTTTTGTATTGTAATTCGTTATTTGTTTCACTACATAACTAAATGAAAAACAACCCTAGGGGCAAATTTAACACAAACCGAACCGAGCCAAGAAAAATTGGTTCGGTTTGGTTCAGTTCGTTAATGGGGGGAGCGGAGATGTCTCCTACCTGGTGCTGGTCCAGAGGTCCTTTCATGCCGAGCTGCACGGAGGGAGCACGCACCTCGTCGGTGCCATCGAGGGACACGGTGGGCTCGAGCCTCAGCCCAGCCCCAGGAGGAAAGATAAGAAGTAGGCCACGTTTAGGTGGCCAGAGCAGCGTGGCTTTGAAGCCGCCCCCTTGCGCCTCCCTCCCGTGGCCTGTTATCACGGGGCCGATCGGGAGGGGAGATAAGGAGGCCGCGCTTAGGTGGCCAGAGCAGCGCGGCTCCAACGCCAATCCCCCTCTTTATTCTTCCCATACCCATTCGTAGGCATGCCCCAGCTCCAGCCAGGCCCCAGGGGCCGCACAGTGGCAGCTGGAAACAAGTGGGTAAAAACGAATAACAAATTAACGAAACAATGAAATGAATTTTTCTGTGAAAATTCACCAAAAACAAAATGAAACAAAACGAACTCCTTAATGAAACGAAACGAAACAAAACACCATTTTTTAATTCATGCCCATCTCATGTGGGTCATATTATTGGAGCTCTAAAACAAATCTAGCAATTTGGCAATGACATAGTATAATGACTACTAGCATATACTAGGTTAGAGAGACTCTGGTTCAGATCCCCATTCATAGGTGGAGGTGATCAAGAGAGCTTGAGTCAGCCACTTTCTGTCAGCCCAGTAGACTTCACAGAACCGATATAAAATAGTATAATGCATTGAGTTCTTTGGAAGAGAGATAAGAGGTATGTTATCATAAATAAGCCTTTCAAATAAAGCTGTTTCAGACAACGGCCTTGACATAGGCCAATCTTTTTTTGATCTCGTATCCTCCAGAGATATCCCATTACCTCAAACAGTATGCAGGGTGTTTTAAGGACAATGGAAGTTTTAGTCCACCAGAGTGAAGCATGCCAGGTTAGAGACAGCCGGCATAAGCAACAGCCCTGCTTTAACACAAAGAGTGGGAAGGGAGTGTTGTTACCCGACAACTTCCCTAAGCTCTGGCGAGCTGAGCAGGTGTGGTGAGGGACTTTGGGAGCTACAGCGCAACACCATTTGGGGAGCCAGTTTCCTATCCACGGTCCAGAAGCTCTGAGGTATTTTGGGCACACAGAGAAGTTCCCATTCATGAAGCTTTCCCATCTTTGACTCTGATTTTGGGTGTTTCTTGTCATTGGATGCTCTGAACCCTGAACACACAAAGCTTCATTGCTCTGCTCTCCTCCAAAACCTGCTAGTTTGGACCACTAAGTCTGAATCTCAGTTTCACGCTCAGTCTTGTCTGGCTGGCTGCCTGCCTGCCTGTCACACCATAGAAAGCTGTGGTGAACCTACTTCATAATGCTATCGAAAAACAGGATACATTTTGTGCCTATCACCTCCGGTTTCCTGGGATATAAATGAGAGGAAAAAAAGGTAAAGGTTCCCCCTGCACATGTGTGCTAGTCGTGTCTGACTCTAGGGGCAGTGTTCATCTCCATATTCAAGCCAAAGAGCCAGTGTTGTGCAAGTCCGTGGCCATGTGGCCGGCATGGCTGCAAGGAAACACTGTTTTTTACCTTCCCGCTTTTTACAGCGGTACCTATTTATCTACTTGCATTTACATGCTTTTGAACTGCTACAGTAGGTTGACAGGAGCTGGGATTATCAGCGGGAGCTCACTCCGCTGCATGGCACCTGAGATTCGACCTCAACTCCAATGCTTCTAAAACATGTGTATTTTTTTAAAAAAAAACATATATGTCTATGTATATATTTTTTAAAATCCATGGCGTGTGAATCTTGAATGCTTGGGGAAGCGAGGGAATGACGTCTCTAAGAAATAGACAATCGGGTAATAAGGGAATTTGGGGTCGCCAGAACTACTTTCTGTTCATAGGAACAGAGCAAGAGTTGCTGTATGAATAATACTGACCTATTTTCAGTGTTTAATTAGTGCCAGGACTCAGTTTTGGCATCTGCTTTTCTTACAAATTTCCAGTGTTTCTGCTTTCAGCTCTGTTTGGTACCCCTTCGTAAAAGCAGCATTCTACTACAATTCTTCTCTCCTTTCTCTTCTTCTTTTTGCACTGTCATCATTATTGCTCAGCCTTGGAGTTGCACCCACGGAGTTACAAAGCATACAGCCCCCCCCCCCCCCTTCCCGGCAAGTATGGCTCTCCAAGATTATGAAAGAAAGAATTTCCGATCAGAATACTGGACTGTATATTATTTCTAGAGAGAAACATCCTGGATTCTCTTCTTGCGAGAACTGAGCACAGGCTATTTTACTGCTGAAGTTAGTTTGGGAGATTACAGCTGTTGTCAGAAACTGCAGTGAAACCTGATGAACCCTTAGGAATCCCTGTTACAGACATGGAGTGAAGGTCAGCCGAAACTTAACAGCTGTCCCCGATGAAATGTTACCCTGTTTTATTGCCATCTGCGCTCGTGACTAGTACAGAAAACATTTACCAGCTATTCTTTCCATGTATAGCTTTTCTCTTTCCTTTCTTATTGATCTGCAGTGCCAGCTGCCGTCAAATTGGCATAAGAGTTGTTAAAATATAACACGTTTGTAATAGGAATATGTAAAGAGTTGCTATAATATAACACTGTGGTGCTGGAGGAGAGTCTTGAGAGTCCCCTGGACTGCAAGGACATCAAACCTATCCATCTTGAAGAAATCAACCCCAAATGTTCACTGGAAGGACAGGTTTTGAAGCTGAGGCTCCGGTACTTTGGTCACCTCATGAGGAGAGAGGAGTCCTTGGAAAAGTCCCTGTTGGGAAAGATTGAAGGCAAAAGGAAAAGAGGACAGCAGAGAAAGAGATGGTTGGACGGTGTCATCGATGTAACCAATATGGATTTGACAAAACTCTGGGAGGCAATGGAAGACAGGAAGGCCTGGTGAGCTCTGGTCTATGGGGTCACAAAGAGTCGGACACGACTGAATGACTGAGCAACAACAACACATTGGAAATGATTCCTGTTTGTGGGTGAAGCACACATGCATGGTCCAGGTTTCTGTGTGCCATCCTACAAAACTGTTAGTGAAGGATTTTCCCTGCTGTCAAATGCTTCTGGTGACAAGTGGCAGCACTTCCCCGAACAGCACTAGGCCTGTTGCATGCACTAAGAAGTAAACTCGCTTGCAGCAGGGGGCAAATGAGACAGGGAGGCCACATTAAATATTGTTCAGGCAACAGCTTTAGCATGCAAAGCCTTTCCAAAGGAGAATACTGTTTGGTTTTATCATTTCAGGGGATCTCTTGCCAGCACTGCTCTCAAGTATTCTGGGATATTGTAGGTTCAGGGATTGGTGAAGAATTGTGTACTGGATTTCCCAGACAAAGGTGATGTGATCTAGCATATTGATTTGCATTCCTGGATCAGGCGGGGGGGGGCTGGCATTTGAGGCCTTCACTATTCTATGAGTCTATGGTGATTGATTCTATATCAGTGAATATCAGTGACTTGCTATGGCGTGCAGGTTACACATTGTCTTGAGTAGCCATACAAATCCAAATACAGCCTGAGATAAAAACAAAACTGTTTATGAGTGTGATCCAAAGGGAAGACCAAGGTCACACATTTTGCAGTGAACAATAAACAGGAACCAATTAAGGAAAAGGGTGGTATGGAAGCTAGATGCAAATATGTTTCACCAAGTAGCTGAGTTCCACAGAAGCACTGGAAAGCCGGGAACTGTTGAGTAGGTTGGACCTTTAGAGCCACAACCAAATCCAAAGCCAACCATTTGAGGAAACCCTCTACTTCTGAGGAGCTCTGTAACTCCCAAGATACGTGTGTCTTCTTGGCTCTTAAATGTCTGCTTTGGGGCAAGGTGTTACCTGTATCTGGACCATCTGTTGCTGACATCTTGTGGTCCAGGTGGCCAGTTGGCCCCATCCTATGAGAAGCTTCCTCAGGAGCATCCTCTGAGGGTACTTCTAGGCCTCCTCTTTCTGACAGCCTTCCTCTGTCAGGTCTGCTCTTGCCTTCTGCATTTGGGTCATAACAATGCAACACCAAGGTGATAACAGCGACAATAGAGGTTGGGATAATATTAGGATTATGGAATTGTGGACAAGCTAGCAAAGGGGGTCAAGTCTGGGAGTCTACAAGAAATAGTTTCTCCATACATTACTTATACTGCATTTCCCCCCATTGGTGCAAATAGCAATTTTACAGGGGATTTCACTTGGTGAATTGATCCCAATCCACTGCCCTCTCCCCAAAAGTTACAGCTATTAACATTTTCCCCCAAATAACAAGATAACCCTTTTCTGGAACAATCTATATAATGTCTAATTATGGCTACACAGAGGGTTTTTCCCCTTAAAATATATATCTTTCTGGTATTTGATATATTCCACAATGTACTGAGATAAACTCACAGTCCCATCCTCTATTTAAATCTATTTGGTGACACTGTAGTTAAAGGGATTAAACTGGTTTTAGTACAAGTATTTTATCATAACTGAGTTTTGGGCTTGACTACAAAGCATTTCTTCTAAGGTTTTGAAGATTTTTTTTAACAAAAAGCCTTATTCAGCACATATCAAAAGCACTTCCAATTACATTTTACTACAGTAAAAGAGCTCAAATTAAATATCCTTTATAATCTCATGTTTCCCTCCTAAATATAGATCAAGAAAATGAAATGAAACAGGGTGGAATAAAAGAACAAAGTAGGCAGGAGGAAATAGAAAATAGAAAGGCACCATGACAGAGGGAACTTGCATGTATTTGCTCTGAAGTCAGTTCTGCTGAACCCGATAGCACTGCAGTCAAGCAAATGTGTGTAACACTGCAACCTGACCTAGCAACATAAACCCACTTATGAGGGAACAGCTTCCATTGAATTCAATGGGGCTCACTTCCAAATAAATATTGAACATAGCCTAGCTGGAACCAAAGGCAGGCATGGCATCAAGAGCAAAGACTCGAATGCTAAATTCAGAAGTACCCCACCACCACCACCAAACAAGCAAAATGTGTTCCCAACACACACACACCCTTGTGTTTAAATGACTCACCATCATCCAGGCACTAATTCAGAGATCACATCACTAAAAACAAATGTAAGGAAGAGCTGTGCTGGATCAGAACAAAGGCCTATTTAGTCCAGCACTCTGCTCCTATAGATGGAAATGAAATGCCAATGAAAGGTGGTGAAAGCAGCAGCACTTTCCTACTGATTTGCACCAACAACTATTATTCAGAGACATACTGCCTTTGAGAAAAGATACAGCACACACCCATGAAGACTACTAGTCTCTGATAGCCCTTTTTCCACAGTAGAGCTGGCCCAAGTTATATTCCTGCCTCAAGCTGAGTCACAAGTCAGCATCCTTTCCCTATTCCATGTACACAGTATAAGAGTCTACTGAAATGGCAGCCATAGCTTAGTAACAATGTTGACAGGCAGCATTTTCAGCATATATCAAACAACAGGTTAGTTTGGAAAGCCTAGGGCAGGACTTGAGACACGTACAGCTCTGCCCTCCAACAGAAGGATCTGGCCGTAGGTTGCAGCTCCCAGCATCTGTGACCTGAAGTAGCTGCTTCACTCCACCAAAAGTCATACTTGATGACTTTTTCCAGTCCTTTTTTAAAAACCTGGTCATGTTTTGTGTCCATTGCTACACCTTGCACTGGAGACTCAATAGTTTTAACTAAATATGTACTTTGTGAAGACTCTGGTCCCAGCAGGGTAGAATTTTGGGCACCCACTCAGCAGAACGAATTGAAAAACCCTTCATCGCAAAAGGTCTACTTCCTGCGATTTGAAGAAAGTAGAGTGATATATACTACTGTTTAAAGAAAACTTTTCCCTATCTACTCTTTTCATACAATGCAAAGTTTTCTATACCTCTTGTCATGTTCCCTTACTCACCTTTCCCCCCAAGCTAAAAGACCCATATGTTGCAACCTTTTAGCACAGATAAATTGCTCTGATCCATTGCTAATTTCATTTGTAAGTTTCCATATCTTTTCCATAATGACAACCGGAATATTATTTTAATTTAAAAATTTCTTTAGTTCTTTTTTTTATTTCTTATGAAGCAAAGGAGATGTTAGTCTTCTATATTAATAGCATTGCTCATGACAGTACATTGCATATCCCTGTATAAAATCATCTAATAGCTTAATAAGACCAGGGGGTGGGAATACGCTGATGACTCTCAGCTCTATATCTCCTTTTCTCCATCTGCCACTTCATCCCTGGATACTTGCCTGGAGGCTGTACTGGGATGGATGAGTGCAAATAGACTGAGGTTGAACCAGGCAAGATGGAGGTCCTCCAGGTGGGGTAACCGGGTGTTGGTGGCTTGGGAAACTCCCTCAGTTTTTTTTTGGGGGGGGGGGCGGGCAACTCTCTCCAAGTAGGATGAAGTGCGAAGCCTGGGCATACTACTGGGTCCTGCGCTTTCTCTGGAATCCCAGGTGGTGACAGTGGTCCGGTCTGCCCATTTCCATCTTAGGTGGATTGCTCAGCTCCATGCCTTCCGGACCCTGGTGCTCTCGCCACGTTGGTCCATGCACTGATAGTCTCGAGATTAGACTACTGCAATGCTCTGTATGTGGGGCTGCCCTTGAACTTAATGCAGAGGCTCCAGCTGGTGCAGAATTCTACAGCTAGATTAGTGACAGGGTTAAGGAAAAATCGACATATTACCCCCACGCTGGCTGCGCTGTACTGGCAGCTGATCCATTACCGCATTGACTTCAAAGTTTGAATGATGACATACTGTACAAAGCCCTAAACGGTGTGGGACCTTGTTATCTCTTAGAGCAGCTCCTACCGAAAGGAACTGCCCATTGTACCCGATCGTCCCAGGCAGGGCACTTGAGGGTGCGATCACTGAAGGAGGCTCATAAATCACTAATGAGGAGCAGAGCCTTCTCAGTGGTGGCCACTCAACTTTGGAATCAACTCCCGCCTGAGATTTCTTTGGCTGCTATGCTGTCTACCTTTAAGAAACTCTTTAGTACATGGTTATATAGAAAGGCTTTCCCCAGTTTTTAGTTTATCTTGCTATACTCTCTGCTCGTTCACCCTTTTGCACTCCACCTTCAATTTTCTGTTCTTCTATTTTTTTATTGTTTGTTGTGATTCACTTTTCCTTATTGTGTTCATTATATTTTATTGTGTATGTGTGTGTGTGTATATATATATATATAAAGAAAATAGAAAGCCTTATTCAGCACTTATCAAAAGCATTTCCAATTACATTTTACTACAGTAAAAGAGCTCAAATTAAATACATGTTATAAACTGCCCAGAGTGGCCATTGTTGCTAGATGGTGCAGTAAAAAATTCTAATTAATAAATAAATAAATAAATAAATAAATAAATAAATGTGTGGTCTCCCCATTTGTTGCAGTTACTGTTCTTCGTATCTCTCTATGGCAGGGCGGTGAACATCTCTCTCAAAAGGGAATCTGTTCTCTTAAAATATGCATGACTCTCCTTTTCCCCCGTATTCTTTCAGTTTTTCGTTCCTATACAATACTTGAGGTAACATCAAGGGCTGATGGTTTAATGCAGTGGTGACAAACCTTCAGTACTCCAGATGTTTTGGACCAGAACTCTCATAGTCCTTTGTCATTGGCAATACAGGCTTGGAATTCTGGGAGTTGTGGTCCAGATTGCATTGCTTATCTATTCAGTAATAACCCTCATTGATAACAATGTGAAAGTAAGCCCCATTACTCTGAAGGATAATTAAACTTATGACTTTTTAATGTGTTGAGGAAGAGGGAAAGTAGATATTCTCTGTACTCTACAGAGAAGCATTTTTAAAACTGTATACAAAATTAAACAAAAGAAATAAAAAATCAAGGGGTACAGAAATAAAATGACACAGAACATCAAATATTAAACTAAAGGGAAAAGATAGTTTTACTGAGAATTAACAATCAAATCTACCAGATCATACACAGTTCACATTATATTTTAAAAGCTCATTTGGACTTTGTAATAAAAACTGATGCTGAAAATCAAATGAGACAAGTGAACCGATTTCTCACTAAAGAGGAACTCTCTTTCCAGTGTCCCTGAGAGCCATACACGTTATCATAAATTGTGTCTGTGTAAGAATTCAACACAAATAGGTCTAAACAGATCTGCTGTAATCAAATTATTTCTAACATTTACCACATGACTGGATATTAATTTTTTTAAGTAGACCTATTTATTAGTCAGAAGAAAAGAACCAAAAGAAAAGAATTAAAATGTGTTAACTATTCTGAGTTTTTTTTTTTTTTGGGCTGTTTGGCCGTGTACTGGAAGTTTTCTTCCTGGCATTTTGCCAGGCCAACATCTTCAGAGGGCAAGGGTTAGGGTTAGGGTTACGGTGCACCCCAGAACACAAAGAGAACTCCTAGTTCCCTGAGCTCCTTGCCCTCCGAAAATGCCAGCCACAGAAACTGGTGAAACATCAAGAAGAAAAATTTCTAGAACACAGCCAAACAGCCCAAAACACTCACAACAGCTATCAGATCCTGGCCATGAAAGCCTTCAAGAATGCAGAATCAAAATGTATGTAAAAGCTCTCCATAATATAGCCTTTCTAAAAAGTTATTAGTTTAAAACTGCTGCATCTGTTATGGGGGGAAAATGAGGTGGAAAAGGAGTTCTTGCTGACAAGGAAAGTGAAGCTGAAATGTGAAATATATATTATGCATAAAATAACAATAACAATCAACAGTTGTTTGGCACATAAACTAGTGAGCTAAAACTATCCATTCAGATAAATAAAAAGTACTTCATCTGATCATGTTCCCCACTCCTCATGTTTTAGATTGTTAGGCTTATTTATATACAGTTATCCTGGCATCACTGCAGTTGAGGTGAGTTTTTCTCATAAGGTGGGTTGACATGGAGCTTCTGAGATATCATTAGACAAATGTTCAGAGGGGAGTAATCTTGTCTGATAGCCCTGCTGTCATCTGTTTGACAAGAGTTGGACAAGAGTCCAAAATAGGTTCCAGATAATTTGCACTCATGATTTTTTATGCATTTCTCCAGCCTGTGTTTAGTTTATATTGTAATACTCAAAGGATGTGTAACAGTAGTTGTTTAAACATAGGGCAGTATTTGGGTTGGCAGCCCTAAAGTCATACGGTGCTGTGGCTAGGTCAAACCCGCAGTGCTGTGGTAGCTGAAGCAGAAGCAAAAGCCAAGAAAGTTGTTTGCTGCATAAGGCCAAAACAGCCGCAATCCCCTTTTCCTCCACTCCAGCAAAATTAAGCTCCAACAAAATAACAAATAGTTTGCTGGACTTTCATAACATCCAGAATGTGTTGGCTGCTGTGAGTTGAGTTACTCAGTCAGATCTACAAAGGAAAGGGAAGGGACGTGGAGAGCATTGGGAAATGTGCTAGTCTTCGCTGACCTAGAAAAAATGCTTTTATTACAAGCTTAGAATAAAACAAGTACTCAAATGATGGCCTATCGTGATCTTTTAGAACTGTCTGGCTATGTAATGGCTTATGAATAGAGACTGCCAGTCCCAAATAAAAAGCTGAGCCAGGATTGTGCCAGATTCAATTTTGTTGGGGTTTTAAGTTGCAAAGAAATTCCAAAAGAGGATGCATTAGACAAAAAAATTTAATAAAGAGGGGGGAAATATTTTGATGCCTTGAATAAATTTCTTTGAGATATATTTTCTACTAGAATCTGAGATTTCCCAGGGAAGGGGGCGGGGAAATGCTGACATTTAACGTGCTTATTAAGTTTTTGCAATCATTTTTATTTTAAACTGATTTTTTGTTGTTAAAAAAGCCTGGGTGATGGCTGAGCTTTTCCAGGCTCCTTTGACTTTCCTTTTCCTTGGATCATTCCCTCCCATATCCCCCCCCCCCCACTAGCCTATATCTAGATGTAGGAGAATGGATGGTGACATGTTACTTTCACCTTTTTTTGTAAGCAGCTTTATACATAAAACCACAAACATTACTCAGCCACAAACCATTTTCAGTAGCCTGTTGTAAGCTAGAGAAAGAGAGAAAGCAGTGCATCTAGATTGGGCGTGGAGTTGAGGCTTCCCTCTTTGGGCTCTGGACTGTATACAAAGGAGCAATAGAGGACTTCATGCGTCTTCTGACATCTCAACCACCTGTCTCTGGAGGATCCCATAAACTGCTCGCATGCATTTCCTGATCACGTGTTGACTGCTTGTTCAGTGCTTTTAAAGCAAGTCTGTCTGCATGAGTTTACATGCTCCCTTTTCTACACAGTAAAATGTTTTTAGTCGATCATAATGCACACTATGTGTGTGAAGTGTCTTTGGACCCCCAGTGTGACCACATCAGGACATTTGTGTGATTCCAAAGAGACTACGGGGCAAAACAAGGACCACGGTATACCCCTAGCTAAGAGCAATATCACAACAGATCTTTTGTACCCCATTCTGCATTCATAGCATTAAAAAGACTCTTCACTGCTTAGACTGAGAAAAGGGGGAATTGGAATTAACTTGGTGGTGCTATTTCGATGTTAATTCCAATCTCCCCTTTTCTCAATTCCCCCCTTTCTAAGTCTAAATCATGAACCATTTCTATATCGCCCCATTTAGCATCACCACTCTCTGAGGAGTTTTTTACAACAATAATATTAGCCATGAAAGCTGTGGACTCTGCATTTTGAAAAATGAAGGGAAAACGCAAAAAGTTTGCATATTGGCAATACCAGATAGACTTTAAATTTTGGAAAATAGTCCCAAAATGTGAGCAGAAAGAAAAAAATCAAACAAAAAAGATAACAGCAAAGAATTTTGTGTTTACACATGAGGACCTGCAGATGAGAGGTAGCAAGGAAAGGAAAGATCATATTCCTACCTTTTACGTACATGAAACCGCTTTTGCCTCCCCAACACAAACACACACATACACATATACACATATGCTCCTTTTTGGTCCCCTAAATTCAGCCTCTCTGCTGTACATTCTACACTTTCTCCTCTCCCTTTTTTATAATACTGTACTAGCTATTACTATTCCAGTGGATCCTCATATAACAAGTGGTTTGTTATATAACAGTTCAACTTTGAACCAGTCTCTGCAGTTGTTCCTTTAACAACTGTTTCATTTGCTTTTTTAACTGGAGATAACATTCAGCATTCCTCTAAGGAAAGCTTCCCCAGCCACTTATCTTTACAAAAAGTATGATAGTCCAAATGAGGCCAGGCCAGGCTG